>CM053607.1:47774847-47844530 GCA_028646535.1 Procyon lotor | reverse complement strand
TCCTCTTAACTATATAGGGCTGTAGCCTGAAGAACAGGTGATGCGGACATTTAAAGGAACAGCTGACAGGGCAGATGATTAAAGAGGAGACAAAACTTAGATGCCTTTTCATTCTTCTCTCCCAGAGAACTATGGCATTGATTTGACCATGGTGAGACCCAGGAGAACAGAGTCTTAGTCAGCAGGATGATGACTGTCAGCCAACTCAATAGCAAAGCTAACAATAGGATTTTAGTGAAGGCTAAACTGCTTTTCCTCCCATAGAAGTGGCTCCTGAATGTCTAGGGTGAGATATTTTGAGAAACAGGGAAGCTTCTGCTGAATGGATACAGAGGAATCACAAAACATCACTGACTACCCCAGGCTAAGAATAAGCGCACTTCATTAGAACAGATAAAAAATGTGTGTTCAGTTCATCCAGTCAAGCACACCTGCTCTAAAGTGGCTATTCCAGTGGATTCTGCGAAAGACATGATATAAAAGACAGAGCACAACATGCCAAAACAAAAATTTAGAAACATAAGTAATGAGGTTTCTACATAGTTAAGTGTCTCCTACCAAACAGGCTCGTAAGGCATTTCTATGTGTCCTATAAAAGAGCACTTTAACTTCTGGGAAGCAAGCTTTACTTTCATTACCCCAGTTATTGCTGTTTACTTTCCTTTCACTGAATTTTACTCTATTATTTAAAATAATATTCTATATTTTATTGCCCCTGTACATCTCAAAGTAAAACATATTTTCGCACCCAAATAAGTACAGGCATACTTTAAAGAGGTATTTTCAGAAACTCCGAGTCCATGGGTCATGTAAGTGACATGTTACTAAGGAAGATAAAAGAGAGCTCAAAGTAAACCATTATTCCTTGCTTTCTATCCAATTAAATTAAAGCCAACAAATGGCCTAAACCCCAGTGGAATGAGAGTTACAGATTTTATCTCATGTCTATGAAAAATGAGACTTTGGGGAAACCTTTGTGTTTCAACTCTTCCACAATAAAATCATATCTTCAAACCAGTTACACCTAGTCCCATTTTCCTTCAAAATCCAATCCCCTATCAATTCCTTATTTGTGTCCTAATCAATTATAATTTAAGAGCATTGACAACTAGAAGTGCCGTGTGGTAGCTCTTAACATCCCTGCTTCGATGGAAGGTGCAATACGGCAACTTATCCATTTGGAAATTATAAAAGGGGAAAAACACAAGAAAACTACTTCATAAAAACAGACACTAGAAAGGCTCAGGCATAGGAAGAATTAAATTGCTTTTCCTGGAGTTCCATAGGTAATTCTGACATTGGTGTCACTAGAGGGCAATGGATAAACTATATTTTAAAAAATAATTTCGTAATAAATCTCAGCCCTCTTCTAAGCCTAAGAGGTGTAGTTAGGAGGCTAAATATACTGCCAAAGAAACATCAGAAAAAGGAAAACAAACATATACAAAAGATGTTATTTCTTTCTGCTTATTTAGAGGAACTAACAGTGCTCACGCTGTAAATCCATTACAGCCAGTGACTTCAGCGTGTCCCTGGAAGTGTAGGGATTGTAATCTGTATAAAGCAATATAAAGATGCTTATTAAGCACCATCATGTACCTTAGCATCTAGTGTCGGGGTATTCATTTTAAACGGACTATTTTGAAACAGTGCTGATGAAACTCATAATTTAAATAAGCAAGATTTAGAGTTGCCGAAATAGCTATGTGGGCCATGCCAAATTCGTTTAGCAACTCACACATATATCAGTTTACATCAGAGATCTCCTGTTGGATACACCCGACCATCTGAACACACAAGTATGCATACTCTCAAGAGCATTTCCTGTATTTTCATTTTACAGTCCTTGTATCACCTAGTAATCCAATCATCAAGTTATCTTCTGAGTCATTTATAACCAGATCCAACTGATAGTCAAGGACTTTCAAATCGAGAGCCTCCCAATCCAATTCTGGGGTTACCTCTCTGTATAAACTCTCTCTAAAACAAAGGATCACATGTCTCAAGTGCTCAGTATTTCCACTTTGCTTTAAAATCCAGGTGTGTTGACTATAAAGGCTGATAATGACTTGCTGTGATTGCCTTTACAAGTTGCTTAAACAGAGAAATTCTACCTCAAATCCCACTCCTCATGGAGAAAGTTTGAAATAGAGGTTTTCCTTGGTATTTTGTAACCCAAAATGTGGAATCTCAATGTAGCCGGGCTGTTTAAATGTGTGGTTGGAAGTATATGGCAAATGTGCCATCACTCCTTCATTCTATGCTAAAGGCAGACATAATTAATTGCTCATCGATCTCTTTCTATTTGATTTAGATTTGGCCTCCTGATGCTAACATCACAGGCTACCAGGCATATCAGGCTATCATGACTAGTGGGTTGGAGCTGGTACTTGCAATCCCAATTCTGATCCATTTCTCTTATTCATGAAGGAGAAAATTGAGGTTCACAAGAATGAATTCCTCTCTGCCACAAACCTGGTTAATGGCAGAATCCTTAAGACTGTTTTTATGGGAAGTCCTTAATTGGAATTGGTTGCAAAGAAGCATTAAGTTTGTTTAGCAGTTGGTGGTCATTAGAAAGAAACTGGTTCTATTCTAGAGCAGAGAAGAAGGAATGGGCCAGTGTGCAACTGTTCCTGGCATCTCCCCTTAACTGTCAGGAGTATATGAACCCTACTCTTTCCTCGAGGCCCAACTCACATTTTATTTTCTCACTGGGATTTTCCTTTATCCTTTCAATGTCTCCAAAATCAAAGTTCTAATCCCACTCTTCAGTTCTGAATTCCCAGTTTTTTCTCTCTCCTCCTTGAAAGACAGTTGACATTGTCTTTGGGTATATTTTATCTCTTTTTCACTACGCTGTGGAATAGGCAAGGCTATAGGGCTATTTCTATTTATCTTGGAATTTATGCTAATCCTTTATCACAGTGCCTCATCTACAGAATATGTTCAATAAATGTCTGTGGAAAAAAATGATGCAGAACAAAATGTAGAAAAAAGGAGGGACAGAGGCAAGAAGGAGGTGATGCCATGTTCAAACATGGTACCACCTCCTTCCTCAACACCATTTCTCTCCCTTTTTTCCCATCCTATAGAGTACTTTATTTGGAATCTGTTTCATTTTGAAATGAAAGATGAAGAAAGGCAATGATTTAATATTTGTATTTATAAATATAATGGGACTGAGGGCTATAAATGTATGTAACAATACACTGAAACTATTGTAGCTATAATTTAAGAGACAGTTATGATCGTAGGTAGAGTCCCCCAGTCCAGAAGAAAAACAACAAGAGCTAAACTGTGCTAAATAATCAAATTCTTTTCCTTCAATGAACATTGGATAGTTTTTCTTCTAATAACAGTTTGGGGAAAATAATTATCAAGAAATGTTCACAAAACACAAACATAAAATATAAGACATAAAATGTCGATCCTCTATAACTATTTCCCTTTTCATTCAAAGTGTCCTTCTAGAAGCACTGGCATTTTCAAAGGGAACAAGGTGAGCTCTACAAATTATTGATAGCTTGCTTCTGTATAAATTAGAAGTTTACTAATGGCATCACAAGGTGCCACAGGCCCAGTTATAGACATTATTTCGTAGAAATTCATACTAGTGGGCACATGGCAAATTGTTCGAGGAAAGATGTTAGCAAGCATATTGTTGCATTTAGAAGACACAAGAAAAAGAAAGTCATTATTAACTTGTAAACTTTGGAGGCTGCATTACTAATGCATTAATAGAGCACACTCCAAACTGAGCAAATACATTTTAATATCTCAGTACATATTAAAAATAAACATCAATTAAATTAAATCCAACAAATATTTATAGAGAGCCTATTTGTGCCAAGTGCTGTGTTAGGCTCTGGATGCAAATTTACAAGGCATATTGACCTGCTTTTGAATGGATAAAGAAGATGTGAGACATATGTGTACACACACACACACATACACACACGAAACACACATACCTACATATGCATAGATGTGAGATATATATGGTATACTATATACACACATACATATATGCAGTGTGTGTGTGTGTGTGTGTGTGTGTGTGTGTGTATTTATGGGCTATTATTTAGCCATTAGAAAGAAGTACATCTGCCATTTACAACAACATGGATAGACCTTGAGTGTTTTAGGCTAAGTGAGGTAAGTCAGATAGAGAGAGACGAATACTGTATGATATCACTTATATGTAGAATCCAAAAAAGCTGAACTCACAGAAAGAGAGAATAGAATGGTGGTTACCAGGGGCAGGAAATGGGGGAAATGGGGAGATGTTGGTCAAAGAGTACAAAGTTCCAGTTGTAAGATGATTATGTCCTGAGGATCTAATGTACAACATGGTATTATAGTTAATACTGTATTATATACTTGAAAGCTGCTAGGAGAGTAGATACTAAATGTTCTCACCACAAAAAGAAAGAATACTTAGGTAACTTGATACAGATGTTAGCTAATGCCATGATGGTAATTATTTTGCAATATGTAAGTAAATTAAATCAACACACTGTATACCTTAAACTAGCATAATGTATCTCAGTTATATCTCAATAAAGCCATAAAAAACCTAGTAAAATAATTTAGTAAAAATATGTTGATAGTGGAAAGGCAGATAAATATGATGACAGTGCAATATCATTCTTTAGTGACCCTCATTTTATTTTAGGTGTGTGATATGTTATTCTTTCATTCTATTTATCCTTGGGAGTCAGACTCAGGTCCGATCCTGGCTCTGCCAGTTAATAGCTTTGAAGCTGCATTGTGTCACTCAGTGTCCCTAGGCCTAGAATAGGAAAATCAATAATGAATATCTTCACTGAATGGTGTTACTATTGAAACCATGAGAGACAATGGCTGTGAAGTGTTTAGCATGGTTCCTGGCACATGGTAAGTGCTCAATAAATGTTCACTCTTATTACTATTATCACAAATAATAACGACCTCTGCTAGAAAAGGCAAATAACTTTAATTAGCCATTAAATTCCAAATTATTAGATTCTCAAGTGTAGAACTGTTGCAAATCAAAATACAGCAATTGGCATAAGAAATATAATTGCAAGAAAGAATCGACCAAAGGTAAATGTGTTAATTAAGTCTTAATTAAAGGCATCTACCTTAAACCTCATACTTGAAATAAATCCGCAGAGTAAAAACAACTTTTCAAGTTAATCAAATAAATTTGGCATTTTGAATGTCCCCAGTTATTTCAATTGAAGTAAAACTATCTCTAAGTAAATCTCCCATGTGAGGAAACTGATCCAACAATGACTCAAGGGGAAATACAGCATTGCTTCTCACCACAATTAGAAATTTTAATATATTTAATTTAAGGACAATTAGTCTACAGTCAACGGAGCTTACATAATCTGACAGTCATGGATAATACCCTGAGGTAGCAAAAATATAGACAAGAAGAATGACCTTTATATGTCACACTGAGAAATAGTACACACTGAAATACCATAAGATATGTCACATATTAGGGGAACATGAGCTTGAGGTTCTAATTCATACATAATTTTGAGAGAGAGGGTCATGAGACCACAATTTGTTTAGTAGAATTGGCAAAACAAAAAGGAAAAATCTACCATAACTTCTTTTTTTAAGAAACAGCTCCTAACATTGGCATATTTCTATCACACTATATCAGGTGACCAAAAAGTTTAAATTGTCCTGTCAGTCTGTGCCTTTTAGTGGTATGTCTGCATGAAAACATAAAAGACAGCTGAAGTACTCCCTTGTCCTGACTGTATTTTTTTTCCTTCAAATTCTCTGAATATGTGGAGCCATTAGGATCTGGTTTATAATTTAATTGAGCTGAGGTTTACACTCATAACTAAACAATAAAGTTAAAGTAATGAGTTTCAATCACAGGACTGTAGCACATAGCTTAATTTACATAGATAATTAAAATCACCACCCCTACTGTCCTTTCTTTGTACTTGGAGCTGTACTAGCAAGATAGCTGTATATTACCAGTCTCCCTTTTCCATTAAAGAAAATCGGAGGAAAGAAAAGGGGTGTGGAGAGCCATTTTAATGTAATTCACCCATCCTCTTTCAAAAAAGGAAAATGCTTCAAGTGAAATATGTTTGACCCAACTGAGTTTAAGTTCCAAGTGAAAATTATTCTTATAATTAAGGGAAGTTTAACAAACTGGCATGAGTGCATCAACAGAAAACACTATTTCTGCATATTCAGTGGGGTTTCCTTCCCAAAGTTGAGTTGCATATCTTTATCTGCTGAGTCATAGAGCTCTTTCTATGGGCAGTAATTTCTCATTCTACTAATCGTTTGCAAACTATTATTTAACTGTCAGAAATCCATAGTGGAGTGACAAGTTCTAATTTTATAGTAGAAAGAAAAATAAAATCGACACACACAAAAAATCTTTATGGATTTCTTAAAAAAAAATTCAGATTCCATATCACTCCTATGGTAATTGTTATTTGATGGTGAATCACTTACTAACCTATCCACGGCAACCTGACGCTTGCTTTATTTTTTCTTTTAGTTTTCATTGAGTTCTGCAATTGAAGTTAGAGCTTAGCAACCTGATATTGTTTGACAGGATTGAAGGGGAAGCCATTATTACTTGTGACACTGATGCCACCATTTGCATGATGTCACTCGGCCCAGGCTAGGGATGGGATGCCTACATTCATCCTGAATTGAAGATATGTAGTAGTGACAGGTATTTCTGAGAGTACGGAGGCAATCTGTGTCCTAATTTTTATAGAGTTTGGGAATTTTGTGTAAAAGATATATATTCTGCCATATATTTCATAGATATATTTGCTGGATTACATTTTTAATTAAACACACTACACTTTTGATGTTGATAAGGTACTATCAAAAGATGAGAAATCTTATCTTTATTGATCAGTGACCTGAAGCATTGACACTACATCTCATGGCCAATGAGAGACTCTTAAGAAAGATAAATAATTAAAATTCCTTAGGAATAATACAGTTTAAGAATAAGACTGAATTTATTTTTTTCTTTTGATTTCTTGAGAGGTGGGTGCTATTTTGTTTATCTGAAAGCATGGCATACTTAAAATTACAATTAGTTTACCATTAAGAAATTTGATAGTTGAGTTCTTATACTTAAGAACAACATACAGAAATCCAATTACAAATTCAAAAAATGCTTCTGGCAACTTGTTTTGCTTTAATAATATGTATTAATAATTAACTGACATTTTACACTAGAAAAGTTGTTTGAGTCTGATGGCTAATTATGTGAGTGAAGATAGAATACTCACAAACAAATTAATTTGGATTTATTTAATTTAGACACATTTAAAAAGCAGACACTAGATGATAGATAATTTTCAAAACCAGAAACTCATGTCTAGAAAGATCTTTAAATACTGTACAGTAAATACTTCTATGTGCCATTTAAAAATGATCCTAAATATACAACCACTCATGTTCTGCAACTAGAAATTAAGAAAGAATGCAATGAAGTGAAACTACTAACCTGATAGTTGTAGGGTTACCTTTTTCCCTCCACACTCTTACCTTAGTGATCAGACTGAGATTAGGAAATGGACCAGAAGCCAAGCAACACTTACGTGTGATTACACCACATGAATTCTATGCCAGCAAATCTGACTCGATTGCTGAGTCTTTTTTACTAAAAATAGCTTTAAATATGACTTCAGACCTCAGCATATTTGTAACAATAAGATATCAAATTATTTTCCTTTTCAAAAAGTATTGACATATGGTTTCTGATTTTGTATTCCAGCCTGGATCAAAAACCAACTAGCTGTCATTAAAGCAGTTCTCTCCATGTCCTTTGCAGTGGAACCTTCTTCGAAGAACCATGAAGGTGTTTGTAGATAGGTAGAAAGAGTCAGTACAAATGCATGAAATTATTTGCATATATCTCAGTGTTCTTACTAGAGAATAGTCAATTCAGTATTACATGGAGTCTTGCCACAGGCTCCATGGGAAAGACTATAGGCTACTCTAAAAGCACAGGACAAAGCATGCAGTACATAAAAAGCGACCCCTCTTTTAAGGCATTCATATCGCAGTAAATCATTGCCATGCTGACATTTCTATCTGGAAAGCTTTTCTTTTCTCTGGTCCCTTAGTCAATTCCTACTCATGTTTTAAGCCTGTGCTTAAATATCAATTTCTTCAAACAGATCTCCCTTGTCCAAGGTCATATAGGCTATGCCTCCTTTAATACTTTCTCATCACCCTCTTAATTTCCCTTCATAGAACCTATCACAACTAGTGAGTATACATCTTCTATGTATTTTTTCAATTCATGCTGCCACTTCTAGCTCCAGGAAGACAAAGACTGTTTCTATTTTATGCATCGCTCTGTTTCCCTAGTAAATGAGTAATTTTTGGAAGAATGAATGACTGGATACCCAATTTGTACCACTCCTGTCTTTTATGTACTTTATAAAATATCCAGACTCCAAATAAATTGACTTTTTTTAAGGAACACGTTTACCTGCCTTGTTCAACTCTATTTCCATTAACTTCTGTATAACAAGTTTGGTTGACAAGGTATCCTTTGTCAAGTTTTCCTTGTACCCATATGCATCCCTTGTTTTTCTAGGGTCCCTGTGCTTTATATATTCAAACTCTACATAACCAAGTAGAAGCTAAGACCATCACATATTCTTCTGCTCTTGCATGAAGCCTCAAAAATAATACTAATGGTAGAATAATAACCATGAATTTTATAAACATATTTTGCATTTGACTAATTTGCACATGTTAAAGATTTGATGTAACTAATAATTCATCAGTCTTTTCCCCATGCAAACCAAGAAAATGATAACATCAGTTTGAATATCAAACATAATGATACTGAGGCAGCTTTCAATCATCACAAAGAAAATGATAGCATCAGTTTGAATATCAAACACAATGATACTGAGGCAGCGTTCAATCATCCATGCTAATGGAATAGATACAATCCATCCCCACCAATAAATGCAAAGTCTCACTTTACCCTTGATTTATTTTTCTCTTTAACCCATTGTAATATCTGCTAAGAGGAGGGACAACAAACTATCACTTTTTTTTTTTTTTTGCCTCTACCCAGCCTCTTTGAACAGTTGTAACTGAAAGTAGTATAATATCCTCTATGAAAAAGGAGAAGGAAGAAAAGGAAGGAACACAGAAAAGGGAGGAGGCATGGTAACTCAGAAAGAGAGTATCATGTCTCTAGATATTGCCGGGGAATTCTATTTTGGAAGAAACTCTGAGCCACCAAACAGAGACTTGCCAATAACAGAAAAGATAACTCATTAGACATTAATTCTGGATCCAAACTGAACAACTAAAGGCAGGTCTAATCTCAGATTCCAGAGAGACATAACGAAGTTCATAGAAGTTATCAGACTTGCATTTACACAACCTTCCTCTACAGAATCACATGGCTACTCCCTGTCTTCCACCTCCAAGTGGTTAAAACAATATTTCTTCCAGTGAGATGCATGTAATTTTTCATTATATGGTTTCAAATCAAGCTCTAGTCTTAGAAAACAGAAACAGAAAATCAACATTGTGAAGTATTATAGATTTTGCATGTCTAAACAGCTGTGATGAATTAGTCACAGTTACAATGAACTGTAGGAAAAAATCTACAGGCAATATATTGCTTTTGCAAGTTTTATATTAAAGTAAAAGAAAACCCTCAAGTAATATTATATAATAAATTATTGTAACAGTGGTTGGCAGTAGGAGTAATTTAAATAAGATTAATTTAACAACCTTTAAATATCAATAAGTAATAAATATCTTCATGCATGGGGGTCCACATTTCACTTTATTTGGAAATAATGAATAATGCCAGTTGCCTAATATAACCCTAATAACAGAATAGTAATACTCTGCACTTTAACAACTTTCATTAGAAGAGCTCAAGTATTGCTTTCATTTGACAGAAACTGCATCTGTTCCATATTAGGCATGCAAAGTAAGTTTTGTGAAGAAGTTCCCAAATTAACTTCGCAAAGGAAAAGCAAAATGAACCCGAACACTCAACCAAAACATGCTATCAA
Source organism: Procyon lotor (assembly GCA_028646535.1). Lineage (NCBI taxonomy): Eukaryota > Metazoa > Chordata > Mammalia > Carnivora > Procyonidae > Procyon > Procyon lotor. The sequence goes on along the minus strand of CM053607.1, from coordinate 47,834,478 downwards.
CCTCACTGGCCTTACTTTTGCAATGGTTTGTTCTTTAATATAAAGTACCAACCTCAGAGACACCTACCCGGCTTTTGACAGATTTTAGTCTCACATAATCTATTGTGAAGTTTTTCAAATTACTTCATTGCCAAACACCAAAAAAAACAGGCGCCAGAGGTGGAAAGGGGAGGAGAGGGTGTTATTCTTTAGGTGGAGGAACACACACATTTGGCTTAACTTTCAAATTGCCACCACCTTCCTCCTCATCTCCTCTTCTTTACCCTTTTCCTGCTCTACGGCCGCAGACCCTGTCTTACCCTCCCCCCTAAAGACTGAATTTCTACCATGACATTGTCGCAGTTACACTTTAGGTTTGTTAAGTGAGGGAAACAAGGAGGATGAAAAACTGCATCTACATCATGTTCTTAATATTTTTTAGTTATGTGCTTTCAACTTAAAAAATGGTAAAGATTTTTGCCTTGTAGAGTACTGAGTTACTCTTAACTCTTGTTTACTAGATTTCCAAACTTCCCAGAGTAAAATGTATTATTTCAATTCATAAATAGCAATAATAAACTCCCACTTGTTTATTTTTAAGTTAAAACTAGCTGTACCCCTCTACCCTCAGTCTAAAACGGCTTGCATGAAAATATATGTAATAAAGTAATGAGTGTTGATTTAGGGAGTGGAAAGAGTGAAAGTAAAGCTGGTGGGTTGATCACTGCTTTGCATTAACCCAACAGCTAGACATTTGATCAGAAAAGGAAAAGAGAAGATACAGAATGGCTTTGAAGAGTGAAACAACACTGCTGAAATAAAAGACAAAACAGGCTTAAGGACCAGCTCCATAAAAGCTTGGTTTGACTATGAGTATAAAATAGAGCCTGGGGGCACCTGGGTGGCTCAGTCGTTAAGTGTCTGCCTTCGGCTCAGGTCATGATCCCAGGGTCCTGGGATCGAGCCCCGCATAGGGCTCCCTGCTCGGCAGGAGACCTGCTTCTCCCGCTACCACTCCCTCTGCTTGTGTTCCCTCTCTCACTGTGTTTCCCTCTCTCACAGCAGTCTCTGTCAAATAAACAAAATCTTTAAAAAATAATAATAAAATAAAATAAAATAGAGCCTCCACGCATTTGTGATGTGAAGAGCACGGGGTGTTATATGCAACTGATGAATTATTGAACTCTATATCTGAAACTAATGATGTAGTATATGTTGGCTAACTGAACTTAAATTAAAAAAGTAAAATAAATAAAACAAAATATAGCCTCCAAAATCGGGGAGGAGCGGTTCGCTTGGATTGATTTATTAAAGTTTAAAAAGATAATGTTGAACCTGTAAAGCAGTCTAATTAACAAAAAAAATAGAATTCATACAGAAACATTAGGAGGTTGATGTTATGTTAGTGATTTTTAAAACCTACTTTCTACCTCTTTGATAAATTAGGTGCTACTATTACCTTTACTGCTTAAACCTGCAGTCTTTAAGAGTTGTGAAAAGATTTTTCTGGAAGGTTGTTAAAAATCCAGACCTCAGCTCACCAGCACACATTTCAATGCATTTTGTTTTAGAATTGACACAGGAAATGTGCATTTTTAGCATGAGTTCCCACCTGAACCCAATACAATTATTCAAGAACCATTCTTTGTAAAACAGTGGATTCCAGTGGAGATTCAGTGATTTTTGACTAAAATCAACCATTTATTTAACCAGTATGTTTTTCTAGGTTGATATTCTAAGTCATCTTGAAAAGAAAAGAAATGAGTTAACCATGCAAAATGTAATGTCCAATTATAACTAAATACTCCATTATAGACAGAAATATAAAAATATGTTGGAAGGAGGCCAACAAAGATTTGAAAATAACTGAGCTTTTCTGTATCATTTGTTCAATGAATATTAAAAGTTGTAGTTGAGTGAAATAGTAGTTAAAGAAAATGAAGCAAATAAATAGATTGCAAAAACTGTAATCTGAAAGTGGCATTTTATTTGTGTCTTGAGCATATAACACATTTTTCTTTCATTAAATTGTTGCATGCTGTTTTCTTGCATCTATTCATCCTATTAGCTCCTGATTCATAATTTGACTGCTTACAGCCCTGATTATTAAACAAAATAGAAGAAATAGGGCACTCAAGTTCTTACACCAGAGGCTGCAGATGGACTCAGCTCAAATAAGTCACCCGAATCCTTAATATGGTCACAGTGCATCACAATACCGTTATCACAAACCCTATCCTGTCTTGAGTCAATGTATGCATTCTGGCCATTTACAAGTGAAAAGTGGTCAGAGTTCATGTCAAAAATGAAATATTCCTAGCACACCCGAGCCATGCCAAAAATATCTAGAGCAAGCAACATGACCTAGTACTTTTTTTTATTTTTCATTTTTGCTTCCAAGTTCCCTACTATCTTTGTCAAATGTCGACTTTGGAAAAATAGTTCCTCTTTAGGGGTGTGGCAATTACACAAATACTAGCAAGAACCAAGCTTCCTTTTGACATATTTCTACTTCACCTTTTTTCTCTCAGTACTTGTGCTGTAATAATTAATTCATTCAATAAATATTCAATTCTAAGTACTGTCACCCAGAAACCAAAATAAGGGTTTGTATGTGTCCAAGTCCAGCTAACCCAAATCCTCAATTCTTCCTCATTAAGGAAGAAAATAACTGAGCTAACAAGTCCTCACATTTTATCAACCCAGTTCAGGACAACCGAAGAGCTCCTGGCTAGAAGGTGGGTAAGATGAAACCTATCAAAGGGTTAGGAGAAACAAGGAGAGGGAAGAAGTATATGTGGTGCAGGGATAGGGAGGGAGAAGTCAATATAGAGTATAAGATGAAATATGAGAATATACCAAAATTATGCCATCGACCACTAATAAGATATCCATTAGGATAACTTTGTGAATGCATCTATACAAAGACCACAACCAAAATGAACATATAACCATTGCATGAAATTAAAATACATGTGTGATTGGGTGTGTACAATGAGTGATCACATGGTTTGGGATATACAGTTCTGGCGGCCATGGGAGAGAGGATATGCAGAGGTGAAGGGCATGGTCCCCACTCTCAAGAAGCTCCCTTTCTTGCCTTTCACTGATCATGACACTGTAAGGCCAGCCCGCAGAGATTCCCAACTAACGCTCAATGGAACGTGGATCATATGATTTGGATCAGGAGAGATGAGTGAGAATTCGTAAGGCAAAGAAGAAAAAGAAGGGCCATTGAGGTAGGAAGAGTGACTTGTTCCAAATGGTTTGGAAAAGACAGGAAGCAGTATGTTTAAGAAGCAAACTATTAAGATGCTTGAGTAACTATAGCCTTCATGTGGACAAACATGGCTGGAGAGAAAAAAGGACAAACATGGCTGGAGAGAAAAAAGGATCGGGTATCATTCTGAAGAATGATCAATGAAATTGATTCTAATAGGAACAGAAGCTACTAAAGAGGTTCATAGGGACAAAGTGGAAGGGGTGAGAAGAGGGGCATTAGGATGAAGACAAGCGAGGAAGGGATTCAGCTGAAGTCCAGGCAGAAGCACATGGACCAAAGTCACTATGTTGATGGCTCTGGTACATTTCGTACACTTACGGAATTTTTGTTTTGCATTAGACTCTGTTTTATTTATTTATTTTTTAAAGCAAAAACCTTTCACAACAGTTGTAAATGAAGCTTTCAATCTTGGCTTTATAACAAAACAGAAATGATGGGTTTTTGGGTTTTTTTTGTTTTTTTTGGGTTTTTTTTGGTAATTCCCCAACACAGAGAATATTTTCATCATCTGACTAATGACACTCCCATGCAGGTTATTCTCTCCTGAAATCAAAGAGAGAAGATATGGGACTTTTTAAAATTTGGGATACGACTTAAAAAACATGAAAAGTGTGGTTTTTCTGAATTCATGTTTTGCCATCATCCTTGAGAGAACCTGAAGGCTCTCTGTGGAGGGTTGTTTGTTTAGGGCTAGAGAGTGAGCTTTCAGAGAACGACTGCTTTGCTTGCTGTCTGCCCCTGCCCAGCACTCGCCCCATGTCACCACAACTCTCCACAGTGAGGCATTTAGACCAGAGGGCTGAAGTCTCAAATAAAAGAATGAACCCTCTTTGGTTGAAAAAGATAATCCCTGCAATTCTTATTCCTCACAGCAATGTCACACCCCCTCAGAAGCTGTACTATAAAACATGAAATCTTGAAAATGTGAGCAAAGTGCTAGGGACATGGCAAAAGTCAGTATGATCACCGACGTATGAAGTCATTCAATAGGCCTAAAATCAGGCTTCAAATCAAGATGGTGTCTGGAGAAATGTGGGAGAAAAAGCACCAAACCCCAATCTTTCTAAGAGTTACAAGTGCCTCTGCATCCTGGGAACAGAGTTATACAGCAAGAAAATAGCAGATGGCACAGATGACAATGTAATCGCAGAAACACAGAGGTCACGTTTCAAAGTTAAAAGCATGCGGCTCATTAGGACAACAAATTCACACCCTCCCCCCACCACCAAAAGAGCAGAGGTTTGTAATCTGTAACTGGTCAGAACTAAAAGGCCAACTCACACTCTCTGATCAGCCTCCACAAAGAGCTTCTTGACATAATTCTGAGGCTATTAGGATCTAATGATCTGAAAACTATTTTTGATTAGAGAAGCACTAGATCGACAGATATCAGAGGAGAGCAAGGTAGCACCATATCACAATGATAGATGCTATTTCTGTGATAATGAATTGACTGTTCCAACTTGGGTCCTCCATTTTCATTCTCAAAGGAGACGACTGGCACTCGGGAACACTTAATTACCAAGTCACCCTGTCCCAAGCCACTTACCCTGTGGGTCCCCAGTAAATATTAATTAAGGATGATGATAAAAAGCTGCTCATTCTGGGGTGAGACGAGTTTGCTTTTTAGCGGTGCAGCACCTACCCTTATACAACACCACAGGTAGAAGAATGAGGCAAAACGATTTTCCTAATTGAAACCACAGGGGGTCTTTAGGTAACAGAATGTAATTACCTAACCTGGAATTTGGCCAGAGCCATGGGGTGTACACTTCATGTTTTCAGAGAAGAGGTCACGACTGTGCAAAAGCAGGAGATCTTCAATTCACATTGACATTAAGTGACAAAACTGACCATGGTGAATGTTTCATTGTCAATGATAAATGATTGCCCCAGTAAGATAATGTATTGTTGAGGTATTTCAGTAAGGACCTATTTTGTAGGAGAACATCTATTTGAAATACTTCATGAAAAGAGTCGGAGGAATTGGACCCTGCTGCAAGCCAGGTTGTCTTTTCTGCTCTGTCCCATTATGAAAAGTTGCTTTATATTGGGAAGTGTCAATAGTTCATCAGGCATCAGGGGAGAAGGAAGTGAGGAACAGGTTCTTTCTCTCTTAAGTGCTCTGCTAGGACTGGTTTGCTACTCAGGCATCTTTTTTCATCCTGAGAAGTTTGATCCCCTTTGATTTTATCATCCTACTTACTCACTCTGATCTTGTAACATTGTAACAGTGTCCTCATTTAGCCAGAGAATAATGTTTTGGCTGGAGAAACCAGCACTTCCTCCTCTTTGGCTGGAAGTGACCACCTAGAATGATTAAAATGTCCCAGGATTCTAATTATGCAAATACTCTTGATAGTCTTTCAAATTTAAATTTTACACTGCCCTTGTTTTTAAATCTGCAACTAATCTGTTTAGGTGCTTATTTTATTTTGTAAGTCTCTCTAGGAGTACTGATTTAAATTGCTCCATTTTTGAGGGCTACGGGGGAAAAAATCCAATCTACAGATGGCTAGCATCTGTGGCTCTACGGTGTTAACATGTACAATAACACACAGTCTCTAATTGAATACAAGAATGTAACTCAATTGAGGGTCTGTGCTAACATCATAAACCATGACAGTGCAGCCCAAGCAATTAATAAATAGTAATAGCATCTCTCAATTGAATTGTCAGGAAGGGGCACTGTGATGGAAGTTTCTGCAGTATACTTTTCTTGAATTATACCTGCTAACAAAAGAAAACTGGATGCTCTTTTAAAATCATGTCACAGCCATTAATTTTTAATATGTGGCACTAGAGAGAAACAATAACAACAACAAAAAGGAAGACATATAATGGACAAAGAGAAAGTGATTAATAACTGATTACTGTTGTTTGGGAAGAGTTTTGGTCTTTGTGACATTGTTTCAGCTTAGTAAAATCCATCTGAACCTACAGATCCCCTCAGTGTCATTTAAAAAATCGAAGTAAGCATCAGCGTTGAAAGAAGTAATATAAAGAGACAGGGCAATCTTCTAAAGCTACCAGGCATTTCTTCCTGCTGCTGATAAACATATCCTTGAACAGTTCAGAGAACTAAACGAGGAGGGAGAATTTTGTGAATATTTCTAGCAATAGGCTGAAATGAATCACATCAAGATCACAATGCTACCCTGGAAGTACTATTTTCTGCCCTAACTTCATTTCTAAAAGGACTTGTCCTAGTTCTGTTTTAAAATCCATTCCAATTGATTTAGAGTTCAAGATCATCTATATTTGTGGCATGGCTGCATTTCCTCTGCTTGTACTAGGAATTCTCTTTACTCTGGGCTAGTATGTGGTAGAGGAAAGTATGAGAGAACCTGTGTAACATTGGCTTTGGGGTCACAAGAATCAGTTTTCAACCAATGGCTTCTTTCTTGAGGTGAAAAACACTTGATTCTGACTACATAATGTTAGATGAACTTTATAAATTCAAACTGTTATTGTAGTTGTAATTGTAAAAGAACTCTACAGATCAAGTTCTTTTTGTTTGTTTTGTTTTTAGGTTGTGAACAATAAAAACCAATTTGAGTCATCCTAAATAACACAGGAATGTCACTGTAAGGATGCTGGACCCCCTGCAAGGACCCACATGAAAGAGGAACAATCAGGAATTCAGGAAGGGTGGGCAACCCAGGCACCACCACACAGTGTTGCCTTCAGACCTTCTGCGAACTTCCCTAAGATGCACCACTTCCCAACTCCCATTACCCAAATTTCCAGGAGAATATCTGCTGCAAGCTGCTAAATTCAGCCAGAGTTGCGCACCTTGTTTCTGTTCTAATGATCTGTGGTCTGGGAGGCTGGGTCATAAAACACATGTGGCTCCTCTAGGCCCAGCCGTGTGATCCCATGGTCAGAGACCATGTTAAAGAAGAAGCTGCTACAGTAGGGTAGGGAAACATCCACAAAGAATTTTCAAGCACAACTCTCATTTCACTAGAACCAACGCTGCCTTCAGATTTATGTCAGTTCTGGCTGCCTATACTACCAATCTGCAAACAGTTAACTTTATAAACTTTACATTACTTTGTGGTCTTAAAGGAAAAGAAGCATGATCAGGCTTACCAGTTTATCGAACTGTGAGTTTGCATTGGCTTCACAAAACTGATGTTGGCATTTGAAAATTCTGACCTTGAGGCTTTCTCAACAAATGTGTGTGGTGTTCATTTTAAAGTATTAAAATAAAAACTTTATATTAAAAAGTTTCACCATTATAAAGATTGTATATCATCTAAATAAATTCATTTGCCTTTGTGGATTGAAAATGTCACCTAACCACAGTTCATCAATTTTAGAGACTGTATATTAAAATTTTTCATAATAGTCTAAATGAAATCTTAAAAATATGAATTATTGCAGTTGGTTGAATATATTAGGTTTTTCTTATCCTAGTGTTTTTATCTAGGGTCATCTATTCAGTCCAACTTTAAGTCTTGCTCATAACAGACTAAGGTAGACAGTTAGAAAAATGGCATAATTGGATTTTTAAAAAGAATCTTCTATTTTTCTAATGAAGAATAGAGAAAACACATTTATGGTTATTTCTTTAAACCTTCACTTGAAATCATAGTCCTCTTCATGTGTTGGCTTCCAATATGTCTATTTCATCCCTATTTATATTTGTAACTCTCTCTATTTATAGGGAAGACCTCTACTAATCCTCTTTCTCTGGACTGGACACAGCATCAGTAGTTGCCAAAAGAATGGATATATAAATGAACGAATGAATCAACAAGAAATCATATATCACACATAAGTATCAAAAGATTTCCTAACTGCCTCTGAGTTGATTCCCAAACATTCAATTCTACTAACTTCTTTATTCAAAAGATTTTAAGTTAACTCCTTATTGTCTAAAAATGAAGTTCTACATCCTCTAAGACTTCAAAACTTCAGGTAAGTTTCTTTTCTAGCCTTTTCTCTTGACAATAAATTGTTAAATTTTCTTCAAGAAGTGTACTTTCTTACCTCTCGTACTATTGTTGCTCTCTTTCATCTGATAAAGGCAGCTGCCTATTCTCTATCTTTTGCTCCACGGAAGAATGTTCTCTTGAATTTCCAGTGTTCATTATAGTGACTCTTTCATACACACAAAGTACTAGCTGAGTGAATCAACTAATGGATGGACCACAAAATTCTTTTGTTTTTTAAATTTTTTAAGATTTTATTTATTTATGAGAGAGGGAGAGCAGCAGAGGCAGAGGGAGAAACAGGTTCCCTACTGATCAAGGAGCCCAATGCAGAACTTGGTCCCAGAAGCTTGGGATATTGACCTGAGCTGAAGTCAGATGCTTAACTGACTGGGCCACCCTGGATTATAAAATTCTAACAATCCTTTAAGAATGAACTCTAGGGGCGCCTGGGTGGCTCAGTCGTTAAGTGTCTGCCTTCAGCCCAGGTCATGATCCCAGGGTCCTGGGATCGAGCCCCACATCGGGCTCTCTGCTCAGCAGGGAGCCTGCTTCTCCCGCTACCATTCCCTCTGCTTGTGTTCCCTCTGTCGCTGTGTTTCTCTCTGTCAAATAAAAAAAAAAAATCTTTAAAAAAAAAAAAGAATGAACTCTAATAAAATTTTTACATAAAAGTTATCCTAATTATTTCACCTAGAAATCATCTTTCTTTCCTCTAAACTCCTTTACATCACCCAAGTAACATATCATTTTGCCTCCTCAGTCAGGTGGGTCCTGACCATACCTTTTATTCTCATGTCATTGTTTGTATCTATAACCATATATATATATATATGGTTTGATATTCTTCTTCCACCGCAACATCACACCAATACCATGGTTTCAGGGACCACTGACTTCTTGTTTATAGGTATATAAACATATATGCTCAATAAATGAGTGAGTTCCTATAGAAACATATACACATATTATTTACTCCCTTGGATTCTAGATATTTGGCTCAAGTCTTTCTCACTGACAAAATGCTCAGAAGTTAAGACAGCAGGTAATTCATCTTTGATCATGCATATCTCACTACTCTCATTCATTCAATATTAATAGTAACAATAGCAAACATTTATTGAGTGCTTACTAGATGCCAGGAACTGTGCTAAGGTGATTTTACTGGATACTAACAAACGCTTCCATGAGGTAGAAACTACTGTTACTCCATTTTCAAATGAGTAAATGAAGACTTCAGAAAAGTTAAGACACTGGCCCAAGCCACAATAAATTTAATGCCAATGCTAGTATTGAACCCAGCTATTTGAGACTCCATAATCTATGCTCTTAATGAACATAGCCCCATGACATTTCCCATTGTATCAATAAAGGTTTCCTAAGTGAATTATTTCATGAATATGAATCTATCAAGGACAAATATATCTTATTTTTGTTTTCACAAATCAGAACATGGAATCCCACAGCAGGAAGAGCTCCTATTAATCACTTCACCTAACCCACGCCCAATCCCTATGCTGTAAATATGTCTCCTCTATGATTTCCTGGTGAAGATTTTGTCCAGCTTCAGCTGGGAAGCCTCTGGAGAAAGGAGTAGACCTGCTCTAGCAGTTGACTTTGGCATGGTGGGATAGTTCTGAACTTTCGAGTGAGTCAAAAATCATTTTATAATGCAGTAAAAATCTGCCTTCTCAAACATTCCATTCATATATCTACTCCTTTTCCCTGAGATCACACAGGGTAAGTGTAAGTTCCTCACAAAGGCTAGCACCACGTCCCCACTGGGAATTCTCTTCCATAGACTAAGCATTCTCATGTCTTTTGATGGTTTTTTTTGGTTTGTTTGTTTTGTTTTTTTACCTTTGTGTAGCACCAGGGATAGTTTCTTGGAAAATATGTGAAGTTTTGTACAAATTATTAAAAATAGCCATGGAAATTTTATAAAATTATAAGAGCTAGAGAGCTAAATATAAAATAAAAGGAGCTATTTGCACAAAATCTTCTTACTAGCATTATGTATTATTTAATGAAAGCTAACATACATTAATTCTTTCTTAGTTTGTGAAGAGGCTGTACTCAGCCCATTACATGCATTATCTTATTGCATCTTTATGTCATGATGTACGTGCTATTATTAATAATTTTGTTAACTTCATTTTCTAGATCATGGAACTCAGTCCCAAACAGGGTTATGTGCTCTCCAAGGATGTTCAAGTCATGTGTGTGAATGACAATAACAATAATCCCTCTAATTTTAAAACCTTGCTCTTAGCCACCACCCTATACTCCCTCACAAATTGAAAATGATATATCGACATTTACTAAGTACATAATGCAATTTGAATTTCAAAGATTACTATAATTTTATAATGATATAAAGGCATCTCTGCTATCTCATCAATTTCTCTTTTGTTCTATCTAAAGCAATAAAGTTTACATCAAAAATACTCATTTAGCCTTTAAAATACTAACAATGCTACAGACATACAATTAAAAAATTGTCCATTATCCCCTTGCTTTCTCACTTCTTTTACTTACATCTTTTCCATGTAGTTTTATTTTGCTTTGCCAGGGCAGCAATTACTTGAGATGACACTGCCACAGCTATTATGTGACACCCAGAGATCCCACGTACTTTGTCCATTCTCTTGATGACTTCTGACCCCTTGGTATTCTTTAGAGTGGGTAGTTAGTTGTGTGTGGGTGGGCAAGGGAGTAATAAGATGAATATACAGGTGAATGGCTGTACACATTTAATTGGGACTTGGAATACAACACCTTGTGGACTGTTTAGACAAGAGCGTAGAGAGCTGAGTATCCTTGACAACAGTGTGGGTATAGAGCAAAACAAAAGAAAGACCAGGAGATTCACAGTAGGAGATCTAAGCAGTAGATCATTGGAATAACAGCTGACAGCCTTCTGGCAAAAGCCTTAAAATTTTTCAAAAGTGTTCACGAAATGTACCAGGGAGAGTGGGTCTTTAGAACATTTGAACAAAAGGCATTAATAATTGGCATAGTGGCTGATGTACCATTATAAAAACTTACGTTGAGTGTTAAATTTTCTCTGTGGTTACAAGCAAGAGTTATAAGTAATGCAGTTATAGATGGAAAGTATAATCAGTGAATAAGGAATGAAAAATGGCTTTTAGCACCAGTTAACTCTTTGTTATTGAGCTGATTCCCCCATAAGTAAAATGGGGCAAAAAAAGTTTCCCTAAAATTGGTATAGAACCACAAAAGACCCTGGATAGCTAAAGCAACCCTGAAAAGCAAAGCAAAGCCGGAGGCATCACATTTGCAGACTTCAAGCTACATTACAAAGCAGTAGTAATCAAAAGAGCACGGTACTGGCACAAAAATAGACACACAGACCAATAAACCAGAATAGAAAAATCCAGAAATAAACCCACAATTATATGATCAATTCATCTTTGACAAAGGAGGCAAGACTGTGCAATGGGAGAAAGACAGTTTCTTCAATAAATGGTGTTGGGAAAATTGGATAGCTACATTCAGAAGAATGAAACTGGATCCCTTTCTTACACCATACACAAAAATAAATTTAAAATGGATTAAAGACCTAAATGTGAGACCTGAAATCATAAAAATCATAGAAGAGAATGTAGGTAGTAACTTCTTTGATGTTGGTCATAGTAATTTTTTTCTAGGTATGGGAAGGAAACAAAAGCAAGGGAAGGAGGCAAGGGAAATAAAAACAAAAACAAACAAACAAAAAAAGTTGGGACTACATCAAAATAAAAGCTTCTGCACAGCAAAGGAAACAATCAACAAAACTAAAATGCAATCTACAGAATGGGAAAAGATATTTGCAAATGACATATCCAATAAAGGGTTAGCATGCAAACTATATAAACAACTTATAACTGAACACCCCCAAAATACATAATCCAATTAAAAATGGGCAGAAGAGAAGAACAGATACTTTTTCCAAAGAAGAAATACAGATGGTCAACAGACACCTGAAAAGATGCTCATCATCACTTATCACCAGGGAATGTAAATCAAAACTACAATGAGATGTTACCTTACACCTGTCAGAATAGCTAAAATCAACAACACAAGAAACAAAGGGTGTTGGCAAGGATGTGCAGGAAAAGGAACACTTATGCATTGTTGGCGGGAATGCAAACAAGTGCAGCCACTGTGGAAAACAGTATGGAGCTGCCTCAAAGTTTTAAGAATAGAACTACTTTATGATCCAGCAATCACACTACTGGGTACTTACCCAAAGAACACAAGAATACTAATTTAAAGGGATACATGCACCCCTATGTATAAACATACATTTACAGCATTATTTACAAGAGTCAATATTCGGAAGCAGCCCAAGTGTCCATTGATTGATGAATGAGTAAAGAAGATGAAGAAGATGTGATATATATATATATACACATATATATGTATATATGTGTATATATATATATTTATTTATTTTATTCAGCCATAATAAAGAATGAAATCTTGCCATTTGCAATGACATGGATGGAGCTAGAGAGTATTTTGCTAAGTGAAATAAGTTAGAGAAAGACAAAGTAAAAGGAAACAAAGAAGAGAGAGACAAAGCAAGAAATAGATTCTTAATTACGGAAAACAAACTGATGGTTACCAGAGGGAAGTGGAGTGGGTTTATGGGTGAAACAGGTGAGGTGGTTAAGGAGCACACTCGTGATGAGTACAGGGTGATGAACGGAGGTATCGAATCACTGTACTGTACGTCTGAAAGTCCTATAACTCTGTATGTTAACTGGAATTAAAATAAAAACTTAGAAGTTTATCCTACTTATCTCACTGATAATTGGAAACGATGCTGCTGACAGTTTTGAGATACTGTATATCTCCTCTGAAACGGAAGTCAATTTCTTAATGATCATGTGTGATATCTAACAATAGTACTTATTATTTAACTTCAGGACATTTATACTTACTCCAGTAAACAGCTCACAGCTTTAATTTAGGGATATGCCTCTTCTCTTAATCTCAGTGTATGAGATTCCATTTACCTTTAAGAGTGGACATTCGTCCCTGAAAAAAACATTCAATGTAATTTATCCATTGTGTCACTGTGATTGGTTCAGAAACAAATAAGTGATCCTTAAGATGTTTGCTCAAAGTCCTCTTAGCATCCTGCAGATAGTGACAGATGAAGTCATCGCACAAACTTGAGAAACACTGAGATGCCAAGTCGTAACACTGGATTCCTGAAACTAGCTATCTTACTCTAGGACTTCCCATTACATCAAAGGATTCATTGTCTTTTGTGCTTAAGCATGTTGTTAGACTTTTTGTCACATGGAATAGAGAAGTTTAATAAATCAAAAAATAACTTGAATCTAGTTAATTTTGGTTAAAAAGCCAGGCTTGTACTACCTTTTATATTAATGTTTTCCAAATATTTATGATGATTCAACCCTTCTATCATATAACATCTAACAATTTTGGAGGGATTACTGATAATATGGTAGACATTTTGAGACATAGGTATAAAGGTTCACTGCATTCAATAGATCTTAGTCTACCATACTTAAAACAGACAATGTAATTCATCAAAAATATTTCATACAATAAAAAAAACTAACAAGTAACAGAATTATGTTGAATGAAAGAAAATATAAATGACAAATGGGGAAGGTGAGATTCATCTGGAAAAAAATGAATCAAAACACTAATAGTAGAGTTAATTAATCATTATATACTGATTCTAATTTCTTAGTTTTGGCAAATGTATAAAGGTTATGTAAGGTGTTAGCATTAGGGAAGATTCTACCTTTGTAATGTTTCTAACTCTAAAATTATTCCAGAATAAAAAAAGTTAATTAAGAAACTTATATACACTTTGTGTATCGAGTTGGCAAGATTATTTTAACAGCAATATAAAATGTGGCTCAGTGTGCTGGGAAAAGGGTATCCTTATAAGCTGTGAGGGTAGAGTAAAGAAATGCTAACTTTCTAGAGGTTAATTTGGTAATATATCTAAATCCATAAAATCAGCAAACGCTTTTGTCCCAGATTACTTCTTCCAGAAAAATAATTCCTAGAAAATAATATGAAGGATGTACAAATATTTATGTAGGTGAATATTTATGTAGTAGTATTCTTTTACATTAAAAATTCAAGCTAAGTACATATCCAGTAATAAGGATCTAATAAATGATGGAACATTAATACAATGGAATACTATTTTGTACCAGAAACAAATCATGCCATAGTAGGTAAAAATACCTAGCAAAATGAGAGTTTCCTGAGGTAATATTGGGTGGAGAAAAAGCATGTCATAAGGTAATATATGTAGTACAATGCCAATTATATTATCATTCATTTCTGAGAAGACTGTATTTTGAGCACTACTGTGGTTGGCACTGGGGATATAGAGAGCAATGAACAAAATGCACAAAAAAGCCCGTGTTAATGGAGCATACAGTCTACAGTGCCATAAAAGCAATAAACAAGCATATTGGATAATACATTAGGAGGTGGTACGTTTTATATAGAAAAATAAAGCAGGATAGGAGGTAGGGAGTATGGGAATCCTGGAGAACAATATAACACTTTAAAGTGCTTGGTCAGGAAAGATCTCTGAGAAAGTGATACTTAAGCAAAGGCTTGAAGACAGAGAGGAAGTGAGCTTTGTGGTTTTGAGGAACAGTAATCCATAGTGACTAGAAAGTACATTGGCTTGGAGGGAAAGACATGCCTGGAGATTTCTAAGCCCCACAGGCAGGCCAGTGTACTGGAGTGCAGAGGAAATGAGAAAGAGTACTCAAAGTCCAGCAGATGGTGGACCGCATGGGTCATTGTAAGAACTTGGCCTTCACTTGGACTGAAATGGAGAGAGCCCCTGCAGGGATCTGAAGTGAAGAGGAGCATCATCATTCTGGCTGCCATTTTTTAAAACAGAGATTGAAGGAGGCAAGAGTGAAATGAGGAAGGCTTATTAAGAAAACCAATGCAATGATCCAAGAAAGCAATGATGGTTGTTTATGCTACATAACAGCAGTGGAAGTGGTTAGCAGTGGTTAGACTATTGAGATGTTTCTAAATTATAATAACTAAGAGAGCGGAATATGGGAGTGGTGTGGCATGAATCAGGGACTACTTTAAAGATTTTGACCTGAGAAAACAGGATGGAGTTACCATTAACTGAGATGGGGAAACCTCGCTAGGGCCATTTGGGAGAAAAGACCAGTAATTAATTTTAAAATTTTAAAATTGCCAATTTTGAACACGTGAAGTTTAGGATCATTCTTAGACCTCCAAGTGCAAATATTAAGTAAGCAGTTGAATATTTAAATATGGAGTTAAAGTTGGATATCATAAAAAGAGAGACATAAATCTGGGTAAGACCACCAAAGCAAGGTAAATATTACATTGTAAAAAGAAGGTTCCAGCAAGTGAGTACTGACAAATGATTACATGAAAAGGTCAGACAGAAGAAAGACAACGGCAGAGGAGACTCAGCAAGAGTAGTTAATGGGTTAGGAGCAAAATCATCCTGGAAGCCAAGAGAATGGAATATTTCAGCAGAGGGAGTGATCTTCTAGGTCAAATGCTACTTATTGGTCCAGTAAGATGAGACTGAGAATGGAAAATTGGATTTAGCCACATGGATGTTGTTAACGATCTTTATAGTCAGTTGCAGTGGAATAGAGTTTGTTTTAAGAGTGAGAGACGAGAGTGAGTGTATTATAGTGATTTCACGGCAATTTCCATTAAAAGAAGGGAATAATTAGGACCATGGAAGTGGGACCAAGAATGGATTTTTTAAAAATATGGAATATAACAGCATATTTTATAGTAAAAATCCAAGAAGAAGGGAAGAAGTTATGATGAAATGGAGAGAAAGGAAAGTTCCTGGAGTGGCATTATTCAACAGGCGAGAGAGGGTTGTAATCCAACGCTCATCTTATTTTGCTGTGACTATAATTCTGTTTATCTATTCAAATATTTATCTGTGAATTTTGTGGGGTCTCATGTAATCTACATTTTTTCTACTTTTCACAATACTTTCACAATAATTTTATAAGTTATACATTTTATGATGAGAAGATATTATGTTAATAATGAGTAAGAAAGCTTTGAGCATTTCTTTAAATTTTGCATTGCATCTTGTTTCAACAGATGTAGACCAAAATGACTGAACACACAATTGGTAACCCAGACTTGGGTGAGGTGTTCCACCTAATGTTTTCAAGAGTAATAAAACTCAGAAACAATCCTACACTATTGTCTACCATTTTATATTTAATATCATTCTTTATAGGGTACTTATAAGCCAAAAAATTTAGCAGAATCCGGTCGCAGAAATAGAAATACCATTACTTAATGCTATGGTCTAAATGTTTGTGCCCCTCCACAATTCATATGTTAAAATTCTAACTCTCAAAGGTGATGGTGTTAGCAGGGGTTGCCAATGAGAGGTGCTTAAATCATGAGGTCATAAGTCTACAAAACACACTCCAGGCACCCCCCATCAGGTGAACATATAACCAGAAGACTGCAACCCAGAAGAGGGCCTGAACCCACTCATTCTGTCACCCTGATCTTGTTTTTCAGCCTCCAGACCTGTGAGTGATAAATTTCTGCTGTTTCTAAGCCATCTAGTCTGTGAAGTTTTGTTATAGCAGTCCAAACCGACCTAAGACAGTTAAAAGAAAAGACAAACACAAAGCTTTAAGATTGCTAAAAAAGCCTCAGACCTCACTCATATGCTCAGAGGTCACAAACATAATCACATACACAAACCACACACAACAAAATACACACATGAACACACACAACCACGTGCACCCATGTAAACACACACATAAATAAATATACAAACACGCACATAAATATCTGCAAACACAGGCATCTATACGTTCCCGTACACAAACACAGAAGCATGTCAGACACACAGATACACGCAAGTTCTAGTTCTAGTTGAGTTTCGGCTGACAGTCTTTGGTTTTCTCTGTTGCTTCCTTTTCTCACATATCATTTCCCACAGGTGCATGCAAATTCAGATATTATCCTGAATAACTAAGAGTCTCACAGAGAACTTCCTGAAGTGACGCAAATACCCAGGACCCAAACCAGAGACAACTGAAATTAGACTAGATCCTGGACTGAATCCTCAAACAAAATATCTGCACAAATCCCTACACTATACCAACATGTGAGATGAGAGGCTCGCAGATCACTCTATCAGAATTCCAGTCTAACTAATCTGTTATCTTGCCCCTGGTGAACAGTACAACAATCTCTTGATATTTACATATATGTCTAACATGTATATTTTTCTGAACTTTTACATAAAACTTTCCATTAATTTGTTCATAGATGTGAAATATAATTGTTCTTCTGATTTTTTTCTCCCTATCCATTTTAAATCATGGAAAATATAAAAAGGTGTACATCAGGCACTGATTTGGTCCTTTGATTAATGCTCATCTTGCATGGGCAAAGCATGTAATGTAGGTGACAGGGTTGTCATCTCCAACTTGTTTAGGTTCCTCAACCGAATGCTATCCAGTAGCTGAGTAGCGGAGAAACAAAGGCATTAAATCATATTTTTTCCTCTAGTAATCTATTCTCTTGGCATATATCCATGCACTAGTAACTTGTATTAGATATTATTTAAGGAATGGTACAAAAACAACAACAAAAAAAAATCAGAGTGAGCTCTCTGAGTTCAGGAGCAAAATAAAAAAAAATACAAGCATAGCTCTGGAATATGGTAGATTCTCTTGTATGTTTATGAATTTTCAACCTTTGAATACAATCATTATATTCCATTTATCACTAAACTATTTCATGTGCTCTATAAAAGTCATTCTGAAAATAAGAGATGATTTTCTTTTTTCCCCCCAGAAACTTGAAGGATACCTTACAGATAACAATAAGAAGGGGGCATTTCAGCTAGACATTAGGAAAAGTTCTAATACGAGTGTATGTTTACAAATATGTACTATGTATATAATTTGTTTCCAACGTCACATATGTGTGTATTTGTGTACATAGGTATCTATCATTATTAAGGTGGCTATACCTGCTTCAAAAGGAAAGCTGTCTCTTGAGTCAATAGTCAGCATTTTGCAGCCCAATAGATATCGAGATTCAAACTGCGTACCCTATACAACCTCAATTTGCTCTTATCTTCCCCTCTAACTTAAGAGTATTTGGGCATTCTGTGTCATAGTGACACAGTTCTTCCCAGGCTTTGCTGTTTCTTTCTTCAACCTATTGCACTTTGGAAGTGACAAAAGCCACTTCCCAGGGAGCTGCGAGACAGCCTCTCAGTAAAGAAGGTCTATTTCCCTGCCCCCACCTCCTGCCCCAAATTCCATACTCATGACACAGAAGCACAGTTAGAGATGAAAAATATGGTTCATTATCTTGGTAGCGCAGAGAAAAATGTTATGGCTTTATTTAGCAGTTGCTTTTATGCTTTTAAAAACATGTTAATTTCATTTTTTATGTAATTGTGCATTAAATCATCTCAGACAATTGTGTGATTTGGAAATAAAAGTCCAACAAAATAAGTAAAAGCTATAATGTGGTTTTATCCTTACCGCTTTTTGTAGTCTGTTTTTATGTTCCTCAAGCATTAGTGTCTCCGCTCCTTCCTGGGAAGATTAATCTGGAGGCTCGTAGAGACTCTTGTCTTCCTGTCTTTAGTTCTCTTGGTGCTCTGAGATTTTCCCTGTGGTTTCTGCATCTACTACTCATGAATTACCAGCCCCAACAACATTAGGACTTAGAAAGCCTCATGATCCTTTATTTGACATCCTAATGGGACCACCAGCTGGATGAAGGTCTCAACCCTGAGGGAGACATATTAAAGACACCTAAACCGCCCCAAGTAAAATTATGAATCCCAGGTTACAGACTATCCTGTACTCACCACAATACTGGTGATGGATTTTTTTTTGTTTTTCCCAGATTATGGGCAATGGAATACATGCAAGGTAATTCACCAAGTTTGGGAGATGTTTTTCTTTTACCTGAAAGAAAAGTTGGTCCCATTGACATGTAGCAGCTTCCATAGCTCCTTTTTTAAACATTTTATGAGGGCTGAGACATTCTGATGGAAGTTAATGATAGATTGTGATTCCTGGATGTGGCCTCTGTGTTATGAGGTGATTTAAGATTAATTTCATAAATGTTAGTTTTTTTTCAAATGTCTCTCAATACACATAAACAATCAAACTCTTTTGTCTTTCCTTAGTGTGTTTTTATGTAGATTATTGTTATAAGGCATTACACTTCCTTTAAGGCAGTATGCACTAGTTTGCTAGGGTTGTTATGACAAACTACCACAGGCCAATAAGAGAAATTTACTGTTTTACAGTTTTGGAGGCTAAAAGTCCAGGATCAAGGATTCACAGGGTTGGTTCACTCTGAGGGACAAGAGGGAAGGACCTGGCAGGCCTCTCTCTTTGGCTTGCAGATGGTCATCTTCTCCTCTGTTATCATGCCATCTCCTCTCTGGCACACCTCTGGTACAAGTTCCCCTTTTTATAAGGACACTGGGCCTATGGAATTAAGATTCACCCAAATGGCCTCATTCTAACTTAATAACTTTTTTTTTTTTTTTTAAGGTTGGGGAGCCTGGTGGAGGGTATTGAGGAGGGCATGTACTGCACGGAGCACCGGGTGTGGTGCATGAACAATTAATCTTGGAACACTGAAAAAATAAAATAAAAGTATTTGGGGAAAAAAATTAAAAAATAAAATTAAAAAAAAGATTTTATTTATCTGTCAGAGAGAGAAAGAGAGAAAGAGAGAGAGAATAAGCAGGGGAGTGGCAGGCAGAGGGAGAAGCAGGCTCCCCGCTAAGCAGAGAGGTTGACGTGGGGCTCCATCCCAGGACCCTGGGATCATGACCTGAACTGACAGACACTTAACCAACTGAGCCACCCAGGCGCCCCTAACTTAATTACTTCTTAAAGGCTCTATCTTAAAAGAAGGTCAATTCTGAGATAATGAGGATTAGGACTTTAGCATATGAATTTTAGGGAGACATATTTCCAACCATAATGATGTGAAACGGTTTTCTGGTGTCATTCACCCAGCTTAAAAATACAGCTTTTCAAAGACTGACATTCTGAAAAATCACTAAAGATTAGCTTTTTCTTCCACAATTCTAAACTGAATTTGATTATGACCCACATAGGAGTATATATAAAACAAACAAAATCACTCTTAATTTACTTGTAGTATATCCCTCAAGACAGATATATGTATGTGTACGTACACATGCTCTAACCCATGCGACCCCCAAGTGCGTATATATAACCAGCACTGAAATTAACTTCCCTTGAGGCTACTAGGAAATGTCAATTAAACAGCCAAACTTACAGAGTTTGGTAATTTACCTGCCTGGGAGCTTTTGTATTCAATTTCTTGTTAAATAAAACAATCAACTTGGCAGCTAAGTTAGATTAACAAATTATAATAAGCTGCTTCTTTTTTTTTTTTTTTTTTTTTGCTTAAAAACAGGTAAGCCAATATTCCTGAAGTATACATTTCAGAGAGATTAGAGATTAAAGATTTTGAGAGGTTATTTGTTTGGAACTATTTTAAGTTGAGCAGGAGAATAGGAAGGTGACCACAAGCCTGTTTGAATGAAATGGAAGTATGAAAGGAACTTGACTTAAAAACTAGTAGTGGCTTTAATGTTTCTTTTATTAACATTTAATATTTTATTAGGAGGAACTGATGTCAGAAACCAAGAGTAGCAGAGAACAGCTGTGGGGCTCAAGTTTAAATGTCTTCCATTTGACCCACTTATATTCTTTTTTCACTCTTTTAAAATCAGACCCCCCCCCCCCCATAACTAATTTAGCCAGCTTGTCGGCAAAGCCCAGTCATGTGATTAATTCAGCTGAGTGGAGGCTGAGTCCACCACTGCTCCAGTAAAACTCTGTGGTTCCACTCTCCATCGGGGCGGAGGGGAATGGGGGAAGGACGAGTGAAATTTCTGGAAGGCCACCATCATTTCAGAGTCAAGGAGGCATTTTTTGTCTGATGACAGCCTTTAAATATTTGTTACTATTGGTGTATGTGGTAAGGTACTAGTGGGCTAAGTGTTTCACATATATTATCTGATTTAATCCTCACAACAATCCGGTAAAGGTGAGGCAAAGGCGAATTCACAGAGATTCAGTGGCTGGATAAGGATATAAATATCATCAGTGGCATTGCTGCGGCTTTTGAAAATTTGACAGTGTGAGAGGGGAAGAAGCTGAATTTAATGTAGTAGAAGAAAGATTTCCTTTCTAAAGTCAGATAGGTATTTCTTGAGGAAAGTGTATTCCTCAATGTAAGTGAGAGAAGAGGACTGGATGTTTCTATTTTATTACATTGTAGCTAACGCTTCTTGGGATGCTACCGGTTGCCAGACACTGATCTAAACACTTTATGTATATTACCTTGTTTAATTTAACTGTGAAGGCAGTTATACTATGAGATAGATTCTACTGTTATCTCCAACTTTCAGAGCATAATAATTTTACTTAGGTCACGCAGTTAGGATTTCAAGGCCCTGGCTTAATCTGCAGCCTGTGTCATAACTACTATTTTACTATTAGGCTGTATTAGGGTAAAGCAAGCTTTGTTTGCTCAAAGAACAAATAGGTAGCTTGACTTACTCGTAGGGTGCATTTATAAAAATTAGAGTATGGTATCCAAACTCCTCAACTGAATTATATATTAAATGAATGACAGTAGTATGTCATTTAAAGAATTCTAGAAAAAAAAATCTGAGGTTTGAGCAACTAAATTATTCATAGGTTATCATAGTATTAAAAAAGTGGAAAAAGTCAAATCCCTCAAATCCTAATGATCCTATTAAAGGAGGACAAAGATTATAGCACATCCATATGAATGAATAATATTAAACCATAAAAATAGCAGTTACAGAGATCTGCAAACAGCATGGGAAGCTACTCCTCATAAAGTTTTAAGTGATATTGAATATTGTTTTTAAAGAAAGTTTTTCAATATGTAAAAGTATTTGAAAAAATGTTTGGAAAGAAATATATTGACATGTTAGCAGAGTTTATTCATTCCCAGATGGATAAATTTAAGGGGGTTTTCCATTTATACTTTGAGGAGGTTTCCATTTACAGTTTGCAGCCCCTTTTCAAATTTTGTATCAATAGCACATATTACATATATAATCAGAGACAAATCATATTTATGAAAGATAATTCTACGGCAATGAACTATTTTCCATAACTGAAATAATCATCTCATAATTTATGTGCATTCAGTGCTCAATAACAGGAGTCAGTAAACTTTTTCTGTAAAGGTCCAAATAGTATATATTTTAGACCTGTAGACCAAATAGCAACACTGAGGATATTCTGTAAATACCTAACAAGAAAGAAAACAAACGTCCTTGCATTTATTGGTAAAATTCAAAATACACTACTAATACTCAAATATAATTTTTTTGTAATATGCATCTACTAATAAAAAGACTGAAATTATTTTTGAATGTGTGTGATAACATTTTGCTGAATTGGGGTTCAAAGTTAGCATTCCCTAATCATCAAAGTTTATGGCTCATGTTCATCTGTGAATGCTGATCTATAATGAGATTTTATGTATTTCATCATTGGAAATGGCTTTTCTCACAGATAGGTGACACGTGGCACTCGAAACACTGTGGAGCTGTAACTGCTTCGCTGTGATTTATGGTGCGCCAAGCAGCGAGCACCGCATATGGTCTCTCTCTCGCAGCTACGAAACCCTGCCTTTTGTAGTAGGAAAGCGCCCACACACAACATGCCAATTAAGGGGTGTGGCTGTGCACCGGTAACACTTTATTTATGGGACATTAACATGAATTCCAAATAATTTCCATGTGTGACAAAATAAACTGCTTTTGATTTTAAATAATTAAAAAAATGTAAAAACTTTAAAAATTTCAAAATAAAGTGTTATAAATGAGAACACAAGTCCATTTTTAGCTAACGGACCTTGCAATAAGTGGTGGCAGGCTGTATTTGGTTTGTGGGTTGAAGTTTGCTGATCCCTACTCTAGAAGCAGGCACGCCTCTCATAAACCTCGCGCAAAAACCATCTCCGACAGCACTGAATATAACAACCCATTTTTTATAAAAAATTAAGATGCCTTTATGTAAAAATGATGTCTCTAACTCTCTATGAATGAATTCTTTTACGGGTAAAGAAATGACACAACCAGGTAGAGAAAAACATTAAGGAGACATTGCGAGGGAAATGTCTATAGAATCAGAAAGAAAACCAAGGTTCTGATATCCAAACTTGGTATTATATTCGCCAGACTGCTGGATATTTTTTTATGGAAATTCTGGGTTATCAGAAACTGTGTTAAGAAACCCATTATATTAGCCTTTTAAGAAATAACATCAAATATTTAGAATCTTAAACACAAAATAAAGCTACCAGGCTAGACAAATTCCATTCTCCTACTTTATGTTCATATATTGTTTTTCCCCTGACCAGCTAGTTGAGGCCTTAGCAGAACACAAGAGATGTTCTAAAAGATTAGTCAGAGTTTTAAGCAGGAAAATATCTGATGGAAGCTTAAAGAAGCTTGTGTTGAAATAAAGTAACTGCCTCTTTCAACCACATCTTTTGTGCAGAGTGCCCCCAAAAAGCAATATAGGAACCATCTAAATCAGAATCATCAGAGTTCCTCATTAAAATGCAGATTCCTGGGTCCCATGTGTTTTCAAAAGCACTAAATTGGGAGAATTAGAGCTTCAGAAGTTGTTTCAGGCAAATGCTGTATGGTTTTTGTTTACAAAGCATCACATTTCTCAATTTTTCTCTTTCTAATTTACATACATAATCTGTCTCTTCTACTCACCTCCTTAGGAGGTGTAAAGTTTTTCCAAAAAAAAAAAAAAAAAAAAGATAGTATTTTGCGAAGCAATTTTGTGCCTAATAAAAAGGTGTATATCTTTATACCCTTATGAAAATATTATAAAAAGCAATCAATGCTTATTTTAAGCAGCTGTGTATATGATGCATATCACGGGGATATTTTACAATTGGTGTTGCAGAGGGAATGAAAGTAAGCAGTCAAGGCAGGTAGCCAGAGAAAGCCTCCGGTTAGGACAGAAAACAAGACACAAGTGATGACTAGAATGGGTGTTCCAAGTCAAGGCTTATCTACTAGGGCAGTCATTCAAACATGCACGGCAGAGAAAGGAAAATTTGGAGCTAATTACAAAACAGGAACTTTCCTAATCAGTCCCAGAAACTGTTCAAGACAACCACATTTCTTCAAGGGTAGTCTGAAATATCTGAACTACTTTTTAAAAATTCAGATTCCTAGAATCATCTCGGACCTATTGACTCAGAATCTCTGTGGTATGTCCTGAAATGTGTATTTTAAACCACCTGATCAGCCATGTATTAAAATGTGTTAAAATGGTCCACTCTTTGGACACATGATTACATTGTTTTGAGTTGTTAAAATCCTTTTTTTATTCATTCAACAAACTGCTTAGAGAACTATATGGTCAAGGACACCATACACAATAAAAAATGAACTTGCAGGATTAGCCTCAACAGGTCCGAAGTCTAGTAAGGAAATGCAGATAAATTGGCTATCACAATTTAGAGTGATAAATGTGACATCAGTAAATTCAAGATGCTAAGAAAACCTCAGAAAAATTAAAACAAAAAAAAAGTTATTTTCAGGTACAGAGTTCACTTTTCCTTTGGGATACTAAACTCTATTCTTTTAAGATGAGTTTTTCTAGTAATGATATTTTTAATCCAAGATTATTTATTCATGACTGAAGTCTACCTACTTTGACCTTATCTCTGAAGCTATTTCTAAAAAGCAATCTATGAAATATTTACAACAAAATTATCTGGATACAAATGAGTTTGTCATTTGACTCTTAGTTTGAAGGCTTAATCTAGTCTAGATTTTTCCAATACTGTGGAGATAAAATAAAATAATATCTATACAAGGGGTAGTACAGTGCCTTGCTCATAGAACTCTGAGCAACAAACTGAGGGTTTTAGAGGGGAGGGAGTAGGGGGTTGGGCAAGCCTGGTGGTGGGTACTGAGGAGGGCATGTATTGCATGGAGCACTGGGTGTGGGGAAAAAAAACAACAACAAAAATAAATAAATCTTAAAAAAAAAAAAAAGCTACTCAATGAACAATGGTGGTAACAATGAGAGAAAGAGAGGGCAGGAGAGCCAGAAACTGAGGGATTTCAGGTTAGAGTGAAACAAACATATCAACAACAACCACCATCAATTGGGGACTCATATAAGAAAAGTGAAAGAGAAAGGTGAAAAAAATGTAAAAAAAGTAAAGGTTACTCCTAATATATTGAATAGCTTTACTTTTCTCATAATTAGATACAGGTTTGCTTCTACGCCATGTAATATAGTAGCCTGTGATCCTCTCATTGATTGAACAGCCATCATTAGAATAAGACAAAATAGAGTAACCACAGAAAGGTTATTAGCGTTTCATCTGAACTCTGGAAATGTCAAGCCATATAGGGCTGGTGGATGGTGATAGGAAACCCCATTTCCAGTTATCATATGTTAATGAAGCGAAACAATATGCTATCTATAAGGACAGGGAAAAACCCAGAATGAGCAGAGTCCAGAGTCTATGCAGTTTTCTACATTTCCAGCCTCATTAAAATATGCAGATCATATCATTAGGAGATAGTTTCCTGGCAGAGCCTTCTCCTAGAGTTCAGTTGCAGGCACATATTGGCAATTGTTAATACGATGATTTTACCCACAGCTATATTCTTCTATGTAAAAATAAACAAATAAAAAAGAATTCAAAGAAGCAGAAGCTGCTCTCACAAGTCATGTTTTCATTTAGAGAATTTTTTTTCAAAGGATAAGTCTGTATTTAAAAAAAAAAGGCCACTGATGCTTGTTTTGCTTTTCCAACAATATTCAAGGACCTTATATTACAGCTTTATATTTCCCCTTATATTGCAGTTTCATATTTCCCATTTTATAATGGAATATATTTAGTGGGATAACAGATATGATATCTAGGTTTAATTCAGCAAAATGATCAAGAGCAGCTACTGAATTGAACAAACAGTATTTCGAAGACTTCTCTGACCTACCTTCAGTTTCAACCCAGATAAAAAGCATTCTAGGTGTTCATCTCAGTTCCTTACTTCTTCCACATCTTTTATTTCTTTATTATTGCTTTGGCTCCTTCTTCTCTCCTTTCCTTCTTTACTGCCTGTGTTTCTTCCTAGCTTGTTTTCTTCCCCTCCCTCCCTCCCTCCTACTCTCCCTTCCTCCCTCCCTCTCCCTCCCTACCTCTTCCTCTCTCTCTTTCTCCTTCTTTCCTTCCTCTCTTCCCTCCCTCCCTCCCACCCTTTCTTACTATCTATCAACTACCATCTTATGTGTGTGGGGGGTGGGAGCACAAGGTGGTATTTAAAATAATCTTACTCACAAGCCTAACAGAACCTCACAAATGAACAGTCCTGACATGAATGCCCAGTGCAGATAACCACCTTGGAAAAAAATCTTGACTGAACAGAAATAGAGTGATATTAAGGAGATGACTAGGTAACCAAAATTATTCTGTGGATATTTAAAAGTATAATAATGTCAGAATACATGTAAACAATGGATTTCAGCTATTATTATTATTATGAGGTATAAATATCATTTATTTAGTTTATTCTGTCAGTGGTTTTCCCTGAGGTCAAACCTATTTTCATCATGATGCTTTCAAATTATTATCTTTTTCACTAATGGTGCAAAAGCAATGGAGGGTAAAACTGCTGGTGTCTTAGTATGAATCAAGGCAGTGGCACCAAACCGTGCTAGCAGTCACTGTGTTTTGTATCACCATCCACTTGCAGGGAAGAAATGCTAGCCTCACTGAAGATGAAATGGTAAAAATATTAATTCTATTAAGTTTAGACCCCTCAATACATTTTGCAATATTCTATATAATGAAATGGCAAGGATGCATGAAATATTTTTTGCTAAAGCCAATAGTCTTAAGGAAAAGCATTTGTGCAATTGTGTGAGTTATGGGCTGAACTACTACTACTACTACTACTACTACTACTACTTTTTTATGTAATATTATTGTTACTTAAAATACTGAAAGACAAGCTATGGTTATTCAGATTTGCATATTCAATGTACATTCTCTCATTCTCCATAAAAATGAATGAATTGACTTAGTCAATTCAAGGAAGACAACAGTAATAGTACTTATTGCTAATGATAAAATTCAAGCTTTCAAGCAAAATTAACATTGTGCAAAACTTGAATGCGCTACCATGAGCATAATAGCTTTCCAAGACTTCAAACACATCATTTTTTTTCTGATGAGATGGATGGTGATATTTACAAATGTGATTTTTGACATTTTTAAATGAAATGTGTCCATCTGTGAAGATCAGCACATCTCAGTGAACCAGTGTTTTTCAAATGACCAAGGCATGGAGTTACAAGTTATTATATTAGAAAAGAGATCCATCTTAAATTTTAAAAAGGCCAATGGATTTTAATTTAGTAGAATAAAATAATTTATTAGTATGGTTTCAAAAAGATTCCATACTGTAAATAATTTTTAAGGAACTACCATTTGTTGAGTTTCTGTATAGACTAAGATAAGAATATCGATAATTAACTGAAAAAACTAATAAAAGTCTCCATTTCCTATCTACATATCTGTGGGGGCCAGATATTCTTCATATGCTTCAGCCAAAGCAATGACCCTAGCTTTGTTAAGTCAAGAAAAATTCAAGATTAAAGATATTTAGAAAGAAGAAAAAAATGTCATTCTTCCTACTAAATTTTTTGAAAAATATTTATTTTCATGAAGTATGTTTTTATGTTAACATAAAAGTTTATTGTTGCCATTTTTAAGTTAATACGTGAATAAATAAATTTTAAACATTTTTCAGTCTTAATTTTGCATGCAATAAATATTGGTAGAATAATGTAAATAAACAAAATCTCCGGGTCAAAAATTTCTAAAGGTGTAAAGAGATTTTGTGACTAAATTTTTGAGTGATGCTGTTCTAGGTACAAGCAATATACTATGTATTTAATTCTTTAACAGTTTAGATATTATTTAAATTGTATTATCTGCATTAAACATATTTCTATACATACCTAAGTAAAAGGTAAGTCCCTGCCAAAAGAAATATACCCCTTAGATAACAGGTGTCATATAGATTTGTGCTCACAATTTTTATGGTGTGCTCTATAAATTACATTATTTTTCACAACATAATATGCTTGGGGAAGAGACATTAGCCTGAAATATCTCAAACTATGCTAGGTTTTCAAACTTTTAGAGGTCTGCTAACTATATTGGAATCAGGTTTAAAAAAAGAGCAAAAATTTTTTAAAAATATAGATTTTTCCTGGATTTATACAGCTTGTAAACAAGCATGCTAATCAATTTTTAAAATATCACATTCCAAAAACAACATAGCAGGGCACCTAGATGACTCAATCAGTTAAGTGTCCAACTCCTGATTTCAGTTCAGGTCATGATGTCAGGGTCATGAGATCAAGCCCTGCATTGGGCTTTGCACACTGCAGAAAGTCGGCTTGAGAACCTCTCTCTCTCTCTCTAGCTTTGCCTCTCTCCCCAACATGTGCATACACACATTCTCTCTCTCTCAAATAAATAAATCCTAAGAAAATACAAAAAACCAAAAACCAAAAACAAAAAAAGAAAATACAAAAAACAATATAGTAGCCACTCACTATGAGGATAAACATTTTCTTATTGAATGAATGAAAAAACTGAGCTGTACTGGGTTCTTGTGGCTTGGAATAAATCTGACATTGTACACGAATTAAGGAACTGCTATATTCCCAAACCTTCAGACTGAGGTGAAGGTACAAGCTCTGAAAACCTACACTAGGTAACGAAGACAAAGATACTGAATATGAATGTGAAATTAAAATTATCTCATGGATACTATATTACCATTTCAACAAAAATACAGTACAATTAAAATTTTGTGTAACTAAATTAAAAAAGATGGTAAGTGAACATTTGACTATTTCACCTATGTCTCTTAATGTTTTCATGATAAACATGGCCAAACACATTTTAAAAATTTAATTATTTGGCAAACAGGGCAGTCTTATTCTTGAGATCAGTTTATATCCAGAACAGACAAGATTTCTAATCCTCTACAAATCATTCGAAGGAAAAATAATTTTCCAGATGGGAATCTGAGAATCAGAGTGTTTGAGAACTGCACATTTAGCATGAGAAGGGGGATTGGAACCTAAGTCCACTGCAAAGCCAAGGATCTTTCCCTATGCTGACGTTCATGAAGTATGTCCTATGGCCCCGGGGACTGTTCTCACAGAACTTAGACCACATATTCACATGTCATTAAATTCTCACGTGATCCCAGGAGATGGGCAACATTTTGGTTCTACTTTCTAAATAAGAAAACTGACACAAGCAAAGTCACAAAATCAGTAATTAGTAGTAAAGACATTTGAACCTAGTCTGATTTCAGAGTCTATATTCTAATGTTTTCCATCTAAAATCTGCTTAATCTCACTGCCATTACACAGTCATTTCTATGAAATAAGTACCCAGATGGGAAATTTTAAGTTACTTTTTTCAAGGACTCAAGTATACATCTGTAAAAGGATAGCAGAAATGGCATTTTTAAATATTAAAAACTTAACGTTTAGCATGAGCTTTATTTGGTTCCTAGATCTTTTAAAAAAAACTGGACGTTTAGCTAAAGTTAGGGAAACACCCTGAGGGAAAAAGTTGTATGTTACTGAAAGTGCCAGGTCATGCCTGGGATTAAGAGATTCATTCCTCTACATACACAACCAGTAAATATATATATGTGTGTATTTTTACTCAGTTATGTATGTGGAGATGAGTGACTCTCTAAATCCCAGAGATAATATCTAAATACATATCCTCACAACAATAAGTCTATGCAGGTACATAGCTCGAAAGTAATCATAAAAACAGTAAGGCCTTTTATGTTGGAGCAAGTACTACACAGTGGGGGGAAAAGGGCAAATGTTAACACACAAATGACAGTGAGACCACCCAAGAACTGAAAAGCATTCAGTTTTTGTTAATGTGTTTGTTTTCCGTCTTCCAATTCCCATTCCAATTTGTTTATTGTCCAGTGGGGACTCAGAGAAGTTATTAAATTCCTCAAGGTCACACAGAAAGTCATGGCTGTTCTTGGGAAAGGGGATTGTATATTCCTGAATCCCAGCTAGGTCCTATTGCTTCCTGCACTGGATGGGTCCGTGTGGACGGAAAGCACACTCTTAAGCAAATTCCAATTATGGTTTATTAACTGCACACGTAGCATTTATCTTCCAGTTTCTAAAAATAGCAGAACCAATTAAACTGTCTGTTTAGCACTTAAGGTTTTTTTTAACTTTTAATTTTTCTCCAGATAAAGCCTTTATAGAAAGATAAATGGAACATTACAGATAGGAAGGGAAGGGAGGAAGCCATCACTTCCTGTCACTGCCACCACCTTCTTTGACCGGCCCTATAAGGCAACCACGGCAAGACATTTTCTGCTCCTGAACTGATATTATAACATCCTCAGCCAAGCAAACCATCCCATTTTGGGCATGATGGATAGTAGTGAAAAAATTTTATTCAAGACCGTTGCTAATTTGAAATAAAAGCCCAACAAATTCTAATGTTCTGTCCACTGTCAAAACAAGATTAAACAATTGCAGCAAGAAAAATAGCAGGCTGGTAAAAGGAAGCTTCAGAACAGTATTTTACTTTATACTTAAAACACTATCTGTAATTCCCAATCAGAGGTAAAAAAAAAAAAAAAAGAGAGAGACTTAATTTGGTGAAAACTATATAGGGGCTTACTACTTCTGAGATATTTCTTCTAAGCCTATCTTTTACAACCATTCCATTAAGGAACCACATGCCCAAAGGAGGGCTACAGAGGGTCGGAACTGGAATTTCCACACTGGATGTCTTCAGGGAAAAAGAAAATGCAGGAATTATTAGCTCCAAACGTTGAAGGGAAGATAGCGAAATAAGAGACATTAGTTCTCAGTGTGGTGGGTTTATCATCAACTTCTAGAAACCACAAAAGGTCTAAAGAACAAAAGATAGGTGAGCAACCAGGGTCTTGGTTGCTTTGCCGGGAATGGAGCTGCATCTCAAGAAAGAGATTCTTCAAAAGTGAGGCTCAGACAAAGAAAATAATTTTTTTATATCACACTGCTGGGACCCAACCCACAGCCTCTTGGCACTTACTCAGGTCCTGTCTCCACTTTACCATAGTGCCTTGAACTGGACATTACTTTTTTCCCTCCTCTGCATTTTCAACATAAAGCCTCTCTTGCCTTTTTCATTGTCGGAGGTACCAGACTCGCACGTCTATCACCGCACCCCTCCCAACCTGCCAAGAATGGCGGCGGTGTTATAGGCTGTGTGCATACTGCGTAGTTCACTACTCGGTTCTGTTGAATGTGTATGGTAATTATTTGACACTTCTAAGAGGTGACAACCATCATGAAATAATAAAATTGCAATTATCTTATCAAATTTAATATTCTGTAGACATCAGAACAGAAAATTTTAAATCAAGAATGCCACTTCAGTGTAGCTGATTGAACTCACATTCTTACAGGAACGTACACTTAGTTACTTTTATTCTCAGTTTTGTTACTATATTAATTCCTTCTTTCCCACTGCTGTGCCCTGAGTTTATTTTATTCCTCTTTAGAAAAGTACTAAAGGTCCATTCCTTCTTCACAAATGTTCAGAAAATCCCACTTAATGGGAAAAGAGGCTGGCTCATACCCAACGGGACAACCAACCATGACTGTACTTATAAGTTTAACTCTCATATACTCCATTCTCCCTTAATGTGTATAATACAGCAAAGAAGAACTGCTACCAATATACAGAGTTGCAAACGATGGAGCAGCAGTTTCTTCATGATATGTACTACATGCTTTCTGGGTTAGGGAATCCTCACCAGAGAAACCAGGTACATTTTTTTCCTTTTTTTTTTTTTGGTCAGAAAACTAAGGCCCAGCAATCCTAAATAATTTGTTCTGAATCACTCAGAGTTCTAATGATGCAGCAGAAAAAAGAATACAGGATCTTTAGCAATCAGTCAGCTGCTCTTTCATTGAATTTCTACAACCAAACTGCCAAACACTTTCCAGAAAGGTTATCTTCAGTGGGGTTCCTTCGGTGAGCCTCTATAAATAATTTAAAAGAATTAATAGCTTCTGGATGTTATTATAGAGTCCCTTTCTCCTCGATTGTGACTGCCTAAGCATCTTCTGTTGCTTCCATGAGCCTCCATGACAGGCAATGGGGTATGTGATGATAGAATACCAAGGCACTGACTGGACTCTTTTCAGATCACTAAGTTAAGGCAACTCCTCTAAGTTCCCCTCCATGGAATACACCACCACTCTTAGGGCTATATCCTAACAGATTAGCTAGAAAATACTACATGAAGTTCTTTAGCTCTGAAACTGGGGAGGAAAGAACCTTCTTCTTTAAGTTGAAAAACAAAAATTAAAACCAAACCATATCAATTGCTAATAGGTTCTGAAAGAGACACCCTTTCCCCCCCACTCCCAAGAAAAGCTAAAGACAAGCACTGAAAACATGGCTTTTAAGTTTTGAATGCATCATAGCATGGAATTTCAGAATCATACTGGAATTTCAGATGGTCTACTGACATATTCGGAAGGACAATGTTGATTGCATTGCAGCCATGCAAAATAAGCAATTTGTCAATATAGATAAATATAATTTCTGTGCTTACTATCTGCTAACTTAATTTATGTGTTGGTCATCATCTATTACTGCAAAACCTCTTATCACTGGCTTATTAAAGCTTTATTATGGTAGGGAATTTGAATGCCTGTTTGGTTCTAGTCCACGCAGAAAGTTTTATATTCACAAATGACTGACACAGATAATCTTTTCTAGTGGACGGGGCTCACTGGTCATTGCAATATTTTATTGTGGATATAAGAGGACTTTAATGATTAAACTTGTAAAGGTCATCATGTAAACTGAGTCATTTCTAGAAAATATTACACGTGCATAGACAGAAGTAGAAAGGAATGTGACAAACACTACAAATATAAAATCGTAAGATTATGACGAAACAAAATGCACTGGCAGTTTTTTTTAAATAGAAAACATTTTTTTTTTGTTTAGGAGAATAAACGTAAGATCCCAGTTATGAATGCTTCATACCACGTTGCTATTCTGTATTGTTTCTTCTGATAAACATACACGGCTAAGAAATCCTGATGTCATACTTTTGCTAAAATAGTTTTCGACAACTGACAATAAAAATGATTATAGCTAAAAATGTAAAGGGCTAAGAACTAAATAAAACCTTAACTGGCAATCAGAAAAATAACCACAGAGTGATTTGCTAATGGCTAATGACTTATTAAACCTAATATTTACATCATAAACCATGTATGTAGACACTTTAAAAAATGTGGCCCCAATTAAAAGGTTACACACAATAACAAATATTCTAGAAAATGCCAGCAAACCCATGCTCTACTGTAATAGACATTAAGAGTTGTGTCTAACATATTGCATTTAAGCTTCAGATTTAGAAAATTGATTTATAACATTAATCTTTACTTGGGAAAATAACAAATGCTTATCATAATCAGACTATAATTAAAAAACAAATAGTCTTGCAAGAGTCTCTTTTTATTGTAGTTTACAAGATGCTATTTCTACATTGAAAAATATGTTTTTTAAGTAACCATCAAACATGTTTATTAAAACCTAATTACACTGACATAAAATGTGTATTTTGATGCAGTGTTAGGACTGATCCCTAGTTTTTTTTTTTTTTCTGATCCCAAGTTTGATGATCTTCCTATCAACCTAACTTCAGATTACACACACACACACACACACACACAACTTTTACTTTTTATCTGTTGTTGAGATTAAACACTCCTAGTAGAGTGTCTGATGGGATAATTTGATTAGGATAGTGTTTAAAGTTCCTATGCAAATCTAAAGGCACTTCTCATTTTTAATACAGGAAAACAGAAAGTCAGAATTAAAGTTATTGAATTATGCATCATTTGGGAGGACAGAGATGTTTACAAGTGGCATCACTTGAATATGGCAAAGGCAGACCATTCAGCTGAGTAACAGAAATGTTTCCTATTGCGGAAGTGTCACCAGCTTCGAGTACTATTTGCTTGCTCTTTCTGTGCATATGAAATGTTAAGACTGCTGAATTATCTGAGTACTACAAAGGAAAAGTTGGAATGCATACAGAACACACTCCATTCAAGAATCAATTATTCAATGTTCAGGTTCCTATAAATTGCCTAAATGAGAAAGTAGTATCAGAGTGGTACATACTTGTACTTGAGGACCGACTCTATCACAAAAAGAGAATTGCTAAAATTTTAGAAGACGATTAAACATAACTTTGCCTGATAGTTTTATGAGCTCTGTAGATTCTGGGTTTCCTATTTCTGAAAATTATGGGGAAAAAAATGATGCCCTCATAGGCAGACTATTCAAGCTATCAAAAGTATATGTAAATGTATTATAGGGAGCCTTCTTATTTCATTCAGATTTTCAATATAATGTAGACAGTTTCTGAATACATGGAAGTTTGTTTTTTCCTTCTTTCCCCCATTTGTAATATTTTAGAGATTGTTTTATATTTAGCTACTGAGAATAGCATGCATTGATATTCTAGTGTTGTAAGGTAGAATATTATTATTCCTGAAAATTCTGGAACTCCTAGAAGCCCTGTTGGTATTCATCATGAGCCATTATTCCAGAAAAATTCCTGTAATGAAATGTGAATAGAATAAATGCTGGTTTATGGGTTTATATTTCTGATCAAGGTTCTAGTGAACCACAGAAATATCCATAAATATAAGTTTGATCAAATATTTAATCAACTTTAAAGTAGATTTCTGAATGCCGTATTGTACAAAAACTGCCACCATATACATAAATCAAGCAGGGCCAGCAGAATAACCCACTACATAAAATTTTATTTCAGCTGATTCAGTATCATGATATTTTATAAAATACAACCTTATCTTCATTATAATTTAAGCTTTATTTTTGCTTTAATGACTATGAAATGGAACAGATAGTTTCTCCAGGGTTCATGAAGTTTAGGAGGGGGATATATTCAGAAAGAGGGGTGGTGGGAATTTTAAAAGCTATCTTTGAAGTTTCCTCTGAAAAGGCATAGTATCAAATTTGTCCCCCCTCAAACAAGAATGGCCTATCTTATTGTCTTTTCTTTTCATATATTCTATTTTACCTATGGTGAGAATAAACTTCAAGATTCTTACAGAATTTCCTGCTGAATCCAAAATTAGGATTTACTTTCTCAGCACTACCCAGGCAACCTCTGTTTCACTGTGTGCTTCCTGCCTCAATTTAGAGTACATAACACCTAGATAAAACTGGTGAAACGTCGTTGAGTCCAAACTACTTTACATGAGTCTCCATGCAGCTGAGGCCTCCTTGTACAGTCAAGGGGGATGGGGATCCTCTGCTCAAATGAAAAAACCATCAGTAACACTTTATAAACAGAGTCAGAATTTTGCCAAAACGTGAATAAGTAATTTTTATGATCCTGCAAGAGAAAGTTAACAATGCTTTTGAAAGATCACTTTCGGGACGCCTGGGTGGCTCAGTTGGTTAAGCAGCTGCCTTCGGCTCAGGTCATGATCCCAGGGTTCTGGGATCGAGTCCCACATCGGGCTCCTTGCTTAGCAGGAAGCCTGCTTCTCCCTCTGCCTCTGCCTGCCACTCTCTGCCTGCTTGTGCTCTCTCTCTGTCAAATAAATAAATAAAATCTTAAAAAAAAAAAGAAAGATCACTTTCCATTAAAAACAATATTTTTGGAAAATCAAAAGTCAACACATTCATACATGAAAATTATCATATTTAGTCATCTATATTTACCTTACAGGAATAGTAAAAATATATTTATTTATGTTACTTAAATATTTATTTATTTCTTAAAGATTTTATTTAGTTATTTGAGAGAAAGGGAAAGAGAGGAGCAGAGGGAGAGGGAGACAGTTTCCAGCAGACTCTGTGCTGAGCACACACCCCAACAAGGAGCTCAATCCCAGCACCCTGAGATCAAGACCTGAGCTGAAATCAAGAGTCAGACACTCAACCAACTGACTGAGCCACCCAAGTGTCCTAGGAATAGTAAAAATATACTTAATTATTATCGGTAAATACATTCCCTGGAAGATGTCATCACAATGCAAGACGTCAATGACTACTATAATTAGAATAAATGAGAGCTCTCAGAAACAAAAGTGCACCAAAATTTGTCACATTCCATGTACTGAGGCACATGTAGCTTTTTGGACTACATTGATTCAATTTGGTCTTTTCTGTTGTGGGTATCAGACACTGTGGAGCTGTAAGTCTGGGTTTGGATGTAATGAGGAGTTGCCTTTCCAGAAACCAACTGAACTAGCAACAATGGGGCTGTGTTATGATGACATTCGGTAGGGAGGAGGAATCGTGGGCCACACAAGAAGACTGTGACAGGGGAGTGAGAAGTGGAGAAGGAGTTCAGTTGTCTCTGAACACTGAAATGTCAAACTACTCTCAGGTTGGGACTTTTCAGATCCAGTGGACCATGAAAAAGGAATCATATTGGTAAGTTCCATCCTTATCTCTGTTTCAAGGATATCTGATGGTCTTACTGTTGACAGAAGGGAGAATATAGCCAAATGGGAGGTCTAGATGTGAAATCAATTACATTAGATTTTTTCTTTCTTAGGGGAGATCACATTTAAATCAATATCATTAAGAACCAGAATCTTCACATAGTCATGAGCCCTGGACATTTGTGGACTCTGGATTAAGACAAATACTGATAAGCCCCAGCTTTGTAATTTAGTAGCTCTGTGACCTTGGGCAAGTTCCCTATACCCCTGCTGCCCTCATCTATCAATCAGAATAATAACACTTTTTTGGGGTGCTTGTGAAGTTCAAGTAAAATCAAGCCGACTGTCAAGCAAGTGCGTGGTGCAAGATAGGAGCTCCATTCACTCATCTCCCTTTCACCGTCTCTTCTCCTCATTTAGCAAGAGGACAAAAAGTGTGAAGGAGAATATGTGAACTGTTGATTTTTTTTTTTATTTCAACAGAATGAGAGAAATTCATCTTCAGTAAGTGCCCACACTAATTCCACAACCCAGCCTCATGAAAAGAGCCATGTAGAATGTTTACATAAATGTGCATGTAAACATCTACCAAACTGGAGGGCTGGCTGTGTGTCAGCATCTAACATCAAACCTGCTTACAATGGATACCAGAGAGTAATTACACTCCTTGTCAGATGCAACATAAGCCCATCTAATAAGCCGTGATTATCCAAACTAGAGAGATGTGGACTATGTGGGGGGGGGGTGTGGGCTTTAAGATATTTCCCACGGTAACCATATCGATGTCACATGGCAAGTTTGAGACACTTTATTGGGAAAGTTATGGATCATATGTTTGACTCAACTGTATGAACTACACATGCTGATGATCTAAATTAAATTTGAATAGTTCAGCACATTTCCAGTAAATGCATGGTTATATGCTTTTTTCAGAGAATTTACTTGGAGAGAAATGAGTCTCTTGCTAATACCAATAAAAGGGATTCGAAAGCTGAAATGGTATCCAATCTTTTCCTACAAGGGTGAATGACCATAATCTCCTATAAGTTAATACAGTCAGGCCTGTTGTGAAGGGACGGGGTCTGTCTTCAATTTTTGCAGAACAGGCTTGTAAATGATTTGGTCTCCTTCACTGCAGTGAGCATATTTATGGCTCTTCACCTTAATGTTATAATGAAAATGGGTTCAATTCAAAGTCTTCTATCAGTAATACTGGATAACAGGAAACATTAAAAAAAAGTACCTAATGTTGTATTCATGATACAGGCTCACATTGGTAATTCATCATTAAAGGATTTTACTTTTTATCAACCGTCTAACTGCTATGAAAACTGTGTATCCAGATAGATGATTAGATTGCAACAGATGTTAACTTTTTTATTACTCATCTATAGAAAGAGGATACATACTTGTCACAGATAGGCTCTTCAGTAATATGAGGTTATAGATGGAATTAGGGTTTACCTGCAGAACACTCACTAATCCCTTTAGGGGAGGGACAAAAGAAAACAATACATATTCTCACTCTAAAGCACTTTTTCTGCAGACAACTTGTATTTTTCCTCATAGCTTGAACTCTTTACTTATTCCTGATAAGCAGCAAAGCTCCCAAGAAAAAATATTCGGTGTCAGCAATGAAACCACATACAATGAAGATGAAAAATTGCCATTAAGTCCTCTGGAGCAGTTCTGACCCCTACTTATCCAACAGTGAGTTGGAGCATCTCCTTGGGACTTTATGTACATCTTCATCATTCTCATTTAAAATTTCAGGCAGATCCAAACCCAGAGCTCATAGGCATCTGCTTATTCTTTACCCAGAGTAAACATTCTGGACTCACACTTTAAATGTTTCTCTTATATGAAATACAAATTCTTTAACCTTCTAATAATTGAGAAAGGAGCCAAATAACTAACACTCTTGAGAAATTGAAATGAAACCAATGTACCATGTAAAAAATTAAATGTTTCTTAAAATAAAAAAATACTCATATACACATATGTTATTAAAAAGACGTTCATTTACTTTTGAGTTCAAAACAGCTACCCTAGAATAAACACTGTCTTCTGGGCATATACTACATGGTTAACAATGGGCAAAGATGATTCAGAGTGAAATAATAATTTGGGTGAGAATTATGGTTCTGTCATTTACCATTTTTATGACACTGGGCTGGTCCCTCTAAATCTCTGAGCTGTGTTTTCCTTATGTATAAAATGGAGATAAAAACAACAGAATTATCTCACATGACTGGAACAAAGTTTAAATAAGATTATCTGTGTGAGGGTGCCAGGGTGGCTCAGTTAAGCATTCGACTTGATTTCATCTCAGGTTATGATCTCAGAGTTGTGAGATCGAGTCCTGTATCAAGCACTGTGCTGGGTGGGGAACCTGCTTAAGATTCTCTCTCTCTCTCTGTCCCTACCCCCCAACCCGCCCAGCTCCCTCGCCTCCTGCTCACATATGTGCATGTGTGCATGCACAGGTGTGTTCTCTCTCTCTCTAAAAGAGAGAGACATTATCCATGTGAAAGGCTTATCAAAGTACCTAGTATATAGCACATGATCAATGAATGTCAGTGGCTGTTATTATTAGGAGGCAGGAATGCATGGTTATTTTGCAGCAAGTGACAGGAAAACTGAGAAAAGGAAAACTACCACTGATTGTTTGGAGCTTCAGGATTCATGTCCTGTAGATATTGAACTAGAAAAGATGGTCTGCTCCTATATGTTTTCTCTTGTCCATGAAAGAACGGAACATTATAGTTCACACTTTTGGCCCTATGGATTTCAAAGGAGCTCATGCATTCATAATTTCAGTACCCTATGGACTGCGTTAGTGTAAAGAAAGTCCCAGGAAGGTGTGTGTATGTGCATGTGTATGGGTGTGGGTGTATCTGTGAAAGTAGTCAATCAATTAACTCTGAAACTTGATTGTCGTATCTGTCTTTTGAGGATCCACTGCTTTCGGGCTATGCAGATTATTTCTATCATTAACTTACAACTATTCTGCTTTTTACAGGCTACGGATCACTCAAATCAGTTAAGCTTAAATTTCTCAAGTATAACGTAAGAGGACACCTGGGTGGCTCAGTTGGTTAAGCATCTGCCTTTGGCTCAGGTCATGATCTCAGGGTCCTGGGACTGAGTCCTATGCTGGGCTCCCTGCTTGACAGGAGCCTACTTCTCCCTCTGTCTGCTGCTCCCCCTGCTTGTGCCCTCTCTATCTCTCTCTCTCACAAATAAATAAGTAAAATAAAAAAAAGTGTAATGTAAAACACTACATAATCAGTATGCAATGAGTATCTGAAATTACCAAGGAATATTAACTTTTAGATAAAATAAACAAACAAAAAACTCATGAATTAGAACCGTATTATCTGGAAATAGATAATTTATATTTTATAGTAGTGATGCATTCACTTCTGCTTTGTCCATATTTGTCCTATGTTTATTTCCCTGGCATAAAGCCTTGGCTACTGATTGTGGTATACTGTATTTGAGATATAAGTAAGGCACATGTGGTACAAGTGCCAAATTTATTTATAGTAAAATTTTTATTGCATGCCCACCTATGATGATATGGTGCTGAATATCCAGGGGTCAGGGTAAATTAAAACCTCCTATAGTCATTCAATAAAATATCTAGGAAAGGATGAGTTTGTTGGAGTGTAACAAACACACTGGGATCATGATGTCATACCATTCTCCAGTGATAGTGCACTTCAGTAGGCATTTCTGAGAATCTTCAAAGTGTGTTGGGTGCACGATTATGTGCTAAAGAACCTCCCAGAAGTGGGATGTCTCTTGAGGCCATCCAGCCCACAGATCTCAAGAAAGGAAATATAATGTGGCTTCTGTAAAGGAAAGAGGCCACATCTCTCTTTTGTTCTCTTCCAAATGTGTGAAAAGCACAATGGTATCTCTGAAGGGACTCCAAGTATCACGAAAAGCAAAGTAAAAGAAGAAAGACTTTCTGGATTTCTATAGATCCTAATTTTAAAAAAAAATACAACAATATATTTGGACTAAAAAATTTTATACCTTCCCCTAAAATAATTATACTAAAATAATACAACAAAATACTAGTAGTGACACATAGTGCTTAATATATTATCATGAACCTAAAGAATTTTCATGTTATGGTAACAAAATATTGCACTCAGTCTAGGCTTTCCTCTTACCAAAAGGTACATTGTACTAACTTATCCATTGCTTATTTGTGGATTGCAACGGAAGCCGTTTACAATTTAACTTACTTGTGAGTGGATGAGCAATTGTAGTTTATTTTAATAGTGTGAGTTGTACAAATCACACATTTCTGAAGTGATGGATTTGAAAAATAAAAGGTATTAAAATAAAAGGAGTCCCATAAAAGCCCAGCCAGGAGGCAAACAAAACAGAGATTTTATCCAACTGAAATTCAGTAGATTTTTTTTTAAGGCATATTTTTTTTGTTGGTGGTGTTGGTTTAGGGAAGCTGACGTCGTCTTTGCTAGTGTTTTACAGAGACATTTATTTTTAGTTATACAGCTGAAACTCTCCAGCCCAATGAACTATGGCTGTCTGTGGTGTATTTAGCAGAGGGAAAAAAAAAGACACTTTGCCATTAGTTCTAAAAATATCAGTGACATGTCAGGGTCATCATCTCTATGTTAAGAACTATGGAGAGTTAAGACAGAAATGAACTTATGTCTTTCACACACAGCATCTTCAGTGCAAATGAAAAATTTAAAAGAATCTTTCACAGTTTTTAAGCTGAGTATGCATTTCAATTCAAAATCTAAAAACAAGCACACCTCTAGCAAATGAGATAGCTGGACAAGTAGTGTGAAAAAGCGCACATCTGAACTCCAGATGGGGATGGAAATGACTTTAAACTGAAAGTATCCTATTAACCTCTATAATATAATACACGATGTTATATGGTGTAGATACTATAATAAGACACTGCGGATATTATAATACCCCGTAGAGCTTGGGTGGGGTGCTGGATTGATGGGAATTCCAGGCTGGATCAGGCTCTACTAGATTTGCAACTTGGGGCAAATCACCCAACTTCCCTGGACTTTCATTTCCTCAACTGTGATATAAGAGGGGATGTATCTATTAGAACTCCTTCCAAATTGAAAATTCCACCCTTCAGAAATGGGCATGAAGCTATATGCTTAAATACATTAGTCTTATTTTCCATGAGGTGCAAAAGTTCAATGTATATATGACATGAAATCTAATAAATAGATACTTATACCATAAAAAAGTGAAATATATGACGTTATTTATATATGTTACAAATATACAAAATGTTTGCATACAGATATATATATCTTCATATACAGGGATGTGCAGAATAATTTGGTGGCCTATCTAGTTTGCAAAGGACAGACAAGAAGAAAAATATTCAGGAAATTTACTTTCGAGTGGCTACATTGTCAATGTATGTGCACCGGTTATGTGATTGATTAAAAAAGAAAATCTGCCACCTCACATGCATTAAGATGTGTACTATTAAAAAGAAAAATAACAGGGATGCCTAGGTGGCTTAGTCGGTTAAGCCACTGCCTTTGGCTCAGGTCATGACCTCAGGGTCCTGGGATCGAGTCCCATATGGGGCTCCTTGCTCAGTAGGGAGCCTGCTTCTCCATCTGCCTGCTCTGCCTGCCACTTCCCCTGCTTGTCCTCTCTCT
Organism: Procyon lotor; assembly: GCA_028646535.1. Lineage (NCBI taxonomy): Eukaryota > Metazoa > Chordata > Mammalia > Carnivora > Procyonidae > Procyon > Procyon lotor. Next base: position 47,791,886 of record CM053607.1, on the reverse strand, counting down.
CTGACAAATAAATAAATAAAATATTTAAAAAAATAATAATAACAGTGACAACAACAGAAAATAGTAAGTGTTTCAAAAGGATGTGGCTAAATTTCATATGATCCAGCAAGTCCACTTCTGGGTATAAGCCCAGTAGAACTGAAAGCTGGATCTTGAAGTGGTATTTATAGATTCGTGTTCCTAGTGGCATTATTCCCAATAGTCAAAAGGTAAAAGCAACCCAGGTCTCTATCTAATGATGGGTAGATAAAGAAGATGCAGCATATATATTATATACTGTACATATATTCTATATATAATGTATAATAGCATATTATTCAGACTGGAAGGAAATTTGGACAACTGCTACAACATGATGAACCCTGAGGACATTAGGGTAGATGAAATAAGCCAGAAACAAAAAGATAGTGTATGATTTCGATTATATGAGATACCTCTAATAGTCAAGTTCATAGACACAGAAGGCAGAACGGTTGCTGGTGGGGTTGCGGGGTGGGGGGAATTGGAAGTTACTGTTTAATGGATACAAATGAAAAGAAATCTAAAGCTGGAAGGTGATGATGGTTGTACACCAACATGAATGCTTCGTTGCTACTCAACTGCACGCTTAATAATAGTTAAGATGGTAAATTTTATGCTCTGTATATTTTACCAATAAATACGTATTTAAAAAAGAAAATCTGACTTGAACTTGAATTTACTACTTGTTTTTAAGGCTTAGAGAAACTGCCTTTCACAGTGGTACGATTCTGGAACAAGATTGCCCGCCTTTGCCTCGTGGCTCCAACTTTCCCCCACAGTGTGCTGCTCTGGGTGGCTTATGTAAGTTCTCTGTGACTCCTTCTTCTAATCTGTGAAATGAGGACAGTAATAGCGCTCTCTTCATAGAATGGTTGTGAGGCTAAGATGCTGATATAGTAAAGCGTTTAGAAAGATAGCTGGAAAATATTACGATGTTAAGTGTTGCCGTGTGCTACTATTATTAGTGTTTTTACAGATAAAATTCTGCTAAGACGCCTTCTTTTCTATATGTCAGCTTTATCCTCTTAGACATAGCAATGCTATCCTTTTAACTTGTCTGCCATTGAACTTGCTCACAATTCTAAGTAAAAAGGGTGATTGCTTCTAAATAACAAAATTGGAATATTTTCCTATTTTTTTTAACTGTAGTAAACAATATGTATTTTAAAATAATTTGGAAGTTTGGGAATGTAAAGAGTCGTTGCAGAAGACTACTAACTTGAACTCTGGGACCTAAAGAACCAGCAATATTGTCAAGTCTTAGACAATCAGTAAAATGATACATCGTATAAACAAAAAATTCAAGTTGCCTTAACTGGGCCTCTTTTTTTCAATTGAAACTCTTGCCGTTATGGGGGTCTGTGTGTTCACTAAATATTTTTCCTGAAAATTTCTTGGAAAACAGGAAAAAATGTCATGACTTATGGAGGGACATTACACTAACTCAATGGCAGGTCTTGAAAGCAAAAACAAAACAAAACAAAACAAAAAAGGTTGCCTTTTTTAAGGAGAGTGTGTCCATGATATAAAATAGGCCATTTTCAAAGTCACTGAAAAGTGGGTTCTTTCAAAGAGGACTTAACAATTTTGCATCAAGTTTGGGGAGGCAGAGAAGAACCTTTAATAGCAAGAGGCAGATAAACCTGAATTATCTCAGTCATGTAAGCTTTCACCTATGCGGTACGATTCCATACTGTTTAAAGTGATTGATATGCTATTAACCGGAATCACTGGCTAATGTGTCTGAGGCTTTTTACCCTCCACCACTTCAGAGTGAACTGATAGAGATATCAAAGGAGAGAGAAGTGAGCTTTCCAAGATGGCTCTGAGGCTAAGAAGAAAAGAAGCTATCAAAATAATTTTTACATTTGTGCCTAAGGTAAGAAAGGCCTGTGAGAAGAACCCATATGCTTCAAAACACAACTGGAAACAGCAGAGGGGACAGAGAAATTCTCTCCTGTACTTTGCTCTGGTATTAGTATTCTCTTAGGGAGCAGTCTAAGAATCAACAACAGTTTCTCTCAGATGCAGCATGACTTATGAATGTGGATATTCAGATATTGGAGAATATGTACCTTTATATTATCTGCCTGAACCTGATGAACAGATGGCATAAACTAAAATCAGCTTACCACAAATAATTATACAAAATGAAAATTAGATGGATGAAACCTAAAATTTGATGCTTTTTATATTAAGTCAAAATTGGAAATAGATAAGCTCATTTATGTAGCTAATAAATTGAAAGCAGAACATCCATCTTGTGTAAGAAGGAATACTCTGAAATGGGAATTAATATCCTACTGCATAAACACTTTGAAGCCCAGTAACCTCTATCTAGTCTACACTGCATTTGAAAATGATGTTTTCCCTCAACTGCACAAGAAAACTTCTGGAACAAAAATATAGTACATAGAAAACACGAATGTGCACATGTGTGTGTGTGCATTTCTAGTAAGTAGAAATATACTTACTAAAATAATAGTGTTGGAAAAGAATAACAGGTTGGATTTAGTTCAATTTAATTTATCAGTACATATTAGGCACCTACTATATATAAATTCCTGCTCTAGAATAAACCACAAAATTTGGTCCTCTCTTTCCCTGGGATGCTCAAAGTGGTCTGGAGTCCTCATTTTACTACAGTGTAAATAAGCAACCAGATATAGGGGGGCATCTCTTCAAAGGACATACCCTACTTTGTACTGCCAACTTCAAGATTGCAGAGCTGTCTATCATTCTTTGGTAGATGCCTCTGCTCCATTCTGCCCAGAGATCAATGTTACATTTGCTAGAGATGTCCCCCAATCTAGGGCACAATGGCCCCTCTTAAGCACAACCAGTGAGAAAAATTAAGACCACTCAAAACTCATTCAAAATTCATGATCCAGTTGTTCTTTGTAACTTCCTAAGGACAATAAATTGGTGTTCTCTTACCATCTTGCTACCAGAGACACTCTACATTATTTTATGGAGAATCTATGAGATTGATTTGTTAATAAATGTCTGCTGGAGGTCAAGGTGCAACTAAGAGCAGCAGGGGTGACTTTTGAAAAAAAAGTCATTACTCTTGTATACAAACAAGCTTGAAAACCATAATCACCCTTGAATGATCTCTTGGGTCAATGACAACTAGGGATAGGGAGGCTGGGTTGTGGACATTGGGGAGGGTATGTGCTGTTAAGTGCTGTGAAATGTGTAAGCCCGAAGATTCACAGACATGTACCCTGGGGCAAATAATACATTATATGTTAATAAAAATTAATAAAAAAAAAAAAGCTATACAAACCCAAGGAGATTTGGGGAGTCACAGAACAGCCTTTAAAAGCAAGAGCCAAATTCAAGCTACCTGAATTATCAAAGATAACTGGGACAGCAGATTCAGTTAACGTCTTTATCAACTAAAATTAATGTACTGACAAATTAAAAGCAACAGTGAATTACATGCATTCCGTATCTGGCAGAGACATCACTTGGAAAAAAAAATAAAAAGGAGATGGATAATGAAATGTTTTATTTTAATGTTCCCAGGAGATATATTTGAAAAATATACACATATATCAGCAACATACAGATAAGCTATGTCTCTGACATTTAGAAATGAAGCATTTCAACGTACAGATCCTCCTTGACTTAGGATAGAGTTACACCCTGAGAAACCCATTGCAAGGTGAACATACTGTGAGTCAAAAATTCATTTAATGCACCTCATCTACCAAGCATCAAAGTTTAGGCTACCCTAAACATACTCAGCACACTTACATTACCCAATAGCTGGGCACAGTCATCTAATACAGAGCCTAATTTATAATAAAATGTTAAGTATCTCGTGTAATTTATTGACTGCTGTACTGAGACTGAAAAGCAGAAGGACAGCATAGGTACAGAATGGTTCTAAGTGTGCTGGTTGTTTACTCTCCTTAAAGCATGGCTAACTGGGAGCTGCAGCTCGCTCCCACTGCCAGCATCACGAGAGAGTATCACTGCATATCATTAGCCCATGAAAAGATCAGAATTCAGAATTCAAAGTACAGTTTCTACTGAATGCATATGGCTTTCACACCATCATAAAGTCGAAAAATCATAAGTCAAACCATCGTAAGTCTGAGACCGTCTGTACAGGCTTTTTCAGGAAATTTGGTATTTTGATTAGATTGACACAAGATACCTGTTTCCAAGAAGAGCTATATGGTAGTCCCCCTTTATCTGTGGGGGATATGTTCCAAGGTCCCAAATGGATGCCTGAAACTGTAGATAGTACTAAATGCTATATATACTGTGTTTTTTCCTATACATACATAGCTACGTTCAAGTTTAACTTAGAATTGAGGTTCAGCAAGAGATCAAAAATAACTAGTAATAAAATGGAACAATTAGAACCACGTACTGCAATTAAGTTACGTGAATGGGGTCCCTCTCTCTCTCTTTTTTTAAACATCTAACTGTACTGTTCTCAGACTTATTCATGTGATAATGTGAGCTAGTAAAACACCTACGTGATGAGATGACGTGAGGTGAATGACATAGGCAGTGTGATGTAGTGTCAGGCTCCTATCGACCTTCGGACAATGTGGCAGAAGGAGGATCGTGCGCTTCCAAAGCACTGTTGACCGTGGGTAATTTTGACCATGAGAAATGACAGCACAGATAAGCAGAGACTACTGTGCAGTATTTTCATTTTAAAGCTCCAAACAGAACCCAAATGACAAACGTATATTTTGAGTTTGACTACTTAGAAATCCTTTGTCCTTGTGTTTACTCAGTAAATAAGAAACTATATATAAATAGGAATTTCTGTCACTTCTCAAAAGAATTCAACATTAATGAGTCCATGTAACCTTTGGAAAGATAGCATGAATATAAGAAGAACAGATAATTTTGAGAATTGGAAAGGTTAGAAGGGACCTATAGATTAATTTACGATCATATGTTGTTTTGTGTCACACTACTATGGGCCAAAAACACAGACTCTATTTTCTAGAGGGAAATGATTGCAGTTGATATCTTCATTCTTCTTCTATCTCCTCTCTTATTTCTGCTAATAGCATTCCAGTTCTCTTTGAAGAAACATCTCTTCTCTAACTTTAGTCAACAGTGTTGGGAGGGGATGATTCTACTGCAGTTGCTGTCATAGACATTTAACCCAAGCCTAGATGATCATAATTATTGTGGTTCTGGGAAGAAAAGTGCCTAAAGCCAAGCCAATTAGATTGCCAGGACTCTTGCTGGAACTATGGTAGAACAGAGCTCTGATGTTACTATTAGCCAGAATTCCGGAGATGAGCCAGCCTCAGAAAAAAGGTAACATAGAGGAAAATAGAATCAATGGCTGGGTAGGTAGGAGAGAGATAGGAAGAGTAGGAGGGGGGGAGGGACAGAGAGAGAGAGAGAGAGACAGAGGATGAAGGAGACAGAGAGGAAAAGAAGAAGAGAGATAGAGGAATTCTTGTTATCATTGTTCTTTGAACCCCAGTATTTAAACCATGCCAGAAGCCATCCATATTCACTCCTTGATCTTCCTAATTACATGAGCCAACAAATTCTCTTTCATGTTTATGCTAGTTTGAACGGCAGTTCCCCTCATTTGAAACAGTAAACATCCTGACCAGTATAGCTATTCAGGTTTGAGAGTGAGTAGTATGACTGTTGAAAAGGAAAGGGAATGCTGCCCACTCCCCGCACCCCCTCCCACAACCAGCTTTCCAAGAACAAATTCTGTTCTTGTATTACTGAGGAATCACTCAAGGGCATTGTACTTACTCCCCTGCCATTCCCTTAATATACCTTTCTTGGTGATCCCCTGTGACCCTGTAATATGATTATAGACATTGATCATTTACAAGAACTGAAAATTCAATTGGAATGATTCAAAGTGACTTTGATAAACTACAATCTGGGGGACATGCGTATTCTTAAAATACACATTTTCATTGATTACCTATGCCCCTAAGCAGTGGAGAGATGGCAAATTATATAGCTTAAAACCATTACCAACAGGGATGGAGGAAGACTTTAAACCATGTTATAATTGGTTGAAGCATGATTCACCTAGTGAATATTCCAAAATGAATCAGAATTCCTACATACCAAAAGATCCACTTCCCTTTTGAAATGTACATAGAAGAAAACTGAATGCTTAGATGAGTGGATAGCTAAACTGAGTTTGAAGTTTCTGCATTGGCTCAATTTACAGTTCATGACTCTAGTTCCTAAATTACCTGTTATTTTGATCCTGAATTAAAGGCAAATTTGGACTCTAGAGCATGTTCTCTCCCAGGCCTATGAACTACCTGAGGATTTTAAAAGAGATAAAAAGAACCTCAGTGGGCCTCTATTTTAATGACATCTCTCAGAAATGAAGAAACTGAGGTACAGAAAAGGTCCAGTATGATTTGTTCAAAGTCATACAACCAGTTAATGAAAGAGTCATTTAGAAGTTTCCTGTCTTTCGTTTTGAGAAGGAGATTCAGAGATGTTCAGAATGCTGTGTTATATTACCAAGGGAAAAGGACAGATATGTGTTTTTATTCCAACAACAGTGACTGGGTATGCTTAGCCATTTCTTTTTTCAATTAGAGAAGATGACAGATAGGTGGAAGATGGGTTTTCTGAGACAAAAAGAGGGGTCCATTTCAAGAAAACAAATGCATTAGAAAGAGTATTTCTGAATCTCTACATGAACTGGAAAGCTTTTAAAACTCTATTTTTAAAAAATCATTTAACCTGTTGTTCCCAGCTTCTGTTTTATTCAGTTATAGAAGAAACTGAAGCTTCCAAAGGCAGTTACAATATATTGTCAAATTCTCTCTCTGGGCTATTTTCATTTTTTCACCCCACTTTTCTTGTGCTCTCTCTCTTCCTCCATCCATGGAAATCTGACACGCTGTCAGAAAGCTCACCTTCTCATTCAGCTCCCCACTCACCTACAGAAATTCATTTGCATTTCCAGAGCTGCCATATTGGTCTGTGACAATAAGAATCTGAACTTATTATCAGCGAATCTGATTTAATGTCAGCACAGATGTGTGAAGCTAAATAGATCCATGCATCAGGGTTCTACCGTGGGGAGGCCATTTTGAATGAGGGATGCCTAAATATTCGGTTCTCACATTACACTGTCAGCACACATTGGTCGTTACTGATGTAGGAGAAATCTACCGCATATCTGGTTCTCGCCTCATTTTAGCCACAAATGGTCTCTGTCACCCTGAGTACCCATATCTTTCCTCTGGGTTTCTGTTCCCAACCATAAGAAAAGAGGTTAAGCCGGGCATTTTTATTTACTCATAAATCTGACAAATACTCAGTGAATTCCTACTCTGTCCTGGGCAGTTCTCAGTAGTCAGAGAACACAAGAGAGCCATAATGCAACCTTCCCTCATGGACCCTTTCAGTTTAGCTTTATATCAAGCTCTAGTTTTCAAAGCATGTATGTTTACAAGGAGTCAAATCTTCAGGAAATTTTGAAATTAAACAACAACAACAATAACAAGCCATCTTACCCAGAAGCCAGAAGCAAGCACATAACAGACTCGAGCTAATATATTCAGTTCTATTAGATGGTTTATCAAACCCAAACTTTATTTTTTCTAAGTCCCTAATATATTTCTTCAAAGAACTATGTGGGTAATGTTTTATGCTTTGATTTAATTCCTTTTAAGTCACAGAGCTATCACCTTTCCTCCCCAAATTTTGAGGAAACGCTCTCCAACCACAGCCTGAGCGAAGACACTTGCTATCTGGTGCCTACTCCCAAAAGCCCCCTTGAGAAGGCAATGTTATCCTAGAGGTCTCAGAAAAGTGCAAAAGTAAAGGAAAAAAGCACAACCGGACCAGGGCAGTGACCTGGGCTATTCTCTTCAGTTTCTCTTATTTCGATACAGAATACCTGTCTTCCGAGATGGGCCTTCACACAGATAAAACAAATGTAAATAGTAACAAGTAGAAGAAGATCCTCAAAGCAGAGGCCCAGGTACCTGAACCATGAAGACAAAGACCCTCTGCATAGTTTCCAATCGTTCCTTGCTGGCACCACACTGTCTAGTCATATAAAGCTGTAATTGAAACCATGTGGTGTGTGCACAGGACTCATTACAGGCTTCTCCAGAGTAATCTCATAGCACAGTCCTGTGGGGAGTCTCTGACAATCTTGGGGTCAAGATATTGTCGCTTAAATATGTGAAACAACACACGAACTTGCTTCCCCAGGGAAAACAAAACTGGTTTGAATTTAGCATGTGTGGATAAATACTCCTGTCCCCAAGTACATGTTTACGATTTTATTGACACCCTCTATAGAAGATGAAAAACATTTTATGAAACAGTTCAGTGATTCATTTGACAATATAAAAGGTAGCCATTATAATAATGTTTAAAATAGTGATTTTTTAAAATAAAAAATAGGATATCCTAAATTCTCGCAAAATATTACATTAACAATGGATATCACCACATTAAAGAGTCAGAACAGTGAAATATGATGTGATATTAATAGTAATATACCACAGAGAAACATCCTTAGCTTTTGACTAATAAGTCATACCACCCATTAAGGTATCTAATTTAGCGCAGAGTGAAAGTCATGAAAACTAAACCGACTTAATGCCGGCTGAGAATGAGGGGAAAGTTGAGACACACATTCTGCTTCAAACCTGAGCTCCCCTTGTGAGCAGAGATCATTTGCTGCCTTGCTGCTACTTCCTTTCTTCCTTAATGCTCCCACCATCAGCTATTTCGTCAAAATTACCAGCTTACAAGAACCCAGAGAACTCAGAAGTACACACAGACGGAGAAGTCAGAGAATAGCTTATGGTTCTGAGAGTCTCACTTTCTGCATCCGCCCCTCCTAAATTCAAGAAATATTTACTGCATATCAAATCAAAGACACAGTTCTCGGTGCAAGTGAAGTAACAGGAAATTAGACAAGGTCCTCGCTCTCGTGGGACTTACATTCTAGCAGGAGAGAGGTCATTAACAGGTAAACAAACACGACATATTCTGAAAATAATGAGCTTTAAGGAAAATAAAGCAGGAAGATGTGATTGCATGTGTTAAGGGATGAGGAAGGTGTGAAAGAGACATGTGCATTGTTTGATCAAAACAAGCCTCAGGAAAAGGTAGGAAGAGAGGTTCAGTCATAGGGAAAAACAAGTACGAAGGCCCTTAGGCTAAAAATGAGTTTGCATTTTTGGGGAAAATATGAGGAGTTTTTTATATATAAAACAGTTTTTAAAGAGTGAACAAAAGAAAAAGATGACATATTTGAAAGTAGTCAAGGGCCAGAATATGAAGATATTTAGAAGCTTTATGAACTGCCTTTTCTATCCATCCATCCATCCATCCATCCATATGCCTTATTCTAGACAAAGAGAAGATTTCATTTTTTTCTTAATGAAAATACAGCTCAACTCAGTACCCCTCTGAAATGATAAAATATCAAAATAGCAAATACAATTATCTATATCTGTGTGTAGACACACATATATACACACACACTCATACATCTTTCCTATGCATGCACTCAGACACAAATGTAGCCAAGCTCGGCTGTTGTTACAATCCAGAAAGTAACCTTCAATCCTGTTGAGGTATTGTGTCTGCAAAGGGCCTGAAGCCACCACACATGGGAGCCTGGGATCATCCCACCCACCTTCACCTCCTGCTCACCATAAATCCTCATTATCATGTTGTCAGCACTGGAGTCTCTTAACCTCTTCAGTGCCCAGGTTGACAGGCGGGAGCCGCTTATTAATTTGCCAGCGCTTCATTTCGTTGCTGTCTGAAATACCAAACCTCTTTTCTTCTCATCCCAAAGGCCAGTACTAAGTACCCCACTATAATCAGTGAACACACGCCATGGCACTGCCTATCTTCTTGAGTTTTTACATATGAATTGGTCACATAATAGTTTTAGTTGGGAAATTAAAAAAATTGTATTTTCCCACGCCTGTAAAACACATATAAATGCCTTATCAGGTAAAAAGGTGCATATAAAATTTCTTTGTGCATTAAGGGCAATTAGGATATGAATGGGAGAAAAGCATCTTTGCAGATGGTGAGCTCTTCTTTTTTCTTTTTCTTTTTGCATAGTTCTACTACTCAGAATAGCCCAAGAAGCCTAGGAACTTGGTTGGTAAATCTCGTTCTGATCATCCTTCAGCTGCCATGGGAACGTCCATGTAAGTTTACCACCTTGCATTAGAAAGTGATATAACTGAAATTAAGGAATTCTAGTTGGTGTTTATTTGAGCATGTAAACTTTCTTGGTATGTTTCTGCAAAGCCACTTTGCTTGATAATAAATGCATTTAATTTTCATTCTAACATGGTATGTATTGCTCCCTGGTGCTATGTGTTGGCTGACAGCATCAGCTTTCGCACATCCCTAATCAAATTTTGTCTAACAAAAAGCTGAACTAAGCATATTTGTTTTCCTATTTATAGCCGCGTGTGCTTACATAACATATGAGAAGGCAAGATTTAAAAAAAAAATGATCCAAATCTTAAAATGCATCCATTATGTTTAGTTTAAATAAAAGCTATGTTCTTCCATTAAACAAGAATATTAAAAACAATTGGAGACAGACAGAAGCTTATTGCTTATTTTCCAACCAGTATAATCACTGTGTTCATCCACAATAAAATAGAACAGCAGGCAGAAATTTATTGCTCCTGGGGAAAATTTGCTTCCGCACCCTCCCCATTTGCACAATTGCCCTGGCACTGCTCCCCTCTCACATGCACCGCGTCTTTGGTAGCACTAGTACAGTAATGAATTATTACAATGCAGCCAGGGAGGGGGGGCAAGCCATTGTGCTGCATATAAGCAGCGATTTTGCCATATCAATAATTCTGACTGCCACTGGGAACCACTGTAGCTGAAACAGATGTTTCATGTTGATAAGTAGGGACTGGGAAAGGAATTTTCATCCCACTGTTCATTTTTCTCTATTTCTACTACCCATACCTGGCAGCAGCTCCTCCAGTACAGCTGTCTCCTGCAAGCCAATCTGTTCAATCCAGGCTCCTAGGTCTCATTTCATAAATCAAACTCAGCCCTGGACAAGCCACAATCTCAGGGTACCCTTGCTGCTTTTCTCAGTGGAAACACCTCTGTCACAATGAGAGACGCTGGGCCAATTGTGCTTAAATTAGTGCACTGTCACAATACATTAAGAAAGACAGCAAGGGCACGGGATTCCCCCCCCCCCCCCCCCGACTTCTACATTAACTGTTTGGTACAGAGAGTCACATATGCGGCATTTTGCACAAGGCGTTCACCTTCAAATGAAGCATTTGGGAGAAAGCCCAGAATTTTCGTGGGGAAGCAGTTCCGTGTGATTCCAGTCAGGTCAGGGGCTGGTTTGCAAAGTGTTCCCTGGTTCCCTGGTCTCCTTTAATGGAAGTAAAATTTTACTGGCTGAGTCTCAGGTCAGAGATGCTCGCTCAGCTACTGGATGTAACACCTCAGTAGCTTGGTGGGGACCAAAATTCTTATTAACTAGGAAAAAAAAAGCCCCAAAGCACTCAGGTCCAAACTCTTTGAACATACGTTAATGCAGACTAGTTTATACGTAATTTTATCTTATTTAAATAACTAAGTACATGTCATGCAGTAATAATTTAAAAAAATTACCATGTGTTAGGTACTTATTATGGACCAGGGAGAGTACCAAATTCTTAACACGTCTTGCCTTCTTTAACCTACACAGTAATCTCTGCAATGGGGTTTGTTATGCCCATTCCATGGAGTAGGAAATCAGAGAGGTTCTCAGGCTTACCTGGAGCTCTACCAGGTGAGCTGTAAAACCAGGTCTCATATATTCTAAAACTCACACTCTTTTCCAGTTGTTGATTCTAATTCCTGTGAGTATTGCTGTGCATGTGTGTGCACGCACATGTATGTTTAGAGATTGAGATGAGGTGAGTGAAAAAAGTAGGCTGAGAGCTGTCACAAAAGCTAGACATCAAACGGTTATCAACACGTCAACAAGTTTAGGTGTTCACTGTGTAATTTTCTATGATATCAATGTATGTTTGAAGGTGGTCACACCAAGAGTTTGAGGACTTCTTAGGGCCAGCAGCTCTGGTAGAATGTGACTGAAGGCAGGTGAGGGCAGGTTTTTGGACTGCATGAAACACTGCTGGTGGAGAATAGTGTACCAGTTCCAAGTCATATATTTAGAACGGTGTAAGAAATTAAAACACTTTAACTGGCTCAGGAGATGTACGGATAGAGCTTTAAACTACAAACTTTCCAAATTGGAAGGTGGAGTGATTTAACTGATGCCAAACAAACAGAAGAGATGGGGCAAAGTGCCACTGTCTATATTTATAGATCTCTTCCGGGCTTTCGAGGTAGGGCACCAGGAGGGAAGGCTGAAGTGGACTAGACATATTTTTTTTCAGGCTGGTCTGAATGGATCCAGTCAATAAACAAAAAAGGAGGTAAATGGCCTTTCAACGTCCCCTCAATTTCCAGAGTCCAATCGTACAAAAACAAAACAAAACAAAACAAAACAAAACCCCAAACCAAAACCCTCAGCATAAAGAATTCACAACTGTTTATGTATATTATTTCATTCCAATTCCAATCATTTTTATTTAAATATCAGTCATTAATTAATATTGGCAACAACTGGTTCCACGAAAACAGGAAGAATCTACGCTCCCCTTGCTCAGCTTATCACCAAACCCCAGGGAAGATTAAATGGTTCATCACAGCATTATTATTTACAATGGCATCACTTAGCCATGGCAATTAGCATGTACATAAGCACCGAGAAGAAACCAGGCCAGACTGAACAGACTGCGGTCAAGAGTCCTAAAATGAAATGGCTTCTCTCCATTTTTCTTTATGCTCCATTTGTGGTGTCCAGACGAGGCATGGTTTGGGCATCCACAGCATGGAGTATCCCACAGCCCAGCCAACATACTCAGTCTCCTGAACCAGGCGAGCAGCGGCTAAGGGGTTGGAAAACCATGGGCTTTAGAGCCGGGAGACTCTTTGAACTCTGAATGATTCTAGGTTAGAAACTCAACCTCTCAGTTTTCCGCCCCTAAAATGGGGATGGTAGGACCTGCCCTGTAGAGTTGCTGAGAGGAAATGTATGTACAAGGACCCCGTGACGACAGCTTGGAGTTATTCACTACTGGGTTATTCATAGTTTTTAACCTCTGTCTTAGAACTGTTTTAAAATTGCTTACTTATAATTTGTTTCCTCTTCTGGGTTGTAGATGCATGGAGGGTGGAAACAACTTTGTAGCTATGCCTACCTCTAAGAAGTAGGACAAAACCTACCGAGTGTTTCTAGAATGAAGTAGCAGATGAATGGCTTACATTTGTCTCCAATTATGAAGACACTAGACAATGTATTTGCTAATACTAGTATTGCTATTTCTACCCTAGGAAATTTGGGGACATCCAAAGGTGCTTTTGGCCACTATTACTAGTTTTACTATCATCAGTGCTACTACTGTTGCTACTATTACTAGTAGCATAGCTGCTGCTCCTACTGTGAGGAGGTAATACTGATGAAGCACCATATACCAGAGCTATCTAGGTGCTTTATAGAGCTAACTCTTAATTTTCACCCCAACCCTGTAAGATAGTAGCCATTGTTATACTAGTTTTTCCAAAATGGGGAAACCCAGGCACAAAAAGTTTAAGCCTATGATCCCAAATATCAATGAAGAAAGATGTGGACATTTCCATGGTCACATGGAGTCTGATCATACTGATTTTGTAGCTGTTTTTCTAGGAATGCATTTTCAGTAGTTTGTTTTAATATTTGCTTGAATGTTCATTTACTGCAAAAGTTTACTGAGCTTTTACTTAATGGCGCTATTTTAGCTATGGATTAGAAAGAATACAGTTACCCTCCTATTTCCTGGTCAGCATAAACTCTTACTAGTATGTTCAATGAATACAATTACTGCCAATAATATGATAGGAAACATTGGCATTTGGGGAATTTTAACAACTTCTGGAAGAGAAATCCACTTTTATTCATTTTGGGGCAGTAACTTACTTCTGGACAAGTTCTTGGTCTACACAAGGAGTAAGCTGGGATGCTTTTAACTTGTGTTCGTTTCAGGTGTGATTACTTTTGCTTTTATTTTAGTTATTTGTTAAAAGTAGTTTCTGATTCGTTTCCAGACATTTCATTAGTTTTATATTGAAACTTGATTGTTCTTGTCTAGCTTTTCTTGGTTGAGAGCTTATGCATTTGTTATATATGAAAGTCACCAATGTAATTTTTTTTCCATGACAGAGTTGAGGACAATGTTGTGTGTATGTGTGTGTACATATGTGTATGACTTTGAGACAGAGCTACTGCACACTGGATGTGTGGAAATAGGAAACATAGTTCATACTCTGTTTCTTGACACTTGGTGGTTCCTTTTTATGACTAAGGCATGCTCTTAAAAATATGAGGCTGGCAGTATTTTATCAAATTAGCAAAATCTCTTGAGATTATCTTATCTACCACCACAACACCAGTCATTATGAATTAAGAAAATAAAAAAAATATAATTATTAAACATTTACTTACCAATAAATATGCTAATATTTGAATGCTATTTTGAGTCTTTTTGAAGTTAATGAATTAACTTACTGAGATAAAAAGACAGATGTTTTGAGTAAGACAGAATTTTTTACCATTAAATAAAAAACTACAAAAATGAATAAATCACAATTTAACTGTCTTTTTTCACTCTTATAAGTCACAGAGTACTGTGGATAATAAGCTTCTTTTTCTCAAATTAAAGGAAGTATTATTTCACTATGTATTAGAAAATAATAGCAAAAAAAGACATTTTTAAAATTAGTTACGGTGTTTTTCACAAGCACTTCTACTCTAATCTTCACCTCTCTTAGGACAAACAAAAATATTTTCTAAACACAATTTCATTGTAAGTTTCCCACAATTACAATCCATCTGCCAAGAGAATTCTTAAAAGGTTCTTTAAAGGTTTCGAAGTAACAAAAATAAGGGATCCATGTATCTATTCACAAACTAGTTATCAAACTTTCAGAATGTAGTCTATTTCAGGTTAGGTATATTGTAGATCAAGGGTCAGAAAACCTTTTCCGTAAAGGGTCAGGCAGTAAATATTTTAGGCTTTGCATCAGATGGTCTCACAGCTGTGCCTTCTCAACTCTGCCTTTGTAGGGCAAGCGGCCATAGACAATACATAAACAAGTAGGCTTTTCTTACTAGTTCTGCTAACACTTTATTTATGAAAACAAGCATTGAACTAGATGTGGTACCCAGAAAGTAATTTTCTGACCACTATTAGACCAGCATCACCAAATCTATGTGCAAGACAGCTGTTATCAGCTACCAGCGATCACTTTCTTGGGTTTCATGCCTCATTGTTTTGAGGTGTAGAATGGATGAAGAACAGGCGCTATTGAAATATCCTGATCACTGGGAAGACTTCCCCAGAATAAGAAACCTAATTCTCATCTCCTCGACCTGAACGGCCAATATTTAAAGGTCATCAATCAGTATGACCGCTTGTGTATCTGCAAACTTCTGTACACACAGCAATTTCATTTTTAACCCAGAAAGGATAGTGTTTAATAGCCCGTTCCTCTATCAGCAACTCGAACGACTCTAAGTCAAGAAATCTGAATATATGAGGTAGGATTCCTATGTCTTATGTCTTCATAACTGACTTACAACAACAGGGATGTTTGTATAACTAAGAGGACTGTCACACTAAGGGGGTTAGACATGAAAGCTCTCATTGAACATTTTACTACCTTATGCGATTTCTCTTTTTACCTATCTAATAATTCCAAGACATATGCAAATAATACTATTTTTGAAAAATGTTTCCGAGATTCCCTAAGTCTCTAATATATTTCAAGTTCTTTTTAAGAATTAACTTTTTATTATTATTTTTAAAGATTTTATTTATTCATTTGACACAGAGACACAGAGAGATAGTGTGTAAGCAGGGGGTAGGGGTCGAGGTAGGAGGCTTCCCATTGAGCAAGGAGCCTGATGTGGGTCTAGATCCCAGGACCCTGCAGGACATCTCTTATGCTACCGGTGGAAGGTTGAGTGACCTAGCTATTTTGTGGGCAACCAGACAATATCTACTAAAATTTAAAACTGACATTCTTATAATCTAGCAAATCTATCTCTAGTTATCAGTCTTAGAGAGCCACCCACACATATGTTCAAGGGTGTTGATCAGAGAATTTTGTATAACAAAAAACCGCAAAGAACATGAACATTTGTCATTAGTAAATGGTTAAATAAAACAATTTTCATTAATGCAATGTAACGCTATAAATAATTAAAAGAAATATAAACCTCTAGATGTATTCTCTCCCTCTAGCTTTGACATGACCCCTCTCGGAAAACATTAGATGAAAAAACAAGTCAAAGAATGATAGGGATTTATAAAAATGATTAGCTATAGTGAGGTGAGGAAAAGCCTTGAGTTTGTCTATGTGGGGTTCTCTGAGTAGAAAAGATTGTTTAATAATTTTTTTTAAAAAAAGAATGCATAGCTTTCCTCCTTTTTCTCCCTTTGTTATAATTAAATTCTTAAAACAAAAATGTGAAGACCAGGGAGCTTAAGAGATTGACCCAAGGACATAGGTCAGTATGTGGTGGAGAAGGCATTGGACTCAAGGCCAACCCAACAAGTGATGCTGCAAGTGTGATCCTTCTCTCTAGCTATAACATCCTTCCAAGAGAAAGTAGACTAACTGTTCTCTGAGACTGCCTTACCCATCTTTACAAGAGGCTCCCAGAATCGCATTTTCAGAAGGGAAAATAAAATTATTGTCGAGTAGAGTAAAAGACACTGTTCATTAGAGAAAGACTGCACAAGAATGAAACTGGACCATTTCCTTACACCGCACACAAAAATAGACTCAAAATGGATCAAAGACCTCAATGTGAGACAGAACTCCATCAAAATCCTGGAGGAGAAGACAGGCAGCAATCTCTTCGACCTTAACCGCAGCAACTTCTTCCTAGAAACATCTCCAAA
>CM053607.1:47678080-47774347 GCA_028646535.1 Procyon lotor | reverse complement strand
ATACTATGCAGCCATCAAGAGAAATGAAATCTGGACATTTGCAATGACATGGATGGAACGGGAGGGTATTATGCTAAGTGAAATAAGTCAGTCAGAGAAAGACAAGTATCACATGATCTCTCTGATATGAAGAATTTGAGAGGCAAGGCGGGGGTTTGTGGGGGGTGGGAGAGAGAAATGAAACAGAATGGGATGGGTAGGGAGACAAACCATAAGAGACTCCTAGACTCATGAAATGAACTAAGGGTGACTGGGAGGCAGGGGGGTAGGGATAGGGTGGCTGGGTTGTGGACATTGGGGAGGGTATGTGCTATGGTAAGTGCTGTGAAATGTGTAAGCCTGACAATTCAGACATGTACCCTGGGGCAAATAATACATTATATGTTAATTAAAAAAAAAAAAAAAGACACTGTTCATTAGAGAAAGACTTTTCCCACCTTTCCCCAATGCAACCTATGAGAGGTGGAGATCATGTTCCTCCCTCCCATTGCTACCTAAGAGGAAAGGTTAAAACAGTACCACAGAACTGCCACTTATCTGCTGACGAAAAAAAGAGACATACTTTGCAATTGATTTTCCTCATTAGAATATAATAAAAGGGGATTTATGGGGTTCAGTTGATAGTAAAACAGAAACATAGCTGAATAAACCCAAATTATATTTAAGGAAGCACATGCTGATAAAGTGTGCAAGAGGCACAATAATACATTTTATATTTTATTTGATGAGTTCTAAAAATATCCATAGATAGTTATATAGCAGTTTTACTTGAAAAATGAAGAGTTGAGAGAGTCTACAGAATAGAAAATTATCATTAGTACTGACTAATGTAGAGACAGGTAACAGCCAGTGGCTAATGCTAAACTGCCTTAGAATATTACTTTGGACTCCACCCCCCCACCCCCCCCACCCCCGTCCCTGGCCAACAAACAAACAAAACAAAGGATCTCTGCTATTAACATGACTTTTTAGCATATGGTCAGCATTATAGCAAAAACTGTCTTTAGGCTGGGATTGCAAAAGAGTTAATATTCAGGTAAATGTTAGATTAATAAGTATGAAACCCAAAGGGCGATTAACTTTCCATGAAAGAGAGCAGTCCTGGAAAGATTATATGCGTGGGTGAGCATGCAGCATTTTCGAAGCAGCAAGTTCTCCATTACCTTTAGGAATGGGGTGGGAAATGGATGCCTCCTGGGTCATTAGCTTGCTGGGAAGTTGAGAAGGGGGGCAGCTAATAGCAGTTTGGAACATCCATCCATACGCTGGTCAGGAAAAGCTAGCTGGAGTCCTCTGTGTGATCAGGACTAATTACAAATGACCAATTAGATACAACCAAACAATGCTACTACTCTAATTTGGCACAGACTGTTGATTTACCTGGGCACCTGGCTTAATAGGTAAGCACGTTGTAGATGCTTAAAATGTTTGAAGATGGAAGGGAAATGAAAGAGGAGAAAACAGAGATAAGGGCATCTAAAAGCAGAATAGGCGAAGGGGAAAAGAAGGAAGAAATAGGAGAGAGGATAGAGATAGAAGACATAAGGGGGAAAATTAAAAAGGAAAAAAGATCTGCCTATGATTAATACTGCATTGTGCCTGAATAGTCACTACGATATTGAAGAGAAAGTATTCTAGGTATTGCATTATTTTATATTTCTCCAATAACTACAGATATTACACATATGCCTAATTTAGACAGGAAAAAAGGAACACATGCTCAAAATCCACTGTATCCCACTCCTAGACTCACAACAGTGGCACTCTTGGTATGTAAGCCTGAATTAAGCTTCATAATCCTCCCCACTGCAAGGACCCGGAAAGCCATTTCCAATGGGCTGTAGTTGGTGTTACTACATGAACGCTTATCTGCCCTCTCTCCATTAGGATCACTGTCTGACTTTTACATTTCACTTAGCATTGAAGCTTTTATCTCAGGAACCTCATTGTATTATGGAAATTCTATTCAATAACAAAAAAACATTCATTTTCATTAAATTGTTATAAGCAGAATGATCCCAATATATTATTTAAGAGACATGAAAATATGACTGTGTTATCTATAGTTATCTCATTAAAATAGGATCTGGTTATAACATATAAAGACCTGAGTAGACATTTCTTAAATAAAATCTATTTACTGCAAATAAATTATGTCTGAAAACCAGACAGTGGTAATTGGGGAAGGGTTAGAGCTACCATGTAAAACAGGACTTTTTTTGAAGCCACAAGAGATGGTCCAACATATAAATTAAATTAGATAATGCCGTTATACTGTAACTGAATTTGAATTGGCAGTAATGCATTATAGATAAAATGTTCTATCTTTTTAAATGTGGCCTTGGTAATGATTTAAAATTTTATTCTTTTCAAGAAAAATATACGTAGTTAAGAATGCTTCATGACTCTCAAAGTGGTGAATATTCATGAAATGCCCCCACTGAATTCTTTGTGACTTAGTTTTAAAGAAGGAGTAGCAAAAGGAAAAGGAAGGGCAATGTTATTAATAATAATATTTCCATTTACAGATAACTTACTATATGCCAATCTTTTGTGTATTTATACACAGTGTATTATTCATTCATGTATGGACTCTAGGAAATTGGTATGGTGGTTCCAGTCTTCCAGGGGAGAAAGTAGCCTAGGAAGGTTAAGGTAAGTCTCCTAGTATCACAATAAGACAGGATTCAACTCAGTGTTCTCACCACTGGATTTAGTGCCCTTAACAGTTATATCATCAAATCATAGCTCAGAGAACAACCCATGGAGATTCATGTTCCTTACTCAAAAGCAGGTAGACCATCTTTACAAAGCACACCATCTCCTTTCCAAGTCTTCCAACTCTCCTCAGACAGGTGTCCTATGATTTTAGAGCTTCAGATCACATTTTCAGAAAGTTATCAGCCTACATTATTTTGTTGAGATATAACTTATGGCCTCTCCTCTCCATAAAACCTAACTCACTCATTCTGCTTCCTGTGAAAAACTCAGACTGATCGTCTCATGTGGTACATATATAAAACCTTACTTGGTTCTGTTCTCATAATAACGTCCAGTATAATACACTTTCCTCAGAAGCCATTAAAATTTTTTTTCAAATTTCATTTGATATACTGATTGCATCACCGCACACCTAGAACCTCCTACTAGCAAATTGTTTATAAATGCATATGAGGAAGCATCTACTATATAGGTACTTGGTTTTGAACATGCAGAGGTCAGAAGGGAGAAGCAACACACCTTCTATAAGGAGAAGTTAACATGACCAAAGGCACACAAGAGGAACATCTTGGGGATTCATGAAGAAAAAAAGCACACAGTTCATTCTGGTTAGAGTGCAAACTTCCTGATGAATGGGAAGAGAGATTTAAGAAAGATTATAATAGCCTAGATTATCAGGTAGTTAGTTAGGAGACTGTATTTTATGTAGAGGAATTTTACACACTATATTAATTTGTAGAAATATTAACAAGTAATGATTGGCCAATGATATTTTGGAAGACACTGTGTTAAAGTGATGGCTTCTCTTTTGGAACTCTGAGAACCTCAAAGTATTGAAGGTATTAAATACAGAGTATTCCCCAAATCTCTGTGATCATACCATCCTTTTCCCCCCATGTAACAATTCATAGGACACATATTGGGAAACTGCCCTAACGGAAAATTGTTTAAAATAAGAGGTTATGCAATAAGTGAGACAAATATGGAAGATATACCCAGATGGGTGTACCTATATATGGCCACTGGTGGTTCTATCTGCTATTTTGCTAACTTTTGACCAACAGGGTATTTGAGTCAAGTGGCATATTCAATTCAAGCTTCAAATTAATCTAAATCTTTCTCCACCCTGGCTCCCCACCCGCTCCCAAGTCAGAAAAACTCACAGAACTTCATCTATTTTACATCCCTTTTGTGTTTGAGTAGATATGGCCAGCAAGTAATAATATATTGTAATGTTGGCAACTTTGTTAATATGGAATCATAAATTAGATATCTTGTCAATACATCTGGAGTCTTCATTATACTAAACCCGGATAAAATTCAGGGGTAACACATTTCGTGTTGCAGATTTCTTAATCATTTTTACTGTTGTTTTTTATAATTGTTTTATGCGGTTCAAAAGTTCAGGAATTAAACAAAAATTCATTTTCTGAAATTGCATATGAAATACTAAATAATGACTTATTTAGAAAAAATTTGTCTTGTATATTTTGAGAATAGAATATTAATGAAAAAACATTATATCTTATAGTTTAAAAATGTTTTCATGTATTATTAAATTTTTTATCTTAATGTATTACTATAATTTCAAACAGGCTTTTACTTAATAACTGTTTATATTAAGATATTTCAGAATATCTAAAAGGTGCTCTGTCCATCATGTTAATTAAAACTCATATTCATATTAAAATTTTTTCTTGGAAAAGAGATAAAGGGATTCTAAGGCAAAATAATTCAAAGGTATATTATCACATTGATAGTCCTGTAGTTACATAGATATCTTTTTAATTTTAAATAAGCACATTTGAGTTATTCCTGGATGGTTCAAAGATCTGGACTATATTGTACTTTTAGCAAATACATTGATTTAAAGATTAGGAGTTTTTTCAATAAAAAGGCAAGATCATAATGTGTATTATGATATACCAAAATATTTCTTAGACTTTATCTTATTTTTTGAATTATGTTAATATTCATATATCTTCTTACTTTAGGAGCTAGAAGTAAATGTAAAACTAAGCATAAAGATCATTTGCTGGAATGATATTAATAGTACAAATGTTATATTGCTCTATGTTCAAGTGTTAATGATATTTAAGCTTTAACTAAAGGAAAAAATAAATTTAGCAAAACATAAGTCTTTAAATTCCTTCAATTAGAAGCTCAAAAAATTTAAGAACATCAACCAAAAGCATAAAAGGAGAAAAATTCCTCAAAGAAGTATAAACAGCAAGTGTCTAAATATTAAGTCGGAATCCCTACCTGCTATTGTTTTCCTTCCCAAATCTAAGTTCTAAATTTAATTTTAAAGCCTTATTTGGTTGTTTTCCCTATAATAGTGCCTAACGTAATACTCTACACATTAGCCATTTAAAAAATGTTGGTTCAAATTCTAAACTGAGTAGAGAATTCTCATAGTTTCTGGAATGTGGCTACAATATGTAATCTGTGGTAAAATTGACTTGAAAGCAATCAATATTTTATAAATTCAGTTTAGAGGCAAAGCTTATGAGTTATTTACTGTTAATAAATTTTGTTAAGGGGAAGATGAAGGAATGCATATGCCTATTATTTAAAATTTACTCAGTGTTTATTAGCAATATTCAGTTAATCCTTTAGGAAGCAAAACAATGTGTTTTTTTTTCACTTGGCAGAGTCAAAGAAAACAGAAATTTATTAACCCAAGGTTTATATTTTAGAATAGCCTAATAAATTCTCAGATTTCCCTTAAAACATTAAGGCATTAGTATTTATTTCATTTATGGGAAGGCTAACATGAGATTCAGTCTTTGTCCAAAGGCTCATAATATGAAAGTTTAAATTTCAGGGGCCAGGCAATAGTTGTGAAGGATTACAGTCTGTCTAACCACCTTGATATTTGCTGAGTATAAAGTTTCATTTTTTTCCCCTCCTTTACAAATAATTCTCAGAAGTGTTGAGGAAACGAGGGGGAAAGGTAGCATTTAAAAGTTAACCGGAATAGAAAGGAAAAAATGCTTTTCACTTATGAAAAGCAGCACCAATAATTATTCAATGAATTTGGAAATCAACTCCAGCAGAGAAGTATATGAGATTCCCGCTGATATTGGTCATCTGAGAAATAATGATTTATTGCTGTTTGGTATATGCTTACTTATGTGAATACAATTTTCCACTGTGGAATCAAAATAAAATAAGTGTTCCAACTGCTTGCAAGGTTTCTTTAAAGAGACGAAGAGAAACAAATTGGACACTAATGAGTACGTTTAGCAAAGCTGATTCACTCAGGGACTGTGAAGTGTACAACAAGCAGAAGAAAAATATGCAGTGGGGTTACCTTCACCACTTTTTATTTTTTAAGTGCAGAGAAGAAATGATAACGGCTGTATCTATGGAAATGATAATTTAGAGCTATATTAGAAACCATTGCTTTTCAATCTTTTGTTGCTTCATGCTGCAAAACGCAAATGTTTGTAATTCAGCCTCAAAAACAGTGAGTCCATGGCTAGGATGAGCTGTTTTGTGGGTATAAACCACTCGCTGTGCTTTTCGAAACTGGGAATGTCTCATAAAAGAATCTATGGTGGCCAAGTGAGTAACTGAACAGGGGTAAAAGTTTATTTCCAGGGGAGGTTTTATTGCATTAGGATGTAACTTCTATATATCTTCTCTTGTCCTGGCCATTATTTTCCTCGAGTATAGATATACACTTAAGCTTTCAGTTTGCAGAAACATATAACGAAAAAATGTCTGAGTATCATAACTTGGGTGTAAAGTGGTAATGATCCTCATTGTAAATAACATAAATGATTAAAACTCTTATTTTTGTGATATAGTACTGAAAAGATTATTTGCAGGCAGTCTGTATGGGAAGGTCCTTTTAAAAATAGTAGGTGGTGGGCAAAATGAGTTTATCTTACACTTCCTAGTTATGATAAATATCACATGGATATATAAGTTGATAAATGTGTAGTTGTGCATAGGGATAGAAGTGTATAGGAAAGTATACATGCACATTGCAAGATCAGACGCAATCTATTTTGTAGAAAACCCTAGCTAGGCAAGGAGGAAAGAGAAGCGTCCTTTAAACTTTTGGCCCAATCTTGTGTTTGTAAAGATATAATTCCATTTTTTCAAGTAATTTTCTTCACTTTACATCAGATTTTTACTGTTTTTTCCTCATTGTTTTTCTTAACCATCAGGATACAATTTTGTCTCATGTCTAATGTTCCACTAAAATTTTCCTGCCCCCTTAGCCGGAAACAAGGGGGAACCAATCTCATCGACTGTACAATTCTCTTCTGAAAATTTCTGTCTTTTTCATAGTCTGATATTAACCAAGCATTGAAATGAAGTATACCATTTGCCTGTGTATGCAATGATTCAGATAAAAAGATGTTAGTGCTTGTCCTAATAACCTGCAATCTAAATGTTATGCCCTCACCATAAAAATTTCATAGCCGTATTACGGCCGGGCTAACAGTAAAAATTCATTTCATATTTAAATGTTTAATTTCTTTCTTTCTTAGGTTTGGGTCTCCTCGAATAAAACAGAAGGCAAAAATACATTTCTCACTCATTTGGGTACTTTTCTATATAAACCACTCAGCCAGATATTTTGGATCATTAAAGACTCCTGAAGTTTTCAGGTCCAATGAAGTGGTTAGCTTGTACAGGAAGACTGGAGGCAGGAAATAGAGCAGGTCACTTATTTCTACTCGCAATTACCTGAATCCTTGAAAACCGTGGACCAAATTATCTACTAAGTGTTGCTTGGCTCTGACATTTGTAGGCACGATGAGTGATTTGCCTGGATTTGAAATGGTTTTGTTAGAAGAAACTTTTTGGGAGCTGTCATGTTAGAGTTTAACTGCTATGTTATTAATGGGGGAAATGTCCGTTTTAAAGCCCCTAAAGCCCAAACCTGTTTTGGGACGCTGTTTGTTTGTTTTGATTTTTGCTGCCAGGGCAGCCCCATGGGGCCACTTAATAGGCTGCACCACCTCCCATTCTCTCTGGTTACTCTAGTAGTGACGGCGCTTCCAGCAGAGAAGAGCTAAAATTAACAGACAGTAAACCAGACCCCCTGCCATCGCCAGAGGCCCAAATGCCAGGAATCTCAGAGAAAATTGTCAAAAATCTCAGATATTAAGGGAGAGGAGGCGAGCACAAAATAAATTAATGAATGGTCCAGGCTAGAGAACCAAGGGAAGCCCTTAAGGGAGACCTAAGCTTTTTCAGGACTATCTCCATCTGCGGGATGCTTACTGTTGACGGAGCGGTTTATGATGACTGTCTTATTTCATCTTTATGGTATAGGTTATGATGCTCATAAAGATGCCCATTTTACAGATAACAGAACTGTGACTTGGGGAGGTAAATGGCTGAGTCAGGATTCAATCTTGCTAGATTTTTGCAGACATTATCACTGTTCTTAAATGTAAATTACAGCATGGAGTTGGAGTGCCAACCCCAAACCCCTCCAGTAACCACTTTATCTCATTTATTCAAATAACATTACACTCCCGATACATCACGGCCTTATGAGCTTTTGTCCCTGTCCTCTCAACTGCCTCATCTTGTACATCATCCACCTTAGTCAGGGTTATCGAATTTTCTTTCCCCTCCACCAACACCCCACATCCATTCTTCTCAGGAAATTTGGGGCATGTTTTGTTTTCCCCAGATTTGCCCATGGCAGTCTCCTTCTCATAATCTGCCTCTCTGCTCCAACAATTTCTCTTTAGACAGGCTTTTCCTGACCCTCCTGAAGATCTCCACTGCTCTCCTCACACATTACCAGTGTATCTTCTCTTCTGCAGTCCTCACTTGTGATTTTTGTCTTGTTCATTTTCAGTCCTCCCCCACTTGAAAGAAATCCCAGAAACACAGGGACTGTCTTGTTGACACCTATGTGTTCAGCACCTTGACGGGGGCCTGGCATGGAGCAGAATGTAGTCAGTAGTATGGGGATGGGTTAATTTAGTTCTCACAACAATATTCTGAGAAATGTAGCAAGCAAGCTTACAAATGAATTTTCTACTATTCAAACCACAAAGCTCGCTCCATGGAAAAGAACAATTAAAACAAACCCAGAGGCAAAATCATGACCACTTTTCTATAAACTGATGCTAGGCCCTCATCCCTGCCAAAAGTAGTCTTAATGAGAGGCATTGATTCTGAAGGAGAAAATGGCTGATTGCAAAGCAGGTTAAGTTATGAGAAAGCTTTCAAAGATATTTATATCAGAGGATTTCTTTTGAAAAATCCCATTTATAGATATGCCAGGAGAGGGAAAAAAAATACACACGTGTATATAAATACTTTGTGCGAATGTGGAAAGTGATGGGTTTAACACCTACAGGACATTACTGATGAAGAAGGATTTTTATTAGTGCTGGAACATGTTATCAGCTAACCACTAAGAGCATTAAGGAGTCCAAAAGAACAAAACATGAAACTACCTTACTGGAGGACCTGGCCACTGTTAAGAAAAAGAGGAAATATTTTCTTGTCTATGCACTGAGGCTCAGCTTCGATTGAACAATTATTCAAGGTGGATATCATTTATAAGGGTGACCGGGGATAAAGAAAATGTGTTTTTGTTTTTGTTTTTGTTTTTTTTTCACTGTTCAGGGTTTTATACTAAAACAAGGCTACTCAATTTCAAGATAAAATCAGATACATCATTCAAGACCTCAATATGACAGCCCTGGAAAGCATCCCAGGCAAATTAATCATGTTTTTCTTTTTTTGCAAAGGCAATGTGAAATTTCAAACGATTTTTTTCTCAACTTCATAACTTCTCTAAGTAGCCAACTGTGGATGAACATACATGGTATATGAAAAGAAGATGAACTCTGGCCCTCAGCTCTGCTAGCACACGTCAGCCATTCAACCTGAATCAGTGCTACTGATTACGAACATACTGAATGACCAAAACACTATTTTTAAAAATGGAGGTGATGGCATTCGTTAAGAATTGCAATAACCTTTCAAAGTGTGCCAAAAAAAAAAAAAAAAATACTGAACCAAAATTTGGTTGTGTTTATCCAAAGCACAGAGTTACTAAGGCAGTTGGGCCCTATTACTTTAGAAGCAGTTGGGATCCATTTCCTACTAATTATTTCCATGTAGCCAATAAGAGTAACTTTTTCAAAAAAGAAAAGGAAATAAGAGTAACTTTTTCAAAAAGCCCACCTGAGAGACAGCATTATCTCTATTTCTATACTATTTTGTCCTCTTCAAGAAGAAAGCATTTACTTGAAATTGAGATATTAGAAGGCTTGCAAAAATTAATAGCAATAGGAAAAAAAAAAGGGCACAGAGAAAATTTTCAACTGGTGTACATGAGTGGAAAAGTGCAATAAAGCACCAGATGCTGAAAGCAGAGGTTGTTAGAGTTGACTTCTTCTCTCTCTGCCCCTCTTCCCTTCTTCCCCCTTCTCATCCCTCCTTCCCCCCTTATTTTCTCTCTCTTTTTTAGAAATAAAACTTGAACCTGGATCACATCCCACCTGAAGGTTGCATTCTCTCCACTCCCGTTTTCTCACAGAGCCCCAGCTGGAAAATGAAAAGAAGAATGCATCTGCCCCTGTGGTTTTTATTCTAGGATCTTGAAAGGACATGTGACTGGTGAAGCTTTTTGTAGTGAAAATGACCTTTGAGATAATCATTTATGTGTCAAAATAAATCTACAGCATATTTTCCTTTTTCTAGAATTCAACCTGCTGCCAGGTCTCCAAATTCTCAATGAACATTTGCTGACAAACGCTAAAAGGAAATGCTTCAAGGTATGAGGGACAAATGGTTCCAACTGTATCGACCACTGCTTGTGTTTTGATAGAGCTGACAAATCAGCTCAGTTAAACACTAAGTTAATAAAATGCAAAATGGGTCGCAGTCATGCCAAAACAGTGAGAACAATAGCTGTGATTTGAAACATTATCAAAATCCTTAAATTTAGATATTTTTTAAGTAAAACATTTGCAAGATTATTTTAAAATGTTATTTTGAATAGCAGTGCACATATCTCAAGTGAAGCTTCAGATAGTGCCATTTTTTTTAAAAGATTTTTTAAATTTATTTGAGAGAGAGAGAGATCACAAGTAGGCAGAGAGGCAGGCAGAGAGGGGGGGGGAAACGGGCTCTCTGATGAGCAAAGAGTCTGATGCAGGGCTCAATCCTAGGACCCTGGGATCATGACCCAAGCTGAAGGCAGAGGCTTAACCCACTGAATCACCCAGGCACCCCTAGATAGTACCATTTTAAATGGTGTGGTAAATACTAGGATTCTAGAAAAATCAATTTTACTAGAAGACTTGTAGCATTTAATACAATAACAAGCTATTTAGGTCACAAAGGTACTAAAACACTTGCATAATTCTTGGAAAAATCACATTAACAACAATCAGGGATAGCAATATTAATAAGCGCATTTATTAAACATTTGTTATAAGCCAAGTAATGTGAAAAAAAAAAGTACAATACCAAAATTCTTATGAAGCATGAGAAATTTAGATGAAGTTTAAAGAACTTCCCCAAGATCATACAGCAAGTTAGTGGCCAAAGTGGACTTGTAACCAAATCAGCCTGATTCTAGAGACTGGCACTATTTGGCTAAAATGGGTTCATTAATAGAATAGTCCCTGTAATCTCTTTATAAGTCACAGCTCTGTGGGAAATATTTTGTTTTTATGGAGTATTATCTTCTTCAGACAAAAATGCTGCATTGCAAAAAGCTATACCAGGCAGACAGATGAGGAGTATACAAAACACAAAGAAGTTATTAGTAATATGCCTCTTATGTAGCGGGGTTAAGTTTCACCTTTAAAATATCTTCACTCATGAAGATATAAAACATCAACATGAGAGATGCTGTAAAAGTAGCAGAGAAGAATGGTACTAGGTTACTTTAGTATTGCATTGCTCCCAATGAAGAACTTAAGTCTTGGTTGACTAAGTAGTCAGACACATGTGTTGGACAAGTAAAGGAAGAAGGTGGATGACTGGGGCCCTCAGGATATACAGAAAAACAAGTGATTCTGTTTTTTAAACATTTTCCCATGGTGGGCATTTGCATTATTCCTCCCACATGACGACTATGTCCTTCATAACATGGTCATTCTGTCAACTTGTGAAATCTCTGAAAATGTTTAAAGAAAATTCTAAAATAAGGCTGGCTTTGGGTTCCTCTCTCCATCACAGTGAAAGATCTAAAATCTCACAGCTACCACAAACAGCCATTAGACTAACAAGTTATCCTTTAGAAGTGGGGTTTATAAGAGTCACTGAGGAAAGCAAAAACAGTTTCTTCATCTGACTTGTGGGAAGAGATCAAGAGAAAAGAAAATGGTGCTGTTGTAAGCAGGAAATGATGCATTTAGAGGCCTTGAGACTTCTGGAGGATTGAGAAGTGTCACCAATAGTTAAGAGGCACTATAAACACGTGGCTGGAAATATAACGTCAAGTAACAGTATAGAAGCTCATTAAAGTCTGACTGAGGTGGATTCAAAAACACTTTTAAGAGTGTAGATTAATTAGAACATTAGAGATTGACTTCCGGGCACTCCTCTGGGATGCGGTGTCCAGGGGCAGCCCAAAGGGAGTCCTGGTTCTTCAACTTACTTTGAAGTCACTTCCATTCCTAGCAGCAATGGTGAAGGCAGAGGAAGCAAAGACAAAGCTACTATTACCCAGGACTTTTAAAGGTTTTAAGGTTGTGGGACAAGGGGGGACAGGCAGGATCACCTCTCTATTACTCCAAGGTCTCCCTGTTCTCCAAATTATGAAGGCTGAAATGCTAAGATTGGAAGTAGAATAAAATATATATATACACACACACACACACATATACATATATATATGAGAGGAATGTGATCAGCAAACAAAATAATTCACCATAAAATATCCAGTTTCTTCTCTTGACCTCTTACTTACAACAAGGTTTCTGAGGATCACACTATCCTTAATAGTAGTAGTAACAAGGCTAAGGACCTTGCAGTTAATAACAACAGGTATCCGAGTCCTTGCTGTGTGTCAGGCACTGAGCTGAGTACCGAGCTGAGACAGGGATTCCACGGCTGAATCCACTCCACAGCCCTGTGAAAGGGGCGCCACCAACGTGCAAAGCGGCTGTGCACTGCTGTTCCCTCGTTGAGGAAAAGGAGACACAGAGATGAAAGGAGGTTCCCAAGTTTTTACAGCTATAAAAATTGCAGAATCAGGACTAATGAAACATCTAGTACCTGTACTCTATTTCTACATAAAATGCACAAATGCTCAGGAAGGTAATCTACAAGTGTCTAAGAAGGGGAAGGAAAAAACCGGGAACACATATCTGATATTAAGAGCTGTATGTTATGCAAAGGTCAGAATACACAGATGAAAGCATGCATGAGACTAGTGCCTGGCATACAGTAAGCATTTACTATCATGATGAACTCATCGAATCCACAGGGCCATCCTGAGAGTTGGGCACTATTCCCACCATTTAGAGTTGAGGGCACAAAGACCTGAGAGGTTAAGACACTTGTTGACCTCAGAGCCCAGCAATTTCCATCATACCCTCCTGCTTTTCAAAAGACCAATTCACTTTTTTTCTTTTAGTTTATTGGATTATTTCCTTTCATTGCCCAGCTTGTTTTATCAGTCACCAGAATTACAGTTTTATACTGCCCTCATCTGTCTTGGGAGGAGTTAAGTGGTGTTTAGAAATGACTCACAGATACTTAGAACTCTCATATTTACATTTTCAACACTTACGAATAGATTTTTCAAACTACAGAGCAGGTATTATAGCCAAACATATAAAGCTATCTATATTCTTCTTGGACATTAACATGAAATTGCACTGTGCAAAACCTTATGATAACTACATTTCATTGGCAAATATTTATTGCATTTTTGATATACTTATAATAAAACAGCTTAATCCATCACTTCAACTAGATATGAATGTACGATTTTTTCTGTAGATAAAGATACTTCCTTTATGAAACATTGTAACTCCCAGAACTGAGAGCATGAGGTTCAAAAAACACTGCAAGAAAAATATTTTCAATAATTTTGGAATGAGTAATATGCTAACAATCGCACAAGTCTCCATGCTCAAAGCTGAACAGAAGATTTTTTTTCACATAAAATACCAATTTCACATAATCAAAACATGACTTTCACAAAACAAAACAAGATGTAATTTCACATTTCTGGGGGAATATTAAGAGCCTTTAAAAGATGTCTACTTTAATTGTACTGTGAGGTGAAGCATTCTTCAAGGATTGCTCTCTCAGAATAACTGTCTGCATAGTATTCTGATCATAACAATTAAAATAAAAGAGATAAGAATGCAGCAAATTATAAATATTAGAAACCATTTAACAACCTTAGTTTTGTTATAAAACCTCTGTCTGAACAGAACATCATCAGAAATGTCAAGAGGTGGCTGTTTTCTAACATGGAGAAATGTGATTCATTAAGACGGCCATGAGGCAGGCCGGGTTCTGAGGGAGCTCACAGTCTGTTGTGGGAAGGGGGACAGAGGGTGATGGTAGAGGACACTCAAGTTGGTTACCTTGGAGACACTGTAAAAGAGACTGATTTATTCTGCCTGGGGAAGGGGAGAACTATGGAGAAAGCATTAATAGTTGCATAGGTCCCTAAAGGATGCATGGGAGGGTATTAGGTCGACAAATTCAAAGCATATGAGATGACGAAAACTAAAAGAATTAGTGGGGGTACTGGCCACTGACCACCAACAGGGTATTTCTTCTGGGCTCCATGCAGAGAAACGGATTTTTCAGAGAAATATTTCCAGTCAGACAATTCATAACCACAAAAAGGATTCGTACTAAAGAGATACAGTCTCTGAGTACTACAAAGAGACAAGGGATTTGGGACAACTACCATTAGTGCGGGACATTTAAGAACTGGGAGTCAGGGAGCGATGATTTCACCACGGCAGACAGTCTCTAGTGGGAAGAGAGGGAGAAACGTATGTCCCACATGAGAATCATGAAACAGTTACCTATGGATTTCAGAACACTTAAAATTGAACTTCACTTATGGCTGAGGCTCAATGAAAATGATTCCTGAATTGATAACATAAAGAAAAAACACTTCCTAGAGATAGATGTGTCTTATTCTTTGCGTGCATCACTTAAGAAGAGCAAGTGGGCTGTCCTTTTCCAATGTGCACATCATGGGGATGGCTCAGTGGTAAAAAAGAGCAAATGTTTAAGGACAATCATTAAAAGAGGAATTACTAACTTTGTTATATTTCAAGGAGGCATTTTTAACTCTAGGCACATCAATTCTTCACTGTCTCTGTCCCTGATTTGCATAAATACCATAATTGACAGCTTGTTAACAGTTCATTAAGAATACTAAAACCTTGTGATAAACAACAGCCTGCCAACAGTACAGTGGACAGAATATGTAGCTATGCATTTTATCCACCTCAGAAATCAACCTAGTTTACCAACAGTAAGTCCAAAAGGTGGCTTGGCTAATCGATACATTCATACCGACAAGCACTCACACATCATGTCATAAAGCTCTCATTAAACACTGATTAGCAGTTAATTTATATCTTTCAAGCTAGCTACCTTGGCTGAGGAAATGTAGCCATGACCCCTAAAAATGCTAACATAATTTTATTCGAATGATTGCAAGTGTTAAGAATACCCTCCGGGGAGGAAAGAAAAAAAGAATACCCTCCAGATCACATGAAGAAACTGAAAGATAAAAGAGAATGGTAGACACTAACAATGTATATTCCTTGTTTGTTGTGTGAGAGAGAGAGAGAGAGTGAGAGAAAGAAACCAACCTAGTTTCACATTGTGGCTTTCTCTTCTTAGTAGTCCAAAATGGAAAATTTTCATGATTGAAGTTTGAAATACATTGTACAGGAGGCAACGCAGAGAAATCTATTTGTGTTTTCCTGGTACAAGTGCATCACAAAACGACTGGATGTTGTCCTTTCTTATCTTTGGATGAAAGCCTGATTATAAACTCATTTTAGTTGGACAAATCTCTCTGGACTCCCTGCGGAGCAGGGCATTTAAACTTTAAAGCCGAGAGGTCTTCATTTTCTGTACCCTGACAGGGCACTCCTGGCAGCTCTGATGCCAGGATTCACGTGGACGCATTAAGATTCATGGGGGCATCTCACATTAAGGCCTTTAGCTGTTCCACTTTACATTTTTCTTCTGGAAAAGCACATCAAATAGACTATTGCTATCAGTGCCACGCATCCTAGTAACTCCCTATTCTCTCCACCAGAGTTGTCTTTTCACTGCAAAGGGAAATGTGAAATAAAAAAACCATTCCAGAGAACACCCTAGTATGGACAGAGAGTCTGCCTGGTAACCGAATGCTGCAAAGCCCTTTTGCAATATAAGATTTTGAGAGTTGAAAATCCCTTAAAAGGGTACGTACATATCTTTCCACCTATTAGCTTTGGGCTTTTGAAGTTCCTAAAGGCTCAGAGCTTAAGTCATGGATATATTGATTTGCTCGAATAAATAGAGGTCCTGGGATGCTAATTGGAGAAGTGAAAAATTTCGATGTTTAACTGCATATTGTGGACTTCCATAGTATTTTGAATATTGTTTAACTGCTAGCCATATATGTGTGTGTGTGCATATACACACACACACACACATACATGTGTATATATACATATATATTTTTTAATTAACATATTAGGTAACATCCAACTGGGACAGAATACCTCTTATAATCATCCAACTATCATCTCCACTATCACAAATGCCAAGCAAACAAGATGATTACTTATTAAAGACATGAGTATACTCTCTCAGTGGAGCGGGTAGTTACAACATTCCTAAGAATACTATCAAAAGCATAGTGCAGTACTTGAGAACAGCATGCTAAGGAATTTTATATTCATCAGTTCCTAATAGTCACAATAATCCTCTGCAGTAGATCTTCCCATTACCCTTACTATAGATAAGGAAACTGAATCTCACAAGGAACTGTTCACGGAGCTCACAGAGCTGGTGGAAATGAAAAAACCATTTTGAACCCAGACTACCGGTCTCCAGAGTCTGTGCTCTGGGTCAGCACACTCAACTGCTCACTGAGTACTTCTCTGTGTATTCACTGAAACCTTCTCTGAAGTTTCAAATAGTGGTGGCCTGTTGAATGGACTTCACTCTGTTTAAGCACCTCAAGGATGACACCTGATGGGACGTCCCTCCCAAGACTAGTCTGAAGTCTAGTTAAATAGAGCTATAGTAGGTACTTCATTTTAGCTGGTTGAGAGCAAGGTT
The DNA here is from genome assembly GCA_028646535.1 of Procyon lotor. Classification (NCBI taxonomy): domain Eukaryota; kingdom Metazoa; phylum Chordata; class Mammalia; order Carnivora; family Procyonidae; genus Procyon; species Procyon lotor. Next base: position 47,757,352 of record CM053607.1, on the reverse strand, counting down.
GATTTGTATACAGTGGAAAGGTTAACTTTGGCTTAAGTGACTACTCTGTAAGAAGAACATTTTGCAAAACAACCATTAATACTCAGATATAATTATCTTTATTGCTATTGCCAGGAAAACAACACTGAATAGCGTGAATCGGTGGCATAAATCAGACAATTTCTTTTGAGGTGACAACAATGTTTTTTTTTAATATGAGTTTAGTTAATTAGAGAATACTTTAAGTTTTATCATAGACATTATTACTGTTTAACTGTGACCTCAAAGTACTTTTATAATTTCATAAGCCTTTTCCAGTTCTTACTATTCTGGCCCCTCTAGTCCAAAATCTCAAAGTCCTTTCTACTCTGGTTAATTTAGTTTAATCTTGAATTTCAAAAACAGACATCTATCTTTTTCTGTGATTTTTTTTTTAAATTAACATATAATGTATTATTTGCCCCAGGGTACATGTCTGTGAATCATCAGGCTTACACATTTCACAGAACTCACCAGAACACATACCCTCCCCAATGTCAATAATCCAGCCACCCTATCCCTACCCCCTGAACATTCCAGTGGGCATAGACAGATAATACGCAGAAGTATTATTAAGTAAATAAATTATATAGTATGTTCAAAAGTAATACAAAATTATGTAGTATGTTCAAAAGTATATAGTATGTTCAAAATTTCAAAAGTAATATAGTACTATGGAAGAAAGACAAGGGACATGATGGCAAAGCAGAGGGAGCAAGGGAGTTAAATTTGTACATAGCAACCTTATTTAGAAGGTGACATCTGAACTTGAAGGAGATGGTGCTAGACAAGAAGATATCTGGGGGAAGAACATTCCAGGCAAGGAGAACATTTAGAGAAAATTCCCTAAATTGGAGTGGGTCTGGCTCGTTAAAAGATAACATGACTGAAAAGGAGGGGAGCAGGGAGGACAGGTCAAAGTAAGGTCACAGAACTTCTAGGGTCCTACTGCAGAAAAGATTGCAAAGACGGCTATACCACATGAGCATCATGCTTCTTACAGGTAGACATAATCCTCACAGTATAGAGAGAGGTAGGCACAGGGTGGGCCACACAGTTATTTCATTTGGTACCAGAACGCATTAACAATTGAACATTATTCAAAGTAAGGATTTTTCAAAAATTGAAGTTAAGGACTCTGTGGAAGAATCAGAGAATCTCATAAATCCAATTTCATCCTCACAGGGCAACAAGTTAGCTGAAAACTTTTCAATGCATGTGCTTTCCAGGTGGTGAAATACTCTTTCTTCCAGTGTCCTCACTTGTTAAGTGACCGGCCAAGCTTCTGTACTTACTTACATCCTTAACTTTTATCCTCTTTTCATCTACTATTTTAACTACTATTTTTCCTTCAAAGTTCAACTTAGATCGAACTCTATGAAAAAAAAAATGCCATTGAAATGCCCCAACCATGTTCTCTGTTGCTACAAAGTCCTACCCTGTGTATTACTGATGGAGCTTGGAGTGAGTCTCCCTGTTACTTGCAACTTGTCCTTTCACCTGATTTCAGTGCCAATGAAAGCTGGGTCTGTTCTCCTTGAATCTTCCCAGCCTCACAGCACAGATATTTTTATCCACAGTTTACTTTACAACTTTAGAGAAGTTGTATAATTCACCCAGAGAAACAGAGCAAGTGAAGTGAAAATTCAGGATTGTAACTGAGGTTGTCTGGCTTTTGAATGAATGCAATTCCTATAATGTTAGGCAGGGACATGATATGTTGAAAATATATAATGCAACTTTACAAAAGCCATCTCTTTGTTTTAGTCATTCTGACTGAGCAGAGCTTTTCAGAACACTAAGAAAAATGGAAAATGATGTTCATGAAATTTTACCTTTGTAGATACCTAGCTATCAACATAATTTAAATGATTATCTTTATATTTATGTATATATTTCATGTTTGTATATATGATTATACATAACTTATTTATATATAAAATTATATATATAACATATATCTATATAAAATTTTAAGTTTGGATTGCTTAACATGGCTATCTAAATGACTCAAATTTTTTAATTTCTGCAAAATGCTTCATTTTATTTAATAGTAACTATTCTGAAGCAATCAAGTTTTAAAAAATGACACGTGGATTTATTCATATACATATATGATGATTTGTATTCATTCTTTATTTTGTTTTATTCATTCTTTTTTTTTCCCCAAAAAATGTTTATTTTATTTTTTCAGTGTTACAAGATTTATTGTTCATGCACTACTGGGTATTTACCCCAAAGAAGCAGATGCATTACAAAGAAGGGCCACATGTACCCCAATGTTCATAGCAGCAATGGCCACAATTGCCAAACTGTGGAAAGAACCAAATGCCCTTCAACAGATGAATGGATATAGAAGATATGGTCCATATATACAATGGAATATTATGCCTCCATTAGAAAGGACGAATATCCAACTTTTGTATCAACACGGATGGGACTGGAAGAGATTATGCGGAGTGAAATAAGTCAAGCAGAGAGAGCCAATTACCTTATGTTTTATTCATTCTTGCTACCAAATGTCAGTATATAATTTACTCCTCATCCTCATCACCAATTGATTTTACGAAGTTTGATTTCCCCATTTCTGACCTTTCCAAACAAACCAAACCTTAATAATTAACTTCTTCTTCCTCCCAAAAATACATTCTTTACAAATTTTATGGGGAAAAAAAGTTATAGAAAAGTACATATTGAGTCCAACACTAATCACATAGAATTTTGGAAGTATCCAAATCTCCATGTCTTCCAAATGACTATTAGATTCTATTTATGCTTATTGTTCTGGACATGGTTGGATGGTCAGGGATTTGTTTGCAAAACTTTGCTTTTCTCATGTTCCATAATGGAATAAAATATAATTAGTCTGTGGCTTACCAAATGGAAACACTAATATAGCATCAAAGCCATCCTTAACAAAGTGGCACAACCAGTGAGTTCGATGTTCACCTTTATTAGGGACTATGGGTACCGAGTACTGTATTAGAGAATGGACAATATTTTTTATTCTATATGTTTCTACAGAACAGTTTAATCTGATAGGGGTGAGAGGTTGGGATGCACACAGATGAGCACAAATATTAAGTCATACATTATCCAATGCAAACTAATGCAGTAAAAATAAACACAGAAATGCCAAATGAAAAGTGGGGTCAGTCTTTGTGCACAAAGAGAAAAGGCACAAGAATTATCAGAAAAATGAGGACTGAATGCAAATTCAAAAAAAATGGTAATGGCAGTACAGCCAGGTCCAGCAAGGGTGACAGTGTTGTATGGTTGCTGACTACATCCTTGCAAAGTCAGACACACCTACTTTGGAACCCGGCTCTCCCTCTTCTAGCTGTGTGTTAGTGGGTGAGTTGTTTGACATTGCTGAGCGTCTTTCCTGGACTATTAAAAGGGAATCATTCCACTTATCTTGTAGGAATGCTGGAAGACTAAACGATAATACATGGAAAGCACCAGCACAGTGTATGGACCAAAAAAATTATAAATGACAAACATAATGAGGCAATAACGTGTGCTAAGCAAAGGGGAAGAGGGAGGAAAGTAGTAAGTGTACAAGTTCCCCAGGCTGAAAAAAGAATACCAAACGGTCTAGTGCCATGGAGAGGCAAGGTGGATGGATATAATCAATATTTAAGAGACCCGTCTGGCAGCGTGACATGCCCAGGCTCTCCCGGCATGGGCAGAGAGGTGCAGGAAGATGGACGGGGAGAGTGAGAAGACGGACCTCCACGACAGGTGGAGAAGAATGGTGGAAGGGGCCAGGGATGGTAGCTACAGACATGGAAAAGAAAGGGTGATCTAAGAGACTCTGCTGGGAAGCAGTTAGCAGGTGTTGGTGATAAACTGGATGTGGAAAGTGAAGGAGGAGAAAAGACGGTAACTCCCAGATAGAAGCTTTGGGAGTTAGAAGAACACTGTTGACAGTGACAGAAGGGAGGGATTGATTGGGGTCCTCCTAGTCCCTTCAACTTGAAATACCCAACTGATGGTGTCATCAAGCTCTTCTAAATTTGTAATTATAGTTAATTAAAATGAGGGGCAAGGTGAAGGGGCTAAGTCATAAATTAAGACATCGAGATGACATTTTCTTAGAGATTTGCTTTGAAATTTTGAGCTCGATGGAGCAGTTGGTGAAAACAATGACTCTAAGAGAAGCAAACAAATGAACACTACACTTGGTGACAATCCTGGTTGACAAAAGGGAATGATCACACATGGCAAATTTCTATAACTCAAAGAAAAAGACAGTAGTTTTCTGCATGAATCTGGTTAGGGGTAGGAATGTGAGTACTCAATTTTATTGTACTACTAAATGTGATCTCAGTAATCATTAAAACAAAAACAGCAAGGAAACAATTCTCGTACAAGAGTGGTATCGAGGCAACTTCACAGTTGTACATGTTTTGGTAATCCTGCAATAAATTTGGCCTAATGTGGTGCTGTGCCAGTATCTGCATTGCCAACCACTGTCATCACAAGCTTTTTAGAGGCATCTGACAGTCCGTTTATCTTGCAAATCGTTGCGAAGCAAAAAAAAAAAAAAAGTAATTTTATATTTTAAGTTGCTTAAAAACTACTTGCAATTAGGAGTCCCAAATGTATCTAAATCAAAACAACCCCAGTAATGTTTTCAGGATTGCTGTAAATGCAATACATAGATGAGAATTTACAGTGTTCCATAACCAGGGAAATTGTGATACCATATTGCATTTACTTTTATCTTACCCAAAGTAACATTATCCTCTGCAACCATAAAGAAACTGCACTATCATATGAATCTATTTAAAGGAATTGGCACTATTACAATAAAGACATCCATACACTGTGGTTTATTCTCTGAAAACCACCCAAATGCTGGTGTCTAACAACAGACTTTTGATTTCATCTTGAATTGCCACTAAGTACCCCCTCACTCTTACACACAAATCCCTCAAACTATGTCAGAAGCAGGAACAAATTTCCTAACCCAAACTGAAAAGTCCTTGGCTCTCCAAATGACTATAAATTGCATGGCTAAGTGCATATGGCCACAGGGCTGTCACAGTTACTTCTCCTGACAATTCATCATAGCATACTAATTCTATAATATCATTACTGCGTCTCTTCTCACTGTACTGATCCAGCCAGTTAATTTAATCAACTAATAATAGATTCAGAAATGGATGCAAGGGGCCCTAGCACTTCAAATTATATTACTAGAGATGTACCTGGGTGAGGAGGATACATTCTTTGCCATTCAACATAACCTCCAGAAAGTTAGGTTGGCCTAATAAGGTAGGTGAGGTTACTTTTGAGTAGTTCAGTTTGGAAATCACAACCACGTAATTTTCTTTCAAAATCAATACTTTCCTTTTGCCTAAAATATATTAACCAAGTCAACAGGAAAAAACCAACTCTTTCTAAGTGCAGGGTTTATTTTGGGAATTAATAAGACATGAAACTCAGAAGTTTTCATATGAGTAGGAGAAATCAGAGTTCTATGATTAACTACAAAGTGAACCATTCAAGGATGGACAATTAATTTTATTAAATTTTAATCTTCTCTGAAAATGTCAATGATAATTAGAAAACATTATTCTTTAACATCACAGTCCATCTTGCATGTCATGAAGAGTAATAACTTAATTTATTATGAAGAAAAATAGCCCAAAAATGCTAGAATATATACAACAGGTAAAATAAATGCCAAAAGTATCCATATATAACTTATTGAAGTGTACTGTAAAAGCTGCAGTATTTTTCTAGAACACTTATTTAAAGGAATAATATGACTTCCCTTTAACACCTTTCTATGAAAAAGAAGTGCCTAGCTATTCTATAGTTAGAACACTGATTGACAGAAAAGTTCAAGTGTGGTAGGTCTGTAAGCCAACTTTGCATCTAGACTTGCTTTGAAATTAACATGTGGATTAATTAAATGCTACTCACTTGTCTTGTTGACATTCTTTACCTGTACAGACTTGTAAAGAAGGAGAAACAGCTTGCAAAGAAGCTTTTCTTACCAGAGAGTGAGAAAGTTACCAGCCACTTGATGGAAACTTAGAATACATTGTGTTTTTAGTAAAATAATGACTGATATCTTATCAAGGCAATATCTCTTCTATAAGTTATGAGTATTGGAATAGATCTGACCCTTCCACTGACTTTTCCACCAACAGAAAGGATGACTCTTGCTCCTCAGTATGCAGCAATGTTCTCAAAGGCCCTGAGATGAGAAAACATAAACCAACTGTCTATCCTGAGAATCAAACTAGGCTAGGTTAAATTTTTTCCATACCCCTTATTTTGCATTTCCGTTTGCTTTTAGTAATTTAAAATCAAGAGACTTCACATAAAAATCTGTATGTCTGCCTCTTATGGTAGAGCCGTGACGTGGGACACTCAGTCTCCAGTTAACCAGGACCCCTGATACCTCCAAAATGCCTCCACAAATCAATAGCTGAGTGTTAACTACCACTTATGTCATATAGAAATAAGTTTAGTCACCTACATTACATTACCTTTAGACCTACAGCTCCTAGAATTTCCAAATTCTCAAGCCAATCACACTTTTTTAAAGTTAAAGATTCTTCTAATGCAAGGATGTTTATAAAACATGTATTCATCATAAGATTGTTACTTCTCTTTTAAAAGATCCTTTTAGATTTTCTGACTATGATGACAATTTTATAAGATAGACTCAAGCATTTAGAGACATCGACCTTAAAAATCCATGTGGGATTGCTGTTATCAGTATCAGAAAATTTACAGCAAAATGTATTTCTACAGAAAGTCAGTACCTACCTTGTATGAATCTTTCCTCTTTGTCAAAAAAAAAAAGTGAGAAACTGTCATTGTGAAAACGCTTCTGTATAGCTATTTTGAGAAACAAGTGTAAATTCAGTAAAATGTCCACCCAATGTCACCCTCCGCTAAATGTGATTCAAATCATGTTTGCCTAGCCTAAATGCGAGGCATCTCCATGAGCACTGTGATATAACAAAACAAATAATTTTCCTTTCATCAATATACAACAGCTTTGTTCATTATTGAGAAACGTTAGGTGGTAAAGTATTGAGTGCTATGCATTTTATGCTTAAATCAATGTACTGTCTTGTAGTTATGCCACCTAATGTGTTTTTAAGTCATCCGCTACAGAGATCAATGTGATTCTTATTTGATATTCAGTGTTAAGTTCAGCCTCATAAATTTAGAATTGCACTCTGTTATTTTGATGGTTATATATTAACCACGTACTGAAAGTTTTATGATTTTATACTCAGCCTGGCTGTAAATCATACCGGTTCCATACGTGAAGCATAGGGTCTGGCTTGATTTTTATTGCTCTGCTCAGAAGGAAATGGATGGACGGCTGGATATTTGAGGGAGGTAAACCTACGGTGTGTTTGGATAAATACCTGAGGTCTGTGAGCTTTAAAGGCATGGTTCAGAAAATTTGAATTAGACAACATTGCAACCAGCCTCAGAGGCATGGATAACAATACAATAGCAAGGTGTCACAAATTGGCAATCTTTTACATTAGTGCCACCACTAGCATGGGCCTTGACCTCTTACAAGTTCACGGTCCTCATTCTGTGTTGAGCAAGCTGAGTCTGGTTCCACCTGGGTAAATGTAAAGGGAAGGACCTCATTAGGAGAGATAGAGTTGTATAATATTGTTAATCTGACATGCTTACCTTATTTCGGGGCTTAAAAAAATAAGAATAGACACCAACATCACCTTGAAACCATAAAATGGGTTTCACATTGGAAAAGATTGATGTTCTAATACAGCAACTTCTTATTTATGTAGAAAACTGATAGAATTGAATCAGTAATGAGCATCAAAGCCAGCAAAATTTAAAAAAAAATCTCAGAGTAAAAGCTTTTTTTTTAAAGATGCCAAGATGGTACAAAATTCAATACAATAATAAGGTTTTTATTATATAAATGGTATTCCTCAGCTACATGACAGGTATCGGTCCAGTGTAGATTTTTATTGCAAATGGCAAAAATTTGGCAAGATCTCAAATACTCATGCTCTCTGAAGATGCTTATTTAGTCCCTTTACTGTATTTTTGTCATAAATTGAAGTCACTTTTTCTTTTGATGACATATTTTCAGACTCTGTACTCATCTTCCTAAGTTAAACATGTAACATCTTAAACTATGACTAAACTGACAGACGTGACAAAACATTTCAGAGGGAATGATGCTAGCTTGGGCCAAAAGTTTGATCAATTTAGCATTTAGCAGAAACATAACAGCCACTGCTTTTTTTTGTTTTTTTCCAAACCACTGGGAAGTATAAATCGCCTGACCTTTCTAATTTTCCTGGTATGCTACCTTCTTGATTTCTAATTCAAGGGACAAACATAGTTAAAAAGTATTTCATATTTTTTCCATTGCTTCCAAAATTGATGAGATAATCTCATTGTGACAAAAATGTCTGGCCTTACAAACAAACTGAGGTATAAGTCACCCAGTGTTCACTTTTCCTCCTGAAAGTTTATATGTGAAGTTTTTTGTGGGACTTTCAGTGATCTTTAGAATAGCTCGGAAAGAAGAAAAAAAAAACCCATGTTTTATTTGCAAAGTTTGCATTTTATTCAGAGGACTGACACTGTGCCAGTAGTTCTCAAATTTGGGTGAGTACCAGAATCATTTGGAGAACTTGCTGATATACAGATTACTACCCGTTCCCCTCATAATCCTTAGTTTCTAATTCAGGAGGTCTGGGGTGGGTGTGTTTCTCACTTGTGCCCTGGTGACAGACCTAAGCCCACTGTCTTGTGGACCATACTTTGAGAACCTCTGCTAAAAGCATTTCCCAGTAACTCCAACTGCTCTCCCTCTGTGGGACTATTTTGCAAGACAAAATTTGGTCAGAGTGTAAAAGCTTCGGAAATTCGAAAAACTTGCTGACCTGGAGAGATTCTAATCACCTGTTAGAGCTGAACACAGTTTCGATATGGCTTCCAGGTGAACCTTCAAATCCCACTATACTCAATTCTGTGGCTGAAGATTTATGTACCAATCAAGCACCCACAAAACACCTCTTGGTCTTCTGATAATGTCTTTAGATGAAAATACACTTAAGAGTGAAATGTTTTTCTGGTATTTACATTTCTGATTTTGTCCTTTTCCACACATATATCTGGTTTAATCAATGGTAACTTAGTCAAAACAGATGCATTTAAATATGAACGTATTATAAACATGTGGCTATTGTAAAGAGAGTACCTAATAATCGAGTCATGAAAAGTTAATTCCTCATATTTTCAGGTGCATTTTATACACTGAGGATTATTCTTGCCAAATTGTTTGAGTTCTGGTAACATAATTTAGTAGACTGATACAGTGAGTCATTAATGCATTCTAAATTATTTTATAATTTTGACTCTTCACATTTCCTGAAACCCCACTGGAGCATTCTCTCTCTTTCTCCCTCTCTCTCTCTCTCTCTCTCTCTCTCCCTGCCCTCCTTTGTCTCCCCCATCTGGTCTCCCACACAGACACAAATGGGATAACAAATATGGTAGCTTTCCAAAACCAATAATTTAGATCAGGTTCTTGATCTTGCCTCCGAGATTAATACTCCAACTCTTTCAGTTAAAGACTGAACACCCTCCAGAAAGATTACACTTCTGTTTGTGTTATACAATTAAAAGCCAAAGAAACATCTTCTCAAACATTATGTGTTTCTAGAGGCCAAGGAATTAATAACTGATCTACTAATTTCACATCCAATTTGCCCAGGTTATCTTACCAGAAATAGCCATATTTATGTAAGTATACATTTATACATGTAAAAGTGAAATATAACTTATGTTAAAAATTTTAGTTCTGACGACTTACATTACCACTCTCTCCTCCACCCTCTCAGCCTCAGAGAGTTCAAGTAACTTGCCCAACATCATGCAGTTAAGCAAATGGTGGACAGAGGTTGGAATCCGTCTTGTCTAGAACATCTGCTATCTCTCATTTCATAGCACTACTTCCCTAAATTGACTAAACAAGTTCATCTTTTCATGGAATATATACTTTCAAGTAATTTTTCAAGTATTGTGTTCAAGGGGAACACAATATTGAAAACAAAGGAGCACCTAGCCAACTCTGGGTTTCAAATATTGGATCACTTTGATGTGGCTGGAGGTTCACAGGTGCAGTCTCCATTCAATCATATACAAGCGTAGTTGCCTATTTTGATGGTCTGTGCTTTACAATACTAAACACAATGCACTAAAAGTGTACTTTAAAATACATAAAATTAAAAATTAAATGAACTCTCCTGTTTAAGAACTTAGAAACATTGTAAATTCCTTTTGAGCCCATGGTCAACTTCTAACTTAAATAAGTAAGAATGATAGGGAAGTTGCATTCCTCTCAGGGATTCTTTATAGAATAATTTTAGGCCTGCTTTATGTATATCAAGGAAGCTGTCAGTTTATCTGATCTTCAAACATACTGTGAACTCTCTGGGGAGAATCTTTGGCAAATCAGAGACTGTTTACTTAAAATGCACTTAACTCTACCACCACCCCCCACCCCACCATATAAAAGCTGAATTCTCTGGAATAATTTACTTCTTATTTGGAAACTTTGTTAATTTGTATAATTGAGTTGCAGGGAATGCAGACATGATAAAGAAATTGCAAAGAAGAGTTGTATGTCTATACCCCAGAATGGAATAAATCAATTCATTGAGCATATGGCTTATTAGGCTTAAATAGCTCTTTTCCAAGATGATTCTGAGCACCATATTTTGAAAGATAAGGTAGTGGGTTGTTGTTTTTGGATATTTGCCTTCATAAAGATGGGCCATCTGTCCCAACAAGTGAAAAGAGTCGAATGCTTTGATTGCTATTTTCCTAATCAAGACCAATTCTAATATATTTTACCGTACTGATTAACCAAATCTGACATTATATCTTGGAGATGTTTGCTGCTATCATCACTGAAAGACTTTCCTGCTGTCCACAAATATTTCTATACACTTCATGCTGAAAATGTAAGAATTTTACAGCTATAAAAAAGAATGAAATCTTGACACTTGCAACAACATGGATGGATCTAGAGGGTATAATGCTAAGTTAAATAAGTCAGAGAAAGACAAATACCATATGATTTCATTCATATGTGGAATTTAAGAACAAAACAAATGAAGAAAGAAACAAAACAAATGAACAAAGAAAAAGAGACATACCAAACAACAGACTCTTAACTCCAGAGAACAAACTGATGGTTACCAGTGGGTAGGTGGGTGGGGGAGACGAGGAAGTAGGTGAAGGGGCTTAAGAGTACACTTATGATGAGCACTGCTTAATGCGTTGAATTCTTGAATCACTATATTCTACACCTGAAACTAATATAACACTGTATGGTAAGTATAGTGGAATTAAATTAGAAATACACACTTATAGACATAGATACATAATTAAAAAAAAGGAAAATGTAGGAATTTTACTTCCCGATGGAAGAGAGAAACCATGCTAAAGCAATGTATTTATATTAAAATAAAACCATAGAATTTATACTTGGCTTAATCAGGGTATGAAATTAACATTAATTATAAGTTTTCAAACCCCAAATTATTCTTTGATATTTTCCTTATGACCTAATCTTTTAACTTAAAAATATCAACCAAAGCAGAGGGATTTCAGAACTACAAGAAAATTCCATTAGGAAATGTCATCAGCAGTGTTAGAGATTTCGTCAAGGATCATTCACGCAACTAGCATTTCCGTTATAATCAATGTGCTAATAAAACTAACAAACAGCAAAAGACGCCTACTTGACTAAAAATGGCATAAGCACATTTAATACCACCAATATACTTATAATTTTATTAAAAATGTTTACTCTATATAAAGGAATTATATTCTTATTATTTAACATATCAGAGAAACAGAAAAACATACGGAAAATCATCCATAATCCTATTGTGTATGCATACCACTGTTAATAGTTTTGAACTCATGCTTCTAGTCTGCTTTACACATGAGTTTATCTTTTTTTTTTTTTTTTGGAGCTTAATTGGTTCTATAATGTGCATGCCAATTTTTAGACTGCTTATTAACTTAACAATAGATGGGTGAGCACTTCTCTATGTTATTAAAATTTCACAATTACTTTTAAAATTGCCCCTTCAGGATATGGAAGTTTCTTTTATTGTTTTTGTAACTTTTCTTTAAGCTTGTCCACTTTGTTCTGCCTAAACCTTTCTTATTATTTTTTTTTTAATATTTTACTTACTCATTTGAAAGAGAGAGAGTGGGCACAAGCAGGCAGAGGGACAGAGGGAGAGGGAGAAGCAGGCTCCTGGCTGAACAGGGAGCCCAATGTGGGGCTGGATCCCAGGACCCTGAGATCATGACCTGAGTCCAAGGCAAATGCTTAACTGACTGAGCCACCCAGGCACCCCATCTTTTTTAATGAGCACTGAAAGCTAAAAGTTACACCTTTTTTCACTACACACAATCAACAGTTACTCCTTGTAATAAGGATAAATTAAAAAAAAAATAGAACTGGCTCTGTTACCTATTCTTACTACCTAATGCTTTTCAAATGACATCTGAGGTTCTACCTGGTTAGGTAGATGTGAGTTCATTTCTTTGAGTAGCATGACCATGAAGATATTTCCTACATGACTTGTGAGTAAAGTTGTGTTTCAAGTCCTAGTCAATGAAATTACCTCATTACATTAAGTGATAGCATGCTCTATAAAAGAATTACATATATACTTATTTGTTTAATTATATATGCATTAGAGTTTTGGGAAAATACATGGAAAGCATAGAGGTCTAAACTACTATTTCCTGGTTGATACCTGGCCCAAAAGTAAGTACTTTAGCACATCTCTAACACACTCAATAAGCTTGCTATTATTAACTAAAGACTGCATTTCAAGTACATTATGGCATCACTTGAAGTAATAGCAACTGAAATGTACCTACTTAATGGAATCGATCTTTCATAAAGACTGCAGTAAAGTATTATCAGAAGTCACTTATTGAACTTTATTCTCAATGATATAATAAAAAGTAGCATGTCAGGAATAAAAATGTCATTTGTCACCTGAATCTCTGGCACCTTAGAAATGTTATCAAGAAGTAGGGGCATTCCTTGAGAAATACAATGAGAGTAAGGATTACTCATCTACTAAAGCTTCTTCCCAAAAGATTCCAAGTTCATTCAATACTCAGACTCAAACAGTGAAGTAAGTCTCACATATATACATACAGATATATTCTTGAGAAAGAGCAATATTTATTGCATTTCTTTTTCCAAATATATTCCTTAATTCCAGTTCCAAGATTCCCCGCTATTTTGAGAGTGGAAAGAATTTTAAAGATTATACTTTGGTGGAAACTAATTTATTTTCTCTACTGTGTTTCTCCACTTTCCCCCCTGTATGTTTGGTTTTCATGATAAATTTGTTAGATTCGACGTCTTTGAGTATTATAGGAAATCACAGTGGGCCACAATGGAATTAAGGGAATTCAATGGAGGTTACATGTTTTCCCAGAAAAAGAATGAAGGTTTGATACAGTCTGATTCTTTGTATGGATTTCTGAATACCAAAGTGATCAGAATGCAAGCACTAACAATCTTTTCACTTACAGTACACCTCAGTATTAAATGGGGATGTGTTATCTCTCCAGGGGGAAGATTCAGTTAGGTGAAAGTTGAAAATAAATGTCCCTTGGGCCAATGGCTTCCAGTTTGTGTTTTTTGCTTGTCCTATAAAGCATTTCCTTTCATTAAATTTAATTAATTCAAATATTAAGAGGCTTTATGCTTTAAAATTGTATTAATTTCTGTCCTTATTTGAAAATTACAAGATCTGGAAAAATCAGACATTAATGTCAAAGTGGCAATGACCAACCAGAGCAAGGTACATCTCCTTTAACTAATACACGTATTTCAGTTCCCAACACCTGCACAGCACAGGCAGCACATGTGTCTACAACCACCATATACCTAGTCATTTAATATCATCTATTTGCTTCCTATAAGCATTTGAATTTGAGACTACTCTTTTCAAGTACCCTATATCTCTACAAACCAGTCACCACCAGCCATCACTGCAGTAGTAATATTCCAACACAATGACGATAATCCTGGATAAGAAGATGAACTTGAATGTTCAAGAAGCAAGGGCAAAGCAGGTGATACATTTCAAAATGCATATAGAATTAACCTATCTTCATTTCTTTTGTTTGCCTATTTGCATTCAGTGCTTTCTCAAATGAATTGCTGGTACGTATTTTTCTTGAATGCTTAATTAATACTGTAAACAAACACCTTATTTTTTAAAATTAAATTATTAATCAAGAATTACATTTACCTGGCATCAGGAAATGCTGCATTCTGTCCACTACCGAATGTCCATGTGTCTCAGTGGCCTGGCAATTAAATTGACAATATAGGACATATACACACACAAGCTAAGATAAAAACCTCAAGTAGGTAGGTACTTTCAATCCTACAGGAACAAGGCATCCCCCAGGTAGGCAGTAGGGAGCAGAAGATGTAATGAAGAACAAGTCAGAAGTGTCCAGATTTTAACCTTGCTTATGTAATCACTAAGTGTGTGATCATAGATAACACACCCTTCTTGGATGGCAGTCAGTTTCCTCATTTGTAAAATACTTTTTGTTCACAGTTTTATAAGGAAAAGACTGTGCTCATTATAATCTAGGGAATTTTGTGAGTTATAAATCAAGAAATAATATTGATGGTAATAGTCTTAAAAATCCAACTGATAAAGCAAGGATGGTGGTTTCCTGCTGATATTCATTTTCTTTTTATATTTCAAGGATTTGACCAGGCCCTGAAATATTCAGTCTATTGTACTTCAGCATATGCAACTAAGCATGCAATTGCAAAAAATAATTGAGCTCTTTAAGTCCATCGATAATACTTAATTCTATGAATATTCATGTGGAGAATAATGAAATTTCCACAGGCTGCCTAATGTCAGGTTGTAAAGAAGGAGAAACTGATTTTGATTTGGAAACTAAAGCAAACCCATCATTAAACATCCTGGATGAGAACTGACAAGGTGAATTACTATACACTCTAAGCAAACTTTACAAGTAAGTTTAATTAAACAAAAGTCTATTCATTTTCTGCAACCTCATTTAGAAGCATTTATTTAGGCCCAGCATTTCTACTTAAAGAGTTGGCGAGCCACTATCTTTGACTCAATTACTAAAGAAGCTCTAGGCACACTTCCATACTCCTTTAAGGGTCCCATTTGTATCCCATGTATACTTCTGTGGCTGAAATTAAAATAAGAGAGTTTTAATGGCACATGATAAACAACACTTTAGGTCTAAAGATGTAAAAAGACTTAGCTCTTGGATTTTTGAAATCCTGGATCACTTAGTGAATCCATTACTTTATCTTGGCCTCAACAGATTATGCTAGGAAATGGGAAGACCCACGCCAGTTTCTCTTAGGCTGGTTGTTGCCATCGATTCAGTTTTTGTGAATTGCACTCTGTCTAAGGAGTTTGTGGGGTTTACTTCCTGGAATTATAGGGTGAAGATGAGTTAGGAAAAGATGAGCAGAAACAATTCTCATGGAGATCTGCTGAGTCTTTTGCAGAGCACACTGTCAATACCATATGTCTTTGAAGTCTTCTTGCTTGATTTAAAACAGAGTGTAATAGCCTGGCATTACTCAGATTACTTTTATATAAAACATACAAGAGTTCCATGGGAAGCTCATACTATGTGACTACCTATTCAAGAAATGGATAACTGCTCAACAGTTATCTCATTTAATCCTCACATCAAGCCAAAGTGGTGAGGAGCGTGGCACAGATGCCCATTTGTACAAAATGAGGAACTGAAGGATCACGCAGGTGATACAACTTGACCAAGAACTCAGAGCTAATCAGCAGCAGAATGGGGCTTTGAGCCCAGTGCAGGTAACCCTGTGCTCTTGTCACCAAATCATTCAGAACTCACGCATGATGCCAACAATCAAAAATCATAGGAGCAGCGAGGGTGGAAACAACCCAAATGCTGGTTAACTGACAAACAGATAAATAAATGTGTTATATCCATACAACAGAATATTATTTATCAACAATAAGAAATGAAATGCTGACACACTCTATACCATGAATAAATTGAAAATATTATGCTAAGTGAACGAAGGCTAGTCACAAACACCTCAGATTGCATGATTCCATTTATACGCAATGTCCTGAACAGGCAAGTCCACATAGACAAAGTAGAGTGATGGTTGCAAATGGCTCAGCGTTCTGGAAGATGTGAGGAAGGTAGTGGGAGTGACTACTAAAGGGTCCTGAGTTTCTTTTGGGGAGGTGATAAAAATGTTCTAAAACTGACTGTGCTGATTGTTGCACAACTCCGTATATACTAGAAGCTATTGAATTACGTACTTTCAATGGATAAATTCTACACCATGTGAATTATATTTCAATAATGCTGTTACCAAAAAAAAAAAAAAAAAAGGTAAAGGAACAACTTAAAGAAGCATGAGCAACTGCTAAAGGGCACCAAGAAGTGAATGGCTAAGACCTAACACCCATATACAGAGGGTCACTATCCAATCCAACATTCAGCAGCACTGGGGTTCCCTTCACTGTTAAATGTGGTGAAAATACATAGTTTCATGCAGGAGCAACTGTGACGAACATCGGAGGGAGTCCCCGGGGCCTTGCTGACCAACGTGGTTAAAAGGACTTCCTTCAAAGGCTTCTCTCTCCTGAAGGGGCTACACCAGAGCTTGAACATTTTCACTAGCTTGAACTCGCCCCGCTTGAGGCCCAAGTGATAGTCAAGCATAATATTTGCCTGCAGGAATCCTGCATTCACTCTAATGACAGCATCTTCTGATCTTACCCTATGCTGATGGATAGTCAGTCACTTTTCATAACCCCAAATCACCATCATTAGTTCTTTCTCAGGGAAATGCACCAGGACATTCTCCAACTTCAGAGGCCTTTCATCTCCCCCCATGCCTCTCAAACACTACAGTGCCTCTCCCTGATATTCCTCTCTTCTACCCATCTTCAAGTTTAATGACTTTCTCTTGGCCTAGAGACAAGAGGAAAGGCACAGATGGTACATTTTGAGAGTTAAATTGGTTTCAAATTTAGGTGTCATTTTCTTCATGAAAGGTAAGTAAGGGATGGAAATAATTTACAATGCTCTATGAAACCATTATTTTTAAATAGAAGGAAACTGTTGGCGAGGGCATTCTGTTTCACATGTTTTAAAACATGCAGCTGTTCTCATGAATTTTGCTTAAAAATGAAAAGGGAAAAAAATTTTTTTATGAGAAAATGACTTTTTGCTTTAAACAGTAGCAGCATCATGTGATAAACAAATTCAGCCAAGGAGAGAGGAGGTTAGTATAACATCTATACTCATTTCAAAGTCACTACCAACTTTCTGTGGTATTCCCTAGTTCAAGTTTGTACATCTTTATAATGCCTTCAGAATAATTTATCACATAGTAAAGATTTTAAAAAATCATTATCCTTTTGATATAAAAATCCTTATACTTCAACTTTAATATGTTCTTTCTGAAGAAGTTGCCACGTACATTTTATTCCTCAGAGAAATCAACAGCAGAACACGAAGCAAGGTTTTAAGATCTTCGACTCCCATTTAAAAAAAAAATTATCAAAGTTTTTTGTTGTGTCTATTCGTCATGACAAATATTTTCGGGTGCAAAATGTGAAGAACTGTGTAACCCTAAGACAAAACTTAAGTTGGTGGAATCATTAGAAGGAATGTCCAGACTCTTAAACTAATGGTTTGAAGTTAGTTTAGTATTTAGAAGTCGTTCTTGCCCATGGCAAATATATTAGCACAGCATAAGTAAGCCATGAACAACACTGATTTATATTTCTGTCTTTAGGGCACTTCAAAAAATGTTCGTTAGTCCCTCAAATCGAGGGTGGAAGGTATTTCAGCTTGGTTTGGCACCCCAAAAAGCATCTTTGGGAAAGCAGTCACAAACCACCCAGATGTCATCGCATTATTCTCTCAGTATCAGAGATGGATTATTCTGAGGCAATTTTATTAACCAAAGTCAAAAATCATCACACATACATACATGCCTGGGCACATACACACAATGTCTAGGCTAGGAAAGGAACTAGAACCATGACCAAATCCAGTCTCCCTTGTTCCTTGTAAAAGGTTTACCTCAAATCCACCAAAAGCTGCGCAATTTGGAGCTTTTAGGCTTTCCTTTGTATTAGCTTTAAGGACATGTTCCTTTTATGAGGCTCTCAGAAGACTTCAGGGAGAGATCAAAATTAAGTCAAATGATCATTTTGCTGCCCAATCACACTGCAGCACTGCATTGTCTGAGCACAGTCACCCAAGGGCGGATTAAGCAACAAGGCTGCTTGTCTCAGAGTTCTCATACTGCTGGCTCAGAAGGAGGCTCTTTTGACCCTTCGTAAGCGAGAGAGCGGTTTTTGTTTGAAAAAACAAAAGGCATTAAATACAGTAACGGCTATTTATTGAGTGTTTAATATGTCCTAGGAACAGTAGTATGCCTTTGGCTCATAGTGGTATTCCATTATGTGCCCTGAATTCCCTTTTGGTGGAGAACGGAGAAGGAGAAAGAGCGTTATCTATGCTTCAGAGAAAATGTGGGATGGGAGATATGAATCAGCTCGTACGTCAGATATGGCATTTCTCCCTAATGCTCACCATATGTGTGTCTCAATACACTTAATATATCCATGGTTGATACATGTTTACATCCTTATGCTCTGTGTATTATTGTAAGCACTAAACTATTATATGTACCTCTTACCATATAAGGTTGCATGCACAAACATATGCCTTCTTTACTTTAGATCCAGTTTAAGGGTTTTTTTCAGGGATGACTGTTTCTGTGTATGATTATGATGTTACCTCTTGGTTGAATACAGGACTAAGAAGATGCAATGACAGTATAATGCACTAGCTTATCCAATCCCCACAACAATCTTGGTATTTATATTTTGTGTTATTTTACCTACCTCTTGTTTTAAAAAAAAATGGTACTGCCAATCTTAATTTAGGGGGATTACTAAAAAGCTGTAAAAACAGAAGACATGTTCTATCAAAGAAAAAAAAGGAGGGAAGGGCCATTAACTATGCATTTGTTGGAACGGAAAGAACATACTTTAGAGTTCACTTATGTCCACCTTAGTTTCTCTTCTACCCTTAGGGAAATGATAAAGATAAGCTCCAGTTAGAACTGAAAAAAGTCAAAACTACTTACAACAAAAAGTAATTTGTTAGGTGAGTTTGTTTGTTTGTTTGTTTGTTTGTTTATTTATTTATTTATTTATTTATTTATTGTTTTTCTTTAAATTCCAGTGTGGTTAACACACAGTGTGATATCAGTTTCAGGTGCACGATATAGTGTCAGGACTTCCTTACATCACCCGGGGCTCAACACAGCAAGTGCACTCCTTCATGCCCTCACCTGTTTCTTCCAACCTCCATCCACCTCCCCTCTGTAACCGCCAGTTTGTTCACTATATTTGAGTCTGTTTCTTGGTTTGCTTCTCTCTCTCTTTTCCCTTTGCTTTTTGTTTTGTTTCCCTGTATGAGTGAAATCATATGGTATTTATCTTTCTCTAACGTATTTCACTTAGCACAGTACTCTCTAGCTCCAAATGGCAACATTACATTCTTCTTTCCATTAGCCATTCCAATCAAGAACTGGTAACTGTCTCACTCCGGAACGCTCCCATCAAATGTTATCAATGTCAAATCCAAAGGCCTCTCCTCATTCTTCATCCTAATTAAACACTTTGTTGCTTATGGCAGAGTTGACTGAGTTGACTGAGAACAGGTTCACCCCTCTTCTTTCTGGGCATCCTTTCTCCATCAATTTTGCTGGTTCATCTTCCCTGGACTGTCCTCTAAAAGGCAGAATTTCTAAATTCCTGTCCTTGGCCCTGGTCACTCCACATCTCCTGTCCCAGACAGCTCAACCCCCTGACACAGCCCCACTTAGAGTTGAAAATTGAGAGAGGGTGATAGTTTCCTTATCTCTGTTCCCAGATTCACACTCCCCTTATTTCTATAAAACTCTTCCAAGTGCCTATTTCATATCCTCACACAGAAGTCCAAGAAAAATCTATCCTCAGAATTTTCCAAAACTGAACTTGTTTCCGCGACAGATGTTCTCCTCTTCCTGCCTCTGTGTCATTTACCAACTTTCTCCTAACCTACCTATCCTAGTTGTTGTCCTTTGAATTATGCTTGAATCAGCCCACTCTTGGCCCAGCTCTGCCCACTCCAGTCAGTTGTTGGCCACTGTCAAGGTTGGGGAACTCTGCTTGCACACTTTCCTCCCATCACTCTCCTTGCCCCGGGTGGGACTGCTATTGACTCAGCCTTCTCTTTCTCTCATTGTCTTTCAGGCCGAATCCCTCCTTTTCCCAAAATAGATTTTACATTTAGAGTGGTATTTCTAAAAAAAACAAATCTAATCAAGTCACTCTTCTGTTAATAATCTCCAGTGGCCCCCTACTTGCTTATATGATGAAGTTAAAATGCTTTGACATGCAATTCTGTTTTGCAAAAGCTGGCCCATGGTGCTCCTGCCAGTCTTGTCTTTGTTCACTTACAATTTCTCTCCCAGCCCACTATTCTCTTCTCCATTATGAGGCCATTCATCATTCCCTAACCATATCAGTGTAGGCACACCTCTGAGTTTACATTTCCTGTGTATCCTCAGCTTAAGATGTCACCCACTCTATTTCCTGACTGGAACAATCTTCCTCTAGTTTCAAAGCCCGGCCCAAATATTAACTTCTTTGTGAAATCTTTACTCACTTAAAATATGTATTACTGCTTATAATAATATATATCATTGCCCATATTAGATAGTAAGTGCTGCATTAAGCCCATTTCACCATTTTATTCATTTGCTCTTCACAACAAATCCATGGGTAGGTACTTCCATTTCACCAATAAATAAACTTGGGCTCAGAGAGATGAAGTAATTTTCCATGTCCCAAAGGCAAGGAAGTGGCAGAACTGCGCTTTAAACCCAGACAGTCTCATTTCAAAGAACTGTGTTAATTACTGTGTTATTCTGCCTCCTGTCACCATTTAGGACTCTTTCTTCCCACTAGGATGTGAATTACTTGGGGGCAGGGATTATGTGAAATTTATCTTTGTATTTCCAGTTCCCAGCATGTAGTAGATATTCAATAAATGTTTGATGACTTGTATTCAGGAGGAGCAGTGCTGCAGTGCTCTCCTGGAGTTAAAGGTACTCAGCAGACTCTGATTGGGTGTCTTGCATGGTTTGATCTCATCCCACATCTTGCTCTGCCCCTCACTCTGCTCATTCCGGCTTACGATTGGCTTTGATCCCTTTCGCAGCTCCTTTTATCATAAATTCTGTGAATCTAGGATAGTTGCATCTCCATATTTACTGGATTAGACTTCTTAATTAATATTTAACTCCCTTTCCTTGAAGAACAAAATGAAAGCACAAATGAAATCACCTTTTATAATCCTTTTTTGATATACAAGGCAGACCTCCCACTCGTGACAGGTTCCCAGAAAAAGAGGATGGCCACTCGACGTGAAGATGATCTAATACCCATCACTTTTACTGCAGGATCAATGTAAGAACAGGGATTTACATTTCTGTCGAATGACCTGATAGCCAAGGGTTATGAAGGAGACATCAGAAATCATGTCGAATAACTTGGATGTGATAAATCTATAAACTTAAAAAGCAGCCTAAATAATTAAATGTGGCAACAAAGAAAACCTTTTAAAAACATTAATATAAGAATAATTAGTACTAGGCATGGAGTGTCTACTCTGTGCCAGGCACTTTGCTAACCGTGTGACATAATTCATCTCATTTAATAATTATAAGAATAAGGGAGAGGTACAACTATTATCTCTATTTTATAGAAAAAGATACAGGGTTTTAAGAACTTAATGGTACTGTGTTAAGGGCTGATAAACAACAGAGCTAGGTCTCAGACCCTTGTCTATCTGAGTCTAAGAACTCTGTACTTAATAGCCACGCTACCCTGCCCCCAACATGTCCTAGACTGACAGAGTTTATGATAGGAAGTATTATAAATGGTGTGTATTTCCCAAAGACAACCATTTTTTTTTTTGAATTAGGGATGTCTTCTCTGGCATCAAAAGTTGACCACTGCCTTAAATGAGAGAAACAGATTGAGAGTATTTCTTTAGGATCAATAGTAAACCTACACACTGGGATTAAACCATACCTCTCCTGATCCTTCTAACCCCAACATCAGGGGTTAAGAGAAGCTCAAGAGATCTACCTCTCCTTACTCTAACATCCAAAACCTTGCCATCATTATTCACCTTAAGTCCTTTTTATGTACTTCATCAATGAAAAAAATCTCAATCATTTTCCCAAATGCTTCTTTCACATTCTTGCTCCAACAGAAAACCTATTCTCCCTAAGGACACTGCTCCCCCTGAAGTGTGCTCAACTGGTGGTGGTTGTTCCCTTTTGTGCCGCCAGACCACCAGGACTGCAAAATGGGAAAAAGGGACTTGCCCTTGTCACTGGTAGACCATACTCCCTCAACACTCTGTAAATATCCTCAACTTTTAGTTTCTTGACATCTGATCATAACACAAATTATCCCTCATTCACAGAAACCATATCTCAGCCCTGTCATTATTCCTCCTCTGTCTGGATAAATTCAACTCCTGGCTCTCTATCACTTACCATTGTGGTGGCTATTTCAGCACACATGTAGGTCACCTTCTAATACCTTCGCTTTCATTTCTTTGGAATGTTTTGGCCACTGTTTTTATCTTCAATCCATACTCAGCTACTCATGTTCATGGTCTTAACTTTTCATCGGTGATAACTGCAATCCTTCCTCAATCTCAGTTTCATTCAACCCACTCTCTAATCCTCACTGTCTACCTTCCTCGCTCAGGGGTATGAGAGATATACCCTGACTTCATTAGTCTTTTGACACCCACTGGCACTTCTGATCAAATTATTTTATGACCTTCTCTCACCCCATCATGTTTTCCTTCTCATGCTTAGCTTAACTTTCATGGTGAATGGTAATCATTATAATTACTCCTCGTACTCACTTGCCCCTCTATTGCTTTTTGGTATTTGGTATTTGCTTGGTAAAAACCACAGCCTCAATTAATCAAACTCTACCTACTTTGTGCCTTCACTTCTTAATAAAATATGGATCAAAATACACACACACACACACTGACCATGAAGAGTAGTGAAGAATAGTGGCCTCACTCTGTTAGTAACTTCTTCACACTTCTCTCTTTAACACCTCCCCCTCCATCCTCTGTCTCAGCTGATAACCATAGGTCACACAACACTGAAAAGACAGAAGCAATCATTGGAGAAAATCCACAGAATTCCATCTTGTATCTACCAATCTACCATAATCTGCTCTCTCCCTTTACAATGGATGAATTTTCCATCCTCTTGCACTTATGAAAGAGATCTTATCCTTTCATCTTTTATCAATAAATCTTTCATTCTCTAGTGGATCATTCTCCCCATTACACACATATATAGTTCTCTCTTATTTAGAAAGAAAAAAAGAACTCTCTTGACCTTCCTGCAGTTGGGTAAACAGGATATCCACATACAAAAGAATGAAACTGAACCCTTATCTTATACCATACACAAAAATCAACTAACACAGAGTAAAGATTTAAAGATAAGTTCTAAACCTGTAAAATTTCTAGGAGAAAATAGACAGAAAAAAAGTCATGACAGTGTTGGCAATTATCTCTTGAATAAGGTACCAAAAGCACAGACAGCAAAAGCAAAACAGACAAATGAGACTACATCAAGCTAAAAAAACCTTCTACATAGCAAAGGAGCTATCAACAGTGTGGAAAGGTAGTCTATGAAGTGGAAGAAAATATCTGCAAGTCCTATATCTGATAAGGAATAATATAAAAAAAATATAAAGAATTCCTGTAATCCAGTAGAAAAAATAACAACAAAAAACCCAACCAACCAAACAAACCAAACCAGATAACTCAATTACAAAATAGGCAAAGAACTTGGGAGTCATCTTTGACTTCTCTTTTTCACTTATTTCTCAGGCAATATATCTGTAAATACTACTACCTCTACCTTCAAGATGTATTGAGAATCAGACCATTTATCACCACATCCATTGGTCCTAGATACTGTCATCTTTTGTTTTGGTTACTGCTATAGCCTCCTAACTGGTCTTGCTACCACTGCCTCTTTCACTCTATTCTAAACACAATAGCCAGAGTGATATTTTTATTTTATCTATATCTATCTATCTATCTATCTATCTATCTATAAGATTTTATCTATTTGACAGAGAGAGAGAGAGAGATCACGAGTAGGCAGAGGCAGGCAGAGAGAGAGGGGGAAGCAGGCTCCTTGTTGAGCATAGAGACTGATGCAGGGCTCGACCCCAGGACCCTGAGATCATGACCTGGGCTGAAGGCAGAGGCTTTAACCTACTGAGCCACCCAGGCACCCCCAGAGTGATATTTTTTTTTCCTTATTTATTTATTTATTTATTTATTTATTTATTTATTTATATTTTTTTTCCCCAGAGTGATATTTTTAAATGGAAAGTCAGATTATGTCACTCTTACGCTCAAAACTCTGCATGGATATCCATTTTCCTCAGAATAAAGGCCATAGTTTAAAATCATCTATGATGCTCTATGTGACCTAGCTCCACCTTTGCCTTTGTCCTCAAGTCCTACTATTCTTCCCAGTTTGCTTTCTGCTATAATCAACTTGATTTCATTGAACACACCAGGAATATCCCTGCATTAAAGTCTTTGAATCACCTCTTCCATCTGCCTGTGAAGCCATATCCCCAGAAATCTGCATAGTCAATATTCTTTCACAGCTAAATTCTTGGAATTCTTTAAGTTTTGGTTTGTTCAAATATTGGCTTTTCAAGGAAGTCTTTTCTTTCACCCCCCAGTATGTTTAATACTGCAAAAGTGCAAACACAGACTCCCAACTATTTTAAATTCTCATAGTGTTTATCAGCGTTTTGTATAGTTTCTATTTCCTTCCTTCTTTCCTCCCCTTCCTTCCTTTTCTCTTTCTATCCCCCCTTTCCTCCTTTTCCCTTCCTTATTTTCTTTTTTTCTTTTCTCTCTCTCTCTCATTCATTCATTTTCTATTGTCTATCTCTCCAAGTAAAATTAAAGTTCCAAGAGGGTGGGACTCTTTTTCTAGTTTGCTACTGATATATCCTAAGCATAATACATAGTAGCTGCTCAATAAATATTTTGAATGCAGTAAAATTTATACTTAAATGTTGTTGCTACTCATTATGCAATACATTTAAATTACCCTAGAGACCAGTTTATCACTTATATGGGGAAGTCTACCTCATTTAATTATGTTCCGGATCCACTATTAATTAATTTCTTTCTCTTTTTCCCCTGAAATGTATAAGCTCATCCAGTTTTGCCTCTTTTAATTAAAACAGCAGTCATGGCGAAAAAAGAAACAAAAGACTTTGAGTTGAGAGATTCTACAGTCACACCCAAACTGGAACCCATAAGGAGCTCTAATGAAAATTACATAAGCAAGAATGAATATAGAACTATGCGCAAGCCAGTATGCTTTCAGTCTTTTTGTATGTTCTTTGTCTTCTATCCAAGTACTAAGAGCTACTCAGTTTGCTCCTGGCCCTCTACTCTTCTCTCTGCCTTTTACCTGAGTTCATCTACTTCCAGAGATATCTATAAACTACTCTTCTGATGTTCATTCTCAAACTGATGTCTCCAGTTCAGACCTCTTCTCTAGGTTCCATTCCTAACAATTAGACGGTTATCCACCTTATCTTTCTACTTGAATATCTTACGTTACTTAGCAATGTCCAAAATGGAATTCTTGGTCATCCCCTCAATTCTATCCTCTCCAAGGATTCCCTTGGATTCAACTGCTGAAGTCAGAAATCCTTGACAGCTCTTATTCATCATCTCATACATTCAAACCACCATCAAGTTCTGTATATTTTATCTCTCAATGAATCTGAAATCATTTACTTCTCTACCTTGGTAAAGGCTACACCACTTCCCTCAACCTCCAAAAGAAATGGATGAATGAAATGCTAAAGAATCCAAAGGTGTAGGAGTTCAAATACCTTAAAGAGATCAGAATGGTCTTGAGGACAAGTCCAAGAGAACTTGACATCTTAGATTAATTCTTTGACAATGAATGGGAATATTATAGATGGGTGGGTTTGGGAAAGCAGTCAAAGCAAAGGCAACAGTACAAACAGAGATACAGAGGAGGAAAGAGTATGCTCTGGAAAAAAACACGTAGCCCAGTTGGGCTAGAACTGAAAATATATTTAGAGGAGAAGTGGGAGCAAGGGCTAAAAACATAAAATTGGACTATACTGTGGAGGGCATGAAATACCACAAAGGGACAGATTAAGTTGATTTGTATACTTTCTGCCTCCCCAATGTGCCTTTTTGTTCATAGCCATAAATGTGTATCAGTAGAAGTGGAAGACAGCCTGTATTCTCTTAATTGTTCTGAATTTCACTAGGGCCTTTCCATTCTGAATGTACAAAGGGATGCCCCAGAACATAGAACTTTTTCTACTCTTTTATTTCTATAACATCAATTATTAAGCAACACTCTATATTAGTAGAGCCATATGCTTACTATAATAGTAATTGCTTCCACATGATTATTTTCAGAGATTTTTCTTTATGTACTGAGATATTTATCCTGCATGCAAAACTACCTATTTTGTAAAAATACCAATAGCTGGGATACCACTGTGTTTATGATTACTATCCTCATTGAATCAAAGGCACCATATAGATGGAGAAAGTTTTAAGAATATTTAATACATCATTTACTCGATTCTTGGTAATTCTCCTATCTCCTCAAGGTGCCTTGCAGATTGTCTTAGCAGATGTGAATTTCCTTTCATCATGTGGAATGCAATTCTACCCTTGGTTTGTTATAAATTAAAAATCTGAAATAAAGTCCTCCATTCTGAACAACAGCTGAAATATTTAATACGGAAAAGAATGTTTTATCCTATGAAGAGCTGGTTATTTTTCTTTGGTAAATGCAACCATTTTAAATTGTTTTCTAGCTTTAGTCTGATGGAGTAAATGGATTTCTGAGATCTCCAGGTCAAGACTATGTATGTATATATGTATGTGTATGTGTGCATCATATGTGTGCATGTATATATAGTGTTCCATCCTATAGGAAACAAGTTGCATAATTCTGAGAATGTAGCTAAGTGAATTTCACATCTGTAAATGAAGATTTTAAACCCTATGCATAGATAACAAAGTACAACAGGACTTATTCTGTGGGCATTGTAAAAAGTTAAGACAAACTAAAAATGAGAATAATAATCCAACATTTCTTTTTTTTTTTTTTTAAAGATTTCTTATTTCTTTATTTGACAGAGAGAGAAAGAGAGAGAGAGAGAGATCACAAGTAGGCAGAGAACAGGTAGAGAGAGAGGGGGAAGCAGGCTCCCAGCTGAGCAGAGAACCCGATGCGGGGGCTCGATCCCAGGACTCTGAGATCATGACCTGAGCTGAAGGCAGAGGCTTTAACCCACTGAGCCACCCAGGCGCCCCAATAATCCAACATATTCTTATCTGGAGAAGAAATATAAATCATAAAATAAGACATACGAACTGTTAATAAGCGTGTGGAGAGTTGCTCAGCCTCACCCATACTCAAATAAATGAAAACCAGGATAAATATATTTTCATCAAGAAATAGAAAAAATATTGAGATAGTTTCCAGTGACTCCTGAACACCAGTGTGGGTCTCACATGATTCTCAGACAGTGCTGGTGCAAATGTAAACTTTCCTAACAGAAAACTAGTTGAAAAGAATTACAATTTTGCATAGCCATGTATGTCTAAATTTTTCATGAATTTATTATAAGTTGAAAATTAGGAATGTGCACAGGAATTTAGCTGTAAGGATTTTATTCATCATACTGTTCTTTACTGCTTCTAGAATAAAGTAAGTTAAATGTCCTATAAAAGAAATTTGGAAAAAAGGTATTATGCTAAAGGAGCATTCTGTATCCCTTAATTACTGCAGAAAATATTTAATGCCATAGGAAAATGTTTATGTTTACTGAAAAAATTAAGGCTATGTAGGGCATGCAAATCATGATGCCAGTTCTACAAAAATATCAATATCATATACAACATATTTTCATACTTTTTACATATTTATGTTACGTATTTTATACATATATATATTTGTATATAGTACATACGTATTATATATTAATATGTTAATCTATATAACCATATTATATATATACACACATACATATATTACTCTGGACATCATAAATATTAATGATAAGAAAATTTGGCCTTCAATAATTATTAGTAGTTAAGTGAGAAACTGGTAATATTGGGATTTATTTTGGGAGTCCAGAAGGCTAGGACTCTTCAGAAAGCATGGAAGAGGACACCACTTCTTATTATATCCTATAGGACCTGGCAAATATATTATTCTTTTTTTTAATGTTAATTTTAATTTTTTTAAAGATTTTATTTACTTATTTGTCAGAGAGAGAGAGAGAGCACAAGCAGGCAGAGTGGCAGGCAGAGGCAAAGGGAGAAGGAGCTGAGCAAGGAGCCCGATGTGGGACTCGATCCCAGGACCCTGGGATCATGACCTGAGACGAAGGCAGCCGCTTAACCAACTGAGCCACCCAGGCATCTCTATATTTATTCCTATTAAATAAGGAAGACTGAAAGTACCAAAACTTAGCATTCATATTAAAAAGCTAGACAAAAACAATAAAATATATTCTAAAAATTAAAATTGAGAGAATTAAAAAAAAAAAAGAATGAACTTAATGAAAAAAAAATAAAGACATGTAGAAAGCTTGAAAGAGAGGTAAATATATTCCTGTCAAGTCTGACTTTAAAAGATCTGAGAGATAAAAACACAAGTTTAGGGATGATAAAGTAGACATCAAGTCACTATTATAAGTTACAAGAGAACTTATAAAAAATATATGATATTTATGACTCCCGAAGAAGCAAAATGGACATAGAAACAGAATGAATCTTCAAGAAATGGTTAATCAACTACAACAAACTAACTGTTCCTATAAGAATAACATCATGACCTGTTTTCCTTGTACATAACAATATTAGATGCTCTAAATTTTTTAAAGATTTTATTTGAGAGAGAGTGAGCGTGAGCGCAAGTAGGAGGCGGGGCAGAGGAAGAGGGAAAGAGACAAGCCGACTCCCTGCTGAGAGCAGGGCCTGACAGGAGGCTCTACCCCAGGACCCAGAGATTATGATCGGACCCTAAATCAGACACTTAACTGATTGAGCCACTTAGGTGCCCCTAGATCCTATTATTTAATCATTTGATTAAGTAGAATAAATGCTGCATCTAGCTGTTGTAACACTGTGTTGTGTGTAAGCATCATAGACAACCATCAGAAATCTGCCCTGCACTCCATGAACTTCAAATTAGATGCTTTACATATTTTAGTATTTTAATTATATTCACCATTTATATGCTAGTCAGAGGTTAATTTCTCCTCTTGAAACACCAAAAAGCAAGAACCAGAATCTCTGTAATCCAGGAATTTCTTATGGCCTCCCACCTAGATTACTGTTCCCTTCTCCGATGTCACTACTTCTAATTTTGTTACCTTCCTGTCCAAACACCCATTTGTGCACATGTGCATTTTAGTTGGATGCTTCCTAAAGCATAACAGTCTCTGCTCGAATAAACTTCCAGGAAGTCTCTCATGTCTTCTTGGTCAGACCTTATTTCCTTAGGAGGAAAGTCAAAGTTCTTGGTCATCTATTGATATATTTCTACTACAGTCCAATAAAAATCACTATGTTCCCATTAGTCTGACTAGAGCTGGAATTTGATGGAAACTAATATTCCTGAAACATCATCATCACTTTTACATCACCTCCCTATCCTCCAGCGATCATACATATTGTTTTTTCTTCATTTGGAATATCCATCATCTCATTTCCACTCATTTAAACTCTAACCCTAATTTACAACTTAATTAAAACTCCACCTCCTCAAAATTGCCCCTATTATACCAGTCTGCTGACACAGGTAATGTTTATTTTCTTATTTCCCTACTAAGAGTAGACGGAAATTTTCTCTATAAATGTATAGGGGTTCTTGCTTTCTCCAATAAACAGCAAAGTACCTATTTTTATTTATCCATATAGGAAGTAAAAGTTGACACAGGAATTGAAAGAAGAAAATAGAAACAGCATCAAAAAAAAATAGTAAGTCACGATCAGTACAGATAGCTATGAACAATAAGAAAGACAATCTAACAGGTTGCCACAAGATAATGGATTCTCCAAATATTCCAAGGAGAACCTGGCTGCTTAGATTTCATCTCCTGGGAAATAAAATGTCTAAAATAATATTCACTTAACATTTTGTCACACACCTATATCAACATAAAATTTTTGGAGACACATCCAAGGTATACACTTTTGCATTCATATACTCTATCATATATGTGTATGCACGCACATATATTAACATATACAGGACAAAACAAACTTAAAAATAGAAATTTTAAAGGATAAACATACAGAAAAGTAAATGTAAATAGAACTTTTAATACTTTTTGCACCCCAGTGAACCATGATGCTCAAATCAGATTTTGAAAACCTAATCCCACTAATCTTAACAAGAGGGTGGAATGAAATAATAAGGAAACTAGCTCACCAATACAGTGACTGAGCCTAAAGTCCTAAGGGCAGAGATCAGGGTTGGAAAAAGAGGAAGGCCATAGAAGTATATATTTTAGGTTGCAAAGAAATCAGCCTCCCCACCAAATCAAACATTGTATCTCCAATAGACTCACACTGGTTGAGAGCTCCCAGGAGGGAAGAATTCTTGGGTGGGAACAGAGAGAAAGTGGGTCCTTTTACATGCATTCTGACTTGAGTGGATGGGAGCATAACTGAATGGTGGCTTGATGCTTTAAAGGGAATGTTTCTTGGTCTAAGAGTACCATCTGAGTTCAAGTCAAAGGTCAGCACATGTCTCCCTTCTCCCCTTCCCCTAAAACTGTATACTTCCAAATGTTGACAGTACTCATTTTGGCATTTTAGTATATGGCCTTATGTGATCATCTCCCTGGACTTTGATGAGTTTGCACTTCTTGATGTCTATCCTTCTCAATAATAGCCTTCCTCCCAACTGAACTCGCCCACACCCATGAGCCCAAAACACAGTGGTTTTATATAATGTTGAGTGTCTAGCAGCACTTCCTTAAATCTTTTCAGAAATAAAAGAGGGATCCTCCAAATTAAATTGTCACCGCATCTGAGATTATTTAGCTGCTTTTCATCAACTCTAAACAAAAAGGAACATAGTTCTGTCAACATCATATATGTGTGCTTTTTAAAATATGCACATTTAACCAATATGCATTACTTTCTAAATACCAATTTTCATCTTTTTAAAACTAATTTCAAAGATTCTTTTGCATCAGTGTATGTGTGATAATATATTTCTTGCATAAAATGAAGAAATAATTCCCAACCATCCTCTTGTGCCCAGACTCTGTGTAAGTCCACGCTCCTCTTTTTTATGTTTAACACAAGCAGAGATATTGCTGTAGTGTCAGTCTTTCCTAGTCCCCTCAGGCCAGAGTAAGCCTCCATGAGTGGAATTCCCAAAGAATGCCAACTCAAGATATTTCAGCCCCTTCCATTAGTAAACATGCTTCTATTTCAATTACTTTTTCTCCTTTGCAAATATCCCTGGGATGCTAAGAGAACTGGGAGTATACTACACTCTGAGCAAGAGCCATCCCTGAATAACACTCAGGGATCCTGCTTATCCACTTCAGAGGAACATTTCTCAGTTTGTGCAGCACTGTTTCCAGTTCTCGTTCCCAGCTCAGCATTATCCAGCATTGCTCCGAGTCTTTCTCTCTTGGGACACTGGAGGCCTTTGTATATCACTGCATTTTCCTGTTCTAGCCTTTGCCTTATTGTCTTCCACTTCATTGTAACAGACTCCATAAACCCTTTGCCTGATCAAAACTGAACATAATTAGTACAGAGTCATTTTCCTCCTCTTTAAATGGCTTCCTCCTAAAAAGCCCTGGGGTTTTCTTCAATCAG
Source organism: Procyon lotor (assembly GCA_028646535.1). Taxonomy (NCBI): domain Eukaryota; kingdom Metazoa; phylum Chordata; class Mammalia; order Carnivora; family Procyonidae; genus Procyon; species Procyon lotor. Next base: position 47,725,165 of record CM053607.1, on the reverse strand, counting down.
CTGAAATAGCTAAAGTTTTAAAGTAGGTTTTCCTTCCATCTCTTTCCTAAAAGTCTACCTAGATACTTTTACTTTAGAATAGCTTATACTTAGATGTGTTGGAATAAGAAATTCTGACTGTAACTCCTTAGTATGGCAGAAGATGGGGTTGGAGAATCATGTACTTACCATCGCCCCCCCACACAATTACTTTCTTAATCTCCAAGTTAAATTGATTTTCATTTGATTTAATTTTATCAGAACACCTCAAAATTACTTTAGAAATTCGGTCTAGCAAAATTAAGCACATCCTCCAGATGAGTCAAACTTAACAAAAAACAAGCAACATCACTATTTTAAACACACATGAAATTAAGCTAACAGTGCTGGTTGCTAGCTTTCTACCATTTTTATTGTCTATGGTTTTCCTGAAGCGGGCACATAGGTCAAGGTTGGTAACTCAAATGCTATAAGGCTAAGCAGAGTGTAAATGAAGGGAGCTCAGGTGAACCATGTGACATGGGCCCATCTAGAACTACCATGGTGACTATTTCTAACCAAATTTGTCCAGAAGGAAAGCTGGACAAGTGGTACTAGATCTTGTATATTTCAAGAGAAGCCAACAATAAAAAAACTCTACTTAAAAATGTTGGTTCGTAATGTCAAATTTTTTTAAACACTGGACTGACCAAATAAAACAACTCATGAACTACAGTTCATAGCCTCGATGTTAATGACCATTCTGTGAATCTCTTCCCTTGACCTTGGATACCTTTAACATCCCTCAAACTGAGTTTAGGGAAACCGGGAAGGACAATTTTCAAGTTAGTTCTTTTGGCTAGCACTAAATAATGCTCAACATTAAATCACTAACATTTTTACTATTAGGTATAAGAATATCTGTCCATGATACCTACATATCTATAATTTCTATCCTACTTACAAATCTATTACTTGAAGTTTTCTCCTTCCCCTCACTGTGTCCTAGTTTCAGAATAGGTAAATGAAATGTCTCATTACTTCTCATGTGCCTTTGCAACCCCCTTTTTTTTTTTTTAGATTTTATTTATTTGACAGAGAGAAACACAGCGAGAGAGGGAGCACAAGCAGAGGGAATGGTAGCGGGAGAAGCAGGCTTCCCGCAGAGCAGGGAGCCCGATGCGGGGCTCGATCCCAGACCCCTGGGATCTGACCTGGGCCGAAGGCAGACGCTTAACGACTGAGCCATTCAGGTGCCCCTTTGCAACCCCTTTTTAGCTTCAAATTTTATTTTGTGTAGGCTCATCTGAATGCAGTTGTCCATATAAAATCTAATGCTATCAACTTCCTTAGCTTTAACTCATTCTATTTATGGCTTTAATACTTGATTGTGTCTCTCCCCAAAATTTAAATTTAATTCGATCCTTGACAAACAATAACTAAACTAAAAAGTGACTGAACAATAAGCAAAAATGTAAAGAGTTTTCTGAGTGAAGCGGCTTCCAATAGTGAAGTGACAGAAACAGTCTGCCTCTCACCCGCTTACTGCCTTTGCTGCTTAACTGAAGTGAAAGTACAGATATCAGGAACTCAGCAGCTTAAAACCAAATGATTATCCACCAAGCCCAATGTCTCCCTGAAGGCCTAGAGATTACACGTGTAATAATCAGGCTGCCCTTGCCAAAAGTAAGGCTTAGTGCTTCATTTTATTTATTGTATTTATTGAATGGAGCCATTCCTTGATAGCCCCCGGGAGCATTAGCAAACATGAAAGAAACCACCAAAGGAAAGAAAGAAATATATAAATAACTAAAAACCATGCCACTAAAGTTTATAATCTGGAACATGCAGTATTGACACTCTTTCAAGTCGTCTGTTCTACTTTCAAGTAATATAAGCATTGCTTTCATTGGCCAAAAACCTAAATCTCTAAAGTCCTATACAGGCCCCTTTGTAAAACATCTGTCCTTCCACTTCTTCTTAATGTCCCAAGCCAAGTGATAATGTGATATTCCTAAATTTTCCATCTGGTTCTATATTATTATTGCCTGTATTTTAGCATTGCAATGATGATATATTTCAGACTCTCATTAATAATCCTTTTGTGAAATAAGGTGCCTCTCTACCCTCTAATATCTGAACTTTTAGGGAATGGAGAAGTTATTAAAATCATCATCCTTTCATTTAGGAATAGACAAGATGAGAACCTTCTGACGGGTGATTTTTTTTCCTCATGTCTTTAACTTTTCAATCCATGATGACTCATTTCACATTCCTTACAAATATTGTTCTTTCAAATTTGCAAGTATAAAAAAATAAAGCTTAAAAATACCTTTTGAAAAACTGTCATCAAAATGTATTGAAAGTTTATTTTGTTTTTTTCCATGATTTTGTTTTGCTTTGTGTTTACGGAATTGAGACATTAGTTTCTTTCCATGGAATTTTTTCCCATAAAGTTTGGCTGGTAAAGAAATCATCCCTGTATTAACATCAAAAATACAGTCAAGTATTACTGCATGATTTCTGTAGCTTGTTTACTATTCATACTCCCGACTTTAAGAGCAAAATGATGAGCCCTGGGCTATAATTATCTGGTGCTTATAGTAAGTCTTTATATCTGTCCCAGGCATTCTCTGTAAATTTTACATGTGAGATGATGGGGAAGAAGAAAGGAGTAGAGTGGATTATAAAACAAAATAAACTTAAGCGTATGTAAGTGTAATAGACTGGGTCAGAAATAGAAACCCACTAGCAGGTCTTGGACGTGCATACTTACAGAGCACTCTACTGAATTGACGGGTTGCTTTTTGAAGAGAAAGGAAGAAGACTTGAGAAACTCACCTCACATGACAAATAAATGAATGCAATGTGGTTGGTGGTAATAACCTAAAGATATCGTCCCTGGTATTAAGGAAAAACCCTGCCTTCCCTCAGAGCTCATTTCTCATGTCTCAATTAACATGCATTGAGTACCCGGGTGTGTTCAAGCCCTTCTCAAGAGGCAGGAACACTGCAGACCCCAGCCAAGAGGACTCACAATCTAATAGAAACTATGTTCCACAAAGACACTTTACACAAATCCATTATGTACCAAGAGCCAGCTTGTTTTATAAATGCATTTTGTGAAATGCAATGAAATTAACCCAACATTTATATTTTCCACCTCAAGGTACATTATGAGAATTATAAATTTCCCCATTGACAAGAGATGAAAATAAACATTGTCCTTATTTACTTTGGGTGAAAGCAGAAAGGGTAAGGGAAGGCTAATTTTCTTCTTTAACCGAGGCCAGATTTAGTTTTCTATAATTCCTGGCTCTCTATTCCATAGACAAACTCCTCTTCTTTGTGTTTTCTTTTCTTTCTTTTTCTTTTTTTTTTTCTTTCTGGATTTCTAACAAAATAACTAAAACTAGAATTATGCTGAAAAAAAAAAACATTCAAGGATATTTTAGGTCCCCAAGGTGAAGAAACCGCCTAAGGGAGTCAAGAGTACATAGACCAGATTTTTTACAGTGTGTGCTGTTCTGCATTTTTAAAGAGGTAATTAGTTATTCTTGTGTATTAGTGACTGCCTCATTTTCTCCATAACTCAGGTGATACAAAAGGTCTCCGAGAGGACATATTTTAAGTGGGACATTTATTACCCCAAAAAAGGAATAATTCTAATTTAAAGTCACCAAGGAAGCTCTTTCTATAGATGCAGTCAAATTACACAGCGGAAAAACTTGGTCTAGCAATTCTCAACTCTCACTGCCATTTCCAACTAAGCCATCTTTAACTTAGAGTCAAATGACCTGATAACACCACTTGAACCTGAGGGCTGTATTTATTTAAAGCAAGTAAAGCCGGCACAATGTTAATTTGGTGGCCACATATACAGTGAGTATAAGATGCAGAGCTGGGAAGGAAAAAAAAAAAAGGACATATTTATCCCGTGTTCAGTATGATGGGACTTTCAAGCCCCTAGTAGGTCATCTGTGTCACAGGCGCACGCAGGAAGCACTGCTGGCCGGCAAGGGCTTTTATTACGTGAGTCTGACGGCTGGACACATGTTTCACGCCAGAGAAAGAGAATTTGGTTTTTGAGCTCTGTCTTCACATTCTAAAAAAACCTTCATATGTTTCACATTGCTTAGCAAAACCACAACTGGAATGCTTTAAGGGCAATTCTGAATAAGCCCTGTGAAAATCAAGGTACCCCAAGATCCCATCATAAACAGGAAATGAAAATACCTGGGATATAAAGAAAAGATGCATTTTATGAGCACATATCTTTAAAATCTAAAATAGAATCGGAGAGCTGCTTTCTCAAAGTACGGATTCTTTAACTTCCTCTCCAAGAGAGGCATACCTAAAAGGTTATTGATTGGGTTCTGAAGGACAGAGTGTTTATTATGGAGGAAGCCATCGCGGGGAACAAGTGTGAGAAATTAATGACGGCTTTGTAAGTGTCCACGCTGTGGTGTGGAACCAGTGGGGCAACTGTCAATCTATATGATAATACATTCCCAAACTTCATAAAGTCAGTGATGTGAAAATGCATTGATTTCTTTGTGAGCCAAACCGAATTTGTCAAAGAGAAAGAGCAAGAAGTTTCCCGAAGTTAGCACCTCAGCCTCCAGAGTGGCTTGCGCCTCCCTTTTTATTTGCTTAAAGAGTTAATGGTGTGACGTGTCAAATTCCTTATTTTTATTCTGGCCCCAAATGAGAAGACAACATGCATCATGTACACTTTCTGAATATGTGGAATACTGAAACCTTTAAAAAAAGAGAAAAGGAAACACATTTTATCTGTACATTTTAAAATAACCAGCTAGCACCGAAGCTTGCCGAAGCTTGAGGCCTGGCTTCCTTACCTCCTTCGTGCTCTGCCAGATGCAGGCACAAGAGTCCCTGAGTACTTCCAAGCACAGATTTCTTGATGCAATTCTGATTGCCTTATGACTAGCATTACAGGAAAAAATCGAGATGCTAGATTTAAAAGTTGACTTCCTCTCTATACATAGGGGTTTATATAGACTCTTCAGAGGTGAAAATTGTCCAAGAATGATGTTTTAAATAATACTGGAAAAAAGAGAGATTGCTTTTCGTCTCCCAAACACTTCATTCATTACAAAATTTTCCTATCCATAACACTTCAAGGAAATCAGAGCAAGCTTTTTTTTTTTTTTGTTTTGTTTCCTTAGCTTCACTGGAAAACTCTCCTTATCAGTTAAGTTTTTAAGATACATATAGGTTTAAAAAGAGAGGGTGGGGACTCTGTCAATTTGCATAAGTGTTGTAGAGATGGTTCCCATGAGACCAGTGGGCCACCATGGAAGATTTGCCAAAATACCTTGTTTAAAATGTGCCATAAATTCTTGGATTGCAAGTGATTTTATTTATTAGGCAATCATACTGCCTCCACTTAAACAGTATCTGACACACTTGGAGCTGAAAAAGGACATCAGTAAATGGATTCAATGTATGCCTTTATGAAAACTTCTAAAAGTAATTTCCTATCAAATAAGTACCTTGGAGTGTTGAATGTGCCAAGTGTCAGAATTTTGTTAAAATTCAAAAGGAGTCAAGTACAGATTTTTCCTTGAGAGTACACCTTGATTAGCTACATGAACGGAGGCATAAGTAAGACACATCTCCTTGTCCCCACAGCAGAATAAATTATTTCAGAATTAGACACAAATTTAAATTCCACAAAGCGACATCTTTTTGGATATATGCGACTTACCCAGGAAATGATGTATTTTCAACACAGTTTTGAGATTAAATGATATTTAGCTATGCTTTCGCATTCACAACAAGCTGTCCGCCTGCAAATTTCTTTTTCTTTTTTTAAATGCAAGAAAATACTTAAAGCTGCTCTAGTAGAAGTTTATAATATTTTATATAAACATTCTTAACTGATCTGTTTGTAAACATTTTAATGGCAATTCTTTCAGCAAACACACAATATATTCATAACAAACCACACAGCATTTGATGTTTTCTTCATAAATCAGCTGTACCTAATGCAATTTATCTTTTAAAAGATGTTTTTGACTAAACACAGTTCTGAGTCGCTAAGAAATCCACAAATAAGCACCTTATCTCTTTAATGACTTGCTTAGGCTTCCCTATATTTACTGCTTAATGATCGGAAGCATTTAATTTTCAAAGTTTCATTAAAACCCATCTACAAAGCTGATGGATAAGCAATAGTGATTTGTGATAGAAGACGTGGGAAGCCATTAACCTACATAGGTACCAAGGAGAAAAGTAAACAGAGAAGAGAATACTTTTTTTGAAGACAAGTCTCTTCCTATTTGTCATTATTAAACTCCAGAGCATCTGTTCCAGGTTTGATCTTCAATACGGATATGAGGCATTGCCGCCTGGAAATGAAAGTCTAAGATAAGGTAGGATTCTTAAGAGATCTTCATGAAAAAAAAAAAAAAATACCCCAGGTTGCCATTTACTGGGAAGGGGAAATCAATACGAAGACCTAGAAACTTGTGGCGAGAGGACATTTTCTAGGTATAGGTCACAGTTTATCAAGTTGCCTCTTTTGCAATGTAATTTACTTGCTAATAAGACCAACTGACTATACCTGAATACTGTGTTATCGTCAAAATGTGATTTTAAAATTCTCTCCTCATTTCTTGTGTGCTTGAGATTTGCTGGTTTATTTTTCCCGAGCGCGGAGTGGGTAGACAAGGTCGATTTAAAAGAAAATGAATGGTTTTATACTCCTCTTTATTAAAAAACAGGCATCCCAAATTCCACAATGTGCCATACCCAAAACACGGAAAGGTATTTAAGAAGCAGGCCTACCGTTCTCATCATCTGACTTATTTTCGTTGTCAGAATCGGTCAAGGTAAGGGCTGAGTTCTCACGACTGGATGGGCCGGAACTGCGTCTGGATTTTATCCCTCTCCCCCACAGTCTGATGGCGTGTTCTGGAGACATCCCTCCCTCTGTGTCGGAGTCGGCGTCAGACCCTGCGCTCAGAGAGTAGCCCTGGTGAAGGATCCCCATGTCAGAACAGTAGCCACTTCGGTGCGGGGAGGGCTCACAGATTCCCAGTTCCGCAAGGGTGAAGTTAGTTCCTAAGGTGACAGCAACAGAGAGACTGATTACAAATTGTGAAATGCCTTACAAAGTGGAAATTTATTCTTACAAAGAGCAGACAGGTGGTTTTCGCCATACGAAAAAAAATCTACCAGATTTCCATGGTATACAGGAATATATGAGCAAGAGTATTGAGGATATTGGGGTAAATTCAAGAGCAAAAAAGTAAACATCTAAGATTACTTTTAACCCTAGGCCAGAATGCTCAGATTTTATCGCAAAAATGTGACAGCGTTTACTGTTGTCTAGGGAGCACAGGTAGCTGAAAAAACATGGGATTTGTAATAACAGCTAACATATACCAAGCGCTTACTATGCTCTGGGCATCTTTTGTTTGGCAACTTCTATTTTATGTTTTTTTTTTTTTTTTTAAGTTTTACAGCAACTTTATGAAGAAGATAATATTATTGTAATCATTTTGTAAGGAAACTGAGGAACAGAGGAACAGAGAATTTAAGTGACTTACCCAAGGTCACACATCTAGATTGTAGCAAAACATGGATCTGATCCTTGAGCAGTCTGTCTTCATGTCAAAGAACCTTAATCCTCCAATAAATGTGAGTGGAGGCCAGGAGACCTGGGTACCGGTCCCAGCTTCCCACTGGTAAGTCTCATTGTGGCAAGTCTTACTCCTTGAGCCCCAGTTTTCTCATCTGTAAAATCTGGGTATTAATCTCTTAAATTCCTCTCAGGATCACTGTGTATCTTCTATGTGATAATATACACGAAACTTTTTTTTTTTTAAATAAACTGTGTAATGTATTATGTAATTCAGCATCCTAGAGATAAAGAGTCAGTCCTTATGTTTTTAAATGATATCAAACAATGTCTCCAACTTAAAACCACAAGTAGGTTTCACCCATGGAGAGTGAATGTGTGCATGAATGGGAAGCAGAAGAGAATAGGCATTTATTGACCATTTATATGTTACCACCATGTGTTGGCCATGGACCGACAGTGTGTAGGCTTTAAATCTCATTTAAATATCATAATAGCCCAGCAGTTTCGGTGTTGACGATTTCCAAGGTCATGCCTAGGCAAGTGGCAGATCCAGGATACACCTCTAATCTTCAAATTCCAAGCATCTGCTCATTCTACAATGTGAAATGGTCTCAATCAAAAACCAGCCTGGCAACATTTTGGCACAGTTGAGTGCTCTATCTATGTGCTTCACTCTTAGAGCTTCTTACAAGCCATTTTAAGCTTTCAATGCAAATTAGATGAAATCATGTGGTACATTCTATTTACTGACATATAAAGTTGATTTTTTTGTCTTCAACCAAGTCACAGACAATGGGGGAAAATGCAGTGAAGAAATGCAGTTCTGTGCTATTAGTGAGGAAAACCTTACAAATAACACCAAACCCGTGGTTTACTTTGCATATATTGATTATATTAGGGTCATTCCCTATCAATCACATCTCCAAACTTATGACATAACTACTCTATGATACTCCACATACATGGCATCATTTCTCAGCTTTTGTTTTAAAAAGTGTTAAGAAACTGTTTGTATTAATGTAGTGTGACTTTAATTTGTAATAGACACATATTTTTATTCTGAGGTTTTACTTTCCAACTTCGCCACACAATGAAGTTCCACAGCCTTCTTTAGTTAGCTGTGTAAATGGGATCAAACCCAATTTTATACATAATTGCCTCTGCAGAGTGAAATCTATTCATTGGAGAGCTAACCCAAGCAAAACTTCCTGTGGGGAAGGGGTGATTTCCTGCTTACTGTGCAGGGAAAAGGGAAGTCCTCACCGCCACCAGCATGGTCCTAAGCATTGTTATTTATTCCCTGTGCATATTTTATCATGTTGTCTGAGATCCCTTGCCCAGGTACTCTGTTCCAGTTTACATCCTTGGTAATTAGGTATTGTCTCATAATTGTACACTAAAGCGTATATTTTAGTTTCAGTAGTCTATAAAATGAAAGTTAAGTTCATATATGTCTGATGTTACAATACTTTTCTTTTTTTGTTTTCAGTCTTCAGTAAATGAAAAGAGTCACTTAATATGAGCATTCTCCCGTCTTGTTTTTAGAGCTCATATTTGCTCTGGACAGGCAGGAAATACAACGCTTCCTTTTCCTACAATAAATGAAAACAAGTCAAACAAAAACACATATGTTTTTATTCCACATGTGGGATTTTTAACTACGTGATTCCATTTGAAATGGAGTGTATACATGTATTAAGGCAACTTTCCTGATGGTTTTCCCACATCTCATTTTCTGGAACTAGTTTCAAAGACCTCCTCAGGAAAAGAGAAACATCTGTGTGAGGAAAGGAAGCCTCAGTTTTTAGAGCATCCCATGTGCTTTTTAATCTGAGTACATGAAGTAATAGGCAATACGCCTAGGGCATGGAAAGCCATGGAATAAATACTGTCTTCTTTGGTTATCAAATTTACTTGACAATAAGAAATTAAAATATTATTTTTTTTCTGTTAAAACAAACTTGAAATCATCATAAGTCAGTTAAAATTAGCACAACTTATAAGTAACCACAAATGATGGAAAACAGTGTACTTTAAGAGTTTCAACTTTAAGCTTACAACCCCATAAGCCACAAACAAGCAACACTGTGAAGAAAATTGGAGATAAGGTAGTGAAATCACTGGGAAAAAGTAACTATGTTCGCACTGGCTTATAGGAAGCCAGGTTTTAATCTAAATTTAGGAAAGTTTCCCCAAAAATACTACCTTCTAAATTCATCTTCATTTTCCAATAGGACCACGGTCCCCCAATGCTACCCTTTTCTCACAATTCCTAGTTTGGTATCCTTTCTCCTCAACTAACTCAAAAGAATAGGAATCTTATTATAAGTACTGGGACAGATTCCGGCCCAAGCCTTTTCCAAGTTTGCTGGCTTAACATATAAAGCTGGTAAGACACATACACAGTAGAAAGGAAAAATGGACCTATCATTTATTAAATCATTCAACAAATATTTATCGTTCCTAGTGCTATGCTAGGCATTGGGGATATAACAGTGAGCCATATAAAAATGGAGCCCATGACATTTATAGTCTAATTGGGAAAGAGACATTAATCAAAGAATCCCATAAACAAAGTACAATTTATACAGTGATAAATACTATATAGGAAAAGGACAAGGAGCCATGAAAGGTCATCTAGTGGTCCAACTCTTCATCCTTTCACAGCTTGGCCAGCAGACGTTCATCTAGTGGTGGACTCATTACTTGGAGAGACTGTGAATTTACTCCAGGAAGTCATCAGGCCCCCTTCAGTGTGCTTACCATACTGCTCCCAAACATTCCCCTATATACACTGATTTCAGACAAACATTTTTCATGTAGTTCATCTTACAGCACAAAACCCTCATGTCATACTCTTCTGCTCAGAATGTAAACAGCACAGGGGAATTTTAATACCATGTCAACTTATTGTTTTGCACTTACTTTGCTCATTGATGGAAGGTTGATTTTGCTTTAATTCATCTTGTATAATTATGTCTTTATTAAGCTCCATGGCAGCTTTGAATGGAAGAGAGAGACTAGTCATTGTGTGATTCTCCAAGCTAAGATTTCTAGCGGAAAGCAGTCAACATTTCTTTCCTTCTTTACTTTCTTGCAGAAAGACAGAGTCATCATATTTCAGTATTCATGAAACATGTTTACCTTCTATCTGCCTCCAGTGTCTCTGATATCGTATTAAAGTGGATGAATGTGGATAATGTTTCACTTATTTCATCTCAGGTATGTGTTTTATGGTCGATGCCAACAAACTGCCCAGTGTGGCCCCATGTTATATTACCAGGCCAAGGTCACTATTTTTATTTATAAAACCCATATTTATGTCCTGGAATTTGAGTATAATTTAGGGTGTTGGGAGAGAAAATTAATGTCTAAAAACTGTTAGGTGACCAGGATAGCAGAAAACAAGTGTTTAAAAATAATTCTCTTGGTAAATCTCTTTGAGTTGTCTTTTTCTTGACCATAACTTCAGTGTATAACACAGATCGTCTTCAGAACTTTTTTGAGATAAATTTTGCAAGAGATACAAAAAATCAGCCTTTGATCAACCAGTTTTGTATGAGGACACAATTCAAAGAAAAGATATGGCAGTGTATTGTGATCATGGCTTTATCTTCTAAGTTTTTACCAACTTCTCACACTTTGAAATAACCTTTAACTAGGAGAAGCACATATGTCGCTAAGTCAGAATTATCATGTCATGGTAATACCAGGGAATACAAATAGCACTGGAAATGTCAGCATTTGAACAGATTTTCTACTAGGAGGGCAGGAAGATAAAAGTTAACTGTAGTAATAGGGGAGTACAACATGGAAAACTTGTATTACCTAAATGTTCAGTATGCAAGACCCCTGAATTTAAGAGAGAGAATTCTATACACAGGAGCAAAAGTTGCTACAACATGAAGAGTCACTTCTAAAATTAATCCCCACCATCCCCACCCATGTACTGCTAGTGTCTCTTCTCATATCAACCACCCTAGCAACATCATTAGCTAGTTGCTGATAACAGAAAGTAATATCGTGCCAATGTGAGTTTAAGTTGTGAAGGTTGTGAAGATGCAGATTTCCATGAAGTCAATACAAGTAATGCTAAGAAATACTAGGATCATAAGCAAGGCCACATAATTACCATGATCTAGCAGAACCTGTGAACAAGAAAAAAAAATGGAAATGCATATTGGCATGATGATAGTTTCTTCAAAAGATGACTTGACAGACTCCTGGTTTTGGATCAAGATAGAATTCCCCTATGTCATTGTACTTGTCCCGTTAAGTAGAGCTAAGCCCCCTGGAGAGTACATAGAAAAACTACTTAGAAAGAGCTTAATGGGGGTCTAAAGAAGACAGAGCTATTAGGATGCTGGGACCTGAGGAAGGACATGGTTGTGAGTTCCCTTTTTTTCTTTTTGCCTTCTAGGTTTCTTTTTGCCTTCTATGTCTCAGACCTGGTGTTGGAGAAATCTGCAAATTAAAAACACCAGTGGAAGCAGGCAAAATAAGCCTGGAGTAAGGCCTACTGTAAATTAAGGGTCCTTCCTTACCTCCACAAACACCCTAGGGTGGAATCAGGTGATAAATCAAAATTTCATTCTCATCCTATAGGAATGAGCCTTCTCTGACATCGTACAGGAAGGCATCATTGGTGGCCTTAAGAGGATCCTGGACTTAAATCCCCACCAGTGGTAATGAAGCACCCCTTCCTCTCCCTGATGGTGTCAGAGAAGAATTAATGTTAAACCTAAATTTATCATCACTGAAGAATTCATGGGGGAATGGTAAAGAGGCGCCCCTCTCTCGCTCAACCAGGTTGGTATCTGCAGAGTCCCAGTGAAGAGCCTAAAATATCAACTTGGCTCAGCAGCAAGAGAGCATCCTTTCTCAATCCATTCCACTGCCCACCCCCTCATCCCCTGGGCCAAGTGAGAAACTTGGACTTTCACCTCCATCTGGCAGTCAAGCCTCAGTGTCCCATTTTTCCTACTGGCTTTGTGTTAGAGGAGGCTTGCTGCAACAGAAGATTTAAATAAGATCCAGAGTTTTAAAACACAGTATTTCAAAAAGCCAGGATACAATAAAAATCACTCATCATACCGAGAATCAGGAAAATCTCCACTTGCATGAGGATTTATAATTATTTAAATAAAAGGTTAATGAACAGTCCTTAGGAAAATTGATGAATTCACCTTTTTTTTTTCGATATACAACTCTGTGATCATGCTGTGAAATTCAAATATAAAGTGAAGGATGTATTGTACATTCATGCAATTTTGCCATAAAATGTATATTATTCCTTGCACAAAAAATGTTATTCTTTATCCTTTTGCATAATTGTAGCATAGTTGGAATAATAAATTATATTAGACATAAAATAAGATACGCTCTTGATAATCAATGTTCTTTTTTGAAGATAAAGTTACAAAAATTATTTTTACTATTTGATATGAAATATTGATTCTTTTTTTTAACATCCATTTTTAAGTGGCCTTTTTCTAGCATCATTATCCTAAGACAAAGAGAATCTCTTGTAAATAAACATGGGTCAATTTTCCTGAACAAATGTTAGAGTCTACACCTTCAAGTCAGAAACGAGAATGAACTCCAAATTTTCCAGCAAGTATTTAAGAAAATGCTATAAATTATAAAGTTATAGGTCTTTTTTTTTTAATCACAGTGAGTGGAGTAATTTGATCTGATACTCTAAGTTTTTGCAGCAGAAAATTATCAAGAAAAATATGGCAATCATAAGTGATAAAAGGTAATTTTTATTTTTGACTAATCAAAAATATGCCACCAAATTGTTACCTTATATTTAATATCAATACCTTATCTTGAAATCTGAGAAATTATTGATATGTATAAGCTACACAAAATGATCACTTACCAAAAACTTACCAATATTATCTAAAATATTATTTTCAAGCAATTTAAAATCTACATATCTATGAATGCATTGATAACAATTTTGAAAACCAGTGAAGAAACTACTTATGAATTCTAATGTTTTATGCTTGTGTATACTAAAATTCTTCACATAAACTCTTTAATGCCCTTCTAAAGTTCATCTGATTTTACATATTCAGATATTTTTCCAAATGTTGACAAAACTGTTCATGAAAAATCCTGTGGCTTAAAACTACAGAGGAGTTGTACATGCATTATTATTCATAAAAACTTAAGCCAAACATTTATATTTCAAAAATTCACTTTAAGAATAAGAATTTTCTTTTATATATAGTTCCTAAAATGTTAATATTTTGATATTTCTAAACTTTCAGATTATTTTAAACTCCCTACCTAAAGGCGTGACAATTCACAACTTTCACAATTTTTAATTCCAGTGTAAATAAATGCATTCTGAATCAAGGAAACATCAAAATTGCTAGTGACGACAGGAGAGTTTCCAATATCCTTGGTTTCTCTGTAAGCTTTATAACTTCAAAGAGAAAGGTGAATGTGGCATTCTCCTCTGATATGGTGGCATTTTCACTGTTCCAGCCTGAACAAAGACCTATTTGGAACACCCAAAGCAGCCACAACAAAAGGTTCTGCTGAACAACTGCCAATTCATAAATAGAAATGAAATACCCAGTAACCTAGCTAGCTGGAGATTCTTTTCTGCTGATGAAAATTCCAACAAGATAAAAATTGAATTCTGGTATTGAAAACTATACCTATCAGTTACCCTATGTAACAGCATTACCAAAGTGTAGAGTCATCTGACCATGTGGGACTCTGCCTCTTCAAACAAAATTTTTTTTTGGATAGAAAAAAATAAATAAAAGAACAATAGTCTAGCTATCCTATGTTTGGGAACGGCTACTAGATTAGCTTACATTTACTGAGGACTTCACAGTGTGGCAGGCACTGTTCTAAATGCTTTCAGGTACAGTTTTCAAATGAATGAGGATGACAGTCACTATATAGGCTAGGGTTAAAGTGGGAATTCCAGAGTCTGTTTTAAAAACACTTGACCATAAATTCTTAGAATTATTTCTTCTGATGAGTCTACATATACTCATTTATAAAATAAACATAAAAATAGCACCCACCTTCGTAAGGTTGTTGTGAGCAAGGAATTAGATAAGGCAGGTAAAAATGCTCCCTAGAACACTGCCTACCACAGAGTAACCTTATAACAAACACAGTTATTATGATGATCATCAGTTTACAGATGCAGAAACTTTATTTTTTAATTATAATTATTATAAATTTAATTTATATAATTTATATTTTTAAATTATAGTTTATTATAGTTTAATTACAATCACTAACATTTTCTATTTTCTCTTGAGTTGATTGGGAACAATCAATATTTCTAGGAGTATGCTCATTTCATCTATGTTTTCAAATGGATTGGCACAAAGTTATCCAAGCGTTTTTGAATCCTTTTAAATTTCGGCTAGATTAGTAGAATGTTGTCCTTATTTTCATTCTTGACATTACTTAATTGTGCTTTCTTTCTTTTTAAAAGTATTTCTTAAAGTTTTTTATTTGAGTATAGTTGACACACATTACATTAATTTCAAGTATGCAGTATAGTGATTTGACATCTCTATGTATTACGTTCTGTTTACCACAAGTGTAGCTGTATATGTCACCATACAACACTATTACACGCTCATGGATTATATTCCCTATGCTGTATCTTTTATTCTCGTTACTTATTCATTTCATAAACGAAAACCTGTACCTCCCACTCCCTTTCCTTCATTTTGATCATCTTCCCTACCCTATTCCTTCTGGAGGGAACTATCAGTTTGTTCTCTGTACTTAAAGGTCTGACTCTGCTTTTTGTTTATCATTTGTTTTTTAGATTCCACACATGAGTGAAATCACACAGTATTTGTTATTCTCAGTATGATTCATTTCACGTAGCATACTATCCTCTAGAGCCATCCACATTGTCACAAATGGCAAAAAACAAAAACAAAAACTCATCCTTCTTAATGGCTATATAATATTCGTGTGTGTGTGTGTGTGTGTGTGTGTGTGTGTGTATGTGTGTGTACCACATCTTCCTTATTAGAGACACCATATGATCTAATAATTTCACTCTGGGAACTTACCCAAAGAAAATGAAAACACTAATTTGAAAAGATATATACATCCTTGTGTTTACTGCAGTATTATTTATAAAAGCCAAGGCATGGGAGCCACCTAGATATCCATCAATAAATAAAAAGATGTATTTCCTTTCTTTTAACTAGATTGGTTTCACCAGTGAATCTGAGAAGAACACATGTTCTCTAATTAGTGAGTGTAAGATTCCAGATATGTCAATCACACCAAATTATTAATCATGTGTTCAATTCCTTATATGGTACTAATTCTTTTTTATTACTTGCTAAAAGATATATGAATAAATTTCTTATAATAATGGTGCTTCTCCCCATAGTTTATTAATACTTGCTTTTGTCTATTTAAGACTCTATCATAGATGTATATAGATTTAGAATTATAACAGCTTTCTGATGGATTATCATGACTATGTAGTGACTCTATCTCTAATAAACATTGTGGTAATAGCTAATTTTAGTATTAGTTATATTTTACAAGGAATTTGTCTATTTCATCAAAATTACTATAGTTTATAACAATACCTATGACTGTTTGTAGGATTGGTAACAACAGCCCTTTATTTTTTTCTGGATTTGGAGTATTTGCATATTTCCTTTTTTTTTTTTTTTTCATTCTTGCTAGGGGTTTATCAATTTTATTAGTTTTTTCAAAGGACCAGCTTTTGGCATTAGTATTTTCTTTTATTGTTTATATCTTATTTTTTAAGTTTTTGCTCTTCTCGATTGTTTTTCTTAACATTGGGTTTTATTTGTTTATTCTTTCCTAGTTTTTTTTTCTTCTCTAGGCTCTTGAGGTAGAAATGTAAATCACTGATTTAAAAACAATATTTCTTAAATCTAATAATCTTCCTATTCACCTGCGCCTCACAAATTTGAATATGTTGTTCTTTCATTATAATTCAATTCCAAATATTTTCTAGTTTTTCTTGTACTTCTGTGTCACCTGGGTTACTTAGAAGTGTGTAATTTTATTTCTGCATATCTAGATTTGTCTAGATTTCTTATTTCTCATTTAAGTACTTGATGGACAGAGGACAAACTCCCCAGGATTTCCTCTTTAAATTCACTGAAACTTACTTTGTAGCTCAGAATACAGTATATGCTGCTGAATGTTTCACTGGAAGATAAAGTGTATTCTACAGTTGTGTAGAGCATTCTATAAATACCTATTTGATCAAGGAATAACAATATTGTTCTTTAGACCGTTACTGATAATTTTGGTCTAGTTCTCTTATTAGTTACTGAGAAAAGGGTTGAATCTGTAACTAAGTATGGGTTTTTTTCCTTCTCTCTTTATAATTGTCAATTTTCCTCCTCTTTCTCTTCTTTTTGAAACTGTTATTAGACATACACTTTTACATCTCAGGTGAACTGACATTTATTAATTCCAATATCCATCTTTTACTCTGTAATACTTCTTGCCTTAAAGTCTATTTTCCTGATATAAAATACTCAAGCCAGCTTTCTTAAGTTTACTCTACGTAGTAAACATATTGTACATCTATTTCTGTTCCTTTCAACTTTTCTATGTCTTTGTATTTAAAATTATGTCTCTCATAGACAGCATATATTTGAGACTATTTATCTGACAATCTTTTTCTTTATCACCGGTATGACAGTTCATTTATATTAATGGAATTATTGATATGGCTGGATGTAGGTTCATCATTTCGCCATGTTTTTCTTATCCAACCTTTTTCTGGCCATTCCTCTCTATATTTCCTTTCCCACATTCATGTGGGTTAGTATTTTTTAATTTTCATTTCAATTTTTCTACTGATTTTTTTAGTTATCTCCTCAAATAATTTTTTCGTGGTTTCTCTAGGGATTATAATATGTATGCCATGTCAGTCTATTCGGAGTTCTAATCTTATATGCTGTTCCTTCAATTTCTGTGCATTCATCATTTTTCTATTCCAAAGATTTCTCAGTCATTGCCTCTTAAATATTTACTTACTTGTATACTGTTAAACTAAGTATTAGTCTTCTCTCTAAATGTCTCTATTATATTTTTAATCTCTTTTCTCTCTGTGCCGTCTCTTGCTAATTTCTTCTTGCTATTTTTTCCAGCTGATTAATTCTCTCTTTAATTGTGCCTGATCTCATTTACTGTATGAATTCAGCTATTTTTTCAACAATTATGTATTTCATTTATAAAACTGCATAGCTTTTTAAGTGTTTCTGTTCAGTTTTTCTATTATCATCTTACTTGCTAATTTGCACATTACACATTTGAAAGTATGGATCTAACAAATTATGTTTTAGGACTTCAAAGATGAAAATTGGTTGATTTGCTTTCTCTTAATTATGAAGGTTTGTTTTCTTACGTACTTAATTATATTTATTTTAGCTGACACTGGTTTATTTTAATTTTCGAAAATCACAAGGGCCTCAGATGAAGATCTGTATTTGCTTCTGTCTAAGACACGTGGTACTATTAATCACATATCTCTTTTAGGATTCCTGGTGAACGCAAGAATCTCAGTTTCATGTCCTTCTTGCTCTAAGTCCAAGGTCAAATGTACCAAATGCGGTCTGATATCAGTCCTTGCTCTCAGTGAAGACCTACCAGAAGCCTGTACTTTGATCATCAGATTTCTGGCTTTAGCTTATTTTTGGTTTTTATTTTGTTTTATTTTAGCTGCTTGGAGATTTATCTTACTTACTGTGAGGACTTTATTATTTTTGTTTTGATCAAGCTATTCAGTATTCCTGTGTTTCAGTTTTCTTAATGTAAAATGGAAGAAATTATAGCAGTACTTGCCTCTCATCTAGTCACTGTGCTACAGAGCATATGTACATTTAGAATATTCCAGAACAAAGTCAAAAGCCAATAAATATTAGCTATTATTATTAATATTATCACATTATTAGTAAAAAAAAAAGCATAAAAACACAAAATGATCAACATGATTCCCTTTTCTAATTTTTCCTACCTCAACACAAACAGAATGCTTTTCCAGTTAAACTGTATATATTTGGATATATTTAATGTTTATTCCATTAATTAAAGTAACATTCTAGTTTCTTAAAGGAAAACAGAGAATATTTGATTTGTCAGTAGAGACGCTACCAACATTAACTATAATTTTGAAAAAGACAAGACATTTGCATTCTCAGCACTCATGAAGGTCTCTGTCTCTACCATGCGCTTGATATTTTGAAAACATTTTGACTTTCCCATCGCCGAAGGATTATTCTAGCTCTCAAGAGTTAATTAACTAATCTACAGTTTGACATCTAGGGAGATGGATGGATGGCAGTCTATCACCAGGTGAATATATGTATAGCAGACATTTTGCTTTAGTAACTAATCAGACTCTACTTTGTAACCACAAATATTGGGAAGAAATGTTAATGATAAACTCTTGTTTGTAAATCAATTCCTTTAAATCAACTGCTTCATTACCAATTATTGCTAGGATTTAGATACTTGTCTAAAACCATGTTAAGCATCCAGGGACAGAGCTTATAGAGAATGGCAAGACCAAAGTTTCCTAGTGCCTGTTAGCATCATTAAACAGGGAGAGGATAATTGAAAGCGAATCAAGAGTTTTCCTTTCCTTCCTTTCCCACCTTGCTTCCTGTGTTCCAAACACATGTCGTAGGTTACAAGTACATGTAAAGCCTTAATTACATTTAGCATCTGGCAGCTGTTGACTTACAGAGTGTTGTTGAGTCACATAAACTCAAAGTCAAAAGGAAATTCAGGAATAGAAGGCAAAAGCTTGCTCAATGGAGTAAAAAATCTTATGTCATCACAGCTGAAATACTCTACCATCAGCACTATTATGTTCATGGTGTGAGTGATGCTGTAACTAATCAGTTTCAGCAATACCAGAGACTAACTTGCCACTAAAATACATCATTCCCAATGTGGTTAGAGTCATCAGCTAAAGGGCCTTACAAGCACTGCTTTTAACAAGTGATGGATTCATTCACATACAATGGAGACAACAGCTTTACAAGGATATTAGCATTCATACAGGCATCAACTGGTAACTCTTTAAAAACAAGATCTTCACACTATGTACTCAAAACTGTCGCCAAAGTTAGATGTGTCAAGTAGTTTAGTATACACACTGCTTATTTTTGGAGGAAATAAGTCTCCTGAGAAACTAGCAAGAGGAGATACAAACCTTTAATACTGGCTGCCATTTGCCACATATTGGCAATTTTTTTTTCATATTGGCAATTTTATGAGTAGAAAATTATCAGAAATAACTGTCTTCGTCTTAATAGAGACAGACCTCAAAATTCAAATGTCAAGTTACAAAAGCATAATAAGTATAATGAGTGGTATATGTCGTTTTTAGATACTAATAAGATAAGACTGCATTGGAAAAACATACACCAAATTCTTCATGGCAATTATTTCTGGCAATACGGAGAGAAGAATGCAATGGCGGGGGAGGGAATAGAGGAAGGAAAGAGGATTTGACATAAATTTGACAAAATATTAACACTTGTTATTTACAGGGGATGAGTACTGTGTACTTTATCCTCTGTACTTTTCTATGAGTTAAAGTTTTTTTCTAAAAATTAAAATTGAAAAATATAAGTCTTGGACAGTCTATTTTAATCACATACTTAAAAATATTTGCAAAATTGTAATTTTTCTATTAAGTCATGTCATTCAACCTTTTCATGGCTACATTTTGAAATAAACTACAAAGAAATGCCTCCGCTTGCATGTCTATTTAACTTCTAGCCAATCAGGAATAAAGTTATGAAGCAAAAGTAAATGTAACCAATGGATAAACAAACTGTGATGCACCCATACGATGGAATATTATTATTCAGGAATAAAAACAAAAGAATCACAAAGCCATGAAAAGACATGGAACAAACTTAAATATACATTACTAAGTAAAAAAAGCAAATCTGAAAACCCTAAATACTGTATGATTCCAACTATATGACATTCTAGAAAAGGCAAAACTATGGAGACAGTAAAATGATCAGTGGTTGTCAGAGATTGAGTAGGGAGAGATGAATATGTGGAACACAGACAATTTTTAGGGCAGTGAAAATACTCTGTGTGATATTATAATGATGGACACATGTCATTTTACACTTGCCCAAACCCATAGAAGATAAAGCATCAAGACTGAAGTGTAATGTAAACTATGGATTTTGGGTGATAATGATGTGCCAATGCAGGTTCATCAGTTGTAATAAATGTTTATCACTCTGGTGGGGATGCTGATAATGAAAGAGGCTATGCATGTGTCGGGTAAGGAGGTATATGGTATATCTCTGCTCCTTCCCCTCAATTTTGCTGTGAACCTGAAATTGCTCTAATAAAATAGTCTTAATTTTTTTTTTAAAGTATATGCAACCAAATCATCACATGACAGGATTACTGCCAGGAAACTCATGTACTTTTCTCCTTAGGAGAAAGACTCTAGGTCCTTGTGGTTAAAAAGAGACCGGAAGCAAGTAATCCAGAATTTGAATCCCTATGCCACCACTTATGGTTCGATGATGTTCCAGTTAATTAATTTCTCCACTCCTGATCTTCAGTCACCACATCTATAAAATAGGTTTGATAATATCTATATTCCTAAAGCTAGGGAGACAGCTAACTATGTGGGAATAGACACATGTATACATGAGAAGAGACATAAACTTAAAAGAAGGTAATCTAGGCAAGTAGAACAAGGTAAAGAGCCTTTCATTCATTCATTCATTCATTCATTCATTCGTTCATTCATTCAATATTTATTAAGTGCTTACTAATTGCTAAACCTTGTTCTGCAGGCTTGGGATATATCAGAAAACAAGAGATCTTTAGCTGGGGCAAACAGACATTAAAGAGTTAACATAATGAATAAGTGTGTAGTACCCTCAGAGATGGTAAGTACCATGAAAAGAAAACAGAAAACAGTGGCGAAAACCCACTGTGTTTTGAATAATTTGATCTAGGAAGGCCTGAGAAGATGCCATTTAAACAAAGACTTGAAGAAGTTGAAAAAGTCAGCCTTTCCAATACCTGGGGCAAAAGGAAACCATCAGTGTAACGATTCCAGGCAGGAGTGTACCTGGGATGTCCTAAAAACAGCAAGAGGAACTTTGTTGCTGGAATGCAGTGAACAAAGATGCCATCTTACAAGAAAGGGTCAAAGAGTTAATGAGAGCTGAGTTCTAAAGGGCTTTGAGAGGGATTTTAAGGACATTTATCTTTACTGAGAGTGAAACAGAGAGTGACTGCATTGTTTTTGGGGAGAGGGCTGACACTGTTTAATTTTCATTTTTAAAGGATTGCTCTATTAGGTTAGAATACTGAAGGAGAGGAATAAGAACAGAATCAGAGAGACCACTCAAAATGCATCTGTAAGAGATGATCACAGCCTATTCTGGTTATAAGGAGCAAAGTGATGGGCAGGGTGGGATTTCCTAGTGGATTGTGCAGAGGGTATGGCAAAAAGGCAGAAGTTGAATGTGACAATGTTTTTGAACTGAAAATTAGAAGAAGGGGATTTGCCATTAATTGTGATGGGGAAGACACACAGACTAAGATCTCAATCCTGAATATCTGAGTTTGAAATATGTATTAGACATATAAATGGAGATGCTGAGTACGCAGTTGGATATATAAAAGATATAGATATGTAAGTGATATATATTTGGGAGTCATGGGCATGTAGATTCTGTTTAGTGCCATGAAACTGGATGACATCACAGTGTGGAATAACTCTACATAGAAAAGAATATCAAGGACTGAGCCCTGGGTCACTTTTACATTCAGAGTTTGGAGCAAAGAGGAGGAAGAGGTAAAGGAGTATGAAAATGAACAACCAGTGCAGTAGGAGGAAAGCCACGAGCATATGTTAGAATAGAATCTAAGCAATGAAAGTGGATCAAAGAGGAAAGGGCAACTAACTGTTTCAAACACTGCTGATAGACTGCTAAGATGAAAACCGAGAATGTGATATGAAGATATAGCTACATGGTAATCACTGGTGACTCAATGAAAAACAAAAAACAAAAAAAAAATAAGAAACAGTTACGTGGAGGGGTATTTTGGTAATCTGATGGGACTGTGTATAAGAAAATAGGGGAGACGATCCACAGCAATAACACAAACACATCCTCTGAGATGTGCTACAATAAAGAGTGAAGGAGTGGTGGTAGCTGGTGGAGAAAGTAAGCGAAGAGAAGTTGGGGAAGGTCTCAGCGTGTTTTTATGCTGGTAGGAATGAAAGGATGGTTCATTTAGGAAAGAGAGGTGGGAGAATTCTTGATGCAACATTCTTGAGTAGATCAGTGGGATGCTGATCTTGCACACAAGTGGGGGTTTCACCTGGGATAAGAGTCGAGATTGTTCCTTTATAGTGACAGGAAGGTAGGCAGAGTCTGTGGGTGCAGTTGGTGGGAGTGGGTAGATGGTAGATGAGGATTTGGGAGTTTGCCACTGATTGAGGTGGTGCTGGGGGTTTAGGAGAGCATGGGGGAGATGAAGCAGCCATCTAAGAGAGTGAGACCACGCAGAGATCAGAGGGTCTAGTACAACTGCAGAGCAGAACTAAAGGACCACTGGAAATTTAATAAACTTCAAAAACTTCTGGGACAAATTTATTACAGTGCACATGTAACAACGAACTCATCATTCACTAGGGCTGCTTTGATTAGCATAAAAAACTAAATTATGGTGACTACACTCAGTTCTTAAAAGTGAGAAAATATTAAATGCAATGTAAAAACACTGTTCTTAAAATGAATGGTTCTTATGTTGGGGGAAAGGCAGAGCAATTAGGATGATGTGTTATATGTGGACTAATCTATTCCTTACGTGTAAATGGTTAACTATAAATTCTGAATCCATAGAAATTAATCATATTATATCACAAATTCTACTTTTCATTAGATGGTTGTCCCACTTTTTCAGACAAGAAGTCTTTGTCTCAGAACATTGAAATACACTTTTTTATATCCACGAGTGAATGTGACAAAAAGACATGTCAATTTCAATAGACCCAGGGCCAACTTACACAGTAGGCACAATAGACAGTGTCACAAGGGCCATAATACCTTCGAGAGCCCACAGAAATGGTTTAGTGTCTTTTAAAATCAGGAAAAAAAACCTTTAGTTTATAGAAAATGTTTTAATCTTTAACAATAATTTGTTTCTTTTTATATTACATAGCTGTAAATTATAATATTGAATATTTTTTAGGGAGGAGGGGGCCAACAAAGGCAAAAGTGCCTAAGGTCCATGAAAGCTATGGTACAATCCCACATCCTCCATGAAATCTTTCCATAAATGGAAGGCCAAAATCACAATGAATCAAAACACCAATCTCAAAGGATTTTAAAATGAAATGTGGACTCTGCTCTCTAATAATGTTCTCATCCTGAAACACACAAAGAACATCTTCCCCTGCACAGACATCAAATGCTCTGGCCACTTGGCTGCTCCAGAGGCACAGGAGAAGCGCCTGGTCTCCGTATTCAGGTGTTCTGGCAAAGATATGCCCAGAGTTAATATCATCCTGCCTCTTCTAATTAGGAGAACAACTGTTCAGTCATTACAGACAACTTCCTTGGCGTTCCTCATTTTCCCAAAATATCTCCCAGAATCTCCAGAATCTCCAATGACTATACAATCTATCTCCTCTATTTGGTATTCGGAGAGCACATTTATTGAAGATTTTCAAAGCAAACTGCCTTAGGAATCAACATCATCTATGGAAAGGTGCAAGAATTGCCTCCCCCAAGTATCAGAAAAGCAGGGAGGTTACTGAGCTTCCCAGAAACCACAAAGCATTATCTCTGACAGAGCTGAGAACTGAGGTGCATCTCTCCTGACCCTGCCTTTAAAAAGAAAAAAAAAAAAACAAAAAAAAAAAACAGTGGTCACTCCTGGTAGACTGCTTCCTTCATAGAAAGCCAACTTTTCCCAGCAAAACTGCTACTTCTCTGGAATGATGGGCAATGAAATCCAATGTGACACTTAATTGTTCTCTACTGAGATGTTTCTCTTTGCTGAGGTTTTTCCAGGTGCTCTATGAAAAACATTTGCACTACCTTGCACTTTGTGAGCCTTCCTCCGAGAACCTTTCTCTTATTAAGATAGCTTTGCTTTCAAAGGGGACATTGGTTTTGTTTGCTCGCTCACAGGCCGTGAACAGACCACCAGGGAAATTGCTGCTTCACTGGCATAAGTCCCACATGCCTATGTCACAAGGGGTTAGGAGCCTCATTAATTCCTGTGCTCTCATTTCAGGTTGTTTAGGGATCAGCAGCAGATTATTATTTCAAACACTTATTTCTTGCTTCAATTTCCTCTTAGAATTGGCTCCAAATCATTTTCTCTTGTGTGCAGTGTACTCAATCTCCATTCGGATAAGAAAATCAAAATAGTCTTTTCAGAAAACCTATCCATCAGCATTATCAGGAACACACCCCACAAAGGCTTTGGTTGATGTTCCTACATATCTGGCAGGTTTTATGCTTCTCTGTACTTCAGTCTCTCTCCCTCAGAATCATGGCCATTATATGGCTCACACAGACCCAGGGCACCCACTGTTTATGTTTCAAACTGATTATTTCAATGCAGTTCTACAAAAAGACAAAAAGGTGTGCTAGGCACCAACCAGGGACAGAGAGATGGAAAACCTGTGTCTCTGCTTTGGGCAATCTCCACAGGTTAACAAACAAGATAAACATACATATACAATGCCAATATCATGCTGTATTCCTGGTGAATTTATTTTTCACTCTACTACCTACGTTGGTAGATGTGGGAAGGCACATGCAGCAGGGGAGGTAACTCTCCATTTTTTTTCTCTAGAAAGCCTGATTCTGAGTGGCAAACATATAATCTTGGGTAAGCCTCTTAATCCCCTGACTCCTCAGGTTTTCTCTGAAAATAAAAGGATGGGATCAGAAGGGTTGGCATCCTTCATTTAGTCATTCAACAAACATTTACAGCTTAATAGTTATGGGTTGTGGAGTATGTGTCAAGACTGGGTTATTAACACATTACAGGTAAAATCTCCTATAATCCTCAAGACAAAATGAGGAGGAAGGCATTAGGCTCAAAAGGCAGATAATAACATTTCTAAGGTCATGTGATGACTAGGTAGAAGAGCCCCAACTTGTGCATTACTCCTTCTGGCTATGAAGCCTGGGTGCTCTCTCACGTGTCCTGCTTTCTAGTTGAGTCTCAAGACTTTCAGTTTTAAACTTCAGTGACTATATGATATTTCTAGTTAGAGTCTAGGCATCAGAGCCACTTTCTCCAATTAGAATACTGAGGGGAATCTGCACAAAAAGGGCAAAACAGGAAACTGACTCTTTTGAAAGAGAATGGCTTCTGAATTCCCATCCTTTATGTCCATCCAACTTTTCAAATCAATGAAATAATCTGTAGGTTACAAAAGTGAATTAGACTTATTTCTTTCGAACACCCTTTCTGCTACAAAGAATTGAGAAAGAAGCACAGACATAAGGTATCTGATGTCAAGAAGAACAGAACTGAGCATCCCTTGGTCACAGTAAGGAACTGATGTGTGACAGTAACATAAGCTTGTCAACCTGTCAGCCCCGCTCAACATGCCAGATCCTTCTCAGCAACACTGGCTGATCACTACCACTGGAAAACCAAGATCTAGTGAAGCAGTTGTTCAATGAACATTTGCTGAGTTAATTAATTAAAGAAAGAGAGGTAGATTAAAAATAGAGAAAACATACCTGTGCCATTCATCAAGAATGTACACTTTTTTTTTACTCTATGCAACCCCCTTTTTCACCTTCTCTGATTCTTCCTTCTACCTATTTTATACAACTTAAAATACACATGTGTCACTAATACAGATAAAATACGTAAAACAGCTTTCTGTTCAGTGCTTCTGACATCTTGGCAGTGCCATCTCTCTAACCATTCTGAGAACCCTATCTTCAAAAAACATATTATCTGGATGTATATTTTTAAACAAAACAACCTATACTATTCACTGCCATCATGTAGTCACTTGGACAGACCCAAAGCCTTATTACCATCTGAGAAGTATTTGTAAATATTTGTGTATTTTTATTTCTTTGCATTCTACCAGGTTTTATTTTAAGGAGAAATTATCCACCCCTCCCTTCCTTTTGCACATACATCACAGAGCCAATTTTCCTGTGTTACATCGATTTCAAAATGTTCAGCACCATTTATCCCTTTTTTATAGTTCATATAAAGACATGGCTCCAAGACCTCAAATAACAAAAAGTTTATTTATGTATTTATTTTTGCATGGCATGCGCTGATGAGCTAGTCTGCTCAGCAAGCATTTCACAGATTAGACGCATGAGTATGGTTTCAGGCAAGGCTCCCTCATGTTTCTGAGCATTGGCTGATAAACACTTCAAAGTAAACCGCTCATAAATATGAAATGAAAAGCCGAGGAGTCGTTATGCACAGCTTTGAGATACAAATCTCTTTATTCCCTTCTGAAGTGGGGTTTGATTGACATAATGAGTCATAGATCCTGTCCAGGGACACACTGCCTTTTCCCCTTTTCTCTGGAGACAGGGAGACTTTAAAGAAATCCACTTTAGAACTTGGTGATAGACAGCTTACTTGAAAAAATAATAAATTTGAATCCTATATTAAATAACTTATTATTTTCTGTTAATTCTGACTTTGACAACCATGACATATGTCAAAGTTTCACTACACATCCTCAAAAAGACATTATTAGCTACAACTCTAAGAAAAAGATTGCCAAATTAAAAAAAAAAAAGTACCATTATGTCTTTTGTCATATATATTGCTGCTATATAGACCCTTTGTCTGGTAAGAGAAGATCACTACTTAAATTAATTCAGTGCAGGAGTCTAAAATCCGGTAAGCCGAATGGCTATGGGGAGTAACAGAGGCAATGGGGAATAATTAATGTGGAAAATTCATTTTATAAATAAATGTCTTCCAAAAAGGAGAGGATCATGCAGGAGAACCTTCTATGAAAAACAGGTTGAAGAACAATTGAAAGTAGAGATTCAATTTAATCTTGCTCACGAGTTCTTAATAATTATCTGCTTGCCGGAAAAAGATAAAAATTTCAATAAGGTCACAGAGTTTTCCACTCGATTGCATTTTGTAAATTCAGAAGTGAGTCAGTTAACACAAAGGAGCTAAGTCACCCAGTACAAAGGGCAATAAGGAGCAGTGGGGGCTTGTAGAAAAATGAGAAAGTTCTGATAAGGCAGTTATTAGCTCCAGGAGATATCTGCCGTTCACGAAGACAGTACTAATGTTATCTGGTTTTACATTTTTTCTAAAAAAGCCTAAAATCTAGACTCTGTGTAATATTTACTTATGTATAAATAACGGCCAAAAAAAATGTAATTTTAAAAAAGTGCCGTCCAAATAAAGTAGGTCTTTGGGCTGCCAGTCTTTAGTTTCTACTCCAGACTTTTCTATAGTGGTCATTTAAAGAAGATTTTATTAAGAAATAAAAGAGGAGGGAGGGAGAATAAAAACCTTAAATCACAGAATGGTGAGAGAGAAAGGGATTCTGAGCTAATCTATCTGGTAGTTTTCATCTACCTCGCAGGATCCCTAGGGATTCTGCTGGGAGCCTGCAGTAAGTGAGAAGGACCTGTCTAGAGCTGTCCCTTCCCAAAGTCCCTTTAACCAGAGCAGGGCCACTTTTTAAATTTAATACCATGGTCAGGATACTTTCGAAAACAGCTCATTGGGACCATCCCCTCATCTGAGAGTCACCAAGTTACTTACAATCCCCCCCACCTCATTGACCCAAACTTCAAGATTCCATTATGTGTCAGAGTCAGATCACCTCTCATTTTCTGCCTAGAGATTAAGCTTGAGAGCCACAGGGAATTAACTGTCCACTAAAATTAGTGATTTCCTTTCCATGGCATAGAATCACTACAAAAAGGGGTTTGCCCCGCCAGGAATGATCACTCCCTGCTCTCAAGCCATCTAGGTCAGACCCCATGTCTAGTTCTTGTCAACCAAGTAAAGCAGAAGGGATGTGTGTCATTTAAAATCCAGAGAGCTGAAAAAGCAAATGATCGCCCTCCATGTTCTCTTTGCCTTGTGATGCGGGAGATCTGGTAATGATAGATTCAAGATGGGAGCGCCACCAACAAAAGAAACCATGTTCCCAGAGTCATCAGCTGGAGGAGAGGAGCATAGTCATCAGCATTTCTGATTTCTGGCTTCACAGGAATAACAAAAAAATTAATTTTGATTGTGGCTGATCCTTTATATACATTTGAATTTCCTTGTCCCACCATCTAGATTTAACCAAAATAAAGTGGCCATTATTGAACTGTTTGAAGTTGTGCTTTATAGGAAACATACATAGCTATGTGATTCAAAAGATAAAACACTGACTTTCTGTTGGGAACTTGTTAATAACAATAAACTACCATTCAGTTAGAGGTATTTTGTAGGAGCAGGAAAATGATATGACCTACTGAGGGACATGAAACTGGTCAAGAAAAGCAGGAACTTGGACTCAGATTTTGACAGTTCCACAAAGTTCTCACAGCCCTATACTAATTTCTGTTGTGGCGTCATGAGTTGGTGACTAAGATTTTATTAAAATCCTTACCAGTCCAAAATAATAAAATTAGCATCATTCTGATATGTCAGATATTAAATCTCTAATTATTTATAATATAAATTTAAAAAAAACAGCTTTGACTAATACAAGTACCTCCAAGTAAACATTTGGACATAAAGAACTAACTGGTCAATATGAAACATTATACTGTATTCCAATATCAGCAATATTATCTTTCAATAACCACAAAATGTTTTTATGAGAGGTTTCCATATATATGAGAAAAGAGATAATAGCAGAATTTTTAGCACAATTTTTAATAGGAAAGAAGATAATGACCACATAAGTTAGCATCAGAAAATTGTCAGACATCAAACCCTAATACAACCCAAAATAAAAAAAAAAAAGAGAGAGATGCTGGTATATATGTTTGTGCATATACCTAATATGTGAATATGTAGCATATATGTATATAAAGTAATGAAAATAATGAGAGAGTTGAGAAATTAGGAAAGCAAAGTGATAAACACATCCGTAAAAATAACAAGAATCATCTTTGATTCATCTCGAACTTCTATTAAGATGCACAATCACCTTACTCTCTAACTTAAGAGTGATCATGCAACACAGTGTAAATGGGCTTTGGAATCAGAATACACGAAGTTCAAATCCTCCAGCTTTGTCAGTCTGGGATCTGGGGTCAATTTCCCAGCTTTTCTAAACCACCATTTCCTCATTTATAAAATAAAGGCTACTTTAATCTAAACACCTATCTGTATTTAAATATACAGACTAATGCCTACATCCAAGGAAACTAAACTTATACATTCACGTGATGATCATAAACCATTATAATAAAGTTAGGTTACAACTAAACCAGTGCTGCCTCGGACTGGAGCTGAGAGCAAACGAGCCTGAGAAATCCCTTAGGGGGGACTGAAATGTTCTAAAGTTGTATTGGTGACAGGTGTACAACTCTGTTAATTTACTAAAATTCATACAACTGTATATGTGAAGGAGGAGCATTTGTGATTCGTAAATCATACCTCAATAAGGCTGTTAAAAATTAAACCAGTTGCATGCAAGTATTTCTATGTATGTAGGAGAAAATTGCACCTGCAAAGCCCAGAAAACAACAATAGAGTCAACACTTGAGATTTACAGAATGTGGGAAGAACTATTTGAAGCTAATATAATATTCTCATATGAATTGAAGGGAGGTAGGATCTCTGACTATGCAAAGAAACAGAGTTACTTTAACAGCGTGACTTTTATTTTGATTCCATCACACATGTTAGTGGCTAAAATATTCCTAGAATAATAGTTACTCATTAACTTTGCTTTGAAAATCATGAAGGCATAGCTCTCCTGGGAGTAAAACACCATGCTAACCGTGAGGGTAAAAAGAATAGCCTTTCTAAGAATAAATCTATACCGGAATACTTTTCCATCTTGAGGTGTTTTAATCCTCTAGACTGAAAATAGTTTGATTAAACAGGCTGCACTGGGATCATGCATTCTGTCTCAGTCCAGGAAGAAACAGCTGTCAGTCACCTGTCTGTCCTCCTCCTACAGTCCCCAGAGGACAAGGTAAGCAAGCTGTCTCCAGGATAAGCGCTCCTCTGAGAATAGCCAGCTCATCATGGCCTGCAGCTGAAAAGCAGCCATTCTGCTCACTCGGTCTATTAGCCCTTTGACTTCCTTCCTTCATGCACAAATATAAATATAATGCTTAAGTGAATGATTACTACTGTCCCCAAAGAAATTTCAATTAAACACTTGGAATCCCTAGGAATGGTACCTAGGGAGAGTCCCCAAAAGAGCTGCAATTTGCTATGTATTATTAAGTCTGGCTTCGGATTGTAAATCTCCTGTTTTGTTTTTTTCTTCTCATGTTAACTGGGGCTTCCAAAGAACCACCTCCCATATGATTTGAACAATATTCCCCCAACTCTAAGCAGGCCTAGCATAATGGAGGTATTCCTGAATAGTAAACCCCTGGTCTGCTAAAAAGTTTAAAAGGCAGATGGGGAATTTTTTTTTACTTGCTACTAGAGTTTGGGATGAGGTCACCTTTCCTCCCTTCTCAAATGTTCTCAAGAGGACATTAGGAAATGTATGGTGAGTTACTGGGATGGGTTCTTTCATGTAGCACTCAGTGTTTCAATCTACCATCGTATGCACGGGAGCTGATGACTAGAATCTAAGCTCCACAAAGGGAACATTTTGTCTAACTGACTTCTGTGTTTTTCAGCACCTACAACAGTGCTGGGTATGTAAAACAAAGGTTTTCCATATATATATGTAAATGGACGGACAGATGGATGGATGGATCAAAGAAGGAAGGAAGGAAGGGTGGGCAGATTTGGATAGAAGTCCCTTGACAACTAGGACAGGTCTTTCTGTTGCACTTCTGACAAAATTTCATAAAACGTTTCTTTGGGCCACATTTACTATTCTTTATTTTGGAAGAATCTATTTAAGAATGAGATATTTGGTAAAACTCACGTTAAGCTATCTTTTCCTGATTACTTTTTTTAATTTATGTTTTGTTCAGCTCAATTAAGTGATCAGAGTTAATCAGACTATACTCAGATAAGAAGAAAAAAAGTTTCTTTTCAAAACAAAACAAAAAAAAAATTGAATAGGTCAGTGGATTGCCAAATAACATTCTCTCCTACGTTGAGATTCTATGATTCACCCTCTTTTGGTCTGTCCAAATATATTTTTTAAAGAAATCAGGAATATTTGCTCCTTTCCAGTACTGGGGCTTATATCAATTTTTAAAAGTAACATCAAAAAAAAGTTTAGAGGCCACTGGAAAACCTTATTTCTACCAAAGGCAATGTCTGTATGAATCTCTCTTCAAGAACTCACTCTCCTACTAAAGAAGCAGTTTCAAATCTAAATTTAGCAAATAATAATTAAAAAAAAAAAAAAAACCCTGAAACTAAATGTACACAAATTCCCTCATTTTAATTCCAGTTTTTTTATCTGCATATGTTCATGGTCTCCGAACCCAACATAATTGATACATAACTGATAAATGATTGAATTTATTCAATCATTATTGAATGTGAGTTATTTAACACTATGAAACTATTTAACACTATGAAAGTGAGTTATTTAACACTATGACTACACTTTTGTCCCCTAACAATGAAATCTATGTGCTTGAGGCCCTGGGCTGTGGGTTGAAGTGCACATGCTGACCCTAAAGCCCAAATGGAGGGATGGCCTGGGAGCACCGATTTCTTATGTACTAGTAATGCTAGCACCTGCCACCCTGCGGGCGGGCTAACTGCGCACCTTGCGTAACTCTCAGTGATGTCTGCTTTTGAATAACTGACTCTAAAGCCAAGAGAAACAGTTTTTAGGAATCGAGTCTCTGTGTCTTTTGTAAAATGCTGATCAACAATGTATCAGGAAAATGCTGAAGAAAGCTGAAATTCGCTCTTCCCCCTCAAAGGAGACATCATTTCCTTTTCTTCTGTCTCATGGCTTTGAACACGGGGGGGGGGGGGGGGGGGGGGGGGGGGGGGGAGACACAAAGGAGACTTATAACAGGCTGATTTTGGAAGCTCAAATGGGTATCATTTACCCACTTCTTATCTGTAATGCTCCTTTTCTTTCTGGTAGCTCAGGGTTTGAGGATTGTTGTTCCAAGAAATTAAAGAACAAGCATGACATCTTAATTCTCTCCAAGTTTCTGCTGTGCCCTGCCTTCCATGATGTTTTTCCTCATCACCAATCCCAAGAATCAGCAAGAGGGAATAGGAAGGAATGAGAAACTGAGTTATGAGATCAAAAGTTCCTGGCCAATTGCCAGGAAGGGTAAAGACAACACAATCTTATTGTTTCTTTAGAAAATCTTTAGTTTCACTTTTAGTGTCACTCAAAGCGATCGATATATTCTTGGTGAATCATCAAAAGCTGTGTATTTTATTTTCCTTTAAATAAAGGAATAATTAATTAATCATAATGAATTCCCCCTTGTACATTTGAGTTCCAAGCTGAGCTGAATTTCTTTTAAAAATTTCTTGATTCTATCCAGTGAGTCTTAGGGAAAAATAGCAAACGTAATTCAGATGGTCATGACATCAGCCACCAAAGTGCTTTACCAAATCAGAGTTTCTTTTCTCTGCAGTTTTATACACACACACACACACACACACACACACACACACACACACACACATATTCTTGAAGTAATTTTTTCTCCTATTCTGGATAGAATCTGCATCCTGGGATGCTTGAATTCTAGTTCTAGCTTTGCAGCTACAAATATGGATGAGTTTACATAAGCCATCTTACTCAATATTAAGATGATTCAGTTAAAGAATAGTTTCAAGATTCCTTTCAGGTCTAAAATTAATATATTTTATGATGACAGTAATTGTTATAAGTATTTTTTGCCTCAGTGATACTGCCGTCCCATGCCTTCTACAATATGACATTTCTTATACAGATCTGCCAAAAGGCTAATCATTATAACACAGGGTTTAAGAAAAATGAAACCAAAATATAATTATCTTAGACAATTAACTTAATTAATAATGATCTTATTATGGAACAAATTCCTTTTATTAATTCATTTTTAAAAATTCAATAGATGCATTTAGTTATCAATTCTAGTTTGATTTCTGATATTCTCCTCACATCTTGGTAGACTAAAGAAGAGAGCTATGCTCTCCTGAACTACAACAAAAGCACAGCTTTTTTATAGTTAAAACAGTCTGATTCTAGAGGTCCTAGTAGATAAAGGCAAACATCTGGAAACAAAATCTAAAATTTATAGAGAAATGAGAATGAAACAAAATATGACATTTCCATATTGTGTAGGAGAAATATCAAGCTCTCAATGGCCAGTCAATTTTAAAGTTAAATTAAAACAGAGAATGGAAGACATAAAATCATACTTAGATCTTGGTTTCTAATACTATTCTCAAATAAAGAAACAAGGAAACAGACCAAAAAAAAAAAAAAAAGTCCCCTTGAATAAATGGCTGATTCTAAGACTAGAACAGAAAATATACAAGAGCCTGGGTATCCTGTAATTCCAGAAAGTGAGAAAGTGCTCAAAACAAAATAAAAACCTACAATGATGGGTGTATATCCCAGGGACCCAAAAGCCAACTAAAAAGAACTCTCAGGGGCCAAAATGTAAAAATTTGGTCAGTATAATAAATCAAGTAGTACTAGCTTATAATCCAAAGTATAAAATAAATACCTGAGTCCACAGTGATATAAATGATAAACTGAATAAATAAATACAAAGAATGACAACTCTTTCATGCAGAAGAATTTC
The DNA here is from genome assembly GCA_028646535.1 of Procyon lotor. Lineage (NCBI taxonomy): Eukaryota > Metazoa > Chordata > Mammalia > Carnivora > Procyonidae > Procyon > Procyon lotor. The sequence continues at coordinate 47,690,680 of CM053607.1, read as the reverse complement.
AAATCATTTATGTGGATACTCTGCACTCAATGAAGTAGAATTTAACTCCTCAATCCTGAAGTATAAACACTTTATACTTCAGACAGAAAGAATCCTGTCTTCTAAACACTTTAAAGAAATTTATGTATACTGAAGACTTCCAAAAATGTATTACAGAAGGAAGATAAGTGGAGAACTTTGAAAAACACTAACTCAATAAATTGATGATCCAGGTTAATATCAATAGTGATAAGTCATGTTGATAGAATGCAGTTTGGATATACGATGATGAGAATGGCACTTTTACCTTTGTAGCCCTCCTCTTAAAAAGACATTATCACATGCTGATCAGGAGAAAAATATCAGACAAATCCCAAATGAGTGCCATTCTATAAAACACCTGACTAAAACTCCCCAACACTGCCAAGGTCATCAAAAGCAAGGAAAGTCTGAGAAACTGTCACATCCAAGAGAAGCTAAAGAAGATAAAATTATTTTGCATAGGATCCTGGACCAGAAAAGGGACATTAGGGGAAAATGGAGAAATTGTGAATTAAATATAAACTTTAGTTAATAATAATGTATCACGGGCGCCTGGGTGGCTCAGTCGTTAAGCGGCTGCCTTCAGCTCAGGTCATGATCCCAGAGTCCTGGGATTGAGCCCCGCATCGGGCTCCTTGCTCTGCGGGAAGTCTGCTTCTCCCGCTACCATTCCCTCTGCTTGTGTTCCCTCTCTTGCTGTGTTTTTCTCTGTCAAATAAATAAAATCTTTAAAAAAAAAATAATAATGTATCACTATTGGCCCATTAATTGTAACAAATATACCATACTATTATTGTAAGATGTTGACAATAGGGAAAATTGGGTGTAGGGTATATAGGAACTCTACTGTCTCTGTAATAATTCTGTAAAATAAAATACTTTAAAATTTTAAATTCTTTTAAAATTAAAAAAAAATTTATTTGAAAATTTTCATCCAAATGTGTTCTACAACTTTATACCATTCAGAAAAAAACAAAACAAAACAAAAAAAAAAGAAAAGTGGTAAGAAAGGGGAAAATTATCAGTACTTAGGGAGATGAAGTTGAGAAACTTTATTTGGTGAAAAACTTTGTTTGTTTTCTTTTCTTTTTTTTTTTTTTAACCACAGCCAACTTAGCCAAATTATGTCTCGTTACTTAGCCTCCAAGAACAGCAGCCAATCTTTGGTTAAGAATAAGAGATCTTCATGTTATCTGAAACAATAACACATGGACACACGATTACTCCTTCATGAAATTTATGACAGAAGTTTCCTTCAATCACCTTAAATGAGAACTGCTTCCTCAAAGATTATGTGCTGCCTTCACATGAATCATTTAACATCAAAATCGTAACCAGATGACTGAAATGTTCACAGAAAAATTAAGAAACAAACAAAAATTAACAAAAAAGAAGCAGTTAAATTTTTCTTTGCTGAATAGGTAGATAATTCAGTTTAAACATTTCAAATATATACATCTAGTGATATCCTGGCATTTGGGGGGAAAAATTTTAAAAAGTACTTCAGAAGGAGCAAGAAAAGAAAGATAATTTACCCTTAGGACAAGCCAATGACTAATAGTTAGATATTAAGCTAAAATAAAATAAAATCATGTTTTCTAATTTTAAAACATAAAGATGGAAGGAAAAAATAAACCACACGATTAAACCAGAACAACTCACAGGTGAGTTTGCCATGACCTGATCGTGGGGAAGCAATGCGCACCTATCACTAATCTAAAGTTAGAGCCAAACAGGAAGAGTGGGGACCCAGGAAGCTCACTGACGATATCTTCAGGGATGGCCTTGTACCGAGTAAGACTCTGTAGCATGTCAGCAGAACTGCCTCCATGCTGCAATCGGAGAGGGAAGGGAGGAGAGATGAGAAGTGACAGTTGAGCAAGTTCCCATTTCTACATCCTTCTGACTTGTCTTTTTTGGAACCTTGTTGAAATAATTAAAAAAAAAAAAAAAAGGAAGCCTATACAGGCATATTTTAGGATATAAATCTTGACAGTATTTACTAACAATTTTTAGAACACATAGTTTAATAATTTGTCAACATGGCTAATGCCACGGTAGCACCACGGTAGCACCAATCCACCTTTTATATGCACCCAATAATTTTGATAGTGTCATTCTCAAAGTTTGTATTCAATCAAACTTGATAAAAAATATATTATGTGCTACGGACTAAATTGTGCTCTCTTCTCAAATTCATATGTTTAAGCCTGGACCTTCCATGTGCTTAAAGAGGCAGGGCCTTGAAGGAGATGACTAAGGTTTAGTGAGGTCAGATTCAATTCCAATAGAACTGGTGCCCTTAGACAAAGAGAAGGAGACCAGGGGTCTCTCTGCTACATAAGGGCACAGTGAGAAGGTAGCTCTCTTAACCAGATCCCAATTCTGCTGGAACCCTGATCTTAGCTTCTGGTCTCCAGAGCACAAGAAAATACATTTCTGTTGTTTAAGCTACACAATCTATGTTTTTCTGTTATGGAAGCCCACGCTGACTAATATATTATTCGGGCAACTTAGAGTGTCCCCTATACAATGGGGTTCTCTTCCTTCAAGGTATGTGTTTAAAACTGTACTTCCTAAACCTCCCTTAAAAATAGGCAAAGCCACATGATACATTGTAGCCAGTGAAATGTCAGCAAGGGTGACATTTGTCAATTTCAGTGAGCCTCTTTAGTAAGAAAGAGGGCATTATTTTCCATATGTTTTATTTTTCCTGCCTCTGCAACCTGCAGTGTTCCAGATGGTCAGGTCTTTATCAGCTATCTGTCTGAGTGAGGACAATGAGAAGCAAAGATCCTAGTCAACTCACAGTGGACATATAGTTTGAGTTAGAAATAAACATGTGTTGTTTTAAGTCTCTGGGACTTTCCGTTGTTAAGGCTAATAAAGCAAACTTAGTGCTGCAGGGGAAAAAAAAAAACGTAAAAGAAAAACAAAACAGTAAAACAAGCAAGAAAAACCCTTGGTCTTATAGGAGGGAAAAAGGAGAAGCAAACAAGAACAAACTTTGTAATGATTGGCTGTAGTTCACAGAATAACCACAGTGGGCATATATTAGAGATACAATACTAAATAAAAATGTATTAACCTTTGTAACAATGTAGATATCTTAACTACCAACTGATCTGGTAATCTAAGAAAGCACAAAATTTCATTTTAGGCTTTAACATTTTTACAAAAAAATTTCCAGATCCAAGATAACTTTGGAACAGCATTTCGATTTCATCTAGTCTTGTTGAACATTATTTTCAAAGTCTTTATTATTTATAAGGGTAAACAAGATTAATCTTACTTTATTTATGATAAAACATCCTAACACATACTGAGACTGATATTTCAAATTGGTCATATTTTGTTGTGAACCTTTTCTAACTCAACCTTTTATAAAATCAAGGCTAACACTTAGTTGCCTTCCTCATTACCACTTTCTGAAGTCATCCCACCATGATGAACAACCTATCTTTCCCACTGTGACCAGATTATCCCTTAACATTGATTCTTTACACAATGGACATACTCTGCCTTGAAGTTTTCATTGCCCCCATTCCCATAGGATGATAACTACTCATTCTCCAAGAGTCACCCACATGTCAACTGCTCTGAAAAGTCTTGGCCAAAATCTTTAGCAACAATTATCTCCTCCTTTAGATTCCCAAATCACTGTCTACCTTTATTACAGCACTTATTCTCTTTAATTATAATTTACCTGTTAATGTGTCTGTTCATTTTATTTTTGAATTCTAAGTGAGCTGAAAACCTCTCTCACTGTATTTTGTAGTTACAATATACTTGTTGAATGACTGGGTGAAAGTGTCAAATTTCAAATTGTTTCTGTCTGAAAATGTTGGATACTTAACAAAGTAACAAAGGATACTTATGTTCATAATATTTATTTTTCTTAATCATCAAAGGGAAACAGGTTGTCAGCTCACTTGCCTTTATTTTTCCCATCTCTATTCTGTTATACATGGTATTACAACACCAGGAAGTTTAGGGTTCCCTCGGTGGTGCAGTAGGCTAAATGTCTGACTCTTCGTTTTCAGCTCAGGTCATGATCTCAGGGCCTTGAGATCAAGCTCCACATGGAGCTCTGTGCTCAGCATGGCATCTGCTTGAGATCCTGTCTCCCTCTCTCGTTGCCCATCCTCCTGCATGCTCTCTCTCTCTTTCTCTCTCAAATAAAAGGTACATGAACAATGAATCTTGTAACAATGAAAAAATAAAATAAAAATATTTGGGAAAAAAATGGATAAATCTTAAAAAAATAACACAGGACATTTAGGTGTAATAACATTTTAGTTTGCTGGACTAGGTTTTGTAATCATTGATTAGAAAGAATATAAGGGGTCTTAGAAATCTCTACAGTTCTGTCCAAAGTTCCCTTTGCAAACTTCTGACATGTGATTTATATTCCTTAGGAAATAAAGGAGCTGTCCTCAACTTTCTTCACAGCCAGCCTCCTGAACCTCTTCATTCTCCATCTCTACCACTCCTGTGGGCAAGAACAAAAGCAGAAAAAAAAAAAAAAAGCCAGAGACCAGAGATGCCTTTTCATGCTCTTAATCAAAGGCTGTGGCTGCCTGAACTTGGCACACACTCCAAGCAGCTCTCCCAAGTAGGGATGGTCCAGATCAGCTGGCTACAGCGGCCAGCAAAAACAGAGGAGCTGCAGATTACTGTACCCACCCTAGATGCTAGTTCCCCACCCTGACAAAAAAAGGAGAAACCAAAAGGACTGACATCGGATGTGAGTGAGGAGAGATTGCTGTGGGTGCAAGTACACGTTTACACATGTTCTGGTTTGGGAGCGGGAAGAAATGGATTGAAAACGCTTTAGGGGGCAGGCAGCACTGCCCAGAGGTCGGCATCAGTAAGACAGGGACTTACAAGTAAACTCCATCACTTGTGAATGTCAGGAAGTTACTTCACCTTCATTCATAAGCCTTCATTTCTTCATTTATGAAGGTGAAGGGATCATGATGGATCCCTGATAATGCTGAGCTGATTCAGTGTGATACTGAACACAGAACATGGCACAGAGCTCATACCTCACTCCCACTGAAGCTTCTATGTTATTTGGCCCCTAAGAGCAACAAGATCCGAGCCTTTGCTGTTAATCACCATGGGCATGACACTAGCAACCAATAATAGTTTTACTAGTTTGAGGTGTTGTGATAATACGGGGGAAATGGCTGGGATAGAATTTGGCAGAGGAGAATTTGAGGTATGGCTGAACCTCTAAGCAGCAATATTTTTCCTTCGCAAACCACTCTTCTGCTTTGCTCCCCTCATCTTTAAAGGGGATGAAGCAATTGGTCTCATCTGTTGCACTAAGGTTTGAATCTCTGGGATAAACCAGACTTTCTTACATTGTATGCAGAACGAAGCTGTGGGAGGGAGGGAGGGAGGAGGGAGTGGGCATGCTCATAAAACTGGTGCCACAGAGCAGAAGGTTGCTAGCCAACCAAGTTAAAATAGGCAAGCCCTGCTCACAGTAACCTGAAAGGCTCCAATTTGGCAACACCCATGAGTTGAATTTCTATTCAACAGTGGATTTTGTCACCTTTCTCTCCTGTTAGATTTAAAATCTCCAAGCCCCCCACAAATTCTGATTTCAAAAGGCGAATATGGCTTTGGTCACAATTGCAAAATGCTTGCAAATCAGAGCCCCAATTCAGTGTCTTTTTAAGATACCAGCAGAGATTGCCACAGCAAATAACATGACCTGCAAACCGAAGAATGCAGGGTAAGTGGAACCAAGACTGTTAAAATGAAACATACCTTAGAGTGTAAACAGAGAGTTACAGGTCTGAAAGAAATTATAAGCACATTGGAAGAAAGGAACGAAAAAAAGGGAAGAAGAAAAAGAAAGAAAAGGGAGGGAAGGAAAAGAAGGAGAGGAGAATGCATTGTTGAATGGGAATTCCTGGGAGAGGAAGTGCACTGCTTGCTTGGCCAAGTCGAAAATGTGCCACTTAACTCAAATTTTGACAAAAAAGGATGGGGTTCATGCATATGATACTTAATAATTTTATACCACTAAATGTATCTGGGCATAAATGATTTTATTTTCAAAGACAAACTTTTAATATTAACATTGAGAAGACTAAATTTCATCAAGTATCTTTAAGTTGAATACTGTCAGTTGAATCCAGATGGTTACCACTGATCTGATTAGGGTCAGTTGTTGTTTTAAGTTTGGTTAAGATCACGGGGCCAGAATTAGAATTCTTAGGCTAGAACCTAACTCCATTCTTTTGTTTGATTTCAGTAAACATAACATTCACTGTAATATTAGTTTCAGGTATATAATTAGTTTCAGGTATTTAATTGAGTCAGTGACTCAATACTTCCCTACATCACCCTGTGCTCATCACAAGTGTTCTCTTAATACCCTTCACATGTTTCACCAACTCCCTAACCCCCTCTCCTCCACCCCCACCACCTACCTCCCCTCTGGTAACCACCAGTTCGTTCTCTATAGTTAAGAGTCTATTTTTTAGTTTCTTTTTTTTTCTTTGTTCATTTGCTTTGTTTCTTAAATCTGACATATGAGTGAAATCCTATGATATTTGTCTTTCTCTGACTTATTTCAATTAGCATTATGACCTTTAGATCCATCCATGTTGTTGCAAATGGCAAGATTTCATTCTTTTTTTATGGCTGAGTAATATTCCATTATACACACACACACACACACACACACACACCATATCTTTATCTATTCACCTGTAGATGGATACTTGGGTTGCTTCCATATTTAGAGGCTATTGAAAATAATGCTGCAATAAACATAAGGGTCTGTATATATATATTTTTTAAGATTTTATTTATTTGGGGGTGCCTGGGTGGCTCAGTGGGTTAAAGCCTCTGCCTTCGGCTCAGGTCATGATCTCAGGGTCCTGGGATCGAGCCCCACATGGGCTCTCTGCTCAGTGAGGAGCCTACTTCCCCCTCTCTCTCTGCCTGCCTCTGCCTACTTGTGACCTCTCTGTCAAATAAATAAACAAAATCTTTAAAAAAAAAGATTTTATTTATTTGATATATATAGAGAGAGATCAATTGTTGAATTGTTGAATTGAATGAATTGTTTTCATATTGTTTGGGTAAATATCCACGAGTGGAATTACTAGACTATATGGTAATTTTATTTTTAATTCTCAGGAACCTCCGTACTCTTTTCCATAGTCAACTCCACTCTAACTGTGTGAACTTTTGCAAGCTACTTACCCTGTCTTCAGCTTAGTTTTCTTATTGCCAAATGGGGATAATTAAAGTATTAATTATTAATTAAAGTATCCTATATTATAGGTTTTAGTGAAGTAATACATAAAACAATTCATAAAAGTACTTTACATAGTAGGCACATGGTATGTACATAATAAATATAAGCTACAATTATTAGCAGAGCTCTAATGCAAGTATTTTTAAATGCTATATATTTTGTTATAAAATATGTATATACATCAACTCATCAGCTGTAGATAAGGCAGACTGTACCACTGGCCAAATGACTTTATTATAACACCATTGAAACTATTTTCTCCAACACTGCCACCTTAGAGAGTGAAGCTATAGAAACCACTGGATTATTAAGCCTAGAAACCATATCTTCACAAAGATTTTCTAAAGGTCCTTGATTTTTGAAGAGACAAGGTTATTCCAGCCTTGCTCGTTAGCGTCATACTTCTAAGGACATTATCTTCCCCACTATACACGTGGATCTATATCCTTGACCTTGGGGGCAAGAATATTAAACAGTTCCACACAACCACAAATGAGAAAGCAACAAACTCTCATCTCTCTCTAATCCCCCTGGAAGCACTCCACCTACTTCCAGCACCACCATGCAGCCCTGAAAGACTGTGCCCTATATTGACTAGCCCAAAGACACAGAAAATAAATGGTGATATTAATAATAACAACAGCCACCACTTAATATACACTGGGTATTTCTTTAATACATTTATGTAAAGGTTACCTCATTAAACAAGCTTACGAGGCGATATGCCATTATTCCCACTTTATACACGGGGAAGTTAAGCCTAAGGAGATAAGGTAAGTAGTTCTGGGGGTTCCACTGCTCAAAATTGAGGAAACAAGAGCCCTGAAGCCTCTAGGATGTTCCCTCTCCCATTTTCTTAGATTTGCCTCAAGAATCCATTAGGAATTCCACTGAGGTTTCCTGTTCCCCAGGAAAGGCTCCCTCCAATTATGTTTCCTCTCTCCGTCCATTTTATTTATGGCCTCTATCACTGACACAAGGTTTATTTTATCTTTGTTAATGATCTATTGCTTCCTTCCTTCCTAAAACTCCTTTGGGAGTTCCCACGGCATGCACAATTGTTTCTGGAGTTTAAATTCACATCCATTTCTTCCTCAGCCTCACACTACCTTTTAAACAAACTCCTTACCCGGTTTTACCTTTTTGCATGTGAAAAATGACTATTTGCACATCATTCAGAAGATGAGTTTGGCTCCTCAGTCTGGGACTCAGCCATAATGCCTATATGCGGGACCTTCTATTCCTGGCTTCCCTGATCCGTGCGTCTCTATAGAATATTATTATTTGAGTACAGCATGTAGGACATGAAATACACAAGATAACCAACTGGATCAACAACCCTGAAAGACCATTCATAAGATGTTCAGTGCTTCCATTTTCCCTGCTGAGCTAATGAGTTTTTTTTTGCGATTTGTGTTTAGGAACTCGACCTAGTATGGGAAAATAACGTACCGCACAGGATATTCCTGAAGGCGACAGGTCACATGAAGCATCCTGTGGAATGAATGCAAGCTACTCCTGGGCATAAAACTGGGGCAAAGCCAAGTGTCCAATGCCAGGTAAAATGCATTCTCATCTCCTGACTCCCTCCCCCTCTCCAGCAATACAGAGCCTCTGCTTCCCTTGTCACAAAGCTGTTCTCTGGGGAACAAAGCCTGTTTCTGTTGAGGCGGGTGCAGCTACCAGCAAAGGAAGCCCTCACCATGATTCAAGTGTAGTTTAGACACGCTAGAGGCAAAGGAAGCAATTTTGACAAAGAATAGCAAGAGCTATCTATACAAATGTAGAACAACAACATAAAAAAGCATAAAAGGTATTGATAATTAATTTAAAATACCATAAGGAAACCATAGCTAAAGTGAGAGGGAAAATAGAGCCTCAACAAAGACAAATGAACCGCCGAGGCCATGAAAGCAAATGCCCCAACACTTTGGACTGCAATTGCAACACCCCAATTTTTTCCTGTAATTATGGTTCTACTTATCCCATCTTAGATTCATAGAAAAACTTGAGTGGATAGGGAATTATTTCATGCTGGGAATACAGAAATAAGTTTGAACAAATTGCCCATTTGTGATTATTTAAATAAAACATCATAATTGGAATATGTTGGTCGATAAAGGCAATTTTTTTCCTTCTTTCTCTTTTGTATCAGAACAATACACTAAATGCTATCTTGATTTTTTTTTTTTTACTGCATTTCTGTAAATACAGTATTTAATGCCAGGTGCCCCTTCAATTTTACATTGTGATAGGCTACATAAAAGGAGGAGTAAATGCACTCCACGTTGTTTTCCACACCACTTGGGTTCCAACAAGTCATTAAGAACATTCTCTGCTTGGGTATTGTCTTCTATGATAATTATATGCAGCTTGACTCAGTGGCACTCACATTTAATGGGTCTCACTTTTACCACATTTATTTCAACCACGGTTCCCTTGCTGGTTACATTTACATCTGCTGTTTTCAGAGACTCTTTAAAAATACATCTTTCAAAGGGAAGAGGTTCTCCTTCTCTTTTACCCAAAACAAAATATACTCTCTTTTGCTCCCAACAAAGAAAAATATATTTTTTGGTTATCTTGTAAGGACAGAACTTTCTGTATTGAAACCGAATCTTTCTCAGGTGTGGCTGTGGAGGTGCAGACCCCCTGTGGCATCACTCCTGCAGGCAGGGAGTGGTCTTATTGGTCTTATTTCTTTATGCACCATCTTTCTTTAGATCTTGAAAAAATCCCTAGTTGACTGGACTTTGCAGCTTTTAGATACACATTTTGAAGTAATTTATTTCAACTGGCATTTAGGTAGAATTAAAGGGGTTATTTTTTCATAATGTCCTTCAATATACAATAAATGTAAAGTATGATTTAAACGCCTATTATGAGCAAAGCCTGGGTCTACACATTGGAGAGGACATGAAGACGAATGCAATCTAATCCCTGCCCTCCAAATTAAGGTGGAGACATAGATAAAAACATATGAATGACAAATTAAAAGTGCCAGAAAGATGTTGTGGACCTTAAAGTTGCAGGAATGATGAAGAAATAGAAATGATGGTGGGTAATGGAATCATGAACCGTTGCTGACCCCTTGTTCTCACACTTAGGAGCATGAAAACAATTAAACCATAGAAGATAGCTACTATTTTGTCCTGGATCTTGCTGGACAATACTTGGTGAGTGGATATACTACATGCCCATGATGCCCTACCTCTGCTTGAATCTCTCTTATGACAAGGAGATCACTGTCACAGCTCCATCTCTCTGCCTTTTGAAAGTTCTTCCCTGTATGGAATTGGAACTATGTCAGTATTCTGCTTCTACCCCAGGGGCCACACAGTTTATGCCTATGTAGTCAACAGCATGAGATCTGCAGACAGAGAGAGTGGGTTCAAATGCAGATCTTGAGGACAACTCTCTGGTTCTCTTTCCATGATGTTCTTTTATACCATCAGGTAACAATGTTTAGAGAGGTGACATGCTCAAGATCACATGTCTGGTTAATGACAGAAATAGAGTAAGAACTGAGATATCCCAAAAATCCAGTGACTTTGGGGCGCCTGGATGGCTCAGTCCTTGAAATATCTGCCTTGTCCTCAGGTCATGATCTCAGGGTCATGGGATCAGGCCCCATATTAGGCTTCCTGCTCAGCAGGGAGCCTGCTTCCCTCCTTTTCCTCTGTGATCTCTCTTGCTCTCACTCTCTCTCAAATAAATAAATAAAATCTTAAAAAAAAAAAAAATCCAGTGACTTTGTTATTATGAAACAATTCAGTAAAATTCCAAGTATTTTAGCTAGGAAAATAACATGTTTGTTCTTTTTTTTTCTATAATAAGTGGTATCACAGGATTTAAGGTAGATTTTCATATTCCAAATGACTAACTGACTCAAATGCTTTGTGAGAAATTAGGGCTAGGAAAAACTAAACAATCGGCCTTAATGACGAAGAAGCTCATTAAAACCAACAGTAATCACTACTTTCAGTAAGAACCCATGATTTCCATCCTCCATACTGCTTTCTCTCCTTTCCATTTCCAAAACTGAAGTTTACACATTTGACATATACCACATAGCTGGATTAATTCAGTTATTTCCTGATAGATTTTTCCTAATTCCAAAGTCTACCCACTCCTACCTCCTCCTTCACACCATTCCTCAAACTATTAACATAAAACATAGGACCGAATGTGCCACCTCCCTTCTCTTGAACCCCAAATATCTATAGGACCATGTCCAAGCCTTTTGACAACTATTTAAGATTCTTTCAAGGAGTCCCAAATCTACTTACCCATACCCTCACGCCGAGAGGGGCTATCATTGCACAAAGTCAATAAACTCATATTCCTGATATTTCTGTGTTTTTTATTTTTTTAAAGATTTTATTTACTTATTTCTCAGAGAGAGAGAGAGAGACAGCACAAGTAGGCAGAGAGGCAGGAAGAGAGAGAAGCAGGCTCCCCACTGAGCAGGGAGCCCGATGTGGGGCTCAATCCCAGGACCTTGGGATCATGACCTGAGCCAAAGGCAGACACCTAACCAACTGAGCCACCCAGACACCTCCATATTCCTATTTCAAATGGTCATTTTAGCTGTGCTAAAATTTATCTTGAATGGCACTAACTCTTTTTGCAAATATTGTCATTTGTTTATTCACTCAACCAATATGCACTGATCATTATTACAGACAACAGGGATAGGATAATGAAAACAAACAAAAATAAGAGACATAGTTCTCAATGAATTTCTTTTTTAGTGGAGAAACAAGCAAAAAAACTTAAAAAAATAAAATATATAATTTGTTAGATACTGAGAAATACTAAGAAGTAAAATAAAGCAGAGAGAGAAAAGGTACAGTATATTGGAAAGAAGAGTTTCAACATATAGGTAGACAACCAAGGGAGATCTCAGTGTGAAGGATAGTTGATTAAAGAGCCAAAGAAGGTGAAAGACTGCTTCAAGTGTTTACCTATGGAATTTCACCTTGAAGGGATAGCAAAGGCAAATGAATAGCATGAAGTGGAGGCACTGCTGTGTTTTGAAATGGAGGAGACCAGCATCACTCAAGATTGAGAGGGGAGGGGGAGCCTGGGTGGCTCAGTGGGTTAAAGCCTTTGCCTTAGGCTCAAGTCCTGGTCTCGGGGTCCTGGGATCGAGCCCCGCATCAGGCTCTCCGCTCATTGGGGAACCTGCTTCCTCCTCTCTCTCTGCCTGCTTCTCTGCCCACTTGTGATCTCTTTCTCTGTCAAATAAATAAATAAATAAAATCTTAAAAAAAAAAAAAAAAGATTGAGAG
>CM053607.1:47594153-47668298 GCA_028646535.1 Procyon lotor | reverse complement strand
TATATACTGTAGAACTACACTGACAATCCAAAGGAACACGCCATCTGCATTCTGTGTTGCTGCAACCTACTGAACTGTGGGTTTGCAATTTCAGAATTCAGAATGTCATGCCCGGCTCCACTTTAGGGAGCTCCCACAGCTGCTACTTTTGCTTCCCTGCCTTCAGAATTCTGATGCTGAAGTTAATATGTGAGGACATTCTTGTGTAGTGATGGAGACATGGCAGTAGGGCATGCTAGAGTACCGTATATTTTTATGTATTTATTTATTCAAGCTGTGTGGCCTTTTTCCCCCTTTCCCTTTGCAACTTATCAACCTGAGCCCTCAGACGCTCACACCCACACAATGATCTCAGCAGGCAAGAAGGAAAAGCAAAAGCAAATGCACTTTAGGAAAGAACAGGAAACCGACACTGAAATGGCCATTACTGGGCATTTCAATTTTACCTGTGGTTTCAGCTTCTGCTCAAAGTGCATGCAATGAATGTGGCCTGATTACCTTAATTCAGTGATATTGGCAATAATCACAATGACAGGCAGTGCCTAAGAGATTGCCCTTGACAGCAGAGTCACAGAAACGGAGGTATGGAGAATTTTCAGCACAACACACAAAAGGAATAATGGACAGACGCTCAGGGATCCATTTCCTGGTAGAAGAGTAGATGGTGAAAGAGCTGAATTCACTTTGTGATTAACAGTACGGTTGATGAGTTGACATTTCACTGGTCTCTTCCAGCATTTTCACTCTCCATACTATGGGAGGATAAAAGAAGAGCTGAGGTATAGAATGACCACAGAGACAGTTTACTGCTGATTTAGCCTTGTAGGGAAAAGAAACTTCTAACAAATGAGCGAGAATCAAATACAAAAATAAAATCGACTGATTTTAAAGGCAAAATACCAAGGGCCGTTCCCTGGATAAGAAGAATCATGAGCCTATGGAAAGGATCCTTTCTAGTTATATAATGGACTGCTAAGGGGAAGGAGATTTTCTGCCATCGATGACCATACTGTTTTAAGTTAAGCAAGTTCACTGGGTCAGGCGGTTTAGAAATGGGATAAAAGTCAAGGACTAGGGGCGCCTGGGTGGCTCAGCTGTTAAGCATCTGCCTTCGGCCCAGGTCAGATCCCAGGGGTCTGGGATTGAGCCCCACATTGGGCTCCTTGCTCAGCAGGAAGCCTGCTTCTCCTGCTACCATTCCCTCTGCTTGTGTTCCCTCTCTCGCTGTGTTTCTCTCTGTCAAATAAATAAAATCCTAAAAAAAAAAAAAAAAGTCAAGGACTAATGGTACCCCAAGTCATTGACATAATGGGAAAAATTGCCAAAAAGGTAACCAATGGATGATGAGAAGACAGATATAAGAACACATTGATAATAAGGGGTGTGCAGAGGAAGGGGGGGCATCACTACAAGACGGTCCTATTCATTCATTCATTCATTCATTCATTCATTCATTCATTCATTATTTATTTTTGCGGCAGTCTCAAAGCATCATTTACCATGATAAAGCGTGACTATTTATAGGATGCTTTACCTCTGGTCTATAGAGTCTGAGCATCAGAACTCCGACTGCAATTATCAATTAAAATTCACTTGTTCCATGCTTCTCTTCATTGCATTATCTCAAAAAATCTTTAAAAAAACTTCTAAGAGAAATATTAGTTGAGATTAACTAACTTTACTCAACCTGATACTCCCCACAGGATTTACTAAAGTTCACTTGAAAAATACACTCCAGGAGTATCTGGGTGGCTCAGTGGGTTAAAGCCTCTGCCTTTGGCTCAGGTCATGATCTCAGGGTCCTGGGATCGAGCCCCACATCAGGCTCTCTGCCCAGCGGAGAACCTGCTTCCCCCTCTCTCTCTGCCTACTTGTGATCTCTCTTCTCTCTGTCAAATAAATAAATAAATAAAATCTTTAAAAAAAAAAAAAAGAAAAATACACTCCAGAACATATATATGTGCAAGTATGTGTATGTATGTGGATATATACGTGTAGCTAGGTGCATTCCTAGACATATACACAAGTTTATATGAAGACATATGTATATCCACACCTAACGGAAAATAACATACAGTGAGCTTCTCCAATCTACCTCCCACCCCTTCTCAGAAAGAAATGAAAGGACACTTAGATCCATCTAAGGATCCATCTTATCTTTAATTTCATTGCTTGCCATTAACCTGCATCATTTGCTGCAGGATGTCATGGTACCCAAATTGCATCCCTTTATATATGCCTCTATACTGGAATGATCATGTGTTTGATTCAGATGTGATATGACAACTAGAGTCCGGGCAGTTTCTCCATTTGTGATTTTCCACAACTCATTCGTTCATTCCTTTACTCAGCAAATGGTTACGACACATGCATTAGAGGACATGCATTGTTCTATCAGGTTCTAAGTCACAGTAGTGATTAAAAGATAAAAACAAGGGGCGCCTGGGTGGCTCAGTTGGTTAAGCATCTGACTCTTGATTTCACCTCAGGTCATGATCTTAGGGTCCCGAGATCAAGCCCCACATCAGGCTCCCAGGCTCGGCACTCAGTGCCAAGCCTGCTTGTCTCTCCCTCTGTTCCTCTCCCTACTCTCTCTCTTTCTCTGGAATAAATATATACAATCTTTTTTCTTTTTTTTTTAAAGATTTTATTTATTTACTTAACAGAGAGAGAGATCACAAGTAGGCAGAGAGGCAGGCAGAGAGAGGGAGAAGCAGGCTCCTCGCTGAGCAGAGAGCCTGATGTGGGGCTCGATCCCAGGACCCTGAGATCCTGACCGGAGCCAAAGGCAGAGGGAGCCACCCAGGCACTGAGCCACCCAGGCGCCCCCAATCTTTTTTTTAAAGAAAAAGATAAAAACAAAAACAAACAATCCCCCCCCCAAAACTGTACCCTTATGGAATTCACATTCCTATGGATTAGAATATAATTTGTATATAAAGCATGAAGCAGGATGAGGGGGATTAGGAAGTGACTGGCAAGTGGGTTAGTGCAGCTTTTGGTTTTTATGGAGTAGGCAGACGTGTACCCAGGGATGGTCTGTCCACTTCAGCTATGGCCTCTGTTTGCTAGCCTCTTTGTATTTCTTGGTTTTTCCCTCCTCTTTGCTTGGGAGCAGGAGGGACTGTATAGCTTCTGAAATACTAATATGAAGGGTCGATCTTTTTTCTTCAAATTTTTACTTAAATTCTAGTTAACATACAGTGCAATACTGGTTTCAGGAGTAGAATTCAGTGATTCATCATTTACATACAATACCCAGAGCTCATCATAACAAGTGCCCTTAATGTCCATCACCCATTTAGCCCATCCTTCACCCATCCCTCTCTATCAATGAAGGGTCAATTTTTAAGTTGAGTACCACTTGAAAAAACATCATCCTCATTATGCCTGTTACTGACTTTTCTAACAGTTCTCTAAACACTTTTTACATTCGTCTTTTATTCTTTTAATCTTTAAGAGAGAGAGAAAGAGAGAAGGCTGAGTGCAGAGCGGAGGGGCAGAGGGAGAGAGAGAGAGAAAACCCAAGCAGATTCCATGAAGAGCATCGAGCTGGAAGCCAGGCTCTATGCAGGGCTCCACATGGGGCTCAGTCTCACAAAAGGAGATCAGACCTGAGCCGAAACCAAGAGTCAGATGCTTAACTGACTGCGCTACCCAGGTGCCCCTGCATTAGTCTATTAAATATTCCTGGCAACAGAGTAACTATTCGTTCCATGAGTGACTTCATTTGAGCTAAGCTTAATCTCAATTTTGTGAATATCTTAAAACTCTGCTAATGAAAAATTATGGCATCACATGCAGATCACCCTACATATTACCACTTGTCAAACAATAGGACATAGAAAGCCAAATTAATGGAGAAAAATGGTCATGTTTTCTAATTACCTGTGAAAATCTTGGGGCAGATTGGTTAAAAATAAGTTAACAACTTACCTATTAATTTTGCAAAAATTGTAAAATCAGAATGTCATCTAGTGCTGTCCAGCTTGTACTTGAATTACAACTGGAGCTAACTTATGGGTAGTAGTGTAAAATGATAAAAGCCACCTGATGAGAAGTTTGTTGTTTCAAGAGGCACAAAAGTGTTCATTCTCTTTTACCCATTAATCCTATTTCTAGAAACTTACTCTAAATGTGTATATACTTGTTTAGTGTATCTGGTTTATTTTAGTAAAAATGGCAGTGATCTAATTACTTACCATGCATGGAACAGTTAAGTAAAATTTCATATATTAATCCAATCTGTGTTATTTGGTGACTAAAAAAGGAAATCATTAAGGGTACATAAGCCTGAAGGATAACTGAAGAATAAAAGGATGCAAAAGTGTAACTATTCTATGTTAAAATGTATCCAGATGGATGAGACAAGAGCTAAATGAAATGAAAAAATAAAAACTTGATTTGTTTTCAATGGGTCATATAGCCACATAAATGTCTATATCATTAATATATATTAACATTATACATTATCCTATGCACATAACTTATGTACTAAAATAATTTCATGTATTACAGTATTATTATTGTTCTAATATTATTTCTACAATTAAAAATATAATTTTAATGTTTGAGGCACACAAATTATTGATCAAGCCCAGGAAATTGTATTAGATGGTGATGTCCCACTTTTTGTTAAGTGTGTCATGTCATCTTTAAGATGATATCTATCTCATCTTATGTAAAGATTCCAGGGCTCCTAACTATATTAAATCACATATTAAACATATTTTCTCATTTCTCCAAATTCAAGATTTTAATTCTCTTTAATGCCCTATTTTAATTGGAATGTTGCTAAATCCGTTGACAGTCTTACCAACCATTTTAACAGCCTTTTAATTTGTCGTCTAGAAAATTATAACTCTTCATTAACTTTGGGAGACACAGCATTGCAGTTGTGATATATCATTCCTCATTTTATTAACAATCTACTTAATGAAATTCAGGCTTCGAGCAGATGATGGTGATAATGTAAGCACTTGCCCTGGATTTTTTTTTCTTTAACAAAATTAAGAATTTACTGATAAGCATAATAGGAGAATAAACATCCAATTCCTCAGGAGTGCAAGAAGTAAAAACCTAAAGAAAGAGAGTTTTAAGTCCTCTTATGTATAATTAATATTCACACAATTTTCTCTAAAATGCTCAATGTCTTTACAATGCCATTTGCCACTCTACAGTAATACTGAAAGACTATGTCAGTCCCTCAGTATTTATAAACATGACCCACTTGGATCAAAAATGGGGGATGACATAATCTGATAGAGGATCTTGGTGAGCATGAAAATGACAATCAGGGCAGGAAGTGGGTGGAGAAGAAAGGACACTCCCTTCAGGGTAAGTCTGGAGGTTCTTTACTCTAAATGGCATTCACCTATAATTGTATATTTATATATAGTGTAGTTCTTACTGAGATTTCACAAACTATGGCATTAATAACATGAAATTAAATATGACCATATTCACAGATCTAGCAATTAAACAGAAGAGACAGGACTGAGTCCACACAGAAGCAGAGATAGAGTGATCTGAGAGGGGTTTTAAAGATCGTTCATGGCTTCCTTGGCCTCATTTTAAGAGAAAACGGAGGCTTAAAGAGGATAAGTGACATGTCAAGGTGACAAAGTAAATTAGGATCAGAGTCCAAGTTCGGGTCAAGGCTTCGGGAGGACTGTGTTGTTCTCCTGCCAGGGTCTTGTCCGGCAGCGTAGACATTCGCTGACGAGCTGGGGAACCCTCCAAGAATGTCATGCTTTATCTTGCATCACCTTGGCAGTGTCACCCAAAACTAGAGATGGTTATGAAAGATAGCTTCCGAGCGAAAATACATCTCACGCAAGTTTTTTTTTTTTTCTTTTGTTCAGGTTTATGTAGCCAACGTTATAACACACTGAGATTAATTTTCACATAAGATCTATTTTTCCCATGGGAATCAGACATCATTTCATTTTTTGTTCCTTTCTCATATCATGACACTGCCCTCCCTAGGGATGATTTGTTGTATAGGTGGAAAGCTGCCCACAGACACATTCAAAATGAGACAGAAAAATCCAGCAAGTCTTGCCTTTGTCTCTTGACTTCATCTTTTCTGTTCTGGGCATTTGTGTGTTTTGGACCAAGATGCAGGAGTTTCTTTTGACATAAGTCTAAGCAATACTTTACAGTAAGTGGAGACTAACAGTATACCACATTACTATACGGCCTACGGTGTTTATTGTTTCTTATTCTAATGGTCATTTGATTAAAATATACCACAATCAGACCAAATTAAATCACTGAACTCTGTGCACAAACTCTTTAATTGAACACATATTTAGTATATATGATTTCTGTGTATGATCATGAACATAAATATATAAATATATAAATTTATATACTTACAAATTTACAAATATATGAACTTTAATGTGTTTAATATGTGATATGTTCCCTGATTTATCAAGCATGCATATATATTTTTGCATTTTCCATATGTACATAACTATATATATGTATGATCAATTGAAAAAATTAAAAGTATATTCATGTTACAACTCCAAATATTGTAGGATTTAGAATTATGATGCCATTGCAAAAAAATCTGAAGTTTCAGGATAGTTATTTGGCTTTATATATAACCTCTCTTTACTTGGGCTTTAGAGAAATAAGACATAGGATCCCACACGCAAACATGTGCATAAGCGGAGGGGAGGGGCAGCAGGAAAAGGAGAGAGAGAATCCTTTAGCAGACTGCCTACTGAGGATGGAGTCCCCTGCACAGGGCTCAATCCCATGACCCTGAGCTGAAAACAAGTCAGCTGCTTAACTGATGGAGACATCCAGGTGCCCCCTAAGATGTACTTTTGATTTTTGATACATACCCTAAACATTTAGATTTATACTAAAGTCCAGCTTATTCGTTATTTCTTTCTCTCTACATTAGCATCATTTAAAATACTCACAAATTTATACCGAGGAAGTTAGTGACACACACAAAGATTTATGTAGAATGATGATCCCTGAAGCATTAGAGTAACAAAAAAAAAAATGTAAAAACTCAAATTCCACTGAAATAAAAAGATTAAGTAGAAGGGATAGCATGGGTATAGCCACATGGCAATGACACGCAGTTGCTGAAGAAATCTTATTCCAGAGGAGTATTTCAAGAAAAAAAAAATAAAACACGACACAAAAAGTAAAAAGAACAGTGTACTGAAAGCTCATGTAACTCCAATTTGAAAAGGATAACAGCGATTGCTACTGAGAGGTAAGATAATCAGTTGTTTTAATTTTCTTCTTCATATATTTGTCATTCTTAAATTCTCTACAATGCATATGCATTGTTTTTATAATCAGAAAAAAAATGCAATCCGAGTAATTGAAAAAGACTCTCAAAGACTGACTCCCAAATTATCCAAAACCCCATGCAGCAGCCTGAACCCTACTCCCCTACTCAATGAAGCTTGGTTATGCCACCACATTCAAACACCGAGGGTCCCCCAAACGCTGAGCCAAACCAGGCACTAATGAACTCATTATTTTCTAAAATACAGTGAAATGAAGACAGACTCTAGTACTGAGCATTGTATGTTAAATACTCTATTAATAATGCGATTAATTTAATTAAAAGGATACTTAATAAAATAAGAATAAATGGAGTTTAAACTAAGTCCCTCACTGTCTAAGGTTCATTCAGGTCCCAGCATAACAATTATTTACATTTAGTATAAACTAATTTACTGTTATTATCAGTTTTATTAACGTCATCAATTTCTCTGATTCACTTTCACACATTCAAGGGGAATCAGCCACACTAATTTTCCAGCCTATAATTTGTATGTAACAACCAAGCCTGGTGTACATCTCTCACATGAATTTAATTTTTTCTTTTTTTTTAGTTATTTAGGGTTCAGTTCTGATCAAATGAAATTCAGAATGCTATTTATTTCTTTCCTAAAACACAAAGCCTCCTATTCAGGGGTCACTACAACTGCATCAAATGAAAAGCTAATTAATGTGTTTCTTAGGTTTGCTCTGAAATAAACACATATACGAAAGAGTGGAAATGCTTCTTTTTCTTTTTCTTTTTTTTAAGCGAGTGCCAGGTGATAGCATCTAGATACACAAACACTGCATACTCTAAGGAGGAGTTTCTACAAATATTTTTAAAGGCTCCTTTTGGCTCTAAATAGAGTAATATACTGGGACTGCCACAGGAGCATGAGTCGGGCTGTGAGAAGCCATAATCCG
The DNA here is from genome assembly GCA_028646535.1 of Procyon lotor. Classification (NCBI taxonomy): domain Eukaryota; kingdom Metazoa; phylum Chordata; class Mammalia; order Carnivora; family Procyonidae; genus Procyon; species Procyon lotor. The sequence continues at coordinate 47,660,069 of CM053607.1, read as the reverse complement.
AATATGCTAAGAAAATGTAAGCAAAAAATTGCAAATAAAACTGCTTATATTCATGTAACTTGTTTGGCGACAGCCGTATAGCATAAGGAAAGCTGCTATAACTCATAACAGCATCTTGCAATAAAACAGCTCTATGCATCCCTCTCAAACTGTTCAGTGCTCAGAACTCATCAGATGGCTGAGTAAGCATTACACTTTGGGACAGTAAATCTGTTTCCAATATGGTGTACATTCACAGATAGGCGCTTTAGTATTCATCCTAAGACACTTCCAGCTAAGTACTCATAAAGAAAGGGTAATCATATATTTAAATATCGGGATGCTATTTTCTCTGTCTATTTTAGTAATCTAGTTCACACTAGAACAAACCTAAATGGATCTTAGGAAACCTTTAGCAAACTCAATCCTGACTCACAGCACAGAATCTCTGCCTACAGTAGTCTCTGGGAAACCTCCTCTTCTGCTCCCTTAATACTCAGGGCTTCTGTTTGCCATGGTAGTTTCTGTGTGGTACCAGCATTATATGGCTCTCTTTACTGCCCTCCCAATAGCTTGTGGGTTTCCTCACAGCATGGACTGTACCTTTTCCACATCTCTATTTCTAGCTCCTCAACAACACCAGGGACAAAGCTGGCCATAGGTAAGTGTTTGATAATTGACTGAATGATCTCCCATGGTTTAAAGCCATGAGTCTGGGTTTGAGGTCCTGAATCCTTTCCACAGTCCTAAGGTTTGCATGGAGGAGAGAATAAGGCAAACAGCGTCTGAGGCTTTCAAGCTGTTTACAGATGTTCATTTTTCTGAAGGATACATCCTGGTTTGAGCTTTGGAAGAGACTGTGCCTCTTCTACTACCAGAGAGAGGGAGAATGGCGGTCTTTGTTTTTCCTGTTTTCCTGTGTGGCAACTACGTTCATAGCAAGCTTACCTACCTCAGTTAAGGGACACAACATAGGCGACTTATTAGGGGAGACAGGAACATTCTCTCCGAAAAGTTATTTTTAAATGTAAACCTCCCCCCATACAGATAAAGATTCAAGCCCTTACAAAATTAGATCATTTAGACCTCTAAGGAATTCTAAAGGTAAAAGTATTGAGCGGTTAGGTTGGTCTGAGATGAGTGTGAACTATTTAAGCAGGAACATCCCCATCCCTGCTGCCCCTGCTTTTACCTCCACAGTGTTTCCCTTGGTTTTACTTTTGTGTGTTTGTCCCCCACAGATTAGAACCTGGAAAAACTGTGATCTCAACTTGAAGCCTCCAATGGCAGATTTCTCTCCTAGAAACGGAACACAATAGGCAGAGCTTGATGGCATATTGATAAGTGGGACTTTGTGAGATCTGGACCACAAGAAATGCTGCCTCACCACCAAGTGGTAACTGGAATTCAGAGGGGAAGACATTGGCTCTGGGTGAACAGAGAATGGCTCTGGTGGGCTGTGAGGCAAGAGGGGACACGGCTTCTTCTGGTACCGGAGAGATCTCATGCTTTGGGGGGCTCCTGGGCTCAGTCTCCTGGGCTGGACCATACCCAGGAGGCTCTGTTAACACACGAATGTGTTTGAGCACATTAGATTTTGAAATGGAGCAGTGGAGTTTACAAAGAAATCTATCACAGGCATTGCACCCCCCTCAACAATGTGTTGATAACAAACACTGCTTACAGAGTACTTCATCGTTAACAAACTTCACCCCCCATGTAAAACTTCGGAGTAGGTCCTGGGACACTGTAGCGAGGAATCCACTCTGCCCCAGGGAGTCTTGTCTAAGACCTGCCTAGCATCACGTGGCTTGCCATGGTCTAGCACAGGCTTGAAGCCATGCCTCCCTACTTCAAATTCTGGGTCCTGAATTGCTGAGATGCTGGAGATCTGCATAAGGGCACAGATGAAGCAGGAGGCCGGAGATGGCTTTCCCGGCTGGCTGGAACTCTGACTTGCTCTGATTCACCCCATCTATTCACACGGGAAACAGCCAGAGAAAGATACAGGGATGAAGAACTTGAGGTAAAGATGGGTGAGGACACATCAAGGAGCTGGAGGCTGCAGCGGTCAGATAATAGTCCAGCCCATTACTTACCAGGGGTGAGGGGGTGAGAACTATCTCCTCTGGGTTCAGAGAAAGGAAAGGAAATAGTACACACACACACACACACACACACACACACACACACACACACGTGAGGACAGCTAAAAACCATGTGTTTGATGTTTAAAGGATTTGTGCATGAATACTGGAGAGGCAAAGGACAGAGCTTCCCCACCCATGTCTCCTGCTGCACCCTTGTTAAATATAAACAGATTCCTTCGTCAACGTAAACTCAACACTGTGAATTTACGGGAGAGAACAAGGAACCAAACCATCCATTTAACTGAATGAATTCTGAACTAGAATCCCAGCTCTAAACTTGGAAGCTTATGTGACCTTGGCCACCTCTGAAGCTCTCTAGGCCTCAGTTTCCTTATCTGTCAAGTGAGTGGTTTGAAATACATCGGTCCTGAGGGTTTGTCTGGTTCTGATATTCTATGTTCACGGCACTTTTGAAAGAGTTACTGTACCCTCATCATCTATGGTTTCCAGAGAAATAGCATCTGTCACATCAATGACACAGCATTTGTATCCCTCCCTTTATTTTTCTCCTGCTAAGGTGTTTTAATCCTGACAGTATAATAGAATAAATCACAGCCATCAGAGATGGGAGTGACACTGGCCACACACATTCGAGATAAACAGTCAAAAATCACTCACCCATGCCTTCCCCTTTGCCCACAGTCTCTGCTGTCTGACAACACTAAGGTTGAACTACGATTTCCATCTGGCTGCTCAGATCTGTGCACCAAAATAACCCTCTGCATTGTCTTAATAGCTGTAATAATACTCTGCTCTTTAGCAGGCTGTCTGTTCAGACCATCTCAATATTTGGATTTGATTTCTTCCCTCCAGCAAGTATCGAGGGAAGTATGGTTGTTATATAGTCAATCAACAAACATATCTAGTGGCAACAAACAGCAGTACTAACGGCAGATTGCTTAGGTTTGATTTTCTTTCCACTACTTATGTAAAAGTTGCCTGCCCTTGGGAAGGGTAACTAACCCCTTAAAACCTTGGTTCTGAGGTTAATCATTAAGCATAATGATGATATCTATTTATGAACCTCATAGGTATGAGGCACACATACTAAGGTATGAACCTCAGTAACTTTAGCTATTAACATTACTATTACTACTCTTTTGTCTTTGTGTTAGACAAAAGAAGGAGTTATTAAAGTAATACAGAATTGGAGAAATAGATGAAGTATAATAGATGAATAGATAAAAAGCTTCAAAAAGACAGACTTCTCAGAATAATTGGTCTGGAGGCTAAATAAGTCCCATAAATGGAAGATTTTCCAGATGAACTCCTATCCACTTCTTTGCTTTGTTTCCTCAACACTTAGCTTAGCTGCCATTCCTGAACTCATCTGTGAAAGCTATCTGTGAATGAGAAGCTATGATATTTCATAGAACTGAGAGTGGGTATGTTTGTGTATGACAGAGGGTTTTTTGATCCTAAAAAAAAAAAAAAACAAAAAAACCTGGTTCTTCGCTCTTAAGAAAAAAAGGACTGTGACACACCTAAATTAAACCACCTTTACAAAGTAAGGAATCACTGTCCACTAAGGATGACCGAGGAACAAGAAGTCAACATTCGCTGTGCCTTCCAAAGGAAGTGGCAAGGGGTGGAAGCTAGTGGAGCATACATGGTTTAAGATAAAACAAAAAAGGACTGGCCCTACTGTTCTGATCCAGAGAGCAAGACTTAGGGATGAGGGACACGATCTGAGTGAAATATGCTTTCTTCGTGATCCACAAAACATCCACTGCTCATCTCTGTAACTCTTAGCAAATTCAGTACAAGAGTGAACTTCTTGCCTTCTGTGTATAGATGAACTCAGAGACATCACAAATTTCTGTCAGACACACTGAACCAGCTTCTAGGACTTGGGATGCTGTTTTCCATTAAAGTAATCCTGGATGGCTTGTACCTGTTCTTCCTGCTTACACTCTACCTTTGGATTCATTTCCCGCTGAGAAGTCAGCGACTTCTTTGTACCATAATGATATTCTACTGCTCTCCAGCTGAAAATCCTCAAATGAGTTCCCACTGTCCTCTTAGTTCTGATGATCACGATCTCGGTATTTCAGTTTTCCACTGTTAAAATGGGGGTGAGATTGAGTTGACTCATGTAGGGTCATTGAGGAACACGTGGTACTTCAAAAGTATCTAATGGGAAGTATTATCATTAACCAAACAAACAGAGGAACACTCTGTGAAAGAGGATTCCTTCTGTTCGTTTCATCCCTGCCCCAGCCCCTTTACAAAATGTGCTGAGCCCCTGCTATATAGCATGCTGATTCCTTCTAATTCTGTTAAAGACCGAAAGCAAGCAGCTTACAGTATTAAGCTCCTACATAATTAAACATTCTATGACAAATCATTCTCCCGAGATGTAAACTGATGTTGAACAAAAAGTAAGTTGTTCACACAGATATTAATTCTCTCTTTTTTTTTTATTAATTCTATCTCTTATGGCTTTGAGATCAAGCCGTTTGCGCTTCCTCGAAAGGGTTAATGAAAGACCTCCTGAAGGTCTCTGAAATCTGAGGCTGAAATTACAGCATGTGTTATTATTACTGTTTTTGTTAGACATCCGGAACATAAGTAAGATGTGTGCTTAGAGGATATAAAAAAGAAACAAAATGCACATTGGCTTTCACTCAGGGTTTGGCTAAAAATACATTCCGACATGCAGCGCACAGGCCTGTCCTAGAAAGCTCGCATGGTACCGGGGGCGGCCAAGAGGCAGCTCTGGCTTTGTTTGGCAACAAAGATCACTTGATCATGCAGAGAGAGTAGGGGGTCTGGCAGAGTCAGCTTTGAGAAAAAAACTGTGCCTTCCAATGTTCCTTCCCAATCTACTGTGGCCAAACTGAAACAACACAGGGCAAACGGATGCCCTTGGGGGAGGTGAGCGGGGGCAAGGGAAGGTTGGGGAGAGCTTTGGGACCAGATGTGATCCCTCCAAATTCTCATGTATGATGGGAATCTGTGTTCAACAAACATTTATTAAATGTCTCTGTGAATGGCACTATAGCTGGTACTAAGGGGGATGGAAAGATGAATGAGGCACTGTCTTCATCCTCAAGGAACTTACAGGGTATATTTACAGCTTGCTCTTCTGCACAGAGATCTGACGTGATGGCTTTCCAAGGAGAAAAAGCACTATCGGGTTTCCCAGGCATGTAGTGAGAAATCGCACATGTACTAAAAGCAACAACAACAAAGACAACCAACCAGGGAACTCTCTCCATATTTTTGCAACTTTCAAAAAATCTAAAGCTATTCTAAAATTAAAAGTTTACTATTTTTTTAAAAAACCAACCAACAGAACAAACAAATCATAATGTTTTTTATGTAAAATAAAAAAAAAATCCACAAACATTGTAAAATTTAGTAAATACCAAGCCGTATCTGTAACACACGCTCAGTGCCTTCTTTTTAAATCAATCATTTCCCAACTAAGAAGTCCCATGCTGGTATCCTTCAGAGCTAGGTCTCCCAGATAGACAATCTTCTTTTGGCCCACACAGTGTATCTCAAAACGATTTAGCTGCCAAAGGTCTTGACCCACCTTGCCCTAACAGCAGAGGCTGAGAAGCATTTTCGTGAATAAGTACTTTATGTGGGAAGTGATTCAGAGGAGCAGGAGTGAAGGACAAGGTGAAATACAGGACAGGAGAAGAGCCAATATAAGGATGAGTGATAGAGTTGGCCACTGGGTACTAGCGATGATAGTGCTGGGACCGTCTAAGAAGCCTTAGGCTATATTTCTCAGGATGAAGGAAAGTAGAATTTGTCATCAGCTTCCTATGCACTGGCTTCTAAATCCACTGGTCAACGTGGCCCCACAGGTGCTGATTCTGGGATGGCTTACACTTGACTGTCCTCATCCATAAGGGCATGTAGCACCTTATCTTCAGAAAATTCCAGGGTAGGAAAACAGGCCAATATGTTGTGCAGAGCTTACTTACAGACCTCCAAAAGTATTTTACAGCAACATTTAAAACCTGAAGATTTTATGAAGAAAAAAATCCAGATTTCTCATTTTCTTGATAAGTTGTGAGATGTAGAACACTAATCTTGAATTCCCCAAAGGCACCAACCTGCCAGAGCTGAGAGGCACTGCTTAGACCTATATAATCCAAATCAGGACAGTCTCCATCCTCGACACATAGTTGAAAACCCAGCTCGTTTCATTCCTTGATCTTACCTGCCTTCTCCTGTGGATGGTGGACTTTTCGCCCTGACTTGAACTATTCCTAGACTTCAGAAATACTCACAGTGAAAAGCAAGCAGGGACTTACTATTAAAACTCTATTTCCTCCCTGGCTTCATCTTTCAAAATAAACATAATTTGATTCTGTTTTTCCCATCAGTAGGCTTCAATTCATCATTATTGCTTTGATGTTGGAGATGTTAGATCAATGGATATAATTAATTGATTATGTGCTATATTCTAGCCAGATGCTCACATTAAATCCTCACGTTTAATGTTTAGCAGAATGTATGATAAGTAGGAGTGCTAAAAGAATCACTCCACTTGCTACCTCAGACTCAGAACAAAGAGGTGGACCCTGACAACCAAGGACTTGCAACACCTAATATGCAGGAAAATGGCTGCTCATTATTGGTTTGGAAATACTATATAACGAGCTCCCAGGAACATGGCATTTATTAAGCAAAACCCTCTAGGGAATAGGAATCTCCATGAAAGCTAGAATTATGGGCTTCTGAGTGGAAAGTGAGATTCCAAGTCACTATCCTGAACATGAGGCCCTGTCTGTCTGAAGTGCTATCAGTTACCAAAGAAATGCTTATATTCTATAGAGTTTATCCGCTTATACTCAATCTTTTGCAATGTTTAAATAAAAATATTGAAGCCTTAGTCCAACTTTCCAGTGATTCAGATTTAATTAGTCCTGGGCAGGGTTTGGGCATGGGGACTTTTCAAAACTCCCCAGAAGAGTCTAATGAGTGGCCACCAGTTCAGAGACAGAAACGGCATGGGGTTGCAGGCACCTTCGCTGTCCCTTCACTGCTCAGCTAAGACAACTTAGCGCTTTGCTGTAGCCTCCCGCTGTTCAGTCTCTAGGTTTGCGAAGCAGAAAGTGTGAAGTGGGTCATCTCCAGGCAGGGCTTTTGCAACACATACAATGGGGGTCAGAGTGTGAGCATTCACTGAATCGTCATTGTAAACTAAGAAGAATTTGAACCCAAGGCTGTCAGGGGAACAGAGGTCTTCTTAAAGTGATAGTGTCACCTGAGTTGGCAGTCATTTTGAGCGGAATTTGTTTGGGTTACAGATATTCACCCTGCAGTTGACTGGATCTTTTTTTTTTTTTTTTTTTTTTTTTTTAAGGGACATTAAAGTAATATTTTTCCCTCCTCTCAATGTTCCAGCAAACAGGTCCATAGCAACATATTTAATCCACTGGAATTACTCTCTAAATAAATTCCACGTTTTGGTTCAAAGTGCTATGGATAAATTCAGTGCTTTAATTCCCACACGTGAAGAGGACTTTACCTGCACAAGGACGAACTGAGAAGCATGTATTAGATGTCCAAGGTGGTAGGAGACGTGGGGGGATTTAAAAGGAAGTGCTTCAAACTATTTTTAAAATAAAATGCATCCCACTGGGACAGCAACTGCCCAATGCCTACTATTCATAAATCAGGGTGAACAAAGAGAAGCTTCACATTTTGTGGCTCTGGCCAAAGAAAAAGACCTGAAAAGGAAGGAGAATAACAGATTCAGCCGCGAATAAAACGGAGCCCGTCTGATTTTCTGTTTCTTTTTGTTGTTGTTGTTTTTGAATTCCCAAAAAGATCTTTCTATCTTGGAGAAAATGCATTAAAGATAATGCTCATAGTAACTTTGGGAAAATATTCCAAATATTATAAAAGACTGTTGGACATTATTAAATAAGTCTGTGTTGTGCTTATTTTTAATATCTTTGTGCACACTCCGTATTTGTTCTGATCGCTCCCAGCAGAGATTTATTGCTAAAGTAGATCTGACTTGAGGTTGAGTGGAAAGGAAAGCAGTCAGTGCAGGAGGAATATTGAGTAACTTGGTGCAAGGGAGTTTTGGCTGCAGCAGGGAGAGAGGGTCTGGGAGATATGCATGCCAATTAAGGTGCTCAAGAAATGAACATGAATTCACTTCGGGTACACACCAGCCCCCTTCTCATATGTCCGTAGGGATGCTTCTAGAATTGCCAGAGCTGAAAATTAAATTATAAACCTAAAACATGACACTGAAAATGTAATGTCTCCTTTGATAATATCAGTGCAATGATTCATCAGCACCCCTCCTGGACCCCCACCGTCAGGCGTGGTGAGCCCAACGTTGGCAATTACTCCATCTCTCACAGCACTTTCTCTAAAGCTCGGGTCGGAATTATATCCTGTCACAGATCACACTGCACCAAAGGCCTCCTCTACATACGACCGGTCCCTACAGAGGCACAACGGCAATCTGTGGCACCAGCATGAAAGAGCTGAGAGGGGACCACCGATACTCACAAAAAGCAAACGTTAGTGCCATACGTGAGCATCAGAGTGTGTGACAGCCAACTCCTGCACGTTGGCATTTCACCATGTGGGATTCACCACGTCACTCTGGACAGACATACGGCCCATGTGTTCTAAGTTCTAAGCTCCTTTTCTGAGCCGAGCTTTAAATTCTTCTCCCTGGAACAGGAAACAAGCCGCTAATAAGAATCAATTCTTTTGGAGTTGCAACCATGAGTCACAGCACAAACCTGCAGAGCACTTTGTCTATCTTCCTTTTCACCGGAGTCCGAAGCCACATGCCCTATATGCTGAGTCATTCACTCAGAGCAAGGCTAAGAGTGACAATGACAGCTCAGGAAGGGCCACCTGAGTTCAGAAGGCAGAGGTTTCACCAAAGAGGTGGTTCGTACATGCAGCCCTTCTTGTGGGAAGAAGGGATTTGGAATAGGCAGATACGGATTCTACAAAGCAGTAATGGGTAGAAGAAGGTACATGCTCCTTTGGCTATTGCTATGGCCTTCAGGGGCTGGGCAGAGAAAGTCAGTGACTGAGGAGAGAACTGGGAAAAGACAAAAGGCAAGAGATGTGGCCTGTGGCAAACTGGAATGTGAACGGACTGGCTACAGACACTCGATTCAACATTTCTAAAGCAATCGGTAAGCCGGAATAAACATACCTAGGGGCTACGTGTGTCTGTGTGCATTAACTTTGTGACCTCTGATTTAAGGTATAAAAAGGAGGCTACCTCTGAGTAGGGGAGTGGGAAATATAACTAGCGCTGTCTGATTTATTTATGCCTGGAATACTCAGTCAAGTTGGGACTGAGTAGAGCGTGCAAAGGAAGGTTTTTTTTTTTCCACTCTCTTTTCAGCATCTTCTTCTTTTTCCTGTCCATTGATTACCTGTGTTCCCATGTGAGCTTCTTATTTCTTTTCCTTGTACATTTTTCCTGGATGATCACACTGAGTCCCATGAAATTATTAGCTGTCAACTCCTAAATCTCTATCCAGCTCAAATCTCTCAGCAGAATTTCAGAGCCTATACATTCAGGTGTCTATTAGATACCTACAGTTGCATGGCCTAAGGGCACCTTCAACTCAAAAGGTCCACACTTACACGTTCTGTCTTTACCCACAAACCAGCTCATCCTCTGTTTCAAACCCCAGTGACTAGTACTAACATTGAGACAGTTGCCATAACCAGAAACTTCAGTCCTTGAATCTTCATGCTTCTCCCATCAGTTGCCAGAAAGTATTGCCCCCACATTCTAAACATCCTCAGCTTTGCTAGTCAAGTTACCAATTGGCAAAAATACAATACACACTCATTTGCACACACCAACATTCCCCCCCCCACACACATGCTGAGTCTCTGATTTATTAAGCCAATAATAGAGAATGAACAAGGTACTGTGGTCACAAAGAAAAGAGGTAGATAAAACATATTCTTTTTTCTGTATTTTTCTTGCCATGGATCCATAGGAGGTGCTCTACTGCTGAATGCTTATCTTTATATAGTAGACAGGAACCTTATAAGGTTGAGGGAAAAAAATCTAAACTTTTGTAACAGTGCTATATATTTATATTCAGGCGTATGTTACCACTCCAGGAGAACTTGAACTAACAATCTATGCACCTCCATTTAAAAGCTTACTTACAGGCATTGACCTTTCTTGGCTCTTTAAATAAACTCAATATCAGAAAGGTAAAATTCTCAATGCCCGAGAGTCCCAGAACAATATATATGCCTCCACTTATAGAGTCCTAAAAAGTCAACAATCTTTGTGGTTTAATGACATTTTGAAACTATCTCCATCAACCCAAGTCTGACTACTAAGCTCCCCTGCCTCCACTTTCCTAACCAACCTCACTGAGCATCTTGTCTCCCTGCAATCTGTTCCGTAAACTGAAGCCAGCATTATCTCCTCAAAAAGCATCATGACCCACTTTCATCCTACCACTCTAGCTCATTTGTCCCCACTGTACATTCAACTAACTTGAACTTCTTTTGGATCCTTAGAACAACCAAGCTTTGTCATCTCTGGACCTCTGCACATTCTATATTGTTTGCCTGAAAACTTTTTGCCAATCTGATCATCCAACTCCTTATCCTTCAAGTGTATTAAAGGATGTCATGATTTCTGACATTCCTGATGCATAATTCTGGGTTACATGCCTCTCCAGAATCACATGGTATTTTCCCTTTTTGGTATTTACCAGACATACCTAGTTACATGTCTATTATATCTTTGCTTTTTAGGATCACCAGGCTTTGTGTGGTTAGAGACTATGTTTGCCTTATTCATTGCTATACACCATAACTTAATACAGTTGTCTCACGGGTACCCCCAAATACTTTTGGATTAATTTGAGGGAACGGGTAAAAATAGGGCATTTTTTAGAAATTCAAGATTATCTATAATACCCCCCACCCCAAAAAAAAAGCCAGAGGAAGGACTAAGGAAAGGAGGGAATTTAAATGGTGAAGCAGTTGTTCAGTGAAATGCTGGAAGCTTCCTATGAAATGAGAAACTTGGACAAAAGATAAATTAAGGAAAAACAACATCATAATTTGATGGACATCAATATAAAGAAAAAAGGAGTCTTCTTGGAAGACCAAAAATGCAAGAGTTATAATACCAATTTCCAAAAGCTAGGAAATAAAAATGGGAACAGATTTTGAGGAAAAGACAATTAAGTTTTCTACTGACTATTTAAGAAGACATAGTCTAGGAGCAGTTAGAAAAGTAGAAATGGAGCTTGGAAACACCATTTTATAACATAAATGGTAAACACAAAGACTTTAAAGGTAAACTTGAGTATCAGCAGAGTTGGGAGCATCTCGTATGAGGCTAGTCAGTATTCCTCACCTGCTTCTGATGCCAGAACCTTTTTTTTTTTTTAGAACCTTTCTTTCCAATATGGAATTCATTCTATCCGGCTTAGGAGGCACTCACCATAAGCCATCTCCAAGCACAGAGCAGGCCTAAGTCAAAGACATGGCCAAGAAAAGACAGAGTGATAGAGGCATCAGCATGTGCCCCCTGCCAGGCCTATCTGGATCTGACCCTTTCTAACAATGTTACAGTGGGCAGAGAATGTGAGAGTGGGATTATCAGCAGAGATATTCAAACAGATCTCCCCAAAATAAAGCCAGGTCAGAGAATGAGAAATAAGAGGTGGTATGTGTGGGTCCCAATATACTGTTAGACCCTCCAGTGATGTAAGATAAGGCATCACATATTTTGCATAAGCTCGTTTCAGTCAGAGTATCATCTTACTTTCACTTGTAACTTGAAAAGTAGAAACAGTGAATGTGGAAGTTATAGGAACTGGATTGTTACAAAGAAAGTGCCACAGAAAAGAAGGAGTGGAGGGCTAAGGGCAAAACTGGAGAAGAACCACAGAAAAAGAGCAAAAAAAGAAATTCAATTCAGAGAAAGTTAGATTCAAAGTAGAATGCAGAACTGACAACAGGTAATTACTTAGAGGGTAATAATTGGGCGTGCACAAAGATTACAGTTTGAACAGTATAGATTTAATACCAGAAGGGCAGTGAATACAACAAAGAAAATCCAGAGAAGACTGAATCACTAAGTGGCAAGGACTCCAAATTACTACCTATAGGGTGATGAGAATGGATTAATTTTCTCCAGAGTTTATAAGGATAAAACCTTCCCTTAATTAAACTCAGCCTTAAAATTCACATTTATTTTTATGACATAAAATGCACATCTTTAAAACAAGTCTGTATCCAATGACACTACCTTAGAGCATTTTTTTTTCTTTTTTCTTTGTTTACTTGTAAAGTTGTTTGACTAGCAACTCTCTTACAGTGTATTGGCATCAGCTGACAGTTGTTAGATGGTATCTTTCCTTTTTTCTAAAAATAGGGAAGTGTGAGTTATGTTCATCTTTGGTAGCAAAAGGTATGGTGCATAGGGAGTCAAACATACTTTATCAACAACTGGAAGAAAAATTCTGGATTTGAAGGTGTCAGAATTTTTGCGAGTCATAAGAAACAAATCCAAGGAAAAAATGTTCTCTTGCATACAATATTAGGAGAGGTAGAGAGTCAATGTTGACCACTTTTGTTGGAAATAAACTTAAAATGACAATGATGATAAGCACTATCATTTATTCAGCACTTATTGAAAGAAAGACAGCATCCATACCATGATAAATGCATAATCATAAAAACATTATCCCAATACTATAATGTGGGAACTTTTGCAGAGGGAGAAAATGAGATTCAGAGGGTCTATGTTCTAGAATTTGATAAAGCTCACACTCATGCAACACATCAGTAATGGGGTACAGACAGTTGACCTTTGGGTCTGCATTCTTAACTACTTTCCTATATGCCTCTCAAATGAGGAAAGAAGGATTCAGGTTAGCCAGCAAGAAGACAATGGATCATATTATAATGAAAGGCTGTAGAGTCTCTTTTTCTTAAAAAATAATATTAATAATAACAATAAATCAACAACACAACCAAAGAATTAGAAGCAGCATGTTATTCTTAGTTGAGTTATGAAAAGAAGTCCTGCCTAGAGGTGGGAGAATAAATTAAAAGTAATCTTCTCAAGGTACTTTTTTAGTCTTCCAAATACTGACCTGACAAACTTTTGAACTCCAGTAAAACTTATAAGATATTCTTTGTAGGTAAACGGCTGTGGTTTTCAAAATAGAATCTTTCCAACAGTTGCTTTGGGTACAGTGGAAAAATAAGTTTTTTAAGACATTGGTATAGGTGGAAATGCTCACAGGTTTCCAAAGTATTTCACCAATTCTTATACACATTGATTGAATGACTACAGTTAACACTTTAGCTTATAGCGGTTCATGAGTTTCTAGCACAGATTAAATTTATGCTAGGCCAAATTACACAGAGTAAAACCTGCTGCCCCAATTATTTTAAAGATGACAAGAATGGAAACTGATTTATGAGATACCAAAATCAAACCTAGCCTAAAATGCGTATCTGTGTACTTCTTTACGTATTTTTTAAGTACATCAAAGTGCTGGTGAAAGTTTTATCTGTGCTAGAACTGATTGAGGGAACTGACACAAGCATATTTTCAAAAATCCAATCTTCCCCCATTCTTTCCTCAACTTTGACCCAAAGAGACAGCCTAAGGTGCAGAGAAAGAATTCAATCTCGGCCCCCCTCCAGAGACCTGAGCTACTAACTGGAAAGAAGGGCTTTTTGAGGCATGAGAAGCCTGCTCAACTCTCAGGCCCACTGGGTCTTGCCTGGCACAGAAACCAGTCGGCTCTGCTTCCGTGAGCAATGTCATTTAGGTAGTAACACCTTTCTTGGTTAGTGTTCCAGGTTGAGGGGTTGTGGGAAAAGGTGAGGACGAGAGGGGAGGGCAAAGAATCCGTGCCCACAGCCTGGCACAGGTTCTGACAGCAGGAGATTTTTCCGACAGTGGTGGCTGTCGAGAGCTACTGTAGGTAGGAACGCCTACGGGGAGTCTGAGACAGTTTTGGAAATGGGCGAATGGGTGGGCATAGGAAACGAGATCAGCAGTGCTGCTGGTAGTGCTCATGGGACATGCAAGTTAGCAACCATAGCTCCTACAGTAACAAGTGTGTAAAAGTGTTGATACCAAAAAGGTTTATAAGCTGAACTTCACAGCCTTTGACTTAGGCTTTGATGGCTTGTTTTTGTTTATTTATTTATTTATTTGGAAGGGGATCAAACATAGTAGTTCAAGTTCAAGACATAGCTCTCCCATTCGACTTCCTGGATTTAAAACCTGTCTTCACCAATTCCTATATTTGTGACCTTGGGATGATTTATTTAATCTCTTCATGCCTCAGTTTCCTTCTTCAGCAAAAAAGGGATAATAACGGAACCCACCTCACAACACCATTGTGAATGTTCCCCTGGGTTAATATAAGCAAAATGCTTAGACTGACGCCTGACATGTAGGAAGTACTCAATGGATGTTAGCCCTTACTCTTTCATTGTTCTCTTTGTTCTGGTTTAATACATCTGGAAATGGTGTACTAATCCTGGTGAAACACAGAATGTAGACCAGAGTCACAAGCACATTAATATGCAAAAGCAGAGTTCAAGTCTAACTTGAGGCTCGCAAGCCACGGGGGAATGTCCTGTGTATCACACTGCTCTATACCCTACTTCAGGGTCCCAAAGAACAAGCTTATACAATCTGCCTGGGCATATGGCTGACCTTCATTATTCGAAGTGGCATCTATTTCACAGGTTAGACTGAGGCTGGGTCTGACCGGGGATTAGACTACTGGTCACTTCTGTCAGGTGCATTAACTCTCAGACCACTAGGATGCTATTCAGTGCAGAATTAGTCATTTACTAATTACTAATTACTCCAATGGCCACAGACCTAGGGTCAGCAATTTTCTCCCTTCACACCAGGAGGATCCAGCATTATAGAGGCCAGACAGGTAATTTGCATTGTCTCTTCTTAGGAGGAGAGGCTGATTCTGTGTTGAAAGCAGGCAAAGACGACATAATTTGATGGGAACTTCCATAAGCTTCCCATGGGAACACCCAGCCTCTCTTTCCTGCTGGGATCTGGCAGGTTTTTACATATGATACTTGCAGGGGAACTGGACAGGGTCTGACCCTGGCCCCACATCAGTTTCAGTAGCTGGCAATTCTTTTCCACTCTGAGCATCTGGAGAGTCATCCAACTGTGTTTGCCAAACTTGCTTGAATGTGAGAAGCATGTTTGTTTTATGATCAGTGTCTTGGGTTTCAAATAAGAATACCACAGGAGATGATCCCTCTATGATCCTTGCTAATGTACCTCTAGGCTAATAAGTTCTGAGATGATCCTGCTCTTTGATTTCATGAATAAGAAAATAAAATAGGAAATGCATGACATTTAAAAATTATTGTTATTCCTGATAGTAATATTTATTTTAACCCTCTCTGTAGTAGCTAAGTTTCACACTGACTATGATGCTTGCCAGATTGTATCTCCTGCTCTTCTTCTTAAATATGTGCTTATTTACTTCCTGAGTTCAATTTTAGAACCCATCAAACTAGATCCACTCAGACTCTGACTACATTTTCATGCATAAATTCATAGATGTCTTCAGAAGGAACTGCACTTGCATATGCAAATACTTTCCAATGCCTTTTCATTTCTACTTTTGGCCTGCAGTTTTTAATTCATGCAAACACATTACACAAACAAATATGGGCTCAATAACAACACACGGCATGTGTGAATTGTTAATTGCAAAGCTATGGGTTTGATATGGCCAAGCAACTTCCATTATTATCAATGGAGAGGAACAAGATTAAACAGGAAGAAAAAAGGTATATTTGAACATAAAATCCCAAGCATTCGGTTTCATTTTATGTAAATATTAATAAGGGAAAAGGTGACAGGACAATCCACAATTCAACAATAATCTGGGATCTACAGCTCAGTGCACAATGATCCAGAAACCAGGATGCACCTTTAATGAGACTTAGGAAGAAGGCTCAACATTTCAGCACAGAATCATAAGAAACAAAAATGTATGCAGCAACAATGTAAATAAAACCAAAAATATAGTAGAAAATGAAAGGCTTTCGACCATGCTGAATGTGCATCACCTTTCAAAATATTTAAGTCTTGTATTAGTGACACTCTTGGAAATAGCAAGTGTCTTAATAGTTTATATTTGAAATGTAAACACTCCCTTAATGAATTAAGCCCAATTCCCACTCATGAACTTTGGGGTCAGGAGAGAACTTAGTGAAGTAAAATAATTGTTGAAGTTACTCACAGATCAAAGACATTTGATACAGAACAATTTTCAAGCAACCCTCCCCCTGTTTGAAGTATGTTTTATTTACATGAAGATAACTCAAAAAAGGAGTGTAGATTAAATAAAAACTGTGTCCTGCAAGGGTCTACAATTGTAGTAGAAAGAGAATTTTAACTGTTTCTCTCCTGATTTTTAAAAAATATTCTGTTAATTATAAGAACTGGAGCTAGGCTAACTGGGAGTATATGAGAATGTTTTAATAACAAACACTGGACTACAGATTTCTGTGGTGTGTGTGTACATAGAGAGAGAATACGTATGTGTGGTGTTCTCCACCAGGAATGGAATTGCAAGTTGCTCTGGACTGAATGTTTATGATTCTCTCCCCTCCAAAAAATCTTATATTGAAACCTAATCCCCAGTGGTATTTGGAGGTGGGGCTTTTAGGAAGCGATTGAGTCAGGGTAGAACACTCAGGAATGGGTTTAATGCCCTTATGAAAGATAACAGAGAGCACCACCCTCCCGCCAGCCCTTTTCAGCTATGTGAGGACACAAAGACAGCTATCAATGAACCAGAAAACTAGCTCTCACCAGACACTAAATTTGCTAGTTCCTGTATCTTGTACTTCCTAGCCTTTGGAATTATATGAAATAAATTTCTATTGCATTTAAGCCACTAGTTTATGGTTTTTTGTTATAGCAGCCAGAAAGAACTAAGACGCAAGTTAAAGTATCTCAAAATGAATTGAATTAGTTGCAATATTTAGGGAGAGGAACATGAAACAAGAAATAAAGAATCAATGTTACAAATGAGGCAATAACCTAGCATGCAGGGCCTCGAATCTTGGCACTGGCAGAGTGACCCTTCCCAGTTCATTCCCTGTATTTTTGTGCATTTTCTTGTAATTTTGCTAAGCCGTTCATGTAAATCACACATGGCTGGTACACAAAGTACAAGACATGGAGCTCATGAGACAACCCTGCCCTACTGCCTCTCAGCACTGTTGTTGCTTTAGTCTACATGTCCATACATTTACAGCAACCCTTGACAAGTGAAAACAAACTTCCTCATGGATATTGGATATGAAGAGAATGCCAACTGTTAGTGCTTGAGAAAAATATCCTCCTCCCCGAAGAAATCAAAATACTGAAAGAAAAATAAGTTTTGGTGAAAGTAACAGGGAGAATTCTATCTGTGGAATTGGGTAATAACATACATCAGTTCACCTATGCCTGAAACACAAAATTAACACATCTGAAGAGGAAAGAAATTACATATTACACATGATAGGGGAGGTTCAAATAGGTTTTAATCAATACACCATTTATTCAAAGACAATCTAATTGAGAAGCTCAATGTGTAAAACAATAGAAATTTGAGCTCATAGAGGCTTGTATGTGGGATTCAAGAAAGACAGTTTAAAAATCACAGGTAATTTTGTGTTCCTCAGGACAGGGATTCATAATGGTCTCAGGAATACACCTCATAAAGCCAAAGGTTTGCCTTATGTTACTTTTATCAAAATCTACCATTGTGTGGCTCCAGCCACCAAATTGTCAAGGAATTTAGCATTCAGGACAAAAGAGGCACTTCTGTCATTCCCACAGGATTCTGCTATGGGTCGATAAAAGGATTGTTCTCTTAAACTAAACTCTAAAGAGGAAATGATGCCAGC
The DNA here is from genome assembly GCA_028646535.1 of Procyon lotor. Taxonomy (NCBI): domain Eukaryota; kingdom Metazoa; phylum Chordata; class Mammalia; order Carnivora; family Procyonidae; genus Procyon; species Procyon lotor. Next base: position 47,642,022 of record CM053607.1, on the reverse strand, counting down.
AAGCTTTGCTTCTAGTTTTTACCAACCTCAATGATCGACGCGCAACAGGGCAAGAATGTAAGGCAGCTCGGAGCAAGTCAATAGGATCAGCTCTACCTACCTTGTCTTGGAAACTCATCTGACTCCCGGTGGACAAGGTCTGTGACTCGGTTTCCATAGTGCATCCTACTGTCGTGGTCATAGGCCTTCAGAGTCTCGCTGGAGCTGTAGGACTTTTGCGTGGGCACGCGGCAGTCTTCACTGTCCAGGGAGGAACTTGTGTAGCGGCACTCTTTGCCACACCGTCCCCTGGTCAGAGAGCGGTGTCGCCTGTCCTTCACATCCATTATTCTCGGTCTGGCCGAAAGTTGACACTTTCAGAAAAGAGAGGCCTGAGTTTTGGCACTTGTCACTCTGCCACCTAAAAACATCAAAGAAAAAGAACAAGACTATGATTATAAGAAATGCTGCCTTCGGTTCTGACTTATGCTCTGACTCAGATAAAAACATGAAAAGGAAATTTGGTCAGTAGTGTACAATCTCTTCTGCAAATGTTTAATGCATACTTAAACAATTAGCCTCAATAGAACAACTGGATACAGTAAATTAATCCTTTTGCTGGTTAATACATTGGGAGAAAAAAAGTATTAAAATAACTCATCTTTTGATTTTCCTATATGTATACAGATGACATAAGTCTGTCACTAACACAAGATTTTACTATGAAGTGGTTCAAAGCAAAACTGATTTTAACCCATCTTTATTTTTTTTTTAAATTTTATTTATTTATTTGACACAGAGAGAGAGAGAGATCACAAGTAGGCAGAGAGGCAGGCAGAGAGAGAGGGGGAAGCAGACTCCCTGCTGAGCAGAGAGCCCGATGCAAGGCTGGATCCCAGGACCCTGAGATCATGACCTGAGCCGAAGGCAGAGGCTTTAACCCACTGAGCCACCGAGGTGCCCTTTTATTTTTTTATTTTTTTAAAGATTTTATTCATCTATTTGACAGAGAGAGATCACAAGTAAGCAGAAAGGCAGGCAGAGAGGGGGAAGCAGGCTCCCCGCTGAGCAGAGAGTTTGATGTGGTGCTCAATCCCAGGACGCTGAGATCATGACTTGAGCCGAAGGCAGAGGCTTTAACCCACTGAGCTACCCAGGTGCCCCTTAACCCATCTTTAATTGCACTCTTTTTGTTATGGAGAGGTTGGGGTAGAGCAAATATCAAAATTAAATAAATAAAAATAAAAGAAAGGTGTACAGAGGCATACATATATGCTACTAAAGCTTTGCAATGGTACCAAGTCACATCTGACTAATACAAAATTGCTAGCTGGTTCTGGAGAATAGTAACATAAGCCATTCTTGACATGCAAACAGTCTTCCTCTGATTTCTTTTTTTTTTTTTTTTTTAAGATTTTATTTATTTATTTGACAGCAAGAATGAGAATGAGAGAGAGAGAGAGAGCATGAGTTGGAGGAGAGGGAGAAGCAGACTCTTCGCTGAGCAGGGAACCCAATATGGGGCTCAACCCCAGGACCCTGAGATCATGACCTGAGCCAAGGCAGCTACTTGACTGACTGAGCCACCTAAGTGCCACCTAGGTGCCTGATTTCTTTAATGAGCCTTCAGAAAATTCCTAATCAGTTTTCATTCCTTTGCAAATTTGTGTCTTGAACATACAGGTCACTCCCTTCCCTGATCACCTACCAACAGGAGATCCTGCTCACAAGACAGGTCTAACAGGAACCACCACCTGATGATCAACCTAAGCCTGCTGGGCTTCACTGCTGAAAAGAAAAATGGGAAAGAGTGCTGAATGCAATAGGTAAACTGATGGGAAAGAATCTCTTTAAAATATGAACTGGCAACTAGAGAGCCCCTTAGTCTGTCACTTAACACCCTGAGCCTGAAAGTATGTACCAAACATCCCTCAGAAAAAACTAGCCTTCTGCCTAGCAAATACAACAAAGTCACTTAAATGCCTCCAAGTTTCAAGTGATAGGCTCTTCCTGATTTCACTGGCCATGCAAAATAGCATGGACCATAGGGCCAGGGCCTGGACAGAATGGACAAATATGAAATTTAATTAAAATGGAAAATACAACCCAGAGCCAGTGTAATGATTTTTCTCCAGGCTACTGTTGTTCACTGCCTCCTCAATATGTCAGAAAATATTTGGTGAACAGATCTGTAGTTTTGAACTCATCTGCTCTTCTTTGGCTATTTACCACATTGTAATGGAATGCCTATTTAAACCAAATAACTATCCTGTATGCAAAGCAATGTGCATGGCATCTGTCTCAAGATGGCAGAAGCCAAGTTATCTTCCCTTGTCTTCTTACACTAAGAGTTCCTTTTGGATCTCGTGAATCCTCCTGATTTATATTATTTGTATACTTTATCAAATACTGCTCATAATCCTGAACAATTTTGTTTGAAAATTGGCAATTAAAAAGAGGGTACACCTGTTGTGAACACCAAGCACAGTAGTATTGCTACCACCATCACTCATAAAAGAGCTAATCTTTGGTTTCCTGAAATGTACAGTTCCTGACTCAGAAGGCTGAGAAGCATCTTTGCAGGTTATGAGTCAAGACCCCAGGACCTGCTTAAAGGACACAAAAATTTAACGTTGACATGGAAGTTTTTGCTGCTGCTTAGCTAATCCAAGTATCTTAACATTAATGCAATTTCTAGATGCGAAAAGTCACCTTCTCTAGTTTACAACATGTGATCTCAACTTTTTGGAATTCATATTACAGGTTGGTTAAGAGCATGACCATTGAAGTCTTGACTGGATGCCAACCTTACCAGGGCCACTGACTAGCCAGAGCTTTTGTAAAATTAGTCCTGGACTTTCAAATTTAATTTCTCAACCAATATGGAACATAACAGAATCGACTTCAAGTTCTTGTAAAAATTAAAACAAGATACTGTGGTAAAGTTCCTAATATGTTGTCTAACATATGGTAGGGACTCTATAAGAAATAGGTTTTTTCTTCTAAAATAATACAATTTTTTTTCTTAGCTAAGTAGTACAGATGTGCATAAGACAGAGGGGAGCAACAATAATACAAATCCTTAGAATTCAAAATTCTAATTATAAATACCAATATTGAACTATCCACAGATAACCTTCAACCCCTATTAAATGTATATAAGACTGTGTGCATTAATACTGAAAAGTCACAGTGTTTCTTTGGGAAGCTGGGTGTTTTGAGTGAGTTTTATAATTTTCTCTCCTGCTTTACTGTAAGTTTTTACTTTATAATGTTTTTAGTGTTCCTGACTTATGAAATCCTATCTCCTCTAATTTGTATTGTGGTTTAGAAAGTGGGCTGACTTTCTGTGTGTGGGTATGTGATTTTATTTTATACATTTAAAAAAAATAATGTTTTAAGTGGGGCCCTAAAGGCTTATTACCTATTCATAAAGCACAAGATCTATAGTGGATGGACATTTTGATCTCTAATTTGGTTGTCCAGCGATTTTCTTATTTTTACTAAATTCCTCTTTTTTGTCTATTCCCTTGATAGTTAAATTTGTCAGCAATGTCATCTCTGGACAAATGATAGAAGTTTATATATAATGAGGTAAAAAAAAATGACAAATCTTAAGTCAGAAAAAGCTCATTTTTTAAGGAACTGAGCAGAGTACTCACATTGTTGGCCAAAAGACATTCTGCACTTAGCCTGCCTGTTATTTAAAAATTAGTTTTCAAGATTAAAAAAGACAAACTGGAGAATTTATACAATCTGGATCTCCAGCTTATCATGAAAATTCAGGCAGTCTGGAAATTGCCGCTTCCAGAAAGATGTAATAAACACCTATTCCTCCTACTAGGAACAACTAAAACCCCTGGATATTATATATATGAAACAAATATAAGAAAAATATGAAAGGTAGAAAGAGAGGGCAGATCAACTAGGGCCTTTAGGACCCAAGCAACAATATGATGGCAAGTTCCTGAGATTTCTTTTTGCCCTGTATATCTCAGACTTGGAGCTAAAGACACTGGCAACCCAGAAACATCAATAGGCACAGATAACAAAAGCTCCAACAAAAGCAGGCTTCCTCTAGCCGGAGGACTAACAAAGAAGCAGTATAACAAGGAAGAAAATGTTTAGAGACTAACAACTTCCCTTTAGCCAAACAACATGGAACAACCTATAGTCCCAGTCCTACCTTCACCAGCAAAAATCAAGTGGGGAGCCTAGATTTCCAAGCTGCTGAGGTGACAAGGCCTCCCAATCTCCAACAGTGGTTTCAGACAAGGCTAAGAAGGGAGCCAGGACTTTCATCTCTTCCAGAAAATAACAAGGCCATCCTTTTTTCACAGGAAGCTTGGCCTTCCACTCCCATGGAGTAGTAAAACAAGATACCACTCTCCTCTGCTGGAGTGGTAAAGGAGGAGGCCTAGTGGGGAGTTAGTACTTTCACTATCTCCAGTGGTAACCACTTCTTCTGCCTCTTGTTGGTAGTTGTCAGGGTCACTAGATATTGGTATCAGTGGGGCTAATGAGTCACTCATATCCTAACCACCAAGGGAAGTGTCAGTGGAGGCCTAGTGGGGCCCCCACCTCCTCCCCACCCCCTGGCTTCTAATAAGGAGCTCCCTGCCCTGGGATGTGGGCAAAGACTGAGTGGGGAACCAGGACTTTTATTCTAATCCAGCAGGAATGAGGCTGGATTTCTCTTCTCTCAGCCCAGTGTCAGAGGAAACCAATTAAAATAGAAAACTTAAGTAAGACATAGAATCTCATAACACAATACCCAAAATGTCTCAGTTTCAACAACAACAACAACAACAAAAACAACACAACCTGTCATACCAAGAACTAGGAAATCTCAAACTGAAGGGAAAAAAAAAGTCAATAGATGCCAACCAACACTGAGATGAAAAGATTTTGGATTATCTGACACAGATTTTAAAACAGCCATCATAAAACTCTTCAGTGAACAATTATGGACACACTTAAAACAAAAGAAAAACCACTCATAAAAAAGATAAGAATCTCAGAAAATGAATAAAAAGATGTAAAGAAGGCTCTGATGGACGTTTTTAGAATTGAAAAATGAAATAATTAAAATGAAAAACTCAATAGATGGGCTCAAGAGCAGAATGGAGGGATACAAGAAAGGATAAGGGAGCTTAAAAATTGGACAATGGAAATTACTCGAACTATACAACAGATTAAAAAAAATAGCCTAGGGAAAAAAATACAAAGAGACTCAGGGACCTATAGAGTGATAACAAAAGACCTATGGTTATGTCAGAATGAAAGGAGAAAGACGGCTGAGAAGCAGCTGAATACATCCAAATTTGCAAAAGACATAAAGCCACTCATTTAAGAAGCTGAACAAACACCAAATGGGTTAAATCCAAATGTATCCATATCAAGACATAAAATCAAACTTCTGAAAAGTTAAAACAAAGAACATTTTGACAGCAGTGAAAGACAAATAACATCTTACCTACAGAGGAAAGCAATTTAAATGAAAATGGATTTCTCATCAGAAACCATGAAAGAAAGAAATAGTATGATGTTTTTCAAATGCCGAAAAAAAAGTTTTAGTCCAGAATCTTACATCTAGTAAAAATATTCTTATAGAATAAAGGAGGAAACATAGCATCTCATTTGAAGGAAAAAAAAAGCCAAGATAATTTATCAGTATGGTACTAGCACAAATATAGACCCATAAAGGGGTGCCTGGGTGGTGCAGTTGGTTAAGCATCTGACTCGTGATTTTGGCTCAGATCGTGATCTCAGTGTCATGACATAAGAGTCCCACATCAGACTCCACAGAACGTGTGGAGCCTGCTTAAGATTCTTTCTCTCCAACTTTCTCTGTCCCTCCCCTTCTTTAAAAAAAAAAAAAAAAATTTTTTTTCTTAAACAAAAACAAGGGTGCCTGGGTGGCTCAGTGGGTTAAAGCCTCTGCCTTCAGCTCAGGTCATGATCTCAGGATCCTGGGATCGAGCCCCGCATCAGGCTCTCTGCTCAGCAAGGAGCCTGCTTCCCCCACTCTGTGTGTGTGCTCTCTGCTTACTTGTGATCTCTGTCAAATAAATAAGTAAAATCTTTAAAAACAAACAAAAAATAGACACACAGATCAATAAGACAGAATAGAAAGCCCAGAAATAAACCTATAATTTATGATCAATTAGTCTTTGACAAAGGAGGCAAGGACATGCAAGGGAAAGAGACAGTCTCTTCAATATAGTGCTGGGAAAATTGGACAGCTACATGCAAAAGAACGAGCCTTGGCCAGTTTCTTATATCATATTCAAAAATAACCTCAAAGTGGATTAAGGATCTAAATGTGAGACCTGAAACCATAAAAATCCTAGAAGAGAGCACAGGCAGTAATTTCTCTGACATCAGCCCCAACAACATCTCTAGATACGTTTCCTAAAGCAAGGGAAAGAAAAGCAAAAATAAACTATTGGGACTGCATCAGAACAAAAGACTTCCACACAGCAAAGGAAAAAACTAACAAAACTAAAAAAATCCTACTAAATGGAAGAAGATACTTGTAAATGACATGTCAAAAGATTAAGATGCAAAATATATGAAGAATTATACAACTCAACATTAAAAACAAAACAAAACAATCTAATTAAAAATGGACAGAAGACATAAACAGATATTTCTCCAAAGAAGACATATAGATAACCAACAGGCACATGAAAAGATGCTCACGTCACTCATCATCAGGAAAATGCTAATCAAAAGTACAATGAGATACATCTCACAAGTGTCAGAATGGCTAAAATCAAAAACACAAAAAACAAGTGTCGGTGAGAATGTGGAGAAAAAGGAATCCTTGTGCACTGTTGGTGATAATGCAAACTGATTTGGCCACTGTAGAAAACAGTATGGAGGTTCCTCAAAAAGTTAAAAATAGAACTATCATATGATCCAGTAATCATATTCCTGAGTATTTACCTAAAGAATACAAAAATACTAATTTGAAGGGATCTGTGCACCCCATATTTATTGCAGCCCTATTTACAATAGCCAAATTATGGAAGCAACCTAAATGATTTCTACCGATAGATGAATGTATAAAGAAGATATGGTGTGTATGTGTATAAACACACCATATATGCCATATGTATTTCATATAACATTATATACACACACACACACACACACACACACGCCATACATACACACATTCCACACACATACCATATAATGGAATGTGTGTGTGTGTGTGTGTGTGTGTGTGTGTGTGTATTTATGTATGTATGTATGTAATGGAAGATATTATTCAGCCATAAAAAAAAGAATGAAATCATTTCATTTGCAACAAAATGGATGGGTCTAGAGAGTAAATGCTAAGCAATATAAACCAGAGAAAGATAAATACTACAGCATTTCACTCATACATGGAATTTAAGAAACAAAACAAAAGAACAAATGAAAAAAGAGAGAGAGAGAAACAAACTAAAAACAGACTCCTGACTATAGAGAATAAACAGATGGTTAACAGAGGGGTGGCGGGGGGAATAGATAAAATAGGTAAAGGGGATTAAGAGTATACTTATCTTGAGGAGCACTGGGTAATACATGGAATTGCTGAATCCCTACACTGTAAAGCTGAAATGAATATAACATTGTATGTTAACTACACTGGATCCTGAATAGCTAAAAATAAATAAATAAATGCTTGGAAACAAACAAAAACTAAGATAATTAATTTATCACCAGCAGACAATTCTAAAAGAATAGTTAAAAAGTTTTGTTCTCTAAAATAGAAAGGAAACAATAAAAAAGGAAAATTCAGAAATAATACAAGGAGAAATCAGAAATGAAGTAAAAACATGGCAAGCAAATTATGAATACACCTAATAGGCTTTCTGCTCTGGAGTGTTCCAAATTATTTTTGATGGTTGAAGTAAAAATTATAACACTGTCTGATGAGGTTCTAAATGTATGCAGGGAACATATTTACAATATTCTATTATAATTAGGGAGGGTAAATATAAAGGGAGGAAGGGTTTCCACAATTTACTCAAACTGGTAAAATGATGAAAGTAGTTAACTGTGATAAGATATGTAGACATAATGTAACAACTAAAAGATTTATACAAAGAGATATACTCAAAAACACTACAGATAAATCAAGTCGGAGTTCAAAAAAATGTTCAATAACCCACAGGAACCCAGTAGGAAGAAGAAAACAGAGAAATAAAAAATAAAATGAAAGAAAAAACAGAAAACAAAAAGTAAAACAGCAGCTTTATACTTAACATAGCAATAATCATATTAAATGGTTAGTAGTCTAAAAATACAAATTAAGAAACAGAGACCTTCAGACTAAATTAAAAAATATGACCCAACTCTATGCTGTCACTAAGAAAGTCATTTTAAACATAAGAGTGTAGGCATATTGAAAGAACGAAGGAAAAGATATTTAATATGAACATTACAGAAAACGAGAGCGATTATATTAATATTATATAAAGTAGACTTTACAGGAAAGAAAATTAGCAGAAACAGAGAAGGAAATTATATAGTGACTTAAACCCTCCATGAAGAAACAGCAGCTCTAAATAGGTATGCACCAAAAAAAGAGTTGTAAAATATGCAAAGTAAAAAATGATAGAACTAAAAAAAAAAAAAAATGAATCCACAATTACAGTTGGAGATTTCAACAATGACTGATAATACAACTAGATAAAAAATAAAGAAGGATATAGAAGAATCCCCAAAACACCATCAATCAACAGGGTCTATTGATCATTTATAGAATATTCCTCCCAACAACATCAGATAATATATTCTTTTTAGGTATCCATGGAACATATATCAAGCAGGAACACGGCCTGGGTCATAAAACAAAAATTAAAAATTTTAAAGGAACTGAAATCATACAGAGTATGTTCTCATAGCATATTGGAATCAAACCTGAATCAATAACAGAAAGATAAGAAGAAAATCTCCAAACACTTGAAAACAAAACAACACTTTTCTAAGTAATTCATGAGTAAAAGAAGGATCTCAAGTGAGATAAAAAAATACATTAAAATGAAGGAAAATAAAAATATATAAAAATTTGTGAAAAAGTGCAAAAGCATTGCTCAGAGGGAAACTTACAGAGCTAAAAATATGGGGTACTGGGGTGGCTCAGTGGATTAAAGCCTCTGCCTTCAGCTCAGGTCATGATCTCAGGGTCTTGGGATTCAGCCCTGCATGGGGCTCTCTGCTCAGCAGGGAGCCTGCTTCCTCCTCTCTCTCTGCCTGCCTCTCTGTGTACTTGTAATCTCTCTGTCAAATAAATAAATAAAATATTTAAAAAATAAATTAAAAAAAGAACTAAAAATATCCACTGGAAAACAGGAAAAACCTCAAATCAGTAATCTAAGCTTCCATGTCAAGAATGTAAAGAAGCAAAAAAATAAATACATATACCCAAAGTAAGAAGGAAGGAAATAATAAAGGACCAAATTCAATGGAACTGAAACAGAAAAACAATACAGAAAAGCAATGAGACAGGTTTTATCTTTGAAAAGGTCAATAAAATGGACAAACTTCATGCAAGCATGACAAAGGAAAAAAAAAAGACATAAATTACCAATATTAGGAATGAAATGGGAGATCACTAGAGACTCTGCTGACATGAACAAGACTGTTAAAGAATACCACAAAGAAATCTACAAAAATAAATTTAACAATTAAGATGAAATGGATCAACTTCTCAAGCAACTGGGCATCACAACTCACCCAATATGAAATAGAGCATTTCAATAACCTTGTAACTATTAAAGAAATTTAATTTGTAATTTTAAAACTCATACACACACAAAATCTCCAGGCCCAGATGATTTCACTGGAGAATCCTATAGAATGTTTAATTGTTTAATTAATGTTCTACAAAATCTCTCCCAGAAAATAAAGAGGAGGAAACATTTGACAATTCTTTTCATGAAGCTACTATTACCATGATAGCCAAATAAAACAAAGTCAATACCAAAAAACAAAAACAACTAAACACAAATGAACCTGAAGATCAATATTTCACCATTAATATAGATGCAAATATCCCTACATTAGCAAATAAAATTCAGCAATATATAAAAATATTATATATATCATAACAAAATAGGGTTATTCTGGGGTGTAAGGATGGCTCAGCATTATAAAATCAATGTAATCCACCATTACAGGCTAAAAAAGAAAAATCACACAATAATATCAATCAATGTAGAAGAAACATATGGCAAAAACCCACAACTACTCATGATAAAAACTCTCAGAAAAATAGGGATAAGAAAATTTCTTCAACTTGATCAAGAGTTAACAACAAAAAAAAAACTATGCTAATATTACAATACTGGTGAAAACAAAAGTCATTTCCCTATGAATGAGAACAAGGGAAGGATGTCTATTGCTCTCACTCTTACTCAAAACTGGAACTTCTAGCCAGTGCAATGACATATGAAAGGGAAATTAAAGAGAAGAAAGAAGACATAAAACTGTTCCTATTTATAGATGACATAGTTTTTTCTATACAGAAAATCCCAAAAAACTTTCTAGAATAAATGAACTTAGTGAGGTCATAGGATACAAGATAAACATACAAAAAGAAAAATGGATTGTACATGTTGTGATGAACACTGAATGCAATAGGCAACTAATGAATCCTTGAACAATACATCAAAAACTAATGATGTACTATATGTTGGCTCATCGAACATGATAAAAAAATGAATTGCATTTCAGTATACTAGCAATGAAAACATGGACATCAGAATGCAAAATGCAATACTATTTACATTATTATTTTTTTAAAAGAGAGGAATACTTAGATATAAGTCTAACAACACATGTACAAAAATTATATGGTGAAAACAGCAAAACACTGATGAAAGATTTTAAAGATCTAAATAAATGGAGAGATATATTATGTTCATGGATTAGAAGAATCAACATAGCAAAAAAAAAAAAAAAAAATCAATTCTCCCCAAATTGACAACATAAATAGAACTAAGTTTCTATCAAATCCCAGCAAAAAATTTTAAGTTCATATAGAAAGGCAGAGGAACAAGAAAGAGGAAGTGGGTGCCTGGGTGGCTCAGTAGTTAAGCGTCTGCCTTTGGCTCAGGTCACGATTCCAGGGTCCTGGGATCAAGCCCCACATCGGGCTCCCTGCTCAGTGGGAAGCCTGCTTCTCCCACTACCATTCCCTCTTCTTGTGTTCCCTCTCTTGCTGTGTTTCTGTCAAATAAATAAAAAATCTTAAAAAAAAAAAAGAAGAAGAAAGAGGAAGGAATCAGTCTACCCAATTTTAAGGCTTCTATACCTGCAGTAATCAATCCTGTGTATTATTGGTAGAGGGACAAACACATGAAGAGAATACCATAGAGAACTTAGATACATACCCACTGATGATATGTTCAACTGATTTTAAAAATGCAAAGGCAAACAGAGGTAAGGTAACATTTTCAACAAATGATGCTGAAATAGTTGGACAACAATAAGCAAAAGCAAAAACAAACAAAAAAAATTGAGTTTTTTTCCTGCTAATACAAAAATTACTAAAAATGGATATGGTGATTAGACATAAAGAATAAAACTTCTAGAAAATGTTTAGAAAAAACTATAAAACTGGGAGAAATCTTTAGATTTGACATCAAATACATTATTACCTACAAAATAAACAATTAATAAATTGAACTTCATCAAAATTAAATACTTGCTCTGAAAAAGATCCCGTTAAGAGCATGAAAAGACAATCTCCAGACTAAGAGAACCTACTCACAAAGCATAACCTGATAAAGGATAAGTATTGAGAATACGTAAGTATTTCTCAAAATTCAACTGTTTAAAAAAAATAATCCAATTAGAAATTTGGCAAAAGACAAGAAGTGACATTTCACTAAATAGGACATATGAATGATAAATAAACATGTGAAAAGACATTCAATATCATTAGCCACTAGAGACTAAATTAAAACTACAATGAGATATTACTACAGACTTGTCATAATGGCTAAAAAAATTTAAAAAAATAAATAAGTTAAATTGTGACAAGATGACTTGCTGACAAGGATGTGGAAAAACTGGACCACTCATGAGCTGCTGATATAAAATGTCAAAGCCACTATGGAAACCAGTTTAGCAATTTATTTTCCTATTTTGTCCATCCCCCTACCCACCACTCCTCTGTTAACCATGAGTTTATTCTTTATGAGTCCTGTTTGTTTTTTTTATATTCCACATATAGTGAAGTCATAAGTCATTGTCTTTGACTAATTTCACTTAATATAATACCCTCTAGGTCTATCCATTTTGTTACAAACGGCTGCTCCAATGTAATGGGGCAGTACAATGTAATGCTCCAATGTGTATGTACATTACAGTTTCTTCATCCATTCGCCAACTGATGGACATTTAGTTTCCTTCCATATCTTGGCTATTGTATAACACTGTGATGAATAAAGGGGTGCACGGGTTTTTCTGCATTAGTGTTTTCATTTTGGGGAGGAGATAAATATCTAAAAATGGAATGGATTGTACAGTTCTATTTTTAATTTTTAGAGGATACTTCACACCGTTTCCATAGTAGATGCACCAATACACATTCCCTCCCACAGTGCATGGGTGTTCTCTTGTCTCCACATCCTTGCCAACACTTTTGTTACTTCTTGTCTTTTTGATTAGTCATTCTGATAAGTGTGAGATGATATATGATTCTGGGGTTTTGTTTGTGTTTTTTTCCCCCCAGAGTCATTTATTTATTTATACCAAATGATCCTAAATATTTATTTGACTAAATTCTATTTTATACATAAGCATGATGGCTTCCTCTGTTTATTAGAACTTGACAGTTAAAAAACAAACAAACCAAAAAAAAAAAAAAAAAAAAAAACAGAAACAAAACCAACCCAAAAAAACAAAAAACAAGCAGCCTCATCCAGAACAGTACAAATGCCAAGAGTGAGGGTGATCTACAGTTTTACTATAGGATAATAATTTTTTTATGAATATATAATGTGTTATTTGTTTCAGGGGTAAAGGTCTGTGATTCATCAGTCTTATACAACTCACAGCACTCACCATAGCACATACCCTACCCAATGTCCCATCACCAACCACCCCATCCCTCCCACCTCCCTCCTCTCCAGCAACCCTCAGTTTGTTTCATGACATCAAGAGTCTCTTATGGTTTGTCTCCCTCTCTGGTTTCATCTTGTTTCATTTTTCCCTCCCTCGCCTATGATCCTCTGTATTGTTTCTCAAATTCCTCGTATCTGTGAGATCATGTGATGATTATCTTTTTCTGATTGACTTATTTTGCTTATTCCATCCATGTCACTGCAAATGGCAAGATTTCGGAGGTTTTTTTGATGGCTATCTTCTTTATCCACACATCTGTTGATAGACATAGACATCTAGGCTCTTTATATAATTTGGCTATTGTGGACATTGCTGCTATAAACATTGGGGTGAACATGCCCCTTGGAATCACTACATTTGTATCTTCAGAGTAAATACCCAGTAGTGCAATTGGTAGGTTGTAGGGTAGCTCTATTTTCAACTTTTTGAGGAACTTCAATACTGTTTTCCAGAGCAGCTGCACAAGCTTGCATTGTCTTTGGTCTAAAATGAGTCTCTTACAGACAGCATATTGATGGGTCTTGTTTTTTTTATCCATTCTGATACCTTGCATCTTTTGACTGGGGCATTTAGCCCATGTACATTCAAGGTAACTATTGAAAGATATTAATTTAGTGTCACTGTACTGCCTGTAAGGTGACTGTTACTGTATATTGCCTCTGTTCCTTTCTGATCTTTGTTACTTTTAGGCTCTCTCTTTTCTTTGAGGACCCTTTTCAATATTTCCTGTAGAGGCAGTTTGGTGTTTGCAAATTCCTTTAGTTTTTGTTTGTCCTAGAAGCTTTTTATTTCTTTTTCTATTTTCAATGACAGCCTTGCTGGATATAGTATTCTTGGCTGCTTATTTTTCTCATTTATTGCTCTGAATATATCATGCCAGTCCTTTCTGGTCTGCCAGATCTCTGTGCATAGTCTCTGCTGTCAGTCTAACATTTCTACCATTGTATGTTACAGACCTCCTGTCTCAAGCTGCTTTCAGGATTTTCTCTTGGTCTCTGAGACTTTTAAGTTTTACTAAAGGATGAGGGGTGCTGACCTATTTTTACTGATTTTGAGGGGGGTTCTCTGTGCCTCCTAGATTTTGATGCCTGTTTCCTTCCCCAAACTAGGGAAATTCTCTGCTATAATTTGCTCCAACATACCTCTGTTCCTCTCTTTCTTCTTATTCTGGGATACCAGGTATTCTAATATTGTTTTATATTATGGTATAACTTCTCTCTCGAATTCTCCCCTCATGACCCAGTAGTTGTTTATTTCTCTTTTTCTCAGCTTCTTTATTCTTCATCATTTGGCCTTCTATATCACTAATTCTTTCTTCTTCCTCATTTACTCTAGCAGTAAGAGCCTCCATTTTTTTACTGTACCTCACTAATAGCTTTTTTGATTTCAATTAGATTTTAGTTCTTTTGTTTCTCCAGAAAGGTATTCTCTAGTATCTTCTATGCTTTTTGCAAGCCCAGCTAGTATATTTATAACTGTCATTCTGAACTCTAGTTCTAACTTCTTACTAATGTCCATATTGATTAGGTCCCAAGCTGTTGGTACTGTCTCTTGTTCTTTTTTTTGTGTGTGTGAGTTTTTCCTGCCTTGTCATTTTGTTCAGAAAAGAACAGATGAATGAGAGAACATAATGCCAAAGGGTAACAATGACCCCAGAAAAATATACACTAAACAAATCAGAAGAGACCTGAAACTGGCAGAAAAAGAAGGGAAAAAAATTTATATGCTCAGGCTACTGAACAAAACAGAGCCACACACTTGATTTTGGATGTGTTTTGGTCTATTAGAAGAAACTGCCTCCCAACATTTTAAAGAAAGAAAAACTTAAATATACAAAAATAAGGGTAAGTATGATGAAGGGCTGGAGTATGACTGTAAAGATGAAAATTAAAAAAGATTTTAAAAAACAAATTGATAAGAAGTGGTTGGAAAAAGAAAGAAAAAATTTTTTTAAAAAAGAAAGAATGTGATCAGGTCAGAGACTAGAACAAAGCCATTTACTAAATTTAGGGTACATTTTGGTCTGTTAGAAGAAACTAATCCCAAAATTTAAAAGAAAGAAAAACCTATATGTATACAAAAAATAAGGTTAAATACAATGAAGGGATAGAATATGACTATAAAAATGAAAATTAAAAAATATTTTTAAACAGTATTGATGCTGGTTAAAATAAGAAAGAAGAAAAATTAAAAAAAATAGAAAAAAAATAAAGACAATTTTAAAAATTTAACTTTGAAGGACTAAAGATTAATGGGAAAAAAAGCCATGAATTCTATGTGCTGTATTCCCCTAGAGCTGGAGTTTTACAGTTGTCATTGATGGGTGAACTTGGTCTTGGCTGGATGTTCTTGCTGATCTTCTTGGGGAATTCTCAAATGTCTTTGCCCGAGGCGGAACTGCATCACCCTTGCCAGGGGCCGGGCTAAGCAATCTGCTCAGGTTTGCTCTTGGGAGCTTTTGTTCCCTGAAAGCTTTCCGTACAGCTTTGGAGGATGGGAATGAAAATGGCCGCCTCCCAACCTCCAGCCCTGTAGGAGCTGAGAGCTTGGGCCCCCACTCCAGTGTGCCCTCAGAGAAAAGCAGTCAATCCCTCCCTTCTCCCTGTCTCTGGCTGCACTCCGTGCTCAGCTGGACTGTGACCAAGTGTTTCTATCTCTGGTGCACAGCTCCGTTTGGAGTCTCTAAACCCAGCAGATTCCTCCACCATGCTCCTGCGCCACTCCTCCTGGAGGAGGAAGGAGGAAGTCTCCCCAGATCTGCCACTTGTGGTGTCCCTGCTTGAAGAGCAATGGCCCAACTGTGCTTTGGAACAGAACATAGTTTAAGGTAACCCTGAGTTGAAAGTCCCCTCCTCAGCCCTGTCTCTGCAGCTGGCTCTCCTACTCTAATACCTGGGAGATCTGCCACACTCAGGCAACCCTGGTCTTTCTGTGACCCTCTGTGTCCTGAGACCACACTGACCCAGTGAGTATTCCACCCCCTGTTTAGTTTCTGAAGGGATTTCCCTCCAGAGAGCAGATTTCTAAAAGTTATGATTTGGTGTTCCACTGCTCTATCACTTGCTGGTAGCCAGTCCCTGGCCCCGAGGTCTACCTTCCTGTATATTGCCTCAGATTCACTTCTCTACACATCCTACCTTCCAGAAAGTGGTCACTTTTTTGTTCCTAGAATTGCTGCTATTCTTTTCTTTGATCTTCTGATGAGTTTGCAGGTGTTCAGATGGTTTGATAACTATTCTAGCTGAATTCCTGGGACCAGGCGATGATCAGATGTCCTTCAAATTTAGGTTTCTTACTCTTCTGCCATCTTGCTCCTCCCCTAAATCTTTGCTTTTTAGAGAGAGAGGGCCTGCAAGTAAGGGGAAGGATGGGCAGAGGGAGAAAGAATCTCAGCACAGAGCTTGATGTGTAAGTCAATCTCACAACCCTGAGATCATGATCTAAGTGAAATCAAGAATCAGACATTTTACCCACTGAGCCTCCCAGGCACCCCTGATTGTGGTTTTGATTTACATTTCTCCGACAGTTAGTGATGCTGAGTATTTTTTTCACTTGCCTATATGTCTTCTTTGTAAAAATGTGGTTTTTAAAATCACTGAATGTGCAACTTCCATAGAACCCAGCAACTGTCCTATTGGACACTTATCACAGAAAAATAAAACTCTGTGATCATACAAAAACCTGTACACAAACATTTATAGAAGAATGTATATTCATAATAGTCTCAAACAGGAGATGACTCAGATGTCCTTCAATGGGAGAATGGTTAAACAAACTCTAGCACATCCATGATATGAAATACTGCTCCACAATAAAAAGGAACTACTGATATACACAGAAACCAGGATGAATCTCCAGAGAATAACACTGAGTGAAAAGCCAATCCCAAAGGTTACTTACTCTGTTGTCCATTTATATAATATCCTTGAAATGACAAAATCAGAGAAATGAGAGGAGATTAATGGTTTTCAGGGTAAAGAGGATATAAGTGTGTGAAGAAAGTGAGTATGGCTATAAATGGACAATACCAGGAATCCTGTGGTGATAGAAATGTTGTTTCTTGGCTTTATCAATGTCAATATCCTAGTTGTGATATTGCACTACAGTTTTGCAAGATGTTGCCATTGTTAGAAATTGACTAAAGTGCACTATGGGAAGTTTCTGTACTATTTTTTTGAAATTGCACCTGATTCTCAGTTACATCAAGTAAAAAGCTTAATTTCTTAAATTTTAATTGGGCAATCCAGAAAACTTGGGCTCAAAATCCATCATGAAAACAAATACCTTATCTGTGAGTTCACTCATTGCTAGTGTTATTAGCAATATTATTGCTAATATTATTATCATTTTACTATCCTTTTAATTTTATCACCAGTCTGCTTCCCTTATTTGAACCCCCTTCCTGGAAAATGCAGCTCATGTTTATGACTTTTAGTATTAAGAAAAAAGAAACACTGTTGTAGCCACTGGGAAGAGTCACAAAGAGTCAGTTATACTACAGGAAGCATTTGCCAACATATTTTTCTTCTTAAGACAATTCTAAAGTAATAGAATATTGGTTTTAATCCAAATCTGGCTAAATATTCATCCTTTATCTAATAAAATGCATGTATTTCCTGTTATGGACAAGCACTCTTTCCATAGTTGTCCTTGAAAGTGAAGGTCAAAAATTCATGTGGAGAAATGCAAGTTTAGAGACTGATTTTAAAAAGTAATTAAAATTGCCTTGAAGCAGTAGGAAGGATGGTAACCAAAATTATAAATCTTTTCCCCAAGCCTCTGCTTTTTCCGTCACTGACAAATGGCAATCATTGGATGGCAATGCCTTTGCCAGCTCGTTACTGCTATGCTGAGGCTTTATTCTGTTACATTCCCCATTTCCTCCCTTGAAGAGTGTTCACACTGCTTTTTTCATCAGTTGCCTAAGTGGGTTCCATCACTTTAGCAGAACAGACTACAGAGATCTTGCCTGCAAGCCTTTGTCTAATTAACTAATCCTATGAGCTGTAACACTGTTCACTATTAACTTTTCAGATTATCCTACTACTTAAGGAGGTTGACTTGTTAATCACTGACAGTCTACACTTGAGAGGTGTGTGTGTGTGTGTGTGTACCTGTGTGTGTATGTAAATGTGTACATGAATGATACATTGGTGAATTTTAGGCATGCCCAATGGAGAACTACTGTTTGTTATAACTAATACTACAGGCAGTTGATTAAACTTGCCTCACCCTTATCATCATTAGTCTTTGATCACACCTTGGACATTGTTTCACTGTGCTTTAATATGCATGTCTCATAAATTGACTGCAGAACTTTGAGAGATATGGTACCAGGAAAGTCAGCTATTTTCAAATGTCCACATGATTCGGGGCTCTGTCAATTCTGAATATAGTTTAATGTGACCACCTCTTTTTCTCATTTCAAATTATGATACATCACTGAATAAATTTGTCTAGTATGGAGTGGGGAGTCAGTACATGAACATCAAATAGTCTTGTTTCCTAATTTGAGCTGGTGTCACAGATATTTTAAAAATCCAATAAAAAGTTTCATTATGTGAGCATGTTTGTAGTTAAAAAAATGTATTTTTTAAAAGCTCAATCAGAAAGCTCCTGTAGAATATCTCTCTTCCTTCCGATAACATGTTAATTGGATTGCCTACTTGTTTCTTAAATATTGCAGGAGCCATGTTTCTATGTTTAAAAAGATGTAATGGATAATGCATGATCCCTTTATCCTTAACTCTTCTGCAAGTTTTGCCCATTACCAAAAGCAGAAATGCTAAGTCAACCTAAAAACAGGGCATTCACAGACTACTTTCCTGTGTATTAGAGCTCTTCTATGAAAGAGGTTTATTTTTAAATCTTTATTTATTTATGGAAAATCTTTAAAGCACCAAATGAAACATAATATAGAACCTCACATATAAAAGAGAGAAAAGCTGAGATAGGAGAGAGAATTGGAGCCCCACTCACTTGCCCCCACCCCTACCCTGAAATAGGGCTCTCACAGATGGAGTGTGAATACTAGAGTGTATACTCAAAGATTTATACAGTCTCTGCTCCTAGAAACATTTGAGAATGTCTGAACATAGATACACTCTAACATATCTGGAGACAGAAAATCCCTGTGACCTCTGGGTGGACCACAGAAAATCTGGTTTAAAATCTACAAAAGTGGAAGACAGTGCCCTAGTAATTTAATGCACTAGTAAATAAGAGGTCAAAGGCAATTTGCTTTCTGTTCCCCTGTGCCGTTATATTGATATGTCTGGGGATAAAAAGCCAACTCTGGTTAATGTCCAGAGCAAGAAAGGATAAGCAAATTCACAATTGTATTTTGTTCTCTAGCTTCAGAGTTACATGTTGCTGCCTTTGAGAATCTGTTAGGGTCCTTGGAACCATGTGCACAGGAAATGGCGAGAGCAGTACCAAGATCTGCTCTCTATGACTTTTATATATTATGAATTGCAAAGATATTCTGTGTGATAGAATCCCCATGAACAAAAACCACCAAGGGGCAAAAATGCACCCTTACAAGTCTAGAGGTCTGCCATGAAAGCACAAGCTTACATATTTGTGTATGTTCTTATTTCAATAGCAATGAAAAATCCGAAGTCTATGTCACATTGGTATTTAGTCCAATTCTGTGCCTTTTTTCCCCTCTCCAGTCCAAACTGTTTAACATTCGAGAAAGTCAGCATGGTTACACCTCCTGCTAAAATTTCAATATGAAATGTGGAAGTTTAGTGAAGTTGTTGCCTCCTCAGCTCCACGTTTCCCACATAGAGACCCCTCTGCTCTCTTCCCATTTTCCCGTGTGCCTCCTGAGATCTGAAGTCGAACAGATGGCTGTACCTTAGGCACTGGCTAAGTTACCATAACTGGAAAGACAGTCCCTCCCCTCCACTCCTCCCTACCATGCAGAGCTCAGGGAGGCAGCAGAGCAGTCACATGAGCCTGCAGCCTCAAAACCTAGTGAAGGAAAGAACTGAACACCTTCTTATCCTGTTGAGTGTACCCTTTTCATACATGAAACTGAGCGCAGCACCAGATAAACAGAGGGTGCAAAGGATCTTGGATCACAGACTTCTAGGTACAACAACTAAGTCAAAATCATTGTCAAGTCAAGCTCTTATTTCATGAATGATAACCAAGTGCTAGGCTCTTTATGTAAGTTATCACTAACTGCCCAATCCTGCAACATAGTTTTTTGTTGTTGTTGTTTGTTTGTTTTTTGTATGTTTCACAAAAGGGGAAATGGAGACTCTAGGAGGTTAAGTGACTTGCTAACTGTATACACCTAATAGGTGTTCATGCTGAGATGGGGACTGAGAACTATCTGACTCTGAGGCCTAGCTTCATTTCAAAAATAGTAATTCAGAGAAAAGGTCAGTCTTAGAATGTTCTGCCATGTCCCTTTTGGACACTGGATTTGTAGTTGTCTGAGAACCCAATGTAAATGTGTCATGACAGACACTAACTACATCACAATCCTGATGTATCCAATAAGAAAAACATCTGGGCCACTGGGGCGGCTCAGTCAGTTAAGCATCAGACCCTTGATTTCAGCTAAGGTTCTGATCTCAGGCTCCAGTCATGATCTCAGTGTCCTGAGATTAAGCTTGGTGCTCATAGGGAGTCTGCTTGAGATTCTCCCTCTCTCTCTTTCTCTGCCCCTCCCCTTCTTCATGCTCTTTTTCTCTCAAATAATTTTTTTAAAAGATTTTATTTATTTATTTAACAGAGAGAGACACAGCAAGAGAGGAAACACAAGCAGGGAGAGTGGGAGAGGGAGAAGCAAGCTTCCCACGGAGCAGGGACCCCGATGCGGGGCTCGATCCCAGGACCCTGGGATCATGACCTGAGCCGAAGGCAGACGCTTAATGACTGAGCCACCCAGGCGCCCCTCAAAAAATAATCTTAAAAAAAAAATAAGTAAAACATCTGATCATTTGACCAGTATATGCAAACACCTCTTATATATCATCAACAACGGAAACAAAGGAGAAAGACATTGAGAAATCTCATGAAAGGTGAGAGGGACAGATCTCAGTTTCTACAACTGAACAAGGAAAATAAGATGCCTACTCTGAAGTGTTAATGTAAGAATGTTAAACCAGCACATGTGAATCTCCTAATGATACATGTTGAAACTGTGACAGACTTCACCATCATCACCATCATTCTCATCACTACCATCAATCATTGTATCTTCTAGCCATTAAAAATTACAGTAGTTGGGGGGGGGGCGGCGAGCGCCTGGGTGGCTCAGGTGGTTGAACATCCAACTCTTGGTTTGCAGCTCAGCTCCTGAATTCAGGAATCCGGGACTGAGCCCCACACCTGGCTCTGTGCTTAGCATGCAGTCTGCTTATGATTCTTTTCTCCCTCGGTGTCCCTCCACCGTGTGTGCACACATGCCCCCCCCTCAAATAAATAAAATCTTTTTAAAAAATTATAGTAGCTATTACTTAGTGATCCCCAAAGTAAGAGTTAAGCACCACTATCCCAAACAATATCTGTTAGGGTTAGCACTGTAGCATTTTCCGAGGATGTACACACAAATACTAATATTCTCATTTAGCATTCAACCTTGGCTGCATGAAATAGGTTCACTAACGCTGAAAATGTGAAATTGAGATAATCAAACACCACCCCGTTCTTCAGCAAATCAGGTACGCTTTGCCCCATATTTTAAATCGAGAATATTAAGTTCATCACAGAAATGATAATACATATAAGGAGAAAACGTTACAAAAAGGATTTGAGTTTATAATGAACTTTCTAGCTGTTCAGAAGAGTAGATTCTGGTAACTGGAAACTGTCGTCTGCCAGATGTTGGACATAGAGATAGAGGCTTTGAGGAACTGGAAAGCCTCTAAAGTACTCTACGTAATAAAGAGAGATGTGGAAATGTCTTAAGGGAGGAGGTAAATGCAGGAACTGGACCCGGAGAACTTGAGACATCATGTGGGGAAGGATGTATAAGAGACAGATTCAGAGAGGGAGTGGAGAACGCAGCTATCCCCTGGGGACTTTCACAGTAGAATGCTAACTGGGTGTTGGTAACTCTTTGTGCCCCATGCCCTCACCCAAAAACAGACTGGGGGGAGGCACTCACAGCACAACCTACATTCATCACTTTTGTTCTAAATTTGATAGCATGTGTGCGTGAGGATGAAGTCAGAATTTTATTTTACTACTATGAGAAAGCAGACAGCATTCATTAAGGACTTACTTCAATGATGAGGTATGAGAAATAAGGTATGAAATCCAGAAAGGGATTTGAACAAGGACAATATTTTGTTCTGTATCTGAGATGCTCCTTGAGGGCAAGGACCTTGTCTCCTGCCAGTAATCTATCTCCAGGAACTGGAAGAGACCCACTGTTAAAGAACACCCAATAAAGCTTTGTTAAAAATAGCTATGCATTTACATAGAGGTATCTGAAGAAAAAAATGGGATAAATGTTTAAAAGGGCTTAGGCCATTTTAGGTCTTTTTTGGTGTTTAACTCTTCTGCACATATTTTTCAAGTTTATTGTTAATTTGCACAATTTACATAAGAATTTTCATACAAATTTTATGACATATACTCTTCTGCTTTGTCAAACAAATACAACGTAAGCATTCTCCTTCAGGATGCCCCTACTTCCTTAAGTAGGAAGCAAAATATAAATATTGTTTACTGCTTTGAAAATTTTAAAATAATACTCAAGGAGTAGGAACTAGTCCCCTCTTATGACGAGAAGTCAGAATCAATAGCCCACATTTAAAACATTTTTCTGTTTTAGAAAGTATGTGCAGAGGCCTAGCATGACTCTATGTCAGAAGTCAACAAACATTTTCTATAAAGACCAAGATGGTAAATTTTTTCCACATCTAGGGTCTGTCACAACCAGTCACTACTACTGTACCACAAAGGCAGTCATAGAAAATACTTAAATGAATGGGTGTGTCTGTGCTCTAATAAAACTTTATTTCCAAAAACATCTAGAGAGCCTGATTTGGCCATCAGACCACAGTATGCCAGCCCTTGCTATAGGTAAATGGGGAGTGACCAAAAGAAAGTAATTTGGGATTCTGGCCAATTATTAGCTTCAAACTAACCACATTTCACCAAGGATCTCCCAGAAGAGGAAGACTTCCTGACCTAACACTTTCTTGCAATATGAAAGTAACAAACAAGACATTTGTGGTGTGGCAGCAATAACTACTACAATATAACTAGAGAAAATTGCTTTTATTTAGGAAGTTGCTGATTTGAAATTGATACACTGTCTTAGGCTACAAACCAAAGCTGGGAATCTCTTGAGATGATAGACTTGTAGTTAACTGCTCTCATGACAATAGTTTGAAATTTGACCTTTTTATATAATATGTGTTTAGCTCTTGCTTGACTGCTCCAGCTAATTATTATTTTGCCAATTATTTTCTGGCATTTAGATTTGTCAGCGCATATAAGAAGCACCAATAATAATATCAAAGTATTTTCTTATATCACTCTTTCTTTTGTTTTATAGGTCTTTCTTATTCTGCATGTATGAGACAGAAGGTGGTAATTTATGAAATGACAAAAAATATTGATAGTCCAAGTTTCAAGATCCAGAAGAACACAAACTTCCAAAAGAAGCTCATATCCATTCTGGCTTGAAAAGGGTATTTATCAAGAAGTAAGCAGCAAGGATTTGGGTAATAGCTTAAGACTGCATTTATACACACCTTTATTAAAGGGACTCTTTGTAGCCTCTGCTACTATTATAGTTTGCTTGTAAATCAATAGGTGATTTGATAGAGAAGATTAGAAAATGTCTGCCTGATACAAAATTTTGCACAAATTTAAAAATAACTCAATAACATCAATCTCAAAATTATGTACTTGCATTTCTGCATTTCCTAATGATCCCTCAAGGTATACTATTATATTTTTACAGCCATTAGCACTGCCATTCACCAGAAACATAATGGTGTAATCACTCAGAGGTTCAAGGAAATGAAAGTCTCTCACATTTGCCTACTACCCTCTGTTGTCTAATATAGTATCAAATGTTACAACAGTGTAAACTCTTCCATACATGCAGATAAAAGCCTCTGCGGGAGATAGCTGTGATGAACTGCCTAAAATATAGAGGTAGCTTCTGATTTTTGAGAGGGGAATGTTCCCTCCCAAAGCAATTACCAACATTCCTTGTGCTATAAAATGCTTGTTTTCTAGTACAACTGCCTGGAAAGTGAATCTAGCTTCTTCCAGGCCTTTGATTACAAAAATGGAGGGTCACTCTTGTGGGGGAAAGAAGAAAGGCACAGGAAGTCATCAAAACCCCTAGAAAGACATACATTCTTTAATTCTGTAAATGGAAAAGAAGCCCAGCCTTGACAAGTTAGCGTTGGTCCTCGGTAGAGGTTATGAGAAACCTTAAGCAGTCCGGGACTGTCAGGAACAACATCTAAGGACCCAAAGCATGCATGAATGCGCAAACAAAAGAAGGGCACACACCAGAACCGAATGCCAGCAGATTCTATCAAATGCCTTCCCAGATTCACCAGCAGGATGACATGCAATTTTCTGTGGGAACTCAAATACAACTAACACTTTATGGAAACAGCAGGATTTTAAAAAGAAACAGGTTGATTTGGCCGGCAGGATCAGTCGATGACAGAGAGCAGAGGCAACTCAGAATGTATGGCAGGAAGAACAAAAAGAGCAACACGTGTCCTATGAAACTCAGGTGAAGTGACTGCAGGTGGGACGAGACTGTCCCTCCTTATAAAAGGTGACCCGTGTATCACGAGACATTCACATTTTATGATTTAGCATGAGTCCCATAACGAATTATCATTCATCTACGAACCTGGATATTCCTTTATTTATATGAAGGAAAACGTCCCAACGACTGCATCATGTGAGGGATTTCATATCCCCTACGTCTTCAATCAACACAACAAGTATTTTATTCAGGTACCCCCGTCTTCATTTTACAGATGAGGAATAAAATAATAAATTTGGCTTGACATTACATAAAAAACAGTGGAGAGTGGATGTGAATCCGTATATCTGGCTTTACATCCAGATTTCCCCAAAAAAGACCATTCGGTGTATTCCACTATTTTTCCACAACAGGTTAAATTTCTACAATGTGAAAAATGACCTTAAATTTCAAAAACTTAGGAAGTACTCTATGTACAGTTACCTCTCATTATTATCTAAACTTTGGAAAATTAAATTTTATATCCAGTAGGAAGACACTTCAAAAATAAATGAATGATTTTCCAACTCTTAATCAAGGTTAAATTCCATGACCTCTCTTTCTGTGTTAACCCCTTTCCCTTATACCCAAGTGTTTTTATGTGATTTGATAAAAAATTAAATGTGAATTAAAATTCATTCCAGGGGAATTTTGCACCTCTCCTTGAGATGATTAGTGACAATTTGCAATCTCACAATCATGATAAATGATCGTTGTAATAAGGAGATGCTGAAAGGAGAGGCTCAATTGGTTCGAGGAGGAAAAGAGTCAGACACTCCATAACTGGGACTTAAGTTCATTCAGTCTCTATGCTTTTTCACTCAACAACCACTTACTACATACCTCCAAAAACGTTGGAACTATACTGAATGCTGTGGACAGAAAACAGGCTGTTCCAAGGATCTCACCCACTCCTCAGGAGCCAAGCGCAAGCACAGATCATTAATGTAAGTTCATTGGAATGTCAGTTCCATGAGAAAGATCATACTAACCATACTGTAAAGGTTACCCAATCCTTTTATTTGCAGTTTGACTGGAACAAGACTGACCATATCACCCAAGCAGGACCAATCTGAATAAAATATCTTCTCCAGGAATACAGAAATATTTGGAGGTAGAGGAGAGATTAATTAAAATGGGCAATCTTCTGGTAGTTGGACCTGTAATGTACATACTTGGAAAATGTGAGATCAGAAACCCCTGCTCCTTGACAGATAAGCTGATGCAGAAGAAGCCCATTTGCAGAGTGAGAGAAGAAAAAAGGATGAAGATGTCTACACAGCTGCAGAGAGAGGACAGAAAGTCTACACAATTTCCCAATTCCTAGTTCTAGTACCTTCCAGGCCTAGGTATAATTCTGCAGCTGGATTCACAGAGACACCGCTATAACCTTAGACTAAATATCCCATTTCGGCTTAAACCAACTTGAGTTAGTTGCACATATTTGGAAGCCAGAAAGTTCAATTTAAGAAGCCATCATGTAAACTTACAGAAAGTAAAATTATTTGATAGCCCTTCATCCTCAATATGCTAGCACCCTACTCGCAAAACACCTTTCAATGATCATGCCCGCTCTTCCCTTTGTTTATCCATACTCTGTCTTCATCTTCTTATGAAGTCTTTACCATTTCCTTTTGTCCTTGGCTCTCATAAGACTTAGCTGCTTCAGAGAATACAATCCTGGGCTGCAAAAGCTATGGAACCCATTTGCTATTT
Source organism: Procyon lotor (assembly GCA_028646535.1). NCBI lineage: Eukaryota > Metazoa > Chordata > Mammalia > Carnivora > Procyonidae > Procyon > Procyon lotor. Next base: position 47,615,444 of record CM053607.1, on the reverse strand, counting down.
GACCCTGCACACATCTTGGGCATCTAGATGCCTAAGTACAATTCAATGATTCTAAAAAGTCTGTGTGCCAGTTTCACTTTCTAAGCAAATGTCAACAACATTAAATGCTTGTGATATATATACTACTAAAGAAATAATATTCAGTTGGGTAACTATATGGCATGGTAACACTCTGAACAGGGGAACACATATAGGAGATATATAGGTGAAAACGTCTTGACTTAGTGCTTGTTTGCAACAATCATGAGCAGGATCTCGCAGTGTGGCAATTCCCTATCCAAGACCCCAGTGAGGGCTTGTATTCCTTTGGAGCTGCCAGGGGAATTGGAGGATGTGACGCACACTCCACGGGAAAACAGCCCAGAGTTTAGGAAAAAAACGCACGCTACTCAACTGTCACATTTCCTAAGTCACTCATGAATATTTCCATACGCGCTAACAGCCAGATTATTTCAAGTATGTCCCATCTTGTCTACCACATCAAGATTTACCAAAAAAGAGAAGCTGAGGATGTGGGTGGACGTGGGAGAGAACATGTCCCCTGGGCCAGTAGCATGAGTTCACAAGTGTAACATTTCCATTCTAGCCCTATAGCCAAATGTCAATCTTTTCCATTCCTTCTGCAAAATAAATAACAGTATCTAAAACATAAAAACACAGCCTCTTTATTTTCATACCAATCCTTCAGCAAAATAAGCCTTTGAGAGGGCATGGGACCTTTGATTTTGCATCTAAAACAGACACTCAGGCCACCAGGAATTCTGTGTTTGACCTAGTTCCAACCACCACACATGCAGTACAAACTAAGAAAATATTTTGGATTCTTCACTGCAAAAGGAGCGGAATTCTCTAGCATTTCTGAAGGTTTTACAAATCAGGAGAGCAGATACCAGAATGGTGAAGGCTGACACATAAAAGGGTGTTATAGAAATATTCAAGAAGTGGTAATATAAGATTGATGGAAAACTTATTATTTTAGCATATGGGGAATTGCCAGAATATATATTAAAATCTAAGTAGGATATGTAAAAATGGGTGGGTGGGTGGAATCTACAGAATTTTAGTCTGAGGTAAAAACACTCAGTTCTCTGCTTCAGTCTGCTCATTTTTCCCAGGGTAATATGCAAGAGTTTGGTCTCTGACTCCACACACATGGGTTTGAATTCCAGCTTGAATTCCCCCTTGTTATCCATGACCCCTGAGCAAAATTCTCAGCTTGTCTTAGTCTCTCTTTATCGTTCTAAATGAGGATGATAATCCTCACTTTACTGGGTAGCATTATAAAGACTTAGACCATTCTACAACGCATTAACACAGTGCCTGACGCAGAGTAAGCACTCATACATGCTAGCAAGTCTACATTAATATGCTCATGTACTTAAAACATAATGGAGGAGGGAAGTGAATCTGATTTGACCAAAGTCATAACTAGACTGTAAAAGACATTAGACATAATACTACTCGGAAACTTATAACCTTGTATTATACTCAGTAAGGTTCCCAGAGTATCTTTCCCACTGTGTATTTATTTAAGACTAGAAAATACATCTCCTTTAACCTCCTTTTCCACCAAGGTTTGCTAAGCAGTTGTTGTACTGTGGCAGTTCTGCCTCTTGACCCTCCACCCCTCTTCCTCCCCTATGCTTTCCTTGTCTATCCTCATCCACTACCAGTGTATACACATTTTATCACCTAGGAAAAGTAAAGGAAAGAATTGGCATTTACACACCGATGCCTCTCTGGCCTGCCTGGCTGAGATGCACCATTTCAGAATCTCACACACCCATGAACAGCATCCTACTGTGACTCACTGGGCACCCAAAAGAAAGGGGAAAAAATGAAAAAAAAAAAAAGAAAGAAAAGTTCCCAATATTGGGAACTTCTTATCTTCCAGGCAATAAGAGCTCCCTCTGCATTATTTCTTCCAATATCCTTAACAATCCCACCCAAAGATCCCCCTATTTTGAATTGGAGAATTAAATTAAACATCTCAATAATCCTTTCTTTTTTAAACTAGATTTTGGTATCATTTCATTTTAAAGATGATGAACCTTGGGTCTAAAAGTCAAACAGCTCACGAGAGATGGAACCTAGTTTTGGATTCAGTCTAACTACAGATTAGGAGCTGTTCAATTCTGCCACTGGAGAACTTTAAAGAAATGGGAGGCCCAGGGGACTTAGGTATTGACTCCAGGGAGATACAATGTGTATCTTTCAAGTTGGAACAATTATAGGGTAACATTTAAAAAATGAGAATTTATTTGGGACAGGCTATATCCATACATGTTCAAGGAAAGCACACACACACACACAAATCCACAGGGGAAGATTAATCAAATAAGTTATTTGAAGGATATAAATATTGAAGCTTTAATATTTCTATTCATTACTTGTGACTTGCTTCTGCCACATAAGAGAGGAAGAGAGAGGAATCTTTCACCTAGGTAAATTATCTACCACTTCCTCCTTGCCCCAATTCAAGCTGTCTCACTACCCAAATGGGGGTGACAATGGTAACGATGATGTCAGTGATGACAATCACTATAACAAAAGCTACCATTTATTGAAAGCTTACTTTACCTCAGAACCTGTGGTAAGAGCTTTATGTGCATGATCTCATTTAATGGTCAATGGCAATGAGGAGTAATAGCAACTGGTCTCCTCATTTTATATATATAAATCTGAGATTTAAATAGGATAAGTAACACATATAAGGCCATACATACAATAAAGGACAATGGTGGGAGCAACTGCCAGGAATCATAACCTCTATGTGTCATATGCTATACACTTCACTGTCCTTACCATCCTCTTCACCTAATGCTGGGGTTCTTGAATTTCAGTGAACATCAGAATCACCTGGGCAGCTTGGTAAAACAGATTGCTGTCCCACTCCTGGTTACTCAGTAAGTCTGGGGTAGAGAGAGCATGAGAATCTGCATTTCTAACAAATTCCTAAAGGATGCTAATATTGCTGGTCCTAGAACCATACTTTAAGAACCATTAATGTAAAAAACAATCTTTTGTGTTTTTGCACTTGCAATGGGAAAATACTAGTACCAAATTCATAGAGATCTGGGGAGTATGTAAAAACTTAGTGCACAGAAAGCTCTTTGAGCCAGCAACCCAGGCGGATTAAATGATCTACACATTCTGGTGTGGGTCTTTATTGCGTTTTTTTTTTTTATTAAGGCTAAGCTCAAATTTTCTAAATAATCTAACCATAATACCTTTCCTTTCCATATCTTTTAAAAGATTTTATTTATTCATTTAGAGAAACACAGCGAGAGAGGGAACACAAGCAGAGGGAATGGTAGCGGGAGAAGCAGGCTTCCCGCCGAGCAGGGAGCCTGATGCGGGGCTCGATCCCAGGACCCTGGGATCATGACCTGAGCCGAAGGCAGCCGCCTAACGACTGAGCCACCCAGGTGCCCCTCCTTTCCATATCTTAATATTGCCTTTATGCCATTGCATGATGGCACAGTGATTACATTTACTGTATGTTGCATATATATTTAACTTTCATGATAGATTGTGTACACTACAAGGCAGCAAATAAATGCCAATTTATATTGTTTTCTTATCTTCCATAGTGCCTAGCAGAGTGCTCTACAAGCATTTATTAAACTGTTTGTTCCTTAATAATGAAATGATTCAAAAGCAGAGAGTGAATCTAGAAGAGATTTAAATTATACTATTAGAATCAATTTAGCAGAAGATTTAGTAAGATCCCTTAGGTCTCCTGATTCAGTCTAATGCCAGCTTAGTTTGTTGCACAGACCTAGATATAGCCATGGAAGAGGAGATAAACAGCCAATGTAATTACAGTGACATAATGGTTACACTTTTATAGCTGAGGGGAGCAGCAAATAGGATTTTAAAAATCAAATTAAAACTGTCATTCCACAACATTAAGTTTCCAGAATTTTCATTTTTTAATATTAATGATTTTTTCTTCAAAAAGGAACAAACAATGCTAATTCTACTGCTACAATACTGTTAATGAAGAAATAAAGAATAATTTATCATTGCATAATTAACACAGTACAGTTAAGCATGTTTTAATGATTTTGTATAATGGCCTCTCATAACTAGATGATACTTGTTAGTCATAGTGGGGAAAGAAAACTATCCAAGGAATCATTAATGAAGATGGATAAACTGACCAGGTTTTTATTTCATTCTTTTATATAAAGTGTTTACAAATTTCTTGGTGTATTTTGGCATTGTTTTATCCCTGAGACTGTAGGTGACCAGATGGTTAATAAAACATTTTTACTGATTCAAGAAATGAAAGGCTAAGGAATAAAAGGCTAAGAATGCAACACATGGAAATCAACAGGCTTTCTTCTTCTTGGCTTCCAAATTGTACAAACTCATAACTTTGCAGATACATGAGACTTCTTTTTTTTTTAATTTTTTTAAGATTTTATTTATTCATTTGACAGAGATCACAAGCAGGCAGAGAGACAGGCAGAGAGAGAGGAAAGCAGGCTCCCCAGTGAGCAGAGAGCCCGATGCGGGGCTCGATCCCAGGACCCTGAGATCATGACCTGAGCCGAAGGCAGAGGCTTTAACCCACTGAGCCACCCAGGCGCCCCGCAGATACATGAGACTTTGAAGGTAGTAGAACACTGTTATCTTTAGTCATCTATAATACCTTAAAATCATCACAATTAATGAAGAATGTTTTGGAGTTTTCTGCTTAAAACTTTCAGGGGCCAGGAAGTAGGGAGAGAGAAAAAAATCAAAGAAGATGAGTTAAAGATGGTAATAAACATGATCTTATATCTACTCTTTCTTTTAATAGTTACCAAAGATAGATTCTTTGTGTTCTTGAAAGTTATTTATAGCAAAACCTGCAAAAATTTCAACATCTACATTCAATCAAAGCAGGTGCATATTCACATTTTGAGTTATTATGGGGTAGGGGAGTGAAGAGGTGGGGTGGACACAGTTACCTTTTGCCCACTGGAGAGGTTTAAAACAAGTGACCCACATGGCCACATCCAGCCTGAAGGTACATTTATTTGAGTCACATATTACTTAAACCATATTTTAGTTAGTGTTCAACATATGCAAATTGAGAAATTACACTTATAAAATATATATTTCCAGCTGCTCTTTAGAAATCAGATCATTTAGCAACACTGAACCCATAACACACCATCTGCAGAACAGTGTTGAGGGCTGTCCCCATTTAGCAGGGACTTGTGTTTCCAGCTCTCTAGTTTTATGTATTCTCTGTTGTCTGACACTCGGTCTTGTTTCATCATTTACATTACCTGTTTGACTCCTGTTGAATTTACATTTTTTACCTGGAGCTACTATATCGCTAGCACAGTGGTTCTCAAAGCACAGTCCTCAGACCAGTAGCATCAGGAACACCAGTGAATTTGTTGGAAATACAAATTCTCAGCTCTCTCCCAGAACTACTGACTCAGAAACTCTGGAGATAGGACCCACTGCTCTGTGTTTAGCAAATCCTTCAGGAGATTCTGAGGCCCATTTAAGTTTGAGAATCACTAGTCTAGCACATTCCTCTTGCATATCCAAGACTTAACATGCTTATTTATTCTTGGCTTGTTTTCATTTCCAGAAGCCTATGAAGGATCAGTACTAGTGGGGACATTAGCAAAACCTTTTCTGTTCTTGTCAGTTGTAGCAGTATTTCCATTGCACAAATTGAAACAGAGGGATGGAGAGTAGTCTCATGAGTTGAGTCACAACCCTCTATTGCTTAAGTTTTCTGTATTCCAGTCCAAGTTTTAATAGAGATTTACAATGATCAAGTTTCATCTGCATCTATACATATTTCTGAATGACAAAGTGTTTTTGTGACAGAAGGAAGCTAAGGGACGACGGGAGAGCCTGTTTTTGATACCACAAAATTGCAAACCCCAAGACAAAAATGTTTTGTAGCACTTCCACATCACTTCACCTACCTCCTCACAGGCTAAGCACAGATCCAACAGCAGCGGATGACACAAGAGCATGGAGAGCACATGGATGGTTCATTTGGGAGACAACAATGCAACAGACTGCCACAGTATCTGATCACATCTATGAGCAGCTGAACTGACATCAGCAGTCACATTTCTCCAGACTTTTTATTACATTAGACAATTTAAGTTCTATTTTTTTAAGGGTCTTTCATTTGAATTTTATTTGCAGCTTAACACATTCCTAACTGGTATGGACACTGCATCTACCACATACTTGAAAAAAGAGTAACTAAGTTTGCATACAAAAAACATATAAAATATACTATCTCCAAATTATGGCTAGTAAAAGACTATGGAATTCCTCTTTCTTTTCTTAAAATTATCAGTATCAAGTTTCAAAGGGCATTCATAATCACTTGCTTTGTGAAACATGGAAAACAAAGGGGTGTATATTTCTCTACATCGCACCTTGGCTCACAATTTCATTAATTTTGACCACATAAACTCTTAGCCTTCATCTTTCAAAATGAGACAGTATAATCTTGGGAATTCATATAAAAACTTATTCTCACAGATCTTAATTATTACCCTTCTTTGGATCTTTTCTAGCTCCTTTTTGTCATTCTTGACAATTTTTAATTACTACATTACATTGTACTTCTGTGTACTGTGTATGTTTTCCATTTTATTTGACATATTTACATCTCACTGGTCCAAGGAACTATAACATAAAGTTGAGGAAAGAGTTTATGATTGTGAACTCTTTCTTGACTCATTTTCTAATACTTTTTGAGTTTTCTTTGCTTAATTTTCATTTTTCTATAATGAAATTCTTCACTTTTTTTCATTGCCTGGTTGCTTTGTTTTGTTTTGCCTGATTTAATTTGGCATTTCACCCCCAGAAAATATTAGATACTTATGATTTGATTATTTTCTTTCCAAACAATTCATTCCTCACTGATTCTTGTTCTAGGAAAAGGATATTAGGATATAACCAAAGTCTTACCTACAGGGATATGTGTTGCAATACTATTTATAATAACCAAGTGTTTGGAAACAATTGGTGATCCAAAAATAGGAGAATGAATTAATCAATTATAATACCTCACACAATACAATATTTCGCAACTTTCAAATAGAATGCAATGTTATGTATCTGTATGCATAGCTAGTGGAAAAAGCAGGGTGCAAGGCATTACATAGCACCTGATCTTATTTTATGGCAGGGTAATAAAGGAAAGTTGTATTATCTTTTTTGCATATTCTATTTTATCTATATAACCTAATTTATTGATATAGTACCTTAAGCTCTTCCATCAAAATCTTGATCTATATGCCTGTCAAATAGAAAGATCCCATCTCAGCATGATGATGCATAAGAAAGAAGCAAAATTTTTAACTCTGAGAGTATTGGAGAAAAATCAAAGTTATCTTTACTGAAATGTTTTCAGAGTATATGGAAGGATTAATGGAAAATTGCATCTTACAATATTCAGCAAACCTCCTTATCTTTTCACACAGGAAAACTTCCTAAAAGTTGTTTTACCACTTCATCTCTCCCAAATCTCACACCAGATAGCAGTTACTCCACTTCCTCTTTCTTTCCCCTAGAGCTCTCCAGAACTTCTCTCCCTAGCTCTCTGTTAGGTTTTCTCTTTTCCTAATGTCCCTTTCCCTTCATAGCTACTTTTTTATTGAGTAAATCAATCTAAATACATTATTCTCTTTCTGTTTGGTCTACTTATATCTCCACAAATTTTGATAGAGAAGCAGTCAAACAAAAGACTTCCCTTAACAACGTGGCAGAAAGAGGACAGGAGGACAAAGAATAAATTGTACTGGCTCTTCAGCATCTGTATTATACTTTACTAATGGTCCTTACATTACATTATACTTTGAGGTTAATACAATACTTTAATTTTAGTCCCAATTACAACTTCTATAAACATCTATTACCTTTATAATCAGTTTAAAAAACAAGATAAATGCCAGCAGCAGAAATTCCTTGGCAGTTTCCATTATTCCCACTGTTCTCTCTATAAGGGGAAGTGCTCATCATCTCCACCCTTTGTTCCTTTGCTTTGGATTTGACAAATCATGCTTGACCAATGTATTTTATTTCTCAAGCACTGGAAAGTTGTTTTAACTCTGCAAAGTTTTAACTCACCCATTGTCAAGGGTCACCAACCTGGAAGGCCTGTCACATTTGTAGGCAGGGACTATGAGAATACCAAAACCACAAAGACAATAGGTAGCTCATTCACTTGCATCTCATGCAGTGCAAGTGGGCTGGCTCCAGAAAACATACCCAAAGGCACTTCATCACATACAAGGTGGGTACTACTTAGTGTAGGATCACATCCAAAAACTGAAAACCAAAGCCAAAGCTAAAGCCAAAAGAATGCATAATGAATGGGAATAAAGAGCATTTAACAAAACAGCAATCACAAGCCTCATCAAGTTTCCCAAGACATTTTAGGAACTGCCATCAAAAACTCATTGTTTCCAAACATCTCTTTAATAATCCTGAGTTCCAAACAATTCTGCAGAGAAACAAAATTGTGATAGCATGGGTCCCAATGGCATCACCATGTATCTAATGAAGAACAAGCAAAGCACCAAGTAAAAATAAAACTTAAATCACACCAAATCTCAACTTTCAAACACATGGACCTCAGAGATACTGTTTCATTTAAATCAACACTGACATATTCTACATTTGCTAGTTGGAGGTTTTCGCCATAACTGAAATAGCCTATAGTTTCTTGTTCTCTCAAAAACACTTTTACTTCTTATAAGTGGACAAACCTGAAACAAATGTAGCTATAAACATCAAAGCAGCAAAAAACTGAAATGTATTTGAAATAGAAAGAATTTATAAGTGCCTATGGTTTGCATAAAGCTCATAGAAAAACATACCAAGAAGAAAAAGGGGACAGGGCTTTATATTTAGCTTGTCATTCCCAATTAACACCAATTCCCTAAACCATTTCATTCATTCTTACAAAGATAAGTACTTTGAAATGGGAAACATACCTTAAAGAAAGAACTACAGCTTTTAGCAATCACCCTTTGGAAAGAGGACCTTCATAATGGTATCATTTTTGATACATTAAATAAAAGTCCTCATTACAATCATCTAGTAAAAAAAGGACTTTAGTCTTCACTTTATTCTAAATGTAGAAAAGATTACAAAGAAATAAAGTTTGCCATTCACGAGTTTGCAATTTGCAAGCGTCAATAAATAATATTATTAAACTTCTTTTAGGGATTCTCCATTTCTTCTGAAATTTGTCAGACCTACGGACTAGGATTTTGAGTGCAGAGCTCAAGACACCAGAAAAAGAACTTTCATAACAGAATATTTAACTACATGGAATGAACAAAAATAAATAATTTCTTAGTTAGGTACCAATGATTTACTGCATAGGATAAAATCTAAACTCACTCGTTCCCACCGCCTATGGGGAACTAGTTCATCTGTCATCTTCTGTTCTCATAACATCAGCCACAGTGACTCCACTCTGGACACAAGGGTCTTCTTTCAGTTTCTTGAACTAGCCAAGGACAATCTCTCACAGTGCATTAGCACTTGCTGCTCCCTCTACCTAAAGGGGTCTGACCTCAGAGCTAGACACGGTGGCACTTGGACTACTCACCCTTTGGCTCTCAGCTTACAGGCCCTTTACACAGAAAGACCTTCCTGGATTGCCTTATCTAAATTCAACACTCACTACTTCCTTTCAGATAGCCTTTTTTTTTTTTTATTACTTCATCAGCAGCAGTCATTACTCTCCCTAATTAATACACTGATTTTTTTCTATTTATTGCTGAGATCTTTCTTTTCTGGGGGGGGGGGGGGGGGGGTAATGTAACTTCCATGAGAGGAAGATGCTTATATTTCCCAATTTCAGTAAATACTTGCAGACTGCATGACAGAAGGTAGAGAAATTTAAGACAAGGGCTGGTTAATCGGCTGACCCAGATAGAATCTACCCTATCCTGGAAGTAGGATAGCTCGATGAAGGAATGAGTGACACAGATGCATAATAGAGAGCTTCCATTTCATCTCCATGTGGAGCACAGCAGGGGGAAGAGCCCTTTCTCTGTGCATTCAGCACTAAACATGGTTCTGACACAAATGGCTTTCTTCCTGAGCTTTGTTTGAAGACTGTGAATGAGGCAACTCTTAGGTGGGAAAGATCTGAAGAAGCAGATGTTCCTGAAACTGCCCTTTCTCTCTTGTCACCCTTTCTCTCCCTGGTTCTGCACACTTTTACTGTGATCCTTGGAAGCTTGGAAGTTCATGGTCACCATGCCAGCTGATCTTTAGGAGTGTAAACTGTTCTCTGGTTAATTCTTACTGAAGTATGGAACATATCTTTTCTTTTCCCTATATGTCAATCAAGCAACTTGTACTAAAAATCTCAGAGAAAGGAAAAGCAAGAGATAAAATAATTTGCCAACTTTATTTTAAATTGATTTGGCAGGCAAGCTTTAAATGTGCCTATCCAAGTTCCTTTCCCTTGTATATAATCCCATCTGAGGGAGAAAAAGTAGACATCATGGTCATATCAGAATCTTCAAAGTTTTATCTTGCAATAAATTTAGGTTGTTGTTAATTCTAGAAAATTGATTTGAGGCCAGGCGTTCAACAGCATTTAAAGAGCACCAACTATATTTCCGAGTAAATATAAACTGTTGTAGCTCTGTATGCACAATGTAATTTAATGCTAAATGGTGCGTGTAGTTTAGGGAAAGGCATAAATAATAAAGTTTTAGTTAAAAAGCACCAATTAACTATGCACTAAACATGACCCTAGACACTGCATAATTGACAAAATTGGTGGAGGAGGATATAAGTGATTATTAATATATTGATCATCATGATGAAACTATTAATGTCATCACGGATGTTAAAACATCATTTAAGAAAACTCAACCTCTACCCTTAGTTTTAAATATGTGTGTGTGTGTGTGTGTGTGTGTGTGTGTGTGTGTGTAATTTGAGAAATAACTTTCAAGAGCTATTTTAGCATAAAAATTGCTAAGCTTTTAATTTTCTTATTACTTCTACATTTAAAATAATTTAATTTTCTTGACAACTTTGGAAAGGAGAATTTTCATTTCATTTTGTTTTTCTCATTAAGATGTCAAATCTAAGCCTCAAAGAGGTTAAGATACTTACCCAAGTATACACAATTATGAAGTCAAAAACAAGGACCCAAACTCATGTCCATCTAACTCCAAAAAACATGTTTTTTGCATTCATCAGGTTGCCTACATGGTCACAGTATGAACAAGAATAGGTAATACTATATTCAATTGTACTTCTTTCCAGAAAGCTATAACATTTGAGGTCAGAACTAGGGATCCATCTGAACATATGTAAAATACTTGGGAGAAGCTAAAATGCTAAGTGTTGACTTGACATGAAGCACCGTGTTAACTCTACTCAAGAGTCATCTAAAAGCAATAATCAGATTATGTTGAGGGTGCACAGAATCAGTGTTCAGTTGAACCAATCTAGCAGAGATCACTAGTTGCTGGTCTTGCTTTAGGTTCTCTTCTGCCTCAATGCACATCTAGAATATCTTTCAGAGTTTCCTTTGCAATTAGATGTGACTGTATAATTGAGATCTACCAATAGAAAAGGAACAGAAGTGATAATGGACCCTTTCCAGGCAAAACCATAAAAATCTCTCAGACGCTCTGCACAGTAGGCCAAAATGAAAGTGATCTTGGAAGATGTATGTTGAAGATGGCAGAGTTTTTACCGGCCTAGGCCTTTTCCTCCCCCAGAACAGTGTGAAAGAAAACCACCCACTACTAGTCACCTGCTTACTATTGTTACTGAGGAATTAATGATGTCTTTGAGCTATTTTACAACAGTAGTTGACCTACCTTAACAAATACAACTAGATTCCATCATACTTGTTGAACTCTATCAAAGGCTAATATTTCCTCAAGCTTTGGGCTCAGCATCTCCTCCTCCTCCTCAACACCTTTATCACCTTTGGCACTTCTATTCTATAGCTTTCTTTGTTTCTGCAAAGTTCTCCCTAACCTCAAAGAGGATATTTCATAGCCCTCTAAAATTTCCTCTTTTGTGTTTCAGAAGCATGGAACAAATTAACCTTGTGAACTCTTACTTGAGGAGATGCCAGGAAAACTCCATCATACTAGGCCCCAAGAAAAGGCCTGACCTTGGCCCTGAATATATTTTTCTACCTTGTTTAGCTTTCCTGAGCAATCTTCGCTGAGAATTTTTCTGTATTTCAAGTATGGATAATGCTTTATCTTTTGTGATTCTAAATTAAGATTTACCTTGGCACATAGGAGGTATTCAAGTACTCATCAAATATTATTTGTCCTTTAGTCCTTCAAGAAGACAGATAAAGTTTCACTGTCATAGCTTTGCGCATCAAGACAACATTATACCTAAAGTAAAGCTAACAAACAAAATCTCGAAAGTTTACACAATGGGCAAAGAAGTATATTGCCTCACTGAACTATGGTCCAAAGTCAATACACTTTTCTTAAACAACCTGAAAAATCTCACAGGTAAAATTCACCTTTTATTAAAATGAGGTAGGTCCAGACACTGAGCCATTTTTGGCACTGGTGGAGAATGCAAACTGGATATCGTGAATTTGCCCAAACTGGTTAATCTGAAAGCAGTGAAAAAACCTTACCTTATGTCTCTTCCTCATTAAGAAAAATTAAACAGAATACTCCTTGTTGGCCCCTCCCAATTCCACGTGAATGAAGGACAGAATGAGACAGTAAAAACCTCACCTAAAAGTATAGCACATATATAGTATTAGGCATTAGCATTCATTTTCATTGTTTTAACCCCTACATTATTACCATAAATGCTTGGGTTTGTAGATTTCCCTATAGAATAGTATTGTTTCATTGTTTTATTCATATAGCTTTGGGTGCATCACTCTTCTTGGATTTAGTTGTTTGTTTAAAACCAAAGAGCCCCCTCAACTGAGAGCAATCGCAAATATACAGCCAGTTCTCATGCTCCTATTGCTCCACAGGCACACAAATCTGGACCTCAGAATTAAATTTTACAATACATTTCTTTTCCTTCCATATGCCATAATCCTTCTGAATATATTCAGAATATAAAGATTCTAATCATCAGCACTGTTTCCTATTCAGGGATTTATAACACCTACAAGCTGAAGTTGTATCCATAGAGAATGGTCCCCATTCTACTTTCATTTCTCGAAGTTTATTCTTCCTCAAAAGAGAGAACCAATTTGCCTCAATATATCACCACTTGGCCAAATAAACCCAAAACTGTCCAATCAACATAACCTCTCAAGCAAGCAAACAAACTAGGAATGGGACTCATGAAAGAAATATGGTTGGCATTTACATCTATCACTACACTTCTCAGAAGCTGTTCACTAAATCTATTCACTCAGCAGCATTCTTAGATGCTAAAATTTTTGTATTGAGATGCACAATGCGACAATCAAGTATCAGGTCAACTCAGTAAGCTTTTACAACGCAACAGCTTTTCAGCAAGACACATTTCTCTCTGTACAGGGACTTGCCACAGTGCAGGAACAAGTGGGATGGAATGGCCTTGTATTTCAGATCAGAGAGCAAAAGTGTGCAATAGATGTCAGACTCCCCTCACATAATACTTCCATCAAGTAAAACCATCTGGATGGCATACTATGTATCAATGCTGTGTAACAGAATATAATGGGAGCCACAAATGCAAGTCACACATATAATGTTACATTTTCTGGTGGTTACATTAAAAATTTAAAAAAGAAACAGGTGAAATGAATTTTAATATTTGGTTTAACTCAACACATCTCAACTACAATAATTTCAACATGTAACTAATATTTTAAAATTTGTAAGTTATTTTGCATTCTCTTTATTCACACTAAGTCTATAAAACCTATCATGTATTTTATACTCATAGTGCATCTCAACTTGGACTAGCCATATTCCAAATGCTAAATAGCCACATGTGGCTACCATATTGCACAGCCAACTTTATGTCTGGGAACATCACATGCTACTTTCCTAGAATGATCCTCATTACCACTTAATCCTTCACTTAGCTAGCCCTATTCACACTCAAGAGTTCAGAATTATTTATTCAACACATATTTATTAAGTGGACACAATATTCCAGGCAGCACTCTAGGGTCAAAGATAAGGAATAGACAGGGCAGTCTCTCTTTCAAAGCATGGAATTACAAACATTTACCCAGAGAGGCCTGGCCTGATTCCTTGATTGGACCAGTCTCTCTGTCATATGCTTTTATTGTGCACACTCGTTCTTCACAAGATGTTTCCCAATTTAAATAATTTGCCAAATATCAACCTTAAAAGACTGTTAGGATCCATGAAAGCAAATAACATCTCACTCACTGCTGCATCTCAAAGCCGACCCAGTACCCTCTGTACCTGGCAAAGAGTAGATGTGCAAAAATACTTGTTGAGCATAAGCAGAAAGGAGGGAAGAAGGAAGGAAGGAAGGAAGGAAGGTAGGAAGGAAGGAAAGGAAAAGGAAGGAAGGAGAGAGAGAGAGAGGTGGAGAGATACACACTGGTAGAAGGTGAGGCAACTTTATCAATGATGTTCATTAGCTAAATGGCATAGCTGGCTGCCATAATTTACCATTCTCTATCCTATTTATATTCAGCCCTTTTTGAATCCTCCCAAACTCCACAGAATCGGTTACTTTATACCTTGTATTTCATCTGCTATTTTCTTAGATTTACTTCAACAATGCTTGAAGTTAGGTCCTAAAGGTATGTATGAAGGGGCTATATATTTGATAGCCACGCCAGTAAATTTTGAAAACTTTTTTTTATCTAGTTTATATTGGATCATATGCATTCAAAAGAAGCTAGCTCACTGTCACCACTGTCATCTTGCCAAGGATCAACGGAATGGTTATAAGCTGCTCACACCTAGCTCTAATTACAGAGATAAGCTGCTATTTCCTTCCAGCGGCCTATTCGCTCTTTACCAACTTAATCAATCCCCGGAATTTTTAGGCCAGTAATTTATTCATTATTGTTTTGTTTTGTTTTGCTAGAACATATATATGCATATTAGGCACTTTCAAATTTATCTATCAGTCAAAAACTTCAAATGTTTTATGACACATATTGGGTTGTTTCATCTCGGTCCTCTAAATCCATATTTTACTCATTGTCTCATTTATGTCAGCAATCTGTAGATTCAGCTAAGTTGGTCGATGAAACTTGACCAACTCTTTGGTTGCCCTCTATCCCCAACCTTTCCCTAGGAAGGTACAGGGTTTTTAAAGTGTGGTCCAGGTACCAGCAACACAGCCATCAACTGGGAACTTGTTAGAAATACATGTCTTCAAGCATCTCCCAGACATACCAAATCCGAGAATCTGGGGATGGGGCCCAGCAATCTGTTGTTTTATGGAGCCCTGCAGGGGAGTCTGGTGTACAATCTGATGCAGAGTTTAAAAAGCACTGCTCTCAGCCAACCTCTCGCCCTGTGCTAGGGTATAACATTATCAGAAACAGAAGTGGATTTGCCCACTGGGCACTCAGTTTTAGAAATGAAATAGGGTATCATGATAGAGAAACGTGTTTAGAGAGCATATTTAAATCTTGGAATGATAAAAAAAAATAAAACTATAAACTAAAATGAAATATACAAAGAATGGCACAAGCATTAAAAAAAAAAAAAAAAAAAGACCCAAACTCTTAAATTGAAAATCCATCAAATTTCATTGTAAAGGGGAAAAGAAGTCACTGGGGCTATTTTAAAATCTACAACATTTCTGAAGTCAGATTCCAAGTTGTCTTTCAGTTTTTGTTTATAGTATTTTTAGATCTCCCTCTGCATGCTATGTTTTCTTTTAGACATACTGCCAACTTTTTGTATCTGTCATCTGGTTTTGAAAATGAGGTTTCTCATCATTTTTTAAGCATTTCACCATTTCAATTGTCACACTAATGCCTGGTACATCTGGAAGTTCCTATGATAGGATGGATTTAGAATCTACATTTAAAAGCGTGTCAAATAATTACCAATATTTAATTTCATGTTCCTTCAGAAAAAAAAAAAAAAACCCATTAGAGGTTCTACAGCTCTTCTTCCGTGCCATCTCCTAAATTAAACTTCATATTAAAAAGACTAGATTCTAGGATTTCTCAGGCTTTACATTTTCAAATTTAAATTCAAAAAAGCAGAAAGAGCTGATATGGAATGAGGTGATTTATCCCAAGGGTTTGTTCTTTTTAACTCTAAGATAAACCGAGAATCACAAAGGGGAGGGGAGGGAAGAGTCACATGAGTCGGGCTGGCATCCTCATGCTAGTTTTGTGTGTGATTACATATTGCTTTGGGGTTTCTATTTCAAGCGCTAGCCATTTATTTTTTCCTCCAATACAAATGTATCCTTGATGAGTAGGGTATCGTTCTAATTATTTTTAATAAAAATCATTTGGCACCCTTGAACTTTCACAGTATTTCTCCAAAAGGTTCAAAATATTAAACAAAAGTATCCTTCCATCCCCAAACTGCAAAATGACTTCAGAAAGTTAATTAATGTCACATCTGGAAGGATTAGGCTGTGAAAGCTGTTTGGGATGGTAGCAAAGAGCATAAACTTGGGAGTCAAATTGCACAGGTATGGATTCAGCTGTGCCACTTACTTGCTAGATGACCTTGAGCAATTCCCTAAACCCTATGTTTAAAATTTATCATCTAGAGCAAGTGTGTGGAAATTTATCTAGCTCTGGAACTGTTGGTTAGCAAGGATCAAATAAATGAGCTCATGTAAGGGTCTATCTTGACACCTGACACACAGTTTCAAATACTTATGGATATGATTTTATTAATTGGTTCAATTAATGAAATGATGCCTTGATAAGAAGTTCTTTCACCACGAATTGCATGGAGCACTGGGTGTGGTGCATAAACAATGAATCTTGGAACACTGAAAAAATAAACCTGAATTAAAACAAACAAAAAAAAAAAACAAGTTCTTTCAGTTAGGGACAAGTATATTAAGACTTATCATCCTGGTGCTAGCTGATTTGCCATAAACTTGTCAAAATGAGTGATGGATAGGTTGCTAGACAAATTAGTGGGTGGGTCCGAGAAGATTAGAGTAGGGAGCATTCTTGAGAAATTGAGGATAAGAAGTACCAGCAATCATCCATTCTCATCCACAGGTAACCTCTACCTGCTCCTTTCTTCCATACTCCACATCTCCAACACAAAACTACACTCCGTCATATACACATGGGTAAGCAGAAAGGTCCCCTCTGCTCAGGAATCTGAGGGCAACATGCAGATCTCTCCTAACTACTTTCTCCACCTAATGGATGAAGGGTGCCTTGTGATACCATGTGGAACACTTGCCTTTGCTTGTTTGAAAAAACACTACCCTTGTTTTAACCCATGATATGTATCAGCTTAACTTAGTCATTATACCTTTTATTTTTTTCTTAAATCTATATTTAGATATAGGTTTTTAATATTGTAATATGAAAACATGATAAAATATAACACACTATAAAGAAATACATAAAGGAAAACAGGTGGCCACAAATGACAATAGTTCAACTTACAACTTTTTTACTTCACGATAGTGTAAAAGCAATACACACTCAGTAAAAACTGTACTTTGAATTTTGATTTTTTTCCTGGGCTAGTGATACATGATATGATACTCTCTCCTGATGCTGGACAGTGGCAGCAAGCAGCAGCTCCCAGTCAGCCATGCAATCCCCAGGATAAGCAACCTATACACTTACAAACCATTCACATTTTACTTTCAGTATAGTATTCAATAAAATACATGAGATATTCAACACTTAGTTATAAAGTAGGTTTTGTGCTGGATGACTGTGCCCAACTGTAGGGTGATGTAGATGTTCTCAGTACATTTAAGTGGACTAGGCTAAACCATGATGTTCGATAGGTTAGGGGTATTAAATGCATTTATATGTTATATATAATATATATAAATATGTATAAGTATATATTCCTTCATATATTATATATTTATATGCATATATATAAAGTCCATAAAAGCAGTGAATGTTCATTGCAGAAACTACTCTGTATGAATATATGGCTATTTCCAACCATTACATATAAAGTGATACATCCGTGCAAAATTTTGGTAACCCACTGTACATATATTTATTACAGTCTATAGAGGTAGCAATAATAACAATCTTTTCCTTTTCTCTTGAATCCTAAACTAATTCAGAAGCAGTTAAAAGCTGTAGCGTATTAAATGGGAAAGCTTACGTCCCTCCTCCCTTCTGGACATAGAAAAGAAGAAACGTCCATATCCCAGACACGGGGATAGTTCCAAGAACCAGTTCTACCCCTTCCTAACCCCTTGGGGACTGGTCCTTAGGAGAGGAAGACTAACTCATCTAACTGGCAAAAATGGGAAAAGGAAGTGAACAAGGGGAACTCTCTCTCCAGCCATGCCAGGGGAGGCCTGGCATTGTTTGGGTCTACCTATGATGGAATGCCTGGGTTTCACTGGGGGAAGGGATGTTCAAGGGGTGACAAAGAGGTGAATGAAGGTGATATTTTGAGCTCCATTATCTGGCTCTTTCACTGCTGGTTTCCACCTCAGTTTGAGAGAACAGAATGGGGTTATTCTTTGGTCTTTTATATGGCCTTTGTGAGATCCAAATTACTATTCTACAATATGCCTGTCTCTTAATATGTTGAGAATGTTTTCCCATCACTAAATATTCTTTCTTTTATAATATCATCTTTCTGTTCAACATTTTTATTGTATCATGCCTTATTTCTTATTGAGCCAGTCTCTTAATATTAGATAATTGGGATTTTTAAAAAATTAAGTTGCTGTAATTAAGTTTGTAAATAATACAAACACACAGTATTCTTTCTACACCATTCTGCTTATTTACTGAGGGTAAATTCTTAAAAGAACACTAGCTAGGTCAACATATGTGAAGATATGAGATATTTTTTTAAAGTACAGTGCAGAGTTGTTATCTAGAAAGTTTGGGTTATTTTATGCTTCCCTTACAAGTAAATGAGAGTACCTGTCTCCTTGAACGCTTACTAGAGCTAAGGAATGGAATTAAAATAGTATGTCATATTTCACTTCTCAAGATTTTATATGCTTTAGGTAGTGGAATAAAGCCAGGGTGCATCCTTTGTTTGGAAGGTACTGTTTGACTACAGTTTGCCCAAGTGTGAAATGCCATATTTCCTTAAATCAAGTTACCTAATCTCTTGACATTAACAAATATTAGCATTTTAAAACCTGTTTTGAAATTAAGACAAAAGCAAACATCATTGCTAATGTACATCTGAGGGAGGACGGAGAAAGAAACCATGGAAACCAGCAGAGGAATTAAAATGGCAATGAAGAATTAGACACCAGAATAGAACCAGCAATAGGCCAGATGAGGATTTTAATTGGAGCCAATTTGACAAGAATTATAAGGTGTTCCTTCACATTTTTCTTTTTTCTCTCTTTCCTTTTGGTCATCCTTTTAGGAACCCTTGATAAATCTAACCTCCACTATACTTTCACTTCTCATAAAACTCCTTAAAAATACCACAGGCAGTTACTACACACAAACACAGCTCAATTTTTAAGCCACAGGATGGCACTCTGGGTGCATACAAATGATGAAGTGCCACTTTCCCCCTGGGAAAGAGGTTCTCTGTCCCTTGCGAGGTTCTGATAGACACTATTCCTTAGCCCTAACTCAAAGTCCAGCACCTACCCATGGGAGGAATTTCTAGTGACTAAGACTTCTCCATTCAGAGAGCCCAGGGTTTCTCTTGGGTGTTTGTCTCCACATGTCAAACACTGGCAAGGGGCTTCCTAGGACACCTAACCTCTTAGGCTTCTCACTTCTTTGAAGGTTACGCCTATGGAGGGTGAGAATTTTTCTCACAGAAAACAGATATATCCCTGACATGAGCACATCGGGAATGTAACCACTTCACTGCTTATGGATCACATAATAAAGATGCATTTCCATATGGTTGATAGTTCCGAGCACCAAAAATAGCAGTGCTGTTTTTCTTTAAATATAATTAATGTTCTGTTGTGTGGGAGTGAGGTTAACATGTGATAAATGCAGTTGTAGGTAAATCACACAGAATTTTTTTTCCCATATTTGGACAACTGAAGTTGTCATTATTATAGGTATCATCATGATTGTTGTTTATCATTAAAATGTGATATAAAAAGAAAAGCATCCCTGAGCTTTAAATGTTAAGACTGCTGATATAATCATCAGAATGTTAAAAGACATAAAAGATGACATAAGTCAGTCGCAAAGTGCACTTAACTAAATCTTTAGTAAACTATAAATAATAGTAAAGAGATTTAGATTAAAATCACAATAATGATTTCCACTGATGGAATGAAAGAGGAAGGAGTTACCAGGCAAGTGATGGGGCACAGGGAATGGATGATAAGGAGACAGTATGGGTGCAAAGTGAACTCCTGTCAAGGAATTATTGGAAAACAATTCAATATTTAAAATAGGACAAAATGATAGGAAGCCTGAATGCCAAGCGAAGGTTTCTTTTCTCAGACACAGAATGAAGGCCTTAGGCAGGGATGTTGTGTGATGGAGACACAGTTTTAAGATGAATCAGGTATCTGTGGAAAAACCTGGGTTAGGAAAAAAGAGGCGAAAGCAGAGAGCCTGAAGACATAGAGGTGTATTAGAAGGATCCCACAGGTGACTAATGTAACAAGGGCTCAGGCCACAGTGGGGGCAGAGGAAATGGAGAAAAATCTGCAGGTTAGAGCGATACGGGGAGAAATATGGACTGTCCAAGCTAGGTGACTAAGTGACACTGGTAATGCAGCCTTCAAAATCACAACTTCAGATAGCCCAGCATCTTGAACGAACACAACCTCCAATCCTCTCAGCTCACGACAATAATTCTCTGAGCTGATCTCCAAGGACCCATTTTTCTTCTTCTGTAGTCCCCTCCAGGCTTCATTCCTTTTCCTGCTCCACTAGAATAATGTCCTCAAAAATAGCCTCAGTTCCCTTACCCTTCAAATTATTTGGCAAAACCCTGGATAAACACAACTAGTCATCAAGTGTTTCCCACCCCACCTGTATCCACACACATTAACAATGATGGGTCTTACTCAATAAGAAGGATGCAGGCATGAACCCATGAGACATGGTCTTAAAGTATTCAGAAATTTTACTACATTTCTTTACTATCTTCCATCTCTACCCTTAGCAACTACAGTAAAAGCATTTTCACACCTTCTCCTTACTTTTATCTGATCATCTGGCCTCATTCCCTTTAAGACTCTCTAGAAACT
>CM053607.1:47543107-47593653 GCA_028646535.1 Procyon lotor | reverse complement strand
CCTCAGTCTACAAGAGGCCAATCAGCCCAGTCCAAATTGGAAGAGAAATGAAAAGTGTCTGTTAGTTACGGTGTTCTACATTACCAATTATGGTTAGCTAAATGAACATGACAAGACATATTTCAAAGATACCTTGAAGATACCAGATCTTTTTGTTTTCATTGTGAAAGGCAAAATGACTCAGAGACCAGTTTCTCTGGGATTTATTTCATCTGCTTATAGGAAAACTTATCAACTCAGGCACATAAGGCCATTGCTCTGTTTATGAACCAAGTATGCAAATACTGCTGTCTAATTACATTTTATATACCTCGATACAATGCACAATGGGCCCCCAGAAAGGTTTCTCTCAGAATATCTAATCATAAGCAAAGAGCAGCCTCTTCTTTTCTAAAATAGAAACTGAAGCAACTGAAGCAACTTTCATCTGTGATCAAGAACATCTTTTCCTGATCAGTGGAGTGAGAATCCAAGCAACTTGACTATTTTTCATTCTTCACAGGCTTCTGATACCTTGATTAAGACAATCTGTTAAATCCCAATTCTTACTATTTCAGCTGCTGTCTTTCCTGGGCCTAGGCAATCAGGAGAGAAGGCCAGTTTGCCTAGTCATTCCATACAAGGAAGTGTCCACTTAACAAAGGTAGCTGCTCTATACACATAAACAGGCAGAACCGGGGTGCCTGGGTGGCTCAGTCGAGTGCCTGTCTTTGACTCAGGTCATGATGCCGGGGTCCTGGGATCAAGCCCTGCACTGGACTCTCTGCTCAGCAGGGAGCCTGCTTCTCCCTCTCCTGCTCTCCCTGCTTGTGCTCTCTGTCAAATAAATAAATAAAATCTTTAAAAAAATAAACAACAAAAAACATAGGCAGAACTTAACCATCCCTGGTATAGAAGAAAAATTCCCTTGCAAACCTCAGAGGCTGAATAATTCATAGTCTCCCTCCATAGCTAATTCTTGTTTTCAGGATATTCTAACTTTGGAGAAACTCTCCCTCAGGTCTAATCCAAGCTTATCTTCATAGACAGTAAGTTCTTTAAGTATCAGGGAGACTAAAGGAAATATTCTATATGCTGAGATTTGAGGCATGAAAACTGAGAGCTTGGCCCAAAAACATCTCTCCTACTAATTCTACCATATCTCATAGGACCTAACCTCTATCGATTGTATGATCTACTATTACTTTGTAAATGACTAATAAAAAATGTTGACCATCAAACTAAGACTAGTGCTTTATCACTTATTTTTTTAACTTATTGGAAGACCTCAGAGTGCCTGGGTGGCGCAGTCAGCTAAGCTTCCAACACTTGGTTTGGCTCAGGTTGTGACAGTGTCATGAGATAGATCCTTGCATCTGGCTATACACATTCAGTGCAGAGTCTGCCTGAGACTCTCCCTCTCCCTCTGCCCCTCCTGTTCATGTTCTCCCTCTGTCCCAAATAAATCATCTTTACCAAAAAAAAAAAAAAAAAAAGGAAAGAGAAAAGAAAGAACTTCTAATACTTAGATTTTTATTATATTACTATTTTGTGGCAAATAGTAAAAAGTTCCTAACACTGCTTCATATATGGAATCCCACTCTTCAGAATTATTTTTTAATTAAGAATCATAAATATCTGTGCTTTTCCACACAATGAAATTCTCTATGCTGGAAAGCTGATGATTCAGCATTTCCTAAAACAGAGTTCCACTACTGGTGATTCTCTTCTCAGCTGTTAACATCCACTCTTTTACTGTTGATGCTTTTCTTGATCTTAGGAGAAGGTTTAAACAGATTACTAGACAACAACTAAGACAAACGTTCCCTTTAAAATGTTCCCTAAATGAAATGTCAAGTTGTTGCATTTAAATGCAGATGGCAATTAAATTCAACCTATATTACTGATAATGCACGTGACTTGATCAAAGTTTTTTTTCACACTTTGTTTTTATTTAAGTTCCAGCTAGTCGATATACAGTGTAATATTAGTTTCAGGTGTATAAGATTTGATCAAAGTTTTTACCATGCTTATGCTATGACAATTTCATTACAATGGTCTTTGGCCAAGTGATTCAACACTACTGTCAATTGTTAAATGTTAAAATGTAAAAAAATATAAATTTCTTAAAACTGATGAAATATGGATCTCCCATTGGAGGCAACTTATTCATTTGTCTATTTACTCATTCAGTCATTAAAAATTATATTTATGGAGTATCTACCATGGGACAGGCACATGGATAAGAGTCATAAAATGATCAAGTAGATGGTCTGGTTTCTCCAATCACAGACTCAGAAACTCATGGATCTAAAATTATATTCTGTAAGAGTTTGTGGCCTAATCATAAAGAGGAGTTTCTAGTTTCTCACAAGGTGTTTGTTGATCAAGAAAAATCCTAGGAATTGCAAGAGAAACTTTGCTATTCCGCCAAGATACCAATCTACACCTAACAGAAGAAATAATAATTAGAGAGGTTTCCTGGAAATGAATAGATATATTAATCTAAGATATTGGATATTGTTCACTTTGGGAAGAGAAAGATCAAAGCAGACCAAACTAAGTGAACCAAGGTATTCTATGTTCAGATTGAGAAAAAGAATATACAAGTAGAGGTAGACTGGGTCAGAGAGCCATGCTAATACCAGTGATGTGGAAAAGGACTGGAGGCATCCTAACGTTCATCTGGATGTTCCTATAACTTCTGTTAGCACCTCAAATTCTAGAACTTTCTTGCCTATATCTAAGATATGGACCATTCAATCCCTATGTTATCCACATTCCTGGATTTGGCACTCCTGCCTACTTCCTGATATGTTACACTATCATCACAGAATCATCAAATGGACCTCTTCAAAGGGCCATCAAAGAATTACAGAATTCTAAAATTTAATCCAAACTTCAGATTGTTTTAGAAATAGGGAAATTGGGGCCCAGAGACAGAATGCAAATTGCCTAAGAACAGTCAGCTTTATTCCTGTCATATAATCTTTGACAATGGAGTCATTTGATTATTACAAGTCCAGTGTCTTTCAGCCACTGATTCAATGACAGCTCTGTCTCAGATACTCCGAGACAGCAACTTTTTGTTGTTTATTCTAGAAATGATAGTAATTTGTGGTTGAGTTGAACACTTGAACACGTACATATACACACTCATGCATGCAGAGACGCATGTATCACTTTTGAATGTCAAGCACTATCTTGGAATTAGATGTATGAAAGATAAAATGATGATTCCCTTCCTCTTAAAGGCTCTATGTCCCAGAGAGAAAGGAGAACATGGCAAAAGTCCATGTAATAATTAAGATGTGAATAAGCTACCATGTGATAGCTGAAGAGATTTGCTGAAGAGATTCAGAGATGATCTCAGAGAAGAGGAGATGCCTGAATAGAAAGAATTGGGAGTTTATGGTATAAGAGGGAGAAAGGCTGGTGGAACAAATATCTGTGGATCTTGCCTACTTTGTGGTCTTTCCTACTGCCTCTAGTAACAGCAACTTCAATTTCCTGAGAGATCTCATCACTCCCTCATTCTTGTTCCATGTGATTTACCCCACCCTCGATTCAGAGTCACATATATGACCTAGGGCTCACCCATCAGAGCATGCCACTGACCTGATCACAGGATTGGTTAGTAATGGATGAAGACTTTAGTCAGACTAATGAGACTTGAATCTGGGACTTTTACTAAAATAGACATGAAAAAAAGCAGTCTTTTTTTTCTTGTGTTACCAGTAGAATAGATCATAATTTGGAGCAGATGGCAGTCATCTTGTAACCATGAGGGAGAGCCTGAAAATGGAGCCATTACAAAGGCAAGCAGAACTGACAGATGGAGTAAGATCACTACCTGATAAAAATCATCAGAGTATCTGGATACAGCTGTGTCTGAAACTGTGCTAAATCTACCTCAAATTTTTTAGTTGTGTGAGTCAAAAGCTTTTTTACTAAGTCCAGATTCAATTATATTCTCTTTTCTCCATATAAAGGGCTCCTAATAGTGGGTGTGTGTTAGACAATGCTTATGAGAGAAGATAGATTCTTGAGGAGCCAGAGGGTAGTGTGATGAGCTGAATTATTTCCCTCAAAATTCATATGTTGAAGTCTTATCCCCCAGTACTTCAGAATGTAACTATATTTGGAGATAAGGTCTTTAACGAGGTGATTAAAGTTAAATGAGGTCATTGGAGTGGGCCCTAAATCAACATGACTGGTGTCTTCATAAAAAGAGGGGATGATGACACAGAAATGTACACAGAGAAGAGCATAAAATGACAGGGAGACAATGACATCTGTATGGCAAGGACAGAGGCCCTCAGAAGAAACCAACCTTGCTGACACCTTGATCTTGGACTTCTAGCCTCCAAAACTGTGAGGAAATACATTTCTGTTCAATCCCCTAGAGTGTGGTACTTTGCTAAGGCAGCTCTAGCAAGCTAATAGAGGCAGTTTCCCAGGAAGAATGAGTGTCACGGATAAAGGATCAGGACTGTCAAAATGGGCACATGCAGAAGTGGTCAAAGATGAAGGTAGAGAGAGGACAGTGTAAAGTATGTTCAAATGGATGCAAAAAATAGACATAGCGTATGTCACATTCATCACGATTTGATTCGGTGTCATTCTTTCTTCTTTTATACACATCTTTGTCCATAATGGAAGACAAGCCACACTGCTTAGTTTTTAGACACTGTGACTCAAGTCTTCAAATACTTACTTGTTTTGAAATGTATCAGGGACCCAATTCTGCTAAATATAATCAATTCTCCCTGCTAAGTTTAGGGTATAAGCTTCTTTCACAAGAGCCCCACGATTGCGATGTGCAGTTTGATAGAAATCTGGTGTTTTCAAGTTGGTCTCTTCAAGTAGCCTGGCTTCTAAGAATTGGGTTACTGTTGATTTTTGCTTCAAAATGGTATGCGGCTCTATTTTGTCTGTGCACAACCGAGTACTGATGAAACAAAGTATAGTCTGGCCTTTAAACAATGATGACAAAAAAGCCTCAATTGCTGAACTTTCAAAAACCTCCCAGGCTCAAGAACATGCTCTTCACTGTTGCTGTAATGAAGTCCTTTAGCTCTGGGAGTCAGAAGAAGAGTAAAAAGTGAAGCTAGAGGAAGAGAAAGAAGAAACTTGTTTGAAACAGAATTTTGAAAATTGTATTTGTTTGCCCTTAGCTTGGGTGTGAGGACTCATTACAGACTAAATTCTTCATGTTTCATCTGGATACACAAAGACAGAGCTAGAGCTGGTAACTCGAGGGAACCAGTCTCCTGTGTTATTTCCAACTCTCCACTTATTAAAGTTAGACCAATGCTATTTTCTCTGTACCAAGTTCTATCAGAGACATTTTAAAGTGCTCTTTACTCGCTTGATAGAAAGCATCTGGGCATTCTTGAGTGTTTTCATGGATTTTTACCCATGCTCATAAAAAAACCATAAGGTTCTTTTTTTTAAAAGCACCATTTCATTTCCTGATATAATTGTTTATTAATTTTCAGATCACTCTATAAATCATGTCCTCCTCATCAGGCTGCCAAACACACATTGAAAGTCCTGCAGAATAACAAAGCAAACAAACAACAACAACAACAAACTCCACCACCCAAAAAACGTAGAAATTATGTTTCCCTCTTGTAATCATTGATGCTAGCTTTCAATCTTAGCAGTGATATTTTCTTCTGATTCACTATAAAAAAAACAACTCCTTCTAAATGCTTTTTATACTGAGGAGAAAAATGAAATCAAGTGCTTTCTTATCATAATAAGTGAATGCATTATATGTTAACAAGCATTTTCTTATTTTTGTAATGGAAAAAATTGTTAAGTACTATTTCACTCTCCTTAATTGTAATAAAGCAGATTTGCTTTCATACTGAAATACAATAAATCTGATAAATAGCAGTCAACCCAAGGTGGGGTTGAAATCCCAGTGAAAATGCTGACCCTCTTCATAAGTGCATGTAATGTTACAGATAGGCCAGGGCTTAATGGCCTCCCTAAAATATATATTTCCAATTGTTTTCTTGTTTGATAGCTTCAGACACTGAGCTATAAATGGAAAAATGAAGAACGAAGAACGAAGAAAGAATAAGAAAGAGGAGGAGGCAGTAGAGCAGGACATTGATGACAAGGATGACAAGGAAGGAGGGGGCATTATTTTGCTAAAATCCATAGCTACACATACAATGATATGGCCTTCTATTTTATTTTATTTTATTTTATTTTATTTTATTTTTTTAAAGATTTTATTTATTTGACAGAGAGAAACACAGCGAGAGAGGGAACACAAGCAGAGGGAACGGAAGCGGGAGAAGCAGGCTTCCTGCTGAGCAGGGAGTCCAATGTGGGGCTTAATCCCACGACCCTGGGATCATGACCTGAGCCGAAGGCAGCCGCTTAATGACTGAGCCACCCAGGCGCCCCTGGCCTTTTATTTTAAAATAAAGTTTCAGTCAGTTTGCACGAGCAGGCAGCCAGCTGCAGTTATACTGACTTCTAGGAGAATACTTATCTAATACCTACACAAACAGCAAGGTCAAGCTTTTACGTTCCACCTTCTCTAGCAGGCTTCAAACTCCAGAGCCAGGAATGATGATGCTCTTCCTTCCCAAACTCACAGAGTATTTATTCTTGCTGCCACTGATTTGGCACTTAGCATATGCTACCAGGCTTTGTTAATTATCTTTTTTATGTACATGCCTTGTCTGTCCAAATAGCTGACTCTCCTTGACTGTAAAGACAGTATATTGGAGAGCACTTTTATCTCCACCACACAGCAAAGTGTTTTGCCAGAGTAGTTTCAACATACATTTTTGGATGATGGTGGTGATGATGAAGTAAAGTTGAGGCATTATGCAATGTGCCCTATGACACGAAGGCATCTTGAACATTTTCTGCTATAATCTAGCATCCACTTCTGTGTGCCATAGGAACTTAGCACGTTTGGTAAATTTTAAGCAATTTTCTTTCAGTCCAAGTAAGCTGGTATTCAGCTATTGAACTAATTCACATTACAGTTCTGTGTACAGATGTGGGGTTTGATGCGGGGTTCGATTCCAGGACCCCAGGATCATAACCAGAGCCCAAGGCACTTGCTTAACTGACTGAGCGACCCAGGCAGGCACTCCTGTGTATATTTTATTCTTCTAGGAGGTTCTAACTCTTTAAATACTTTTGTCAGTGGCTCTCCATCCTGACTTTTTATCAACACTACCTCCAAAGCTTTATAAAATGAAGATGAGGGTCCCATCCAAGATCTAAAATATCAAAATATTTCGAAAAAGGGATCCAAAATCTGCATTTAAAAAATATCTCTATTGATAATTCTGATGTGTGATCAGGTTTGAAAACTACTGAAAAACCTACTCCAAAACTATTTTCTTGCCAATATAGCCTTTTCTCCCCCCTTTTCTCAACTTTTTTTCAGATTTTGCACATTAATTAAGTCATACGTGAAATAATGGCAAATGCAAAGAGAGATCAAATGGTTATAATTTATGTGAATGAAATATTTAATAAAATATTTAAATCACTAAATATGTGAATGAAATAAAAATATGCTAATGAACTATTTCTGCATTTGCCACACCACTTTACCAAAGATTTAAAGCAGTTTTCAAAAACAATTTGAGGGGCGCCTGGGTGGCTCAGTGGGTTAAAGCCTCTGCCTTCGGCTCAGGTCATGATCTCAGGGTCCTGGGATGGAGCCCCACATCGGGCTCTCTGCTCAGCGGGGAGCCTGCTTCCTCCTCTCTCTCTGCTTCCCCCTCTCTCTCTGCCTGTCTCTCTGCCTACTTGTGATCTCTCTCTCTGTCAAATAAATAAATAAAATTAAAAAAAAAAACAATTTGAGAATAATAAAATAAATATTGAGGGAACTGAAGCTGAAGGGATACAAGGGTAGAAAATAAGCAACTACAGACAGGCAGGAGGGTAATGTTTGCAAACTGGAATGGAATGCATAGTGTCCTGTTAAAGACATAAGAGTCCCCAAATCTGGTTAAGTCTGTGTTTCCTAGTAGCCAAAACAAAGAGAGAAATACAGGTACTGTATCATCTCTGTGAAATTAAAGCGGTTCACTTTTCCAAACGCTGGTGGATCCTTATAAAAAACAGAACTTGTAGCTCTGGTACACCACCTCCCACATAGTCATTCCTACAACAATAGCGTATTTTCTTCTATTATTTCTTAAAGTTTCCATCAGTGTAGTCTGCTGGCACAATGACAACACAAAATTTTGCAGAAGTGATTCGACAAGGAGCCTAAACTCTCCAATTACTCGGGAAGCAAATTTTAGAGAATGTTTGCCTTTCAGTTAATCTTCTATAAATATTATTTCCTGTGACTGTATTTTTGAAAATGATTTGTAAAAGTTTGAGACCGTCCTCAAACATGGAGTCTGTTGTGTCAATATTCTCTATGGCTAATTAAAGGCATTTACCTGACCATCATCTGTGTGGAGGGACAGATCTGGTGTTTTTATTTAAAAATAAAAATCCAAATTCACACGCATGCTAGAGATGTTGAAACCCCATCTCTCTAGTGGCAACTGGAAAAGAAGGTTCCCTTTGAGTGGGACCAATTTTTCCTCAGAAAACAGTTCTTAGTCATTTTTAACATTGGAATAATGTTTATTATATAACCTAAAATTGCCTAGAGTTGAGCTATGTGCTGAATTTTTCCTTAAATATCAAATTTCAATAAATATTCTACTCTGTTTACTTTCCCGCCTGGCTTTTCATATATAAATCTAGAGGTGATGATCACCTTCAACTGACCTACAATATCTGGTCATGTTGTATATGTCTTTCTTTAGGGGGTACATTTAATCAGAGAGATTAAACCACAAGTACAGGATTTGAATACAGAAAAGAGAGAAGCTATGGAGCTGAAGATTCCTAGAGAACCGAATTTCTGCCTCCTACACTCACTGGTTGCATGGCCTTGAGCAAATCCACTCCTCACATGCAAAATTAGTGCTTTACTCTTTTTTGACATTTTTCTTAGCATTGTTGCTAAACATTTTTTTGTAATGTATAAAATGCTTGCTAATGGCAGGTATTTATTTTTCTTTGGATTCCGTAAAAAGAACACTAGCACTGAGATTGAAGAGGAAAGCTTGATGTCTTATGAATCAATGGTCAGCAGTCACCTATAGGTACATAGAAACACACACATACACACACAAGATCTGATTTCCTCCCCTCTCCTCACTTTTGTACATGAGTGCCACAGTGGCTTTATTTTCATAGCCCTCATCTTACTAACTCAGTCCTAGGCATAAAGTACAAAATACATCACTAACTTCAAATCATTCTTTTCACGGCTTTTCTTTTCATTTGCTGTATCTGGCCATTTATTGTAGTCTTATGATCGGCCACATTGCTTGCCAGCACCGACCTTCACATTTGACTTCCCCCCCAGACATTAAGTCCCAGGGAGGAAGAAGTCATGCCTATCTGGATTGTGGCTGCCTCCCAAACCCTTATAAAGTGTGTGAAACACATTAGGCATTCAGTAAAGAGCTGTAACGGTTTCTCATTCTCATTCATTCATGTAACACTAGTATTATCACCCCATTTTTAGAAATTAAGGAAGAGAGGAAGCAGTTTGAACAAGGGAATGAGGCGGAGTTCACATCTGAACCCACTTCTATAGAGCTCTCATGACCCTATTATGTATTACTTGCCCAGTATAGGACGCAAACTCTCCAAGAATCTAGGTGTCGCTTGGGTAGCTAGGGCTCCATGTGTCACACATCAATTCTTATTTGTGTTGCGATAATTTAATTGGATTTATAAGTGTGAGCAGTAAGCAAAATGGGTTATGTCCCAGGTTTGGCTTATAAAGTGCACGGTCTCTAGAAGAGAATATTTATATTGCCCACTGTGTTCTTATGCATATCGGCTAAAATGTCCACAAATTTGGTTCTTAGCTTCCTTGTTACTAAAAGAAACTAACACAACTGACTGTAAGAATCGCAGTGTCTATGAGCTACGAAAAGAAACAAAAAACAGGGAGAAAAACTCTGGATTTTTAAAAGAAGCATTCCATTTTCTCACAGTGAGACTTGAGAGTCTTGTCTTTTCTCCGTGAGCTTTACTAAAGAGATGCCATCCAGGGCCTCTTTCGCAGCACCGATTTTTGGGGAAACAAACATTGGAGTCAGTACTGAAGACCTTAGCAACCTTGTCTCTGACCCAAGCCCTTACATTTCAGAGGTCTGGCCTGATTTGGAGGTACGGTTCTCCTCGCATACACTCAAATCATATCTCCTTTGTGTGGAAAAATAAGATTTCATGCACAATCAAGTTTATCTAACTCAAATCAATAAAAGCATTAAAATAGATATAAAAGAAATACAGTTAACCAATTTAAATATTATTGAAAGTCTTGTAGAACTACAGATATGCTGAATGTGAAATTTCCTAGTTGAAAGGTGTGTTGAAAGCGTTTCAGGCAACACTAGAATGCTTTCAAATGATGCGCAGCCACTTATGAAAACTATTCAGGTGCTTTCCCTAATCTGAAAGGGAGTGCTTTTTCATAGCATTAGTTTTATAATGAGGCTTTTCAGGCAAATTTCAAAGGGTGCATGGTTCACATACTTTAAACTAAATTCACTCATAATTTAGCATCCGACAAAAGCTAATGCTTAATTGTCTCTAAAGAGGCTATAGAAGGAAAACATTTTTCTTATTCACAAACAGAGAGCTAAACAGTGGGGCTCCCTCCCATGACCACCCCTCCCTAATTTTCATAGGAACAATGGCTCTGGCAAGAGCTGGCCACGAGGAGACCTGGAACACAGACGCCAGGGTGACTCAGGGGGTTGAGACTCACTGGTATTGCACCATACTGCCTGCTCACCCTGGTCTCAACACTCTCGGGGATAAAGACTTTGGCCTGCACAGTGGAGGGGACTGAGATTTATAATTTATGTAACATGGGATATCTAACAGTTTACTATTGGCAGACACCTTGAGATAAGTCAGTTACATTTGCTGAGCTCCACCCAACTTCCTCAGTGGCAAAATGAGGAGGCTGTGCTTGACAGATGGGCTTAATTATCACAGTGGTTAATAGCACAGACAGACACGAAAGCCAGAGGTTTGGCTTCAGGTTCTTGCTCTGCCACTTCCTAAGTGACTTTGGACAAGCAAATGCAACTCTCTGTCCCTCAACTGCCTCATCGGCAAAACAGGGTAAGAGTACAATCCTCTAAGACTACAGGGAGTATTAAAATGAGTTCACTTTACATAACACAGAGCAATATGTGGTTTGTGTAAGGAAGTACCACATACATCTTAACTACTATTCTTTTTATTACATCGCTCCCATTTTTATATTCTGAGTCTCTTGGAAAAGCAACAACGTATTCTCTCACTTTCATTCATTCATTTTTCTTTCTCTCTTGTGTGTCTTTTAATTAGTGGCACCCCTTGGTAAAATCTTTAGTTGCTCTCTATTTCCTTTTGTACTAGAAGTTTTGCCGAGTGTGTGCCTTTTGAGGTATGGGGCCCTGGGGAGAGGGAATTCTTCGAAATGAGTGCATCAAGGAAGATGGCAGCTCCCTTGGAAGAATGGCATGTCAAAATATGATTCAAAAAAGACATATAATGATTCGAAAAAGCCTTTTTGAAAAAAAAAAAACCAAACTTTTGAACCTATCTAATCCCCGAGAAAACCAGAAATAAGCAAAAAGGGGAAAAAAGTATAAGACAGAAAAAACTCGCTCTTGAAAACCTTTAAAATCACCAGTAATTTTCATAATTGTGACGCTTGGTACAATTTGATAGTATCTTATATTGATTCTCAGGTTTTAAGACAATAATCATTACATTATTATCTGCAGCCTAAGCAGTGTAGCATAACCTCCTCATTAGGATAAAAAACAGAGCCAGGAGCGGCCCCACCAAGTCACAACAAGTCAATATTTTTAATAAGGATTAATTAAGAAAAAACTCTACAAGGTTGTATTAGAGGCAGTTCTGGCATGTCTATTGATTAACAGTTGGCATTACATCTCATAAAGGGCTCATTATGTAAAGCATCAATCTAAGTGTGATGTTCCCTCCCCCACCCCTTAAATACTATTGATTTGTTTTGATGTGTTTTTTAAAGCACCCTTTGGGAACTGAGAAGATTGAGACTGGGGTCCTGCAATCCCATGGTCCATCACACTGCCAGGCACCCAACAAAAATGGCAGAGGACTGATGTCTTCTGTTTCTCCCCCAGAGTCAGTTTCTACTGACTTCTCAGGCTGGCAAAGGAAATCTGCTTAACCACACCATCAACCAAAGGGATCCAGATTGAAAATGGGCACCCACCATCAACTCCTGGGAAGGATGTCAGCTCAAGCTGGCATTCTCCTGAAAGACGGGCTTCTTTTTAATCCCCCAGAACAATTTTATGTGTGTTCATTCTCCAGTCCCCACTATTTCCTTTATATATTTATTTATATGCAAATAAATGACGCTGCCATTTGGAAACCACCTCCAGTGCCCTTCTCAAGACTGCAGCACCAGGAAAAGGCAGGAAGGCAGCGCAGCCACAGGTGCCTGCAAGTCATGAATATGCAGCTCTGACATTTGAAACTCTCAGCAGATTTCTCAACTCCTTTCTTCATTGACACCAATTCACTCTCAATCATAAGGGTTTTCAAGTAAACAACTTTGGTTGGAGGTTGCTGCAAATACTTCCTGAAGTAATCTCAGTCCATGATTCTTTAAAAAAAAAAAATGCAGACTGACCCCCTTAATAACATTTTAAATACAGAGAAACCCAATTCTTAAAAGAAAAAAAAAAGTCTGTGAGGTTGATGCTAGGTGGCAGTGCTGTGTAATTAAAACTCAAAAGGATTCCACTAGAATTTGTGAGTCAGGCCACTGACTTTTCTAAACACAATCATAAGGTATAATTATGAGTAAAATACATTAGGAACTCATAGTTCTTTCTTAGAAACTCATTGAGAAGTCATGACAGAACCTTTGCTACTTGAAGGTCAGCATTTTTTAAAAGCAACCTAAAACAAGATTAATCTAAGTGTGTATATTATGCATTTTTAAAATGACCAAATGAATACCAATAATTTACCAGAAAATACATTATTTAGATAAAACAAACTATACTTTTCTGTTACCTATGATATCACGCATATGTAATTTTAGGAATCTTCCACCAGTAATCTTTTAATGATGGAAAAATCTAGAAAGCTGCTTTATAGGTGTCATACTGTAGCATCGCCAGGAATACTTCACTTGTTTGTTCCAAAGATCTACAGAGACCTACTATGTAGGTTAAGTATAGCAAGAGGCATGATGAAGGAAACAAAGATGCGTAATTCACGGTCCTTGTACTCAGGGATATTGAACTGCAGAAGGAGAAAACTAAATACCAGATCAACAAGGTAGGACATAAGTATGAGGCTTGTAAGAAGGTGTATAGCAGCCTGGACGAAATAACTCAATTGGCCAGGGTAAACCTTCAATGAAGATTAAAAGCCTTTGAGACTTGCATCTATTCCTTCTTCCTCCCAGTTTAATCCTTCCCCCATTAATAATCTGCAGAGGGGATATAAATCTATCCATTTACTTTTTGTCTAAACTTTTTTTTTGTTTTGTCTAAACAATAGGGGAAAGGAATATTGGATCGGCTCTAGTTTTGAATGGGAGCTTTGGAAGGTTATCATCTTAGTTTTTCATTCTGGCTCTACCTTTATCTAGACATGTGATGTTGAGCAAATTGCTTAACCTCTCTATGTCTTAGTCCCATCATTAAGCAAAATTATACTGGACGTGTCTCCTATGACTGTTGTGAGGGTTAACGGGTATAAGTTTTCTTTTTGAGATGATAAAAAGTGTTCTAAAATTAGATTATGATGATGACTGTTCCATTCTGTAGATATAACCTGTACTTATCATTGGATAATATACCTTAAACAGGTGAACTTTATGATACATATTTTCTATCAACAAAACTGTTAAAAAAGAGATTAAAGATAAACCAACTATTGGTATATCTATGCCATAGAATACTACTAAGTAATAAAAAGGAAAGAAGGATTGATGTACAAAAGAAAAAGTTAATACATATAAAATGGTTTTGCAAAACCAGTGTATGCATTTAAAAAAATATTAGCTCATCTTTTGGGCTTCAACCACAGATTATATGGTCTTAGAAAGCCACTTAGGACACTGGGAAAACCTCTTAATGCTTCAGTTTCCTTCTTTTTAATGTGAGGCGTTGGACTATATTTCCTAGGACAGATTTCAGCTCCAAGATGACTCTATATCCCAAGAAATAGTTTGCGTTTTCCCAACATCTTATACCAACAACGCCCTTCTGGCAGGTACAGGCTCAGTACAGTTGCTGCCTGAAAGGAGTCTGCCACCTTCAGTTGAATGTGTAAGCTCTTTTCCACCTAAAAAGCCATTTTTACTTTTATGCACATTTTGGAGTCTGAACTCTTCTAGGAAAAAGGAGAGAGAGAGAGAGATTATCATATTGTAGAACAGTGGTTCTCAACTCTGGCTGTATATTAGCTTTTTAGAAGGCATTTTTACAAGATATACCAATGCCCACACTCATCTTAGAACAATTAATTCTTAACTCCTGGTGGCTCCTAAACATTGATTGTTTCTCAAAAACTCAAGTGATTTCTATGCACAATGAACGCTGTGAACTATTGTTAAGCAAGTCCAGGGTAGGATGAAATTGTGTTCACCTAGAGTGATAAGAAAGAGGAGGTGCTATTTGATCTGTGTCCTAGAGGCCAGTAAGAGATGGACACGGAGATAATGAAGGAAGCCAGAACCTCTCTGTCGCGTCTTATTCTAGAAGATCAACCATTCCTGCATAGAACTGTACAAATAATCTAAGAGAGAAGCAGAAAGAAATATAGTCTGAAGAGATAATAGGCAATCAAAATCTAGACCAGGATGTTGATAAGGAAAGGGACTTAAAAAAAAAAAAAAAAGGCAGAAGAAGAAAATCTACTGCTGTGGTCACAGCACAGGACCATATGGAGAGAGCCCCTAGTTAAGATCTACATCTGCATGAGAAGGTAAATCTGTTTGCTGTTAAGTCAACTTCAGTGAATCCATCTTATTTGGTCAATGAGCCCCTCATTTTCCTCTTCTACTGCCTGTGACACTATACCTAATACCATTCTCCAATCCAACCCTAGGGTCCATCATTGCTAATCAAATCAGAAGGTCAAATCTACTTAATTTGAAGCCCTATACACACTTTCCATCTGCTCTTAGAAGATTAAAAATAGCTGGAGGATCCAAACAGGTAGCTATTACATATCCAAATAGAATACTGTAAAAGTAATACTAGTGTATGGACAAGGAACAAAGGTGGCCAAAAAGAGAAAGTAGGGGAGTTCTTATACTTTGTGCCTCTGAAATACAAGAGATAGGGGAAGAGTTCTTAAGTCACAATTTTTATTGAGTTAATTTGATGCTGGGATAATTGGGGATTGATCAGACACTTGTCACCTGTATCTTGACACCTTTAGACAGCGAGTGGTCTGTTGCAACCAGCTGGCACCAGCTCAGAAGGGCTGATGGTTAAATTTTCAGGGATTAGGTGCGCCAACTAATGTCAGGTGGGTGGCTTAGAGTTGGTCATGGTGAGAATATTTACATGATAAGAATTGGTAAATGCAACAAATCAGGGCTTCCTCAATCTCAGAGTCAGTTGCTAAACACTGACCAGTGCACCACTGCTCTTCAGGGCACAGCTCTGCCTGGCATGCCATCTACAGAGACTCCAATGTGAATGTCTCCCCCTGAGAAGACTATGTCAATTTTCCTCCTGAGTTGATCACCATCATGATCTTGCATCCCTCTATTCCGATGTTTATTTGCCAAAATTGTAGGTTTATCATTCCATTTCTGCCTAAATAAGCAATCCTTGTAAAAATGACTTACAGTGGCCAAACTGGCAAGACACTGGTCACCAGCTTTGCAGTGGTTTTTAAACTCTGACGCACCGATAGGTCACTTTTATGCAAAATGCGATTCCTGAAGACCCCATATAATTTGAGACTGACACAATTCAACGTAAATTTTCCCACAGGAACATACATCTGCAACCATTAGTAGCATAAATCGGTTTCATTTCCAGTTTTAATTTTCTCAGTACTGCTTCTAATATTTTATAGGGCCAGTATCCCACATTAATAATATAGGATACATTAGTGGTTGTTAGATCTTTTTAACAAAACTATCATCTCATGTAACTCCCTGTTCAAAATTTGTGCTTAGCATTTTTGAACATGAGTGAGAGCATTACCATTGAATGAATACCTGGATGGCATGGTTATAATATGCAAAACACAAAGCATGAATATAGCAATGAATATAGCAATGATACGGCAAAAATACTGACATTTTTATGAAAAAAATGTGGTTCAATGATACAAAAAAATAGATACTTGAAATTACCAACTAAACTAGCATTTCTTTTGGTAGTTCGTATTTCATCTGGTCCGGCAGCTTTAAAATTGCAAATCTCAATTGTAATTTTTTTATGATTTGAGGGAATTATAAATTTTGCCTACAATATGCATTTTGTTTTATTATGTTAAAATAATACTATTTCAAATCACATAAGATGTGGCATCCTTGTCAGAAGAATAAACTGAGATACTTGTTAAAAATGAAGATTCCTGTTTTCTACTCCAACGTATATATGAGATAGAGTGCATTTTCGGCAAGCAGCTCAGATAACATTAGAAAATTCTGGTGTGAGTGGTATAGGTGGCTAATGAAACACTGATGTAATTCCTCTACTTTTTGAAAGTCCAAGCTGAAAAAGCCTTAAATGAAAGGTTTCAGCTTCTATAAAATGAAGCAAGTTTATTTTTATGCAGTTCTTCAAGTTTAACTTTGTATAAAGCAAATATACTTGCAATATACTTCATCCAACTGGGGAATGGTTCAATAAGCCATGGTACATCTATGAGCCAAAGGCCAGTTACCACTTTGTACCTTCTCAGTCTTAAAAAGCTCTACAGGGGAAGTGTTGTATCCGAAAGATTCATGCCACACCTCGTTTTAATCATGGACACAATAACCCCCATCTCTTCAAAGTCAGTTAGCTGTGAATTTTCAAGAATACATCAAGTAGATTTTCTATGGGCCCATCTGTGCGGCACATTTATTTTCTGTGACTGTTTTGCTGAGCACAATGAAAACCTTGACTACTAATGAACAGGGACCCAGAGAATGGCAGGGCTGCAGCAGTGGCAGCGGCGGCTCTTGAGGAGAGAAGAATCCTTTCACCTGGAGCTGCAGCAGCAGATTGGTCTGTGGAAGCTTTTCAAGGAAAGCTTTGGAGTTGAGCTGCTTCTCTTCTCTCTTCTAGTCTACTTGAGGGATAATCTCTACTATGTGCTTCCTGGCTATAAAGTCAAAAAACTAAAAGCAATCTTCTCTACGGTATTCAAATCAACAGAACTTGGGGTTCCAATGAGACATAAATGTCTGAAACTATTAGAAAAAAAACTATTAGAAAAAAGCTCGCACTGGTGTGTGAGCACTATAAATTTAGGAAGTAAGAACTGGCACTTTGGAGACATAACTTCTATAATCTGTATAATGGGACTCTCTGTAAAATGGGACTCATTAAATTTACCTCATGGGATTGTTATGGAGAAAAGGAGACAAAACCTGTAAAGTTCTTAACAAAGTAATGGTAACTGAAAAGCATATCACCAGCTAATATATCATATATATGACTTATGTTATTAATAATATATAAATCAACCTAATGTCATCTGTCATT
Organism: Procyon lotor; assembly: GCA_028646535.1. Lineage (NCBI taxonomy): Eukaryota > Metazoa > Chordata > Mammalia > Carnivora > Procyonidae > Procyon > Procyon lotor. Next base: position 47,575,873 of record CM053607.1, on the reverse strand, counting down.
AGGATTATTAAGAAGAGAAACAAACTATAATCTCATAGCATGGCCAGTCAGTCTATGCACAGAGCTGTCAATAATAAATCCTAGAACACCCAATGCCCCTGGGATTATAGTCTTGGGACATGGGGTAATTTATCAGTTTAGCATTAGATGGAAGAAATAGTTATCGTTATGCTACCATACAGGTGAAAGACTGAGGAAAACACATTCTTGAGCCAAGTACACTTCCACACAGCATTGTGAATCTAAGGAAACTCACATTATAGGATGGGCTCCGGCATCTGTTATGCCCAATTGCATTAAAAATGATTATTCTCTGAGTCCACAAAGAAATCTCAGTGGAGATTCAAATCAGATAGATGATCAAGCTATCTAATTTCATCAATTCTTACATAATATCTTGTATTAATAATATTATTAAGGTATATTAATATCTTGTTTATAATATCTTGTTGAATCTTATCCTCAGAGTTAGGCCAGTGTAGAATTTATAATAAATCACCCAAATTTTATCCTGTTGGTTCAAATGATACAATTCTTAAAAATATTCATAAAATCTTAGTAGGTGGATTACAGTTTCAACTTAGACACAATAGTCACTGGTTTTGTGTTTTTTTTTTTTTCCCAGAGGTGCCTAGGAAACCAGTTTAACTGAAAGCAGAACTGTGAGGTACCTTTTTTGAGGAAGAAATTAATCACAGGACAGGAGATAATTTCAAAAGAGTGACTGAAATGGAATCTTAAATTCCTTTAAAGCCCAAAAGCCTCCTTGGAACTCCCCCAAGTCTTTCCCCTTCAGAGTTGTCATAGGTATTTGTGAATGCAGTACTTACCACAGTCTACCTTGTTTTATCATTACTCACTTATCTGGGTTTATTAGATTGCAATCTTGTGAAGGGAAGGTAATACATTCTCATTTATGTATTTTCCCCCATATTGCCTAACTTACAATTTCACTCATGGTGTTTGTTCCATATACTGTTACAAAACTGAATTGAAGTGTGAACTATATTGCTCAAACTTCATAGAAAAAATGTGTAAAGGCAGGCATTTAAAAAGGCAATGCAAGTGCAAACAGATTTGGCAGTTCAAGAATGAGTATTCATTTAAGAAAAGGGAAATTACTTTCTTTTCAGGTTAGACAAATATTTTAATATTTAGAAGTACTTCACATGATATGATTGCTTCCCCTCATGCATGCATTCACTCATCTAACCTCTCAGGAAGAAGTATAGCAAGGTGCGTAGAAATAGGCTCTGGTTTCAACTGTTTGAGTTTCAGCCCTACATTCACCACTATTGTCTACTTGATCTCTGGAGCGATATCACCAAACCTCAGCTTCCTATTGTATAAAAAAGGAACAATACTTACAATAATACCTACTTCATGGAGCTCCCATGTGAGATAAATGAAATAATCCATACAACGTACTAAACAAATTTAACCATCAAGTTTATTTGAACCTATTACATTTATAGCACCGTGCTATTCACTGCATGAAGTTTAATACATTAGGGCATGATCTTCTACTCCTAGAAGTTTGCAATATACCAGGTAAGCAAGGCACAAAGAAAAAAGTTTATTGCATCTGACTAATTGCCATATTAATTCAGTGGCCACTGAGAGTTGATATAGTTGAATAAAGGAAGAGAAGCATATGCTTACTGAACTTTATTAGCCTCAGACATTATCCAGAAAACCAGACCTTGTTGTGTTTTTTTTTTTTTTTTTCCTCTCTCTCTTTTTTTTTTTAGCAGTTGAGTTACTCCTAGACCCTGAGAAAAGTAGGATTTCAAATTCTGGCACTTCAACTGAATTGGGTGAGTTATGTGAGGGGGAAAAAAAAGTGGTTTTACAAAAAGCAGGAAATACTGTAAAAATAAATCATTAGCTGCCTTAAATTAGAAACTTTAATCACTCAGTCAATATAAGCTAAGGAATAACATTATTACTAAAAATAACATTTATTGAGTTCTTTCACATGCCAGGAAAGCTAAGTGCTTTTCATATGCATTCTCATTTTTTCCTTATAATAGTGCTAAGAAGTAGGTGCTATTCTTATTCTTATTTTCAAATAAGAAAAAGGAAACTTGAAGAACCTAAGCAATTCACCCAAGGTGCCTAGATAGTATGACTGCCAATTCTAGAGCTCTTTGGTTCATGCTTGACTTATTTATTTTACAGCACTTCTCATTTCTAAGTTAGCAGTTCAAATTTATGAGATCATTCAACTGCTTTTTCTCTAGGACGTGGTACCATAAAGGGTTTTACTCTATGTTTCTCAAGGCTCAGTCATCTACTATTAGTTTAGAATGATTAAAATAGATTAAGCTGTGTCAGTTTATCTTAGACAATCATATCATGGCAAAGAATAAATGTTTACTTGTCATGAATATCAGACAACCAAGAATCTCAATATAGTTTCTTTCTCCCTTCCTGTCTCTCTCTCTCATTCGTTCTCTCTCTCTCTCACACACACACACACATTTTTCCAAGAATGCACATCTCTCTCATGAGTTGATTTCAAATTAAAAAATATTACTTCATAAAAGAAATTACTTCATTCTTAAGTGCAATTTAAGACTCAAATAAGAATATTGCTCAGCAGTTCCTTATGCACCCCTTTAGAACTTTAGAAAGCATGCTTATGCATGCTGTCTCATTTTGCTGAAAGGAAACTCAAGCCTAAAGAAGTTGTGTGGCCAGAGTTTGAAAATACCTGGCAGAGAGAGAACTCTAAGTAACTGCTAGCCCTGAGGTCTCCCCCCCACCGCCCCATCATCTGACTTCACGATTGGCTGCAAACCCACAGTCCGCAGGCCTCATTTGACTTATAGCTGTATTTTACATGGTCAACACATAATTTTTAAAAATTGAATTCCCTGCCAATATTTAAAAATAATTCTTTTGTAACATAAATAAAATCCTTATCTCCAGTTCACTTTAAAATCAGACCATCTGACATCACCAGGCCAGCATCCCTCAAGGGAACAAAGAGTGTAATCTCCTCCAGTTCCATCCATGTCGATGCAAATCACGAGTATTCATCCTTTCTGAGGGGTGAATAATATTCCATTGTATATATGTACCACATCTTCTTTGTTCATTCATCTGTTGAAGGGCATCTCAGCTCCTTCCACAGTTTGGCTGTTGTGGACATTGCTGCTATGAACATTGGGGTGCATGTGCCCCTTCTTTCACTATATCTGTATCTTTGGGGTAAATACCTAGTAGTGTAATTGCTGAGTTGTAGGGTAGCTCTATTCTTAACATCTTGAGGAACCTCCATACTGTTTTCCCGAGTGACTGTACCAGTTTGCATTCCCACCAACGGTGTTAGAGGGTTTCCCTTTCTCCACATCCTTATCATATGGTTTTATTCCTATGCGGAACATAAGCAATGGCATGGAGGACTACAGGGGAAAGGAGGGAAACCTGAAAGGGAAGAAATCAGAAAGTGAGATGAACTATGAGAAACTCTGGACCCTGGGAAATGAAGAGAGGGTCTCAGGAGGGGGAGCAGGTGACAGGGTGATGAGCCTCATGGAGGGCATGTGTTGTGATGTGCCCTGGGTGTTATACAAAACTAATTAATCACTGAACACTACATTAAAAACTAATGATGTACCATACAGTGGCTAACTGGACACAATAAAAAATAGTAAAAAAAAAAAATTAAAATTAAATTACAAAAAATTAAAAGGAAAAAAGAACAAAGAGCTGGTGCTCAGTAGCTGTTCCCATGTGTTCTCTGCCTTGTTTTGGCTTTGTCCATTTATTTTGTGCAGCAACCTTGAGGCATCTGAATGTAGACGATGCACCGATCATGTATAATACAGCAAAGATTCGATTCCCAGTCCCTGGAGAAGTGTCTCTAATGTCCCATCAAGAGAGAAGGGAAGGCAGAACCAAAATTTAAGAATCAGAATTCTAGAACTGGAATAGACTTTCATTCAAACTTGAAGTTCACTATCAAGTGTTGCAGGTCTCTGGGGCAATCTTAAAAAGTCAATTCCTTGAGTTTTTCTAATATTAAAATCTAATTACCAATGCACTAAATCGGTTTTCTTTTTATAATACAAAATTATCTTATTTAAAATCTTGATTCTAATACTCTTTTTTACATCTTACATCTTCCTTTCAAGATGCTCTTCTTTTTTGATGCAGCAATAATTATTTCAAGTCACAATAACTAACATTAGTTATACTCGCTGCTAATCAAATGTTTCAACGATGTGTGCTTTAAAGTCAGACATGATTTTTTCAGATAAACATGGGGGAAATTTATTTACTCCTGAGTATAGTTTGTTGTTAAAAAGTACTTCCAAACCTGAGTCTCCTGGGAGACTAAAAACAAAAATAAACACAAACAAACAAAAAAACCCAGAAATCTTTGATTAGTGAAAAGACTGGGAAACATCAATTCCTTTTTATAATACCTCATTTATTGAATATAGAAGAGAAAGCTGTGGCCTACACAAATTGACTTAGATTAGACTGCACCATGGCCAAAGCTTGGAACTAAAATTCTAAGTTTTATGTTTGTTCCGGGATACATGATCTGCCCAAATTATCTTTTTTTTTAAAGAAGATTTATTTATTCACTTTAGAGACAGAAGGAAAGAGAAAAAGAGATAATAGGGGGCTTAGCAGAGGGGGATGGAAAGACAGAATCCCAAGCAACTCCCTCCTATGCACAGAGCCCTACATGGGGTTTGATCCCATGCCTCTGAGATCATGACTGGAGCCAATATCAAGAGTTGGCTCAAACTCAGCCACCCAGGTATCCCTGCCCAAATTATCTTTCATCACATATGGGATATGCCAAGTTCTCTCTAGTGTAGATTAAAACACTCACTCCCCAAGCATTTTATCAGATACTGTGGCAGGCTTTGGGGAGCCAAAAAGTAATAGTTTACAGTCCCTCTCTTCATGTGACCTTTTCTAGGGATGAAGGCAAGCAGAGAGATAATAAAATAAGGTGTCATAGATACCATGACAAAAGGGGACAAGAGAAGAAAAAGAGAACACAAAGGCAGAAACATTTTTGAACTTGTCAGGAATGATGATGAGTTCCATGTTGAGGGGGATAAGGTTTGAGGACACTGAAATCTAGGCAGGGCAGCTAGGTGTCCGAGTAATGATGGTAGGCATAACTCTTTTTTCCCTCTACCCTCATGCCCTGGTGTCGTGTCAACAAATACATTCCATGGCAAAAGTGACCTTGAAGATGCAAGTAAGGTTACTAATTATCTGACCTTAAAATAGGCAAATTATCTTGGATTATCCAGGTAGGTCCAGTGTAATCACATAAGCCTTTAAAAGCAGAGCTTTCTTCCGGCTGAGAGAGTAGAAAAAGTCAAAGGAGTGGCAGAAGCGGATGTTGGAAAGATTCCAAGAGGCACTATCACTGGCTTGAGATGAAGTGGGCTCCATGTCAAGGAAATGGGAACTTTGCTCCTCCAACCACAAGGAACTAAATTCCCCTCACCAATTGGATCAGCTTGGAAGTGGATTCTTCCCCAGAGTTCCAGAAAGGAACATAGCCTTTGCTGACATCTTACTTTCAGCCTCGTGAGACTTTAAACAGAACCAGACTTAGAGGGGCGCCTGGGTGGCTCAGTCGTTAAGCGTCTGCCTTCGGCTCAGGTCATGATCCCAGCGTCCTGGGATCGAGCCCCGCATCTGGCTCCCTGCTCTGTGGGAAGCCTGCTTCTCCCGCTACCATTCCCTCTGCTTGTGTTCCCTCTCTCGCTGTGTTTCTCTCTGTCAAATAAATAAAATCTTTAAAAAAAAAAAAAAAAAAAAAGAACCAGACTTAGATATACTGTGCCCAGACCTCTGACCCATGGGCATGGTGAGATAATAAGTAAGCATTGTTTTAATTCACTAAATTGATATGCACTTGTTAAGCAGCAGAATATGAATATGGCATTCTCATTAAGAGGTCTGGGGGATGATGTAAAGGAAAAATTTCTTCCTCCTCCTCTCTAGCACCTTGCAGTTCAAAGGGAGAGTTATCTACATGTAAATATGACCTGTCAGCTGCAGATTAACATTTCTTTAAAGTGGGGGTAGAAGTTAGGAAGAGGAAGAGCTGGTCCTGAAAGGAAAACAAACATGCTTAGTGGAAAGAGTCCCTCTGTACTGGGCATTCCCTGGGGGCTTTACATTATTATTTAATTATCATGCCAATGTGGTGGAAGAGACATATTATTCCTCCCCTTTTACAGATGAGAAGACTGAGGCTGATCGGTATGAGCGATAGGTCAAAGAAAACAGCACATCTGTGGGCAAGTCAGGATAGGCTTTCAGATAGCTCTTCCTGATGAGAGGAAGCTCCTGTGATTCATTTGTAATACCTGTTGCTCAGATCATAGCTGTATTTATGTATACAGAGCAAAAGCGGTCACTTTAAAGGCCCTGCTTGAAACAAAAATTCTTGAGCTTTTGAAGAAAGCTTTTGGCAAAGAGGACTCTAATCTGCAGGAGACGTAGCTCTCCCTGAGTAATTATTCCATTTTCTCTGCAGTAATGTCCTTAGACAAGGACAACAGGCTTCCCTGGCCCTGGCACCACAGTAAATTTGACCACTGCAGCATATGGTGCCTGATGCTAGAAATGTGGCCCCTCTTGAAGTCCAGAATTAAGATTAGCAATCCTAAATGGGATTCCACTGAGGATGTCTATGCATTTCTAATTCCTGTGTTGAGGGGCAAAAGTCTTCTGGCATCTGCTCCAGGAAATCTGTACGTGCACTTCATCTGGAAAGCTAAAGGGATTTTCTCATACTCTGGTCCATCTTGCTCCACTGTGGTTTGTCCACATTAATCTTCTCACTGATTTATCTCTTCTCATTCTGAACAGCTTGGATGCTATTGCTTCAATTACTTTCTTTGGGAAATCATTCTGTTGTCTAATTGACCTACTATTAATTTTATTTTCTATTATCTAATTTATTCCACCATCCTCTTTCCCTCCACCCCCTAGTTTCAGGCCATTACTTCTTATTTCTTTCAGTTCCATTCAATTGCCTTTTTTTTTCCCCTCTCTCAGGCCCTATAGTAATCTCTAACATTGGCAAATACTTAACAGAGAACATAACATCCGCAGCGAAGACAATGAGATGCAAAAACTTTATACTATCTACTCACTCCTTCCATTTTGAGTATTAAGCTCTCCTTGTTATTATTTAAAAATGGCAGATTTTCTTTTCCTGGATTTTATAACGCCTCACATTTTTATAGCTCTCAAATTATCTCTCCTCCTTTTTTTTTTCCTCATTCCTTTTTAACTTCCCATTTCTCTTTCTTCTTTTTTTTTCCTTTCCTTTTTTATGTAAGATGCACTGTTTTAATCTGGCCAACAGAAGGTAAGTGTTTATTTGATATATTTTAGAAAACATAAAGTATTAAAAATAAAATTTGAAAAAAATATCCATAATCCTAAAGACCCGGATAACTGCCAATAACATTTTGCTAGAGTCCTGTTATGATAGCATGACATATTCTAACCCACTGAGGGCTTTATCGAAATCAATGGTCTTTAACCTTTTGTTAAGGAGAGTCTCTACTGTCCACTCTCTTCTAATGCAGAGGACTTTTCTTCCTACCTGGCTGACATGAAAGAAAGTCATGAATTTCTACAATAGTTCAAGGAAGAAAATGATTGCTTCAGTCTGGGGAGATGAGGGCCTGCTTCATAAAAGTGGTGATAAGTAAGCTCCACTATCGAGGGGGAGTGTGGGGTTAGTTCTTGAACTGCCACGGAAGATAGGGAATAGGAAAGATATTTCAGAGAGAAATTGTCGTGTGAGAAAAAGAGGGACAGATTTTGACCAGCAGAAGCCATATCCGAAGACTGCTGAGTAGTCCTTCGTACGTGGGCAGAAAGGGTAACAGAAGTGATTGCAGTAGAACTCCAGATGAGGCAGTTATGTTAGCCAGAAAGTATAAGGGTGTGGAATGGCAAGGAAAGGAAGGTAGCAACGGGGGCCACTGCATATTTCAAGCAGAGTCAAGACGGCACTATGGAAAATTACTAAAGTAGCACTGAGAGGTGATATTGTGTGGTAAAAAGAATATGTGTTCTGAATTGGATCGGCACAGTTTCCAGTTCCAATTCCAATTTCTCCCTTTATATGATGTGTGTGGCATTTGGGAAATTACAAATAATCACTATACCTCAGGCTCCTCATCTATAAAATATGGATAATACCACTACATAGGATTTGTCTTGGTTTGAGTCCCCTGGAAGAGGCAGAGCCTGAGAGGAAGAGCCACGTGACTTACTAAGGACGCTCTCCCAGGAGAGACTTGTCTCTTTCCTCCAGGCAAGAGGAAGAGGGAACACACCCAACAAGGCCAAAGAGATCAGCTTCAAAACCTCATCCTCCCAGGTGACTCTATAACACAAGTTACATGTCAGATATCCTGATATCTGGGGTTCTTCCACTTCCAGGTACCACACCGATGACTGGGAGAATGGGAGAGTCACTAGTTGAAATATGCTTGTCAAGACGTAGGATATTGGGGAGGAAAGCAGGAGGATAGATTCCACTGTGGACAGGAAGATCTAGGACAGGAAATGAAGACGAGGCACTGCTTTCTTCTACACGATACCTAAACATAACTACAATGTTAATTTTAGTTGTTAAGAAATATAATTATCCATTATTAGTCATTAAAATCCCTCTGCTTCCCCAGCAAAGAGTGAATCCTAGGGAAGGTAGGTTTTGCTGAGCAAAATGAGGGGGTGGGCATGTGGTACAGATATGTTTAGAGAGAGGCAGGTAGACAGAAAAAGAGATAAGGAAGGGCAGATCTGAAGGGAAAAGTGAGGGAATGCTGGAGAAAGATCTAGAGAAAGAACCCGATAGGATAGGAAGTAGTCTAAGAAGGTCATGACCATTGCATTGAGAGACGAGATTTAGGTAACCCAAGGTAACTTTAGCAGAACGTTCAGAGAGTTTTGCTATGTGGTATTTCTTTCCATGAAAAGTCAATAAAACGTACACCTTGAGCTGGCATCTTTAGGAGTGACCGTTGGGGTGGGTATGAGTGTGCGTTGGAGGGAACAGGTTCTGTATGAGACCCGAGGGGGCTCTCTTTGTGTTTCCAATAACTGCCTGCCTGGAAGTCAATTTTATTTGGGTTGTGCAAGAAACCAGTTCACTGTAAGAAAATGCTAAACAGCATCTCTGAAAGCCTGGTCTCCAGGCAGTCAGAAACAACCCGGAACAGAGCAGAGACTGGAAACAGTGGGGAGAGAAAGGAAACTGCATCTGAACTCAATTATATCAGTCAGCCAATCAGTTCTCCAAGGCGCTGCATATTATTCCGAGTAAAAGTTAAAACAAAAAAGAAAATGGAGACTAATCATAAAAAAGCTTAATCATGAAAATAGAGCACACGCATCTCTAAACAAAGAGCCCTCAGAGCCAATCACAAGCCCAAAATGAAGCGATATACAGTACAGTTGTAAACTGGCTGAAGCATCAAGAAAAAATCCCAAGTTAATCAGAAGGCATTCTTTCTATACAGTAAGCTCATACCCATTACAATCCACTGTGCTAATGACCATTACTCAAAATGACAACATGGTAACTAAAATCACCATTTGTTCAAGTTAATTTCTTAAAAATCTGTGATTTTCCTCCATTACATTTAATATTTATGAATCCTAACTCACTGGAACTTCTCTATTTTCTGGTTATTACTATCATTTTCAGGATGTGAAATGAAGGTCATTAAAGTTGGACTTTTCTTTTTCTTTTTCATTTACCTAGCGTTACGTCTTTAAAAGGCAATATAATTCCAATCAAATGCTTGGCATACAATAACAGTTTTATCTTTACTTGAATATCATATTATTGGGAACAAAATTCAAGTCCCATTAGCTTGATCGGCTGCATGAGTATGTCTCACTTTAAGCAATAGCTACTTTCTGACAAATCTGGCTAGAAAGCGAATACTTTTGTTAGGTACATCCCAATTCCACTCTGACTTCTTTCATCACAAAGGGAAAAAAATACTCAAAAGAAACTGAAAACCACTGGTGAAGGAGAAATGGAGTTGGCAGGAAGGTTAGTGGCATGCTGGGAATAATGCTCTGTGCTTTTCTTCCTCATCCTTTCCTCTCCCCAGAATTTCTCATTTGGCTCAGGCTTCCTTTGAGATATAATGTGCATGGTTCTTAATGCCTTCCCACTTTTTCTTGGTATTTGGTGGGTAAATGAAGTTGGTTCAATATGCCAATGGGTTCTTGTAATCAAAGAAGAAATTTTACAGATTTAATTTTAATTTCACAAGTCTTTGGATTCTGAAAAGGAAATGTATACCCTCTGACAGGTATTACCTAATGGAAAACCTCCGAAATGTAATCCTGCTGCACTCAGACTGCCCCATGCATTCATTCTCATGCTATGCCTCTCCCTGCTTGGCATCACTGGGGAGCCAAGTTTTAATTAAACACATTAAACAAAAAGGGAGATGTAAATCTCCATAAGATCCTATATATTGGGGGAAGACTTATTCTTAGACCTTGGTTCTATGTAACAACTCTCCACTCCCACTCCTTATCCAAATTTAGGAGACACTTTTCACAGAGAGAAAATTCCAGAAAAGTTTCTCTGGCATTGCCTCTGGACCCCTCCTGTACATAGGGGAGGGAGAGAAAGAGAGGGAGAACTTAATGCAATAAAATGGTGACAGAAATAAGGGCTCACTAGAAAGTAAAAGGCTCCACTCAAACTGAACTAATACGGAAAGGTCTCTCATGCTGAGAAAATGAGTGGAAAAGAACCCATACTGGGAATCAACTCCCGCCATCACTGTAAAAAATAAATATGAAAACAACCACCACCAGCACCACCACCACCACCACCACCAAACGTTAACGCCAGTTTTTAGTTTCAAAGTAAATGCTTTGCCTTTGGAGAATTCGCACAGAAGTTAAAAAAAAAAGGTTAGGTGGGGCTGCTGGAAAACATTTCTGCTTTATTCTCTTTGAATGAAGAGAAAAGATTTAACCTTTTTCGTGGCTGTCTCGCCACCACAGGAGGCAGTGGGTGCTGAGGAAAATGGAGCCTGGTATAAACCAGCCTTGCAAAAAAGTACCTCAAAGTACCAGCACCTTCCAGACCAGTGGTCTATCCCCTTTCCTACTCAGCAGTGTACAAAGGAAAGACATTTTTACCTCAACCCAAGTACAACTTACACACCATGGACAAAGTAGGGATAGGGCTATTTTTAGGGCCGCCTAAAAGAAATTCCACTGACATTTACAACAGTAAACAGACAAGAAAAAAAAACAACAACGCAGTCCCTTTTTTCTGGGAGCTCATATTATAACTTAAGGACTTACTTGACAGCCATGAAAATCACGTTGAAAATTATGTTAAAAGGCAGTAAGGCAGTCCTCACCACCCTAAGCGAGCTTCTTTCACAGAAGAGAGAAAATGTGAAGTAAGGGAAAGGACACAAGGTGGAACAGACAGGCCAGTAGAAATAAGAGCAGATACCGAGAAAGACGACACAGAGAAAGTGGGAACCCACTGCCCTTCTGAAAACGGCAGAGTATCCAGTCGGTTACCGTGAGAGAGATGGAAGGCAGATTTCGTGCATGGGAGGACACGGAGGAATATGGAATTAAAGGCCTCTTTAAGTGCGGGGATTGGGAAACTCAATAGATCTTGGTAACTCAAACAGTGGCCCCGAAGTTGGTCGTGAATTTGATCCTTCCCTCCAGGGAAAAGATGAGAATGCCAGCTACAAGAAGGTATAAATTGAACCACCAGATAGCAGGCCGATTAAAGCAGAAACATATTACTCTCTGTGCAACTGAAAGTATTCACATGTCTTTATGTTCACAGTCCTTTAAACACAGAGCAACTCAATAAATTCTTATTTATGTGATGCCATCAGCAGCAGCAATGCCTAGATAGTTTCCCTCTTTTGTTTATAGGCAGAAGGGGATACAATGCACGGGATTTTTTCCTTTCATATCAGCAAGTGATTGCCCTTTAAGTGGCAGCGTTAAGATGGGAATTGAAGGATTTTGACAGTTTTACCATAAATCTTTTTATTCACAAAGACTTCTAATCTTGAATCTGGTTCTTTGTTTTAAATCAGGCATCTATTGATTAACCGTGAGACCCAGCGCAGCTCACCAGGGGCTGAGGTGGGGTATACACTATGGAATTAGGACAGTTAAACACTGAAATCGATCCTGCCTTTCTCCTGCCGCTGTTGCTGTAGCAAGCAGTTTCTCTAAGCTATTAATTTTATTATTAGCACACCTGGAGGCATTGCTTCCCTCAGGGAAAAGCAATTCAACTGTGTGTGCTACAAGGCTAGTGGCGGGTGATCAATGGCACAGCTGGGTGGGACAGGGAGCTGCGTCCCATCCCCACCTATGTGAGATGTAGGGGTGATCTTTCTCACAAAGGAGGGACACAGAATAAGATGTTGTTTCAGATCTCCCTCTCTCCACTCTTTCAGCAAACCGGCTACCAAAAATTTGCTTTTTGTTTGTCTGTAAAGAAGAAAATGTGGAAAGAGGAGTCCTCTAAATTCTAGGCCTGACTCTGCCGCTTCACTCTCTGGCTTCTTGCGAGCCATTTCCCATTCCAGTCCTCCAGTCAGAGAAGGGAGGAGTCACACCCAGATCCCAGACTGTAAATTGGCAGCTCCTGGGTTTAACTCTCTTTTTCAATGCATTTCTCTTGGCCAGTGTAACGTTGGTCCCGTAAGCGGCACAAAATTTTATACAATTTTCAAGAACACAAATTATTGGTCAACTTTCAGAAAAGCAGAATATTGCATATGAACATCTGGATATCTGGTTTCTCATTTAAAAATCAGATGCATGCACAGCATTGGCCCTCGGTGGCCTATTGTCGAATTGGCCAGAATAGAGGAGTCACTGCCCCTTTCAGAAATGCATGTGCTCTCTGGTTCTCACGTCCTCACTCAGCTCACACCACCCCCCCCCCAATAATGTTTTATGCTCAGCCCCTGCTCAGTAGAGGTTGCAGTCTCCTGTGGAGATTACCTCAGTAATCATAACAATTTAGATCACCTGAGAATATTCCAATATGAGCAACTTCCTTCTCAGGGTCCTCCAAGTCTCCATCTTTCCCTCATTCTTACTCTTCCCTCTTCCTTTGTCCCTCCTTGCTTCTCCCCAAGCCTTCACTGTCCAGGAGGAAACAAGTGCTTTAGGAGAGTCCCCTTTATAACAGATAATACAGAGTGGGATTGAATCTGTCCAAGCTGACATAACTGTTCTAAAGAGCTTCAGGAGATTGGGCTGAGGTTGCCTGGCTGATAATTATACAGAGAGGTATTCACATGCTCTCATCGTGTACACAGTACTGATCTAGTGACCAGAGAAGTCCCAAGACACAGTTTATTCATTTTTCTTGTCCGTGTGCTGATGTTCTGTACTGTCTGGGGATACAGCACACATGCACCTCGCAATGAGAAGTAGCTCTTGCTCCCACATACTCTGCCTACTGAATTCTGCCAGCACCAGGCAAAAGTACCAAGAGAGTCACTGACCCCGTAACCTCCAAAGACCAACACTCTCTTTCTTTTAACTAATGTTGATTGAGCAAATGCCACAGCTATGTTCTGTTCCAGAAACAAGTAATATGGATTCGGTGAGTTTACCTGGTTTATCTGGCTTACCATCACCCGAAATCATGGGAATCTGCCTAGGGCTTCTAGCAACCCTTGCTGTAGACCGTAAAAGCCCATACTTTGGGATGAGACAGATGTGAGTTGGAAGTCTGGTCTTACCACTTATTAACTGCCGTCCTTGTCACGTCACTTAATTTCTCTAAGCTTACATACCTTGGCTCTTACACAGAACACTAATGAAAATGGTCGCATAGTATTCCCCTCTATTAGAAAAGCAGAAAAAAGAAGCAATCCATGCCTTGGTGACTCCAGGTGGGATCTCACTGAATTTACTGTCCATCTTGGCATTCGGGGTCTTAAGTGAGCGAACGGATTCATGAAGTGCATGATAATACATGCTATAGACGTCAAAGCAGTGTGAGTTACTGTTAAATGCAGTTGGAATTCAGGTAAGACTTTTGCATTTATATGTGTGTGTGTGTGTATACATATAAATATATATGTAATATATATGTGTATATACACACACACACACACATAAAACACTGTAAATAAGTAATAATAACTGTGTGGAAGGAATGGACACTAAATGGAGATACAAATGGTGTGGCAGAATACTACTAATTGTTGAAGTTAACTGATGGGTATGTGGGGGTTCATTATTCTATTCAGTTTATTTTGCATATATTTAAACTTTTTTGCAATAAAAATTATATTAAAACAAAAAATTGGTATGCAAATACAGGTGTGCAGATTAGACTACGGAAAATCAAGAAAATAAGAAGATATAGAGAGTCCCTTCATGAAGTTCAATTTGTATTTCATTTAATTTGAAGGATCATCTTCTCTGTCTTAAGTGATTTTTGTTATTTTTGAATATTAAAATACCTATTATTTTATGAAATACTACTATCGCTACTGCTAACACTAATAACAGTTATCATTTATTAAAATAAGTCGCAGCCTAGTTCTGTAACTAAAGGGTTAGCAGAACACACCGTTCCTTTATGCAGTGTCTACTGCATCATGCCCCCAAATGAAAGTAGCAGCTATAGGGATTGTATCACCCACAGAGCCCAAGACATTTGACCCCTTTACATAAGTATAATCTGTAGATCCCTGATCTACCTTTATTCCTGCCATAATATATGCTCAATAAAAGCATTGAGGTGGGCTTCCACCTTTCCTGTATGAAAGACCAGTTCCCTCAGGTCCCTTGTAGGTGACTGAGAACTAACTGGACACATTAATTTAAGCTATTAATGGCTGATAATGGTTTAATATGTCACCACCCCCAGATAAGACACTAAAAGCCCCCCCCTAAAATGCAAATGTTAGCACAAGGGCACAGCTAATAAATCAATTCCAGCAAGTGAGATTACAGAGCTCTTTTGTGGTAGGGGACTTTTTTTTCCCCACTGAGATTGTCTTTACTGACTTCCTCCAATACATCCCACCAGCTGCTCTTGGTGTTTATTCTATTTTTATAATTTCACGGATCAGCATAAATATATCATAAGCCCACATAGGCTAGCTGGAATTCTCTACAAGAGTTAAACCCTTTTAGGAAATAAGCGATGGGAATACAGTATAGTTGCTAAGAGCGTGGTGTTTAGCAACTAACAGACCTCGCTCCTTGCTCTGTTAGTAAATAGCTAGAGTATACTATACAGCTATTCCTATCTCCAATGGACGGATGAGGACAGCATTCATCTTCAGGGGTTTTGTGAGGATTAATAAGAAATTGTGGAAGAAGTGCTTATCACAGCTAACATTTATGGAGCATTACTATTTTTACACCTTGTGTTGCAAATGTCAGTACCTCCCAGGGATAATGATCCCTGCTAAACTGGGTTTGTCCAGGGACCAAAAGTTAGTGTGTGTGACCTTCAAGAGCTGCTCCCTGTCCCATCCCCCTGTTCCTTCTCACCTTCATTAATCCTTGACTCAAAACCCAATTTCAGAAGAAGGGGAACAGCTTTCATAAAGTCACAGGTGCCTCACATGGAAATCTCTTCCAAATTTATAATTTGGTAACTCTGCATGCGATCCTAATAGTCTACAGTTCCAGTAATAAAGATAGGTTAATTTTGCATTAGATGAGCTTTAATGTACATTTAGAAATCAGAAACTAGCTTATGTGTTCATTAGTGGAAATCTTGCTTAAAGTGGGTCATGCTGAACTAGAAGAAATTCAGAGAGTTTGGGAAGAAGAAAGGTATTTTGCTTCATGTGTCATCTTCAATTATTTATGATGAGGGGAATGACTGTGAATCAGACAAGTCTGATGCATATTCCGATGTATCACTGGTCCATAATGGTTTGAGAGATCACCAGGGAAGAAACTTTTCCCATGACTTTGGCATTCTGTGCCCACCTTTAGCAAAAAGTGGTGGGGGCCATGATGGCTTCATCACCTTTGAGGTAACACTTGGTAAAACCTTCCCACTGGACACAAAAGCAGTGACGTGGCCTTAGCAGTGAGGCAGTCGTACCTGGAGATGGTGTGCAAAGAACTTGGGTTCGAGATGAGTGCCTCACATTTCTAAGTCTCAGTTTCCTCGCCCAAAGAGCTAGAAATAATGGTTGCTAGGACAAAGAATGGTACCTGTAAAGCGCATTGCAAGATTTCTGTCAAATAAGCTATAAATAAAATTATTTGTGAAGGTCCTTGAAGAGTACTTTAATACAGTAAACAGTAAAGGGCAGTTATCATCATCCTCACCACCTTCATTGTCACTGTTGTCATCAAAAGCTGACCGACAAGATCAAAAATTACTTTTATAGACCTCATCGTCTGTCACACCTCAAATAGAAACAGTAATAGGCTCAAATGACAGTATGAACTTCACAAGTTAAACCCACACCTACAAATAACTCTACCTCCCCCAGGCCTTTGACTGACTAAGGTTAGAGGGATTTGTATGTGAAAATGGAGAAGCCTTTCCTATATGTTGAGAAGAATGTTTTTGTTTTGATTTTTTCCCCCACCTTTTGTCTGATCTGAATTGTGTAGTAGAGAGATTCCTCGGGCTGTGTACAAAGGAAAGAATTCACAGGCTCCACTTAAAGTGAGCTGAAACACTTAAGAAAACAAAGATTTCCTCTGCCTAAGTTTCCCAGGTGTACACAGGGAATCAGATTCACACTTCCATTTAATAGTTACAGGGCTTGCACATCTACAGTGATTTCCCAAGGGCACAATGCTGAAATGTACCCCAAGGTGTCAAGAACAAATGTGTATAATGATGTCTGTCTTTCCTCACTACAGCAGCCGAGTACGAATCTTAATGGATTTAAAAGAAATAGGAACGGACACTAAAATGACACTTTTAATGAACAAGATACATGTTCATTCCATGCTCCTCCCCCCAACAGTGGCATTTTCCCCTTTGAGAGAAAAATGCTCAGTGCTGTGCCTCTACGCTGTGGTCAGAGCACAGACTCAAATGTGGGTGCTTTCCAGTACTAATCTCAGCCTTGCCCAAAAGGGAAACAGGATCCCATACATGCCGTCCCCCTCACATCCACTGCATGGACTTACGTCCTACCACACTGTGTTTCTTTCTTTCTTCAACCTCCCATGGTATCAGACAGGTACAAAGGGCATCAGCACCCATAACTTTCCTGAATAAAACTCCATGTTGATACAACCAAGAGAGTTAGAAGTCATCATTGCCCTTCATACCTCAGCAAAGTGTTACTGCACTTTGATTTCTCAGCCATGGTGGAAGTGGTCAGAGCCAACAGAAGAGAACCAGGCTCCTTCTTCATTATCCTCCCTCACTGATACAGGGAAAGACCACACTTTTCATGTGATTTGTCCTGACCAGCGCAAGTTGCATGAGAAGTCTGGTGAATCAGTCTGGAATCCTTGCTCTGCCGTGGTTGCCATGGGCGTGTGGGGAATTTCCTTGTCTTACCCAGTCCTCATTGTCTCCTCACTTAGAGTTAAGTGGATTTGAGAATTTTTTTTTCCTAAAGTTTTCATGCCTTTTTACCAACACCAATACACTGACAGTTACTCTGTGGATCACTGTGTTGAATGGATTCCAGTTGTGCAACCTGGACTCAGCAGAAACGCCCTTGTGGTTGAGGGGTATGGCCTGCACTCAGATGGGAGGAGAGAGAGGAGCAGTGAGCATCAACTTCGCTATACCTAGGTCACACCTGAATGATGCAGAGAAAAACGTATAATCCAACTTGAGCACCAAGGGCTACTAAAGAATGTTTCTTAAGAATAAAATTACTTTCAATACTGTGAGGCCAGGTATGGATATTACTAATGGATCTGGTAACATATCAGTGTGCCAGCAAGATCACCTTCCCTGTCCCTGATACACTGTCATGTTATTTCTGTGTAAAAGAATCAGAATTCAAGTGTTAAGAGGTAGGACAGTTTTTCATATGTGTTGAGTCTCACCTACTTCTTCCCTGCTTTAGAAGCACACCTGAACAAATTACCTTTCTGATCCCACTGGAAGTCCATTTTCAAGTCCTTAAAACTGCCAGAGTGGCATATCTTTCATAAGATACATATACATATATAAACGTCATATACAAAAATTCCATATCTTGTTCTTTGCCATTTTGCCTACACTGTATACACTTCAGCTACACCTATCTCCCTGTTAGCAAAATGGTAATTTTTTCCCTATAACTAATATGCATTATTTTCTTCTCTGGAAAAACAATAAAATTAATATGATGGTGCCCATCATCTAAACCCTATCATAGAGGGGCGCCTAGGTGGCACAGTTGGTTAAGAGTTCAACTCTTGGTTTGGCTCAGGTCATGATTACAGGGTCTTGAGATCAAGTCCCATGTCAGGTTCCATGCTCAGTGTGCAGTCTGCTTGAGACTCTCTCTCCCTCTCCCTCTACACCCTGCTTACTCTCTCTCTCTCAGATAAATAAATAAATAGTTAAAAAACAGAAACAAAAAACCTTACCCTGGGATATTAGCTGCTATTAAAAAAAATACGGACAATATAATTCTATTAAAATAAAAAGGTTCCTTTTACTGGACTTCTACCTTCCAGTGTTTGGTCTTTGACCATTCTGTTTTAAGTACAAAAACCACTAAATTAGCAAGGAACTACTATGAGTTAGTTATAGGGATTTGAATTTAATTTTTATCAAGAAATTGCTCAAAGGAGAATGAGGGATGACAACTAAATTATTTTCCGATGGCTGTGTAACAAATTACTACCAACCTAGCAGCTTAAAACAAAATATGTACTATTTCACACTTTTTATGGAGCAAGAGTCTGGACATTACCTGGATACTCCGCTCAGGGTTTCACAAGGCTAGGGTCAAGGTGGTGTCCGGATCAGAAATCTTATCTGAGGCTTGAGGTCCTCTCCAAATTTGCAGATTGTTGGCAAAATTCAGTCCCTTGTGGTTGTAGGATTGAGGCCCTCAGTTTCTAGAGGCTATCTGCAGTATTCTTCCACCTAACCATCTCCACAACATGACACTTGATTCCTTCAAGGCAACAGAAGAATGTCTGCTCTCCTGATCATCTTTCATAAATCTCACCTCATTAGGTCAGACCCACCCAGGCTAACCTCCCTTAAAGTTAATTTTTTTTTAAAGATTTATTTATTTATTTGAATGAGAGAGAGAGAGACAGTGGTGGTGAGGGGCAGAAGGAGAGAATCTCAAGCAGACTCCCTGCTGAGTGCAGAGTTGAGGCAGGGCTCAATCTCATGACTCATGAGATCTTAACCTGAGCTGAAACCTATTGAGTCACTCAGGCACCCCAAAATTAATTTCAAGTCAACATACTAGGGATTTTAATTAGGTCTGAAAAATATCTCACCTTTGCCATAGAAGGTAACAAACAAGGAAGTGAAAGCCCATTATATTGACAGGCCCCACTCACAGTCAAGGGGAAGGGATTATATAGAATGTATATATGAGGGGGCAGGAATTTTGGGGACTACCTTGGAAACCTACCTACTTCAAGTGTATGTGGAGGCACATGAATGGTCATCCACATGAAGAAATGGAATATTAAGCAAAGAATTCTGGAATAATCAGAAATAGTTTTCAAAAAGGAATCAATTTCACTCACAAAAGTGTACATGTATCTATGTATCATATGCCATATGTGTGTATATGTGTAATATATATATGTGTGTGTATATATGTGTAATATATGATATATGTATTCCTGGTACTATTTATTGCTGTACTAATGTGCCCAAAACACAAATCAAAGAAAAACAGAAAATAATCACCAGTTACACAACAGAAGAGCATAAAAGTAATTTAAATACATCTCTACATGTATAGATTTTTAAAATTGAAGCACAAATATTTCACAAGTATTTAATAAGTTCATGCAGAAAGATTCAATCTTTAAATAATAATAGAAATAGACAGTGTTGCCTACTTGTTTAATCAGTAATTTTTTTTTTTTTTAGCAATAAGCACATATGGGTTGGTGTGAGTTGCCGAAATGGGTCCCCTCAAACACTGATGCTGACAGCGAAGCAAAGAGAAGTGAGTGGGCCTTAAAATATTTATAGCTTTTGACCTAGAAACTGTATTACTCTATCTGGATCCTTCTTCCTCTGATGCCATGACCCTTAGAAACCTGGGTAAAATATTAAGGGGAAAAATAAGTTACCTAGATAAATCCTTAGAGATCTTACTGGTCACATGGCTTACATCGCACCATGAGAATCAAGCAAAATACAGATTCCAGCCTACCTCAAGGATGAAGATTTTGGCAGAAATAATAACAATAATAATAAAAATAAAAATCTTCCAAATTTCCAAAAATATATTATTTCTATAATAAAAAAATGCAGACATAAGAAATAATGTTCAGAGTGAGTATAAACTTGGCTTTACCACCTAAAGATCCCTTCAGGTTGTGCTAAATTATTTTCATCACAACCAATTGTTTCAAGGCACATAGAACTGGTCATGTTACTTGTCAAAAATTAAAAGCTCAAAACATACAGTAAGTTTAAAATTCCTCTTCTAGAAATCTCATTCCTCTCTTGCTGTTACCTTTGCTAGCACCCCTATATAAAGGGGGCATGAGAAAAGGGGATGGGGAGCTTCACTGAAAGGTGGAGAGAACCTTAACTTTAACAAGAGCTATGGCTTTCAAGAACAACTGTGGTCTTACTCAAAAAATAATTTTCTCACCCTTGATACCATATGTCATATGTTAAAAATCCTTAATCACAGAGTTTATACATCACATTGGGGAAACCATTATTATTATTATTATTTTGAAACCATTATTTTTCTTAAAGATTTTTATTTTAGAGAGGAAGAGAATGCAAGCGGGAATATGGAGTATGGAGCCCCAAGGAGGCGGGAGTGGGGGGAGGGAGGGGCTCAATCTTACAACTCTGAGATCGTGACCTGAGCCCCAAACCAAGAGGCTGATGCTTAATCAACTGAGCCATCCAGGTGCCCCAGGGAAACCATTATTATCCTCCTTTCCCACAAATACTCTTATTGATCGAGGGCTGTGACCATCGAAGGCAACCCTCCAAGGCTATAACCTCCCAGCTCTAAGATCTAGAGCATGATTTGATTCTTTAATAGAGATATTCCAGTGCAATTAGCCAAAACAAACAGAAATAAAACATGCCAATGTAAAATTGTTACAATTAGACAAAGGTCAAATATCCAAAGGCAGCCTGCCTTGAAGAATTTGGGCAAAGTTTTAGTAAAGAGTGCCATATTGGAAGTTCTTTTTAGTTTATTTCTAATAATTAGCTCTTTAATTTTAGACTTTGTTAGGACTATTATGTCTCACCAGATTCAAATGTGGAGCATTTATGCTAAGCAAATAACTCAAATCACAAATGAAAAGTTATACCCCACAGTCCTAGTAAGGTACTACTCTTAACAATGAAAAAGAAAAAGAGAAATAAGAGGAAATAAATACATACGTACACACACACACACACACACACCTACCTACCTACCTCTAAATAGGGGGATGGTATTTAAATTTTGGTACTTATATACGGTAAACACCATGTATTCATTAATAACCCTAAAATCTAAGGTTCTGTGATTTGAGAGTGAACACTATAACATAAAGTGAGAAAATTCAACAAGCTCTAAAATAATAAACTGTATCCCTAATTGTACCCTGTGGCTCTAGGAAACCAAAGTCACACACATTACAGTTGCAGATACTTTCTTCCTTCACTTTGTAGTAAATGTAAGTGGGAAACTTAAAGTCTCCTTCAGACCACTGGTGATTCTCTTAACTACAGTAATTTATAAAGCAGTTTTCTGGCAAAAGAGCCTCAGTTTATTCATTTACTTATTCACCTGGGTCGCCTGATTGTACTGTCACTCCATTTCAGGCTGTAGCAAGTGGCTTTCTTAACTGTGATCATTTTCCCAGGTGGGAAGGAAATAATTCAAAGAGACAAACTTTTTATAGATGTGAGTTGCTTCATATATGAAGATGAGTAAAGAATAACACAGACAAGTGTTGAAATTAAGAAGCAAATACATAAACCTCAGCAGAACAAAAATATCCAGGATCTTTGGGTCATTCACAATTGATCAGACCTACAAATCCTAAGGATTCACTTTATGTATAAATGGACCAGGAAGAAATATGCCAAATAATTTCTCCCTGTATAATGAGGTATCATGAGTTTCTTTCATCTTATTTGCCTCTATCTTCCAAATTTCCAAAAATAGATTATTTCTATAATTTAAAAAAAAACACACAGACATTAGAAATAATGTCCAGGGTGAGCATGAATTTGGCTTTACCACCTAAGATCCCTTCTGGCGGTGCTAAATTATTTTCATCAAAAGCAATTGTTTCAAGGCATATAGAACTGGTCAGATTACTTGTCAAAAATTAAAAACCTTTCAAACTTTTCCCTTCATACCAGATAAACAGTTGCAAAAGTGAGCTATTTGCAAAAGCAGCATAAAAACGTGGGAAATAATGGTCCATTTCTCTTTCATACTAAGTGAAGGGTTTCCTATAATTTTAGCAGTCATTAAGATTTACTAATGAAGACTTTGAGATGGAGTCTAAAAAAGGAACTATAAAGCTAAGTGACTCATTTTGTGTTTTGAGAGGTAAAATATTAAGAGGATAAAGAAGTGCTATCTTATCAATCACAAACCATACAATGCTAGAAAATAACGTAGCCCTTTCCAGCAGTAGCCTCTGCTGAAGAACACCATCGGCCTATCGAGTCTACCTTCTAATAGGTGAGAGGCTATTTCAATCTCCATACCCATTTAATCACAGAGCTGTTTGAGCACTGACTGCCAATTATCCTGAATTATGTGTCATATAGGAGGTTTGTGATCTGAGCTATAGTGCATTAGGGACCCAGCAGAGACCACCATGTTGATTTGACAAGGTTCTTAGAGTCGGGATGAATAAATTAACGCAACAGAATGATTCTGATGAACAGAAGATTGGAGCCAAGCTCCCAGAGATGGAAGATTAGCGACTAATCAGCTCTAACACCTGGTTTCCATAACACTCTAATAACAACTCCTCGTGCTGCTGTAACAAAACACAACAGCCTCTGCCGGGGGAAAAATGTGAAATAGCCTCAAAAGTTATGGCTTGGGGTGTTTTATTCACTACAGGATGAATTTCACCTGTTCTTGGAAATTAGGAGCAGCAGCAATCCTCCCCCACCCCACCCCCGGCCCTCCTTATAATGGGACAGAGGGCAGGGATGTCTGTGAATTCCAAACAACCAGGTTCCCGGGAGAACAGATTGGATGAGAAATCCACGGCTGCTAACTTTTCAATTCAACTTACATCAGCTAAAGGGAGGAGGTGGAGGGAGAAGGAAAGGAGGGGGGAAGAATAATGGGGGAGGAGTAGGGGGAGGTTGGGGGAGGAGGAATCCTAATAACTAATGCTGATGGGACTGCGGAGTCACACCCTGCATTGAATAGAGACCCCCAGGTAACAACCAGGTCTGGCTTCTTACCTTTAGGTTCAGGGTAAACAAATACAAAAGCCCCCAGACCAGTACTTAGGTTAATCTGGAGAAAATGCCAAGCCCCTAACATCTGTCATGTACAGCTAAGATGGAAGACACAGCCAAATGTCTCATATAAAAGCAAGCTAAGATCTTCAAATACACTTGGCACTGCCATTCCTCACTGGACACGTGAGGGAGTGCCATTTCGGCCAGGGCTGTTCATCAGTATTCAGAGGAGGCAGCCCACAAAGACCAGTGTGGTCCACTGTCAGTCATCCCTTTGGCCATCCACTTCTTGCAAGGCAAGTCACTAATTACGACATGTTTTGTCAAATCAGAAAGCACTTAACCAAGAATAGTTGCGTCTCACAGAATATCTAAAATGTATGCTGAAATAGCATTTTGACATCTAGCAGATTTGAGGTATCAAAGCATTAGACTGATTCTCTCACGACTGCCTAAAAATGTGTTGGTGCCTCTCTCTGCTAACCTCACTGATAAATCTATGAAACTAAAAAAAACCAATTAAATGACAACGAAGTGTCTGAAGCCACGGCTGAGGGTGGTGCGTTATTCACATCACAGGAGAAAAAACAAACTTGTTTAGCAGAAGATACATCATTTATTCTCCTGGAATTTTTCTAACGTGATTTGACGCACGGGAATGAGATCAACACTCGGCTTCTCAAAGAAACAAGGCAAGTCAGACCGTCTTTGCATCTCCCATTCACAATGACTGTTTCTTTTCACACAACTGGACTTTCTAGTCACAATCTGTTTAATTCAGTCACTTAATATCTAGCCAGGGGTCGGGTCATCAATTTAGATTTCATGTTTCTTTTTTTATTCAGGTTATTTCCTCACATAGGACACGGCGCTATGCCCCACATTTGGCTTGTGAACCTGTGAAGCCCCTCGCTTTTTGCCGTGACTGACAGAGAAGTGAACCACACATTGTCCCAAGGGCTGTTTCCAAATTTGGTCTCCCAAAGGGAAGCTCGCTAAACTCCTCGAGGCTTGCTTTAATACCGACCCATTTTCAGAGCTTCATTTGTTCTAACACCTGATTCCTTCTTTGCCTCAGAAAGCCTCACTGAAGATGGACTGGGGGAAAGCAGCTGTTGTTTTATCTGTATTACGCTAGAAATCATTTCCTTCACCTTGTGTCCAGTTCTTCACCCCTGAACTTGATTTTAGGCCTAAACGTCAAAAGGGAGAGACACCTCCTTAAAATGAAGTGTATACCAGACAATCACTATAAGAATTCATAGCTACTCTTTACTGTTTTATTTTCTTCGTTGAACTATTTTAGAGAGTAGTATTAACTAGAGATTCCTCTTGAAACAGATGTTCAAAGAGAAATTCAGGGGGGAGAAAAAGGAACCTTTAAAAGGGTTGATTGAACTTATAATCACGAAAGCCACACTCTGGGACATTTGCTGAATTCCAGTCTGTTAACTGTTTTGTCTTCTCACCCCAAATTGTAAATGCCCTAAACTATAAAGTGGGAAGCAGACAGACATCACCGATGTTCTGCTGAAGAATTCCCCCTGCCCCCCACCACCAAAAGGGCCTGAACATATATTCACAACAGTCAACGCATCTTCAGTGGGAACAGCAGGGAACCACCTCATGTGTACAAAGCACAGGTGAGAACATAGGTGTCACCATAGCAAAACCCTCAAATCTGGAACAAGAGGGGCCTTGCCTGTGTCCCTCAAAAACACTCTGGAGGTTTCTGAGGCAGGTGAAAGGAACATGGAGGTTTATGGTTAATCTGAAAACATGCCATGTTTCTAAGCAACTGCAGCCCACAAATGATCTTTAAGAGATGGAACCAAATGAAATTCCAGTCTTGCCTTTTATGAGGTTCTACATCATAAAGTTTATGCCACAGCGAATAGGTAGGAATTTCATGGAAGAGCTTGCAACCTAAGACAGTGACTGCTTGTGGGTCATAGAGTTTTTGAGAATATGGAGAAACGTATAAAAACCTCACTCCAGAAAATTGCAGGTATTCACAAATACATAATGATGTGCGTACTACTTCAGGGTTTTTGGCAAAGATAAGAACCACTGTAGAAGATATAAATAATTTATTTTGCTTATTTGTGATGTCATACTAACACAACTAAAATCCCCAAATCAAACTAGCTTAGTTTGGTCTTGAAACTTAGCTTCAAGATGCAGGAAGGAAAATGGTACATTTAATGGGTTATTGTACACAAGAAAAGAGCTCTAATTATCACCCTTCTCTGTCTAAAGTTTCAATCATGAAATACTCAAAGGGGGAGGGGAGGCAGGAGAGTAGAGAAGTTGTAAAGGGTCATATATTGCTTTGCTCAATTTGCAAACACAGGAAGGAAACCAAAGAAAGGATTTCTGATTCTGATCCTTGTATCTGGGAGTTTAAATGATCAATGGTGGCAAAAAATTATGACGACAAGGTGCCATCCATAGGAAGTACCTTTTCTATGAGCACTAGATGGTATTTCAGAAAATGAGGAAGATTCTGTTCCTTACTTATAAAATCAGTATGGTGAATGTACCTAACAGGCAGATATGGAAGATTAAATAAGTTAATGTGTCTGAAAGATGTGCAGACTTTTAGGTATTGTACGGATGTCAGCTATTATTTTTACAAAGGGCTGCAGACTTGTAATAAAATTCAGATTGGATAAAAACTTGGGAAGTCTCGGAGTCCCCTTTGCTTGCTCTTAAATTAGCCTAATGACTGGCCAGCAGAATCTGGGCTCTGAACTCTGTTTGGAGCTAAAGAAGTGGACATGCACTCATATGTCCCAACAACATCAGGAAAGTGGCTGAAGTTTGGAATTCAGTCTGCAGGCATGCTAAACTAGTCATGACTATGTCACTTATGCCTTGCATTTTCCAAATTATTTAGGACGGCGATCTCCAAAGGAGATGGTGTGCCTCAAGTTTGGGCACAAGAAAATCACTGGGATGGAGGGGAGAAAAGATGAAAACTACTATCACTTATAATTCTTTATCTTGTTTTTGAGAAAAATAATCATTTAAGAATAGGCATAACAGATTAGTGCAGTTACACATGTATTTAATTTATACATAACACAGCTGGTGTGTTTAATTGTTGTACTGTTTGGTGTGCATGCTCAAAATTGCTTAGTAGACAAGTTCTTTTACACAGGCAACATTAACTGATCTGGCTGTATGAGAGCATTATTCCCACAAAAGAGTCAAGGAAACCAAGCATGGGAAAAGTGATTTCTGAACCATCTTATCTAGCATGACCAAGATAGAATTCTCGGTTTTAGCTCTAAGCCCTACCCTTTAGATCTTTTCAACCAGACAGGACCTTTCTGAATTCAGCTTTTGGCAGAAGTCACCAGATGGTATCTGGAGGGCTACAGACCAGACTGGTGTTTGACCAGAAAGTATAAATAGGGTAAGGACAGAAGAAGGGGAGATGGGTTGGGTTCTTTGGGTGTATCAGTTCACAGCAGCTCTGCTAACAACGCTCAGTAGCAGGTACAGCTAAGTGGCAGCACACAGTGATCCCAAATGAGTGCAAAGTGACCATGGACAGTCCGTTAGGTGCCCCCGATACTCAAATATGGAAAAATGAGACACTTCTCTCCAAACCCTCCAACCAAAAAAATGAAAACAAAAACTTGTTACCATCACTACATTTATGTATTATTTATAAATAGCATTTTTGGTATTTCTTGCACTTTCCTATTTTCCTGTAAGATGCTATATAAATGCTAACTATTGTTTGTATTTAACAAGCCTCAGCTAGAGGAAAAATGTATACCTCAGTTTCTGCAGTCAAGGCAAAAAAAAAAAAAAAAAAAAAGCTGAAGAAAATTACCTATTCTGGGTTACAACAACATAAGCTTGACTTCTTCACCTTACGTTCTCCTCCCTGTTTTCTGGTTCAAAACTATGTTCTGAGCCAGGAACTCATTTTCTTGGATATAGTCAAAGGATACGTTTCGACAACAGGAATTAGTATAATTCTTGAAAACACAAGTAATCTGTTCTTCTAAGTTTTGGGTACACGAGTTGAGTGGCCAGAAATGGGTCTAAAAATACCCTATTTTTCTGAACACAGAGATTTCAAAGGCATGTATGCTTCTGGGCAAAAAATAAATGTGAGAAAGCTCTGTCCTTTTATAAGTCAAAAAGAAAATGCGATATTACATTTAATGTGTAAAATGAGATAGGTAGTTAATAATTAATTTATCAGATTAGTTGTAGTAAATTAATCATATTGGTACATTTCCATTTCTGAAATCTGTTTCTGAAATAGGTCTTAAAAATTCAGTAACTGGCCATTTTTTTCTTTATGGTTCAGGTGGCTCAATACTGCTGATACTGCAAGTTAGCCTGCTTGGATATGAGCCACTTACATATAAAATACATATGTTACAGAATCATAGAATCTGAAGGCTGGCAAAAATCTCTAAAATAAGCTACTGATCCTTTATTTTTGAGAGGAGAAAAGAGTGTCCCCAAAATGGGAAATCAAACAACAGCTGAGTCTGTAAACAACAAGGAACCTAAAAATGGTGTATTTATTCAACAAATAATTGCTGAATATGAAACACTAGCCTGAGCCTGGGTACATAGTTGTATTCAAAGACAACGATATGACCACATAAATGACCAAAATTAAGAAAGGTATTCGTTGACAAGGAAGATGTTTAACAAGACGTTATTAGGTCTTTACTATGTAAATAAATATGTTCCTAACACGGCAACTTCAGTTTAAATACTTGTTTACTAGCAAGTATTAGACCTATCAGATTTGCACACCAGGAAATTGAGGGGAGATGATTTCCTAAAAACCACATATCATGTAAGAGGTATGGTCAGGACCACTACAAATATCGGTTACGTGAAGCTGAATGCATCATCAAAGCAGCATCATTTTCATGCTTGACCTTTTGTACCATCACCTCTAATCATGTGTGTGAATGTGAGGTATAAAATAGACGACAATGAGTGATGCTTTACAGCAAATCACAGTGAAAAATAACGTAACGGGCCTTTAAATGCAACCTTGTCTAAGTTGTATAAATAATGTTAGTTCTCCTTGCTTGAATTTGTAGCAAAGAGGCAGATGGACAGAAATGAAGACCTAATGGGAGAAAGGTTTAAAAGCAACAAGAACTACTAAAATAACAACAACAACAAAATCAGAGGGACATTTTATCTCCTCCTGAGTTAAAACAAAATGTTCATATCACTAAAATTAGGTATAAATATTTTTAAATGCATCCATATTAATGAGAATGCACACATTTCATACACCTTTCACTATGTGTACATTCAAATAATTTTGACCTCAAGAGAGCCTAAAGCTGTTGTTACTATTATGTTTAATTTGGAGATGATTTCCTTGTAAAAGCAACATAGGAGAAACAGAATCATGGATTACCTTATGTATAAAGTGTCAGCAACATAGAAGTTGATAGACTTGTATGAAAACTCCTTTTATTTCCATACCTCCACTTAAAAAAATAAGAAGACCTTTCTCTGACAATTTATTTGGTGATAGAGTAAGAAAGCAAATGGAAAAAGAGAAGTTCTGCTTTCTTTTATGCTTAGGGATACTCTAAAGTTGTAAAAGCAATAAAGAACACAAAAAGTTTAGAAAATATTTTAAAAAGATTTCTAAAGTCATTTTTTTAAAGAACAAGTTTTTTCTTCACTGTCACAAAATAGTGTACTGGAACATGGAAGAAAAAAATCAGTATAAACTTCCAAATTAAATACAAAAAAATACAAAAGAATGCTTTTAAAAAACAACAAAAGTCTTTCAAGAAAATAAGACTTAGCAATGTTTAATGGAGGCATTGAACTGCTATAGCAATATACTCAAAGAATAATTTCACATTCACTCAAATGAATTTTGAAAAAGTCATTATCAATATATAGATATTAGCAGAATTTTCTCCCATGCAGGAACTCAAATCACGCTCACTACCAATGCTGCTTTCCATCTAAACATCCAAATAGCAAATGCTAAAATGTTCAACTGAAATTTTGTTACTTTATTTAAATTTTGATAAAAAAGCAAACTTCATTTACATACTGAATTTGATAGGAGTTATTAGTTATCAGAAATTACAAAATCTTCCTTAATTTAACTTGCATTATGGGTGATCTCTCAAATAAGATCCGCTATTTAAAATGACTTTTTTTTTTTGAAAGAAACAGAGACTACCTATACATATTACCTCTAGATATGAAGAGTAAAGAGAAGTATTTTAATTCTAAGTCCCTTTTAAAGAAATCTAAGATTTCAGGCAAAATGCACTACACAGATTTGAGTGTCATAACAAGACAGAAAATAATGCAAGCAATGCATATTGTTGTGTGTGTGCTGTTTTACAATGAAAAATTACTTCAATGTGTTTGTCCATCACTCCACCGAAACAACATACCTCACAATTTTTATTACATACAGAACTGAGTATGTAGAATTTTAATGTTTCCATTAGTATATTTATATGCAAAAGTAGGAACTCAACTAGGTATTTTGTTTCATCTAAGCAGTAACAGTTCTTTTACCCACATGGAGCCAAAGGCACATACAGATCTTTTCTGCTTTACACAGTAGTATGTCAGTTACCCTTGTTGACCTAAAGGTAGGATATGTGGCTCACACACACACACACGCGCGCACACACACATGCGCACACTTGCATGCACATACAAATGCGCTGCTTCCTAGTAAAACCCAAGAATTAAGAAAAATCAAAGATTTAAAAATGCAAACATTCCTGCTGATTTAAAAGAATGAGGGGAAGGAAAGGAAAAGGAAAAAGGGAATTTAGGAGGGAGGAAGGAAAATTCATTAGGATAAGGAACAGAGAGAAGTAAAGGGCTAAGGCTGGATTTGTTTCTGTAACATTAATGGTCTAATTTCAGGGAAAATCAGGCCAAATCAGTTCAGCATTTTTGCTATCTCAGGTTGTAAAATACTATGACTGCTGTACCTAAACTTCCTACAAAATCTTTTAGGAAAACCATTGCTCACATATAGCCCGTGGTTATTTCCAGCCAACCTCTCTGCTGATCTGCTTGAAGACTCTCCTTATGCATCTAAGAAATACTAGGACTGAGGAAACGAAACACCTACTGACAGCAAAACTCGACCAGCCTGTAGATAAGTGGGCACGTCAGGCTCAGACGATTTACTTCTCCAGAGGGATGAAGGCTAGACTAGCTGAGGAAAGGAAGGAAGGAACAGAGGACCTGTAGATGAGTACTTCATTGGAGAAGTGCCAGGGAGAAGGAAAGGTGAGGAGGACCAGTGAGAGCACCCGGTCAGATGGTAGCCAGCTGATACCCTTGGATATCACTTGGATAGCACTTCCTTCTCTAGCTCTTTCAAACCAGCCTTTGAGGAGTAGCCTTCACACCCGCTGTGTGGTGTCATCCTTTACCCCTGTTCTCTCAGCTAGGAGGATCACCTTTATTTACTTTAAAAATTTCCACATGAAGCTGCTAGCAGGACGTTCCAACCTCAACACTGGGCCCCGACAGCAGGGTGACCAGCTGTCCTGGTCTGCCCCAGACGCGGGAGCTTCCCGGGACCTGGGACTCCCGGTGCTTTAAAGCCAAAAATGTCACAGACAAATGGGACAAGGTGGTCACCCTACCTAGCCATGCATTTCTTCTGTGGCGCTCAGGTCCCAAAGCTCACACAGACATTCCCAACTAAATCAGGGTGAGAAATAAAAGGGAGTCAAAACTGACACTTTAAGTATATAACCAGAAGTTCAGGGAGGCCTCAGGAAGCCTATGCCATCAATAAGCCTTATTTACTAAAGGGGAAGAAAAATGCCTGCAGTGTGTAAATCCTATGGTAACTGTTAATCCTCTCCAGAAGAAATAAATAAATAAACTAAAAAAAAAAAAAAAAAAAGAACGCAGCTGATAAATTACTTAACTGAAAACGTAATGCTCAAAGCAGTAACCACAATGCAATAATTATTGGACTTGATTAAACATAAAAATAAATCTGTCTTTTACTTCTCTCTCATCCCATTAGTACGTACAATGAAAGAAAAGACTTTTTTAAAAGGTACCTCACAGCCAATTTTTCCCTCTTAATTCTGCATTGTAACAAACAAAAGTAAAATCAAAAATCATGCAAGCGAAGTATAAGCTTTTTCCCATTATCCTTAGAAGGGTGACAGTGCCAATTAAAAACACGTTTCCATGAAGCTCTCAGCAAATGCTTTTTTTAACTCCTTGATAGTGGAATGCCTTATTAAGAGGAAAAGAATCATAAAGTATAACGGCTTATAAATCATCAATATTTCTGGTGAAATCTATCCATAGGTCTCATGTGAAATGTAGAGAACCTCTCCTAACCTCATTGACATAATGTTCCCTGTTTAAATGCCTGACATTAAAGTAACCATCTAATATCTAAAAATGAATGCTAACAATATTGCCTTTCTAAAGGTAACAAGAAAAACTTGGATCACTTGATAAAACATGGTCAAATTTAAGATATTTCTGCTTTAAATAGAAGACAGTGGCCATATTTTATACGCACGTGTGCAAGTCTCAATGTGACTTTTTTCCCCTGTGTTGAGATACTTGGCTTTGATTTTATTTTTATCATTTACGCTCTGAAATGCCAACACCACGCCATTCCTACAAAACACACTTTTATCCATTTTTTTTTTTTTAAGTCTGCGTTCAAGTTAGAAAGTAAGTCATATCTCCAGATCTCGTTTTGTAAAGGTTGTACTCGCCACAGGCTTAACACAACGGTTGGAGACAGTGTGGAAGGGATCGATAAAGTAGTATTACCCTTTGTGATGGTGAGTCTCTGCAGGACATTCCGGCTTAACTCTGCTGTCTGCCGAACACTCCATCCTTACCCACTGGGAGAGTGCACTAAAGCACAGCTATGGACCAAGAGCTCCAACGAGGATGAGAAACTCACTTCCTTCACCTTGTTCTGGAACTGCTTTAATAAAGCTGGAGAAAATCTGGATGCCGTAAGAAAGGGTTTCAAATTTGAAAGACAAATGTATAAACACCCTGAAGTCTGAGGGCATAGGCCTTGACATTCAGACAAGTGTATGCATCATTCAGGAAGTTTCACTTTGGCAGGAGGCCTATAAATGCAGCAATTCTTCAACCTCAACATG
>CM053607.1:47529377-47543007 GCA_028646535.1 Procyon lotor | reverse complement strand
GCACTGGAGGGGGGGGGTGGGTGGGTGGGTGTGTGTGTGTGTGTGTGTTGTTTATGTTTTTTGCTTTGTTTTGTTTTGTTTTGTTTGCTAGTAAGTGTGTGTGTGTGTGTGTGTGTGTGTGTTGTGTTTTGTTTTGTTTCTTTATGTTTTTTGCTTTGTTTTGTTTTGTTTTGTTTTGTTTGCTAGTAAGTGTCCTGAGAGTTTCATTTAATTCAGTAGACCTCACTTTGTTACTCTGGCAAAGAGAGTGATAAGTAATACAAATTCACATGGAGGCTGCAATTATCTTTCGGGCCACATTTTACCACTTTCTCTGATACAAATATGGACAGCTGCCGGCCACTTGTCCTTCCTCATGTCAAATACTTCTCCCATCATATCTGATCTTTTCTCTGAAACTTGTTACCCATCCTAGTCCCTAAGATATAACCAAGTTACTTATACCTTTCATAACTGACCCAAACAATGACAGACACCCTACTCTAGAATACATGCAAATAAATAAAGTTCTGCAAAGAACTTTATTTCCCTCTTCTTTAAGCAAATTAACTTCAAGGGATTTAAAACCAGCTTAACTGTGTCATTTTGGAAATCGAACAACTGAGGGAACTCTCCTTTATTCTAGAAGGAGAGAGGTAGGTCTTGCATTTTAGTATAATAACCTATTTCCCTTACTAGTTAGTGACTCCCTGTGTTGTAATATTTTATAACTTGTGTTTATACCTCAAATGATATTATAATATATAACTACAATCCGTTCAGTACAAAATCCACTCATTAAATCTTAGAGGCTGCCAGATGAAAAACCACACAAAAGAGTCCTTTCACTTTATCGGGTAGAACAAATTTGTTTTCCTTTTGTCTTAACTTTTCCTGGCTGGACCACACCTGGTTACTTTTATAACTAAAAGTATCATTAATATGATTAACTAAAGAGAGGGCCGACACCCTCAGTGATACTAAGAACTTGCAAAAGTTTCAACACTGCAGTTTCTCTTTACCATGCCCCAGATAAAATTCTTAGGTTGAGTTATCTACAGTCTCTGAAAGTGAGAGGGGATGTAAGAAAAATATATTCCCCCATCCAGATCAAGCCACAGGGATCACACAGAGATTGCTTCCTTCTCCATTCTGATAGCTATTATTCTCCCCTACTTATTAAATTGATAACTTTTATATGGTTTTCAGAAAATATAAAACTACGTGTAAGGCACCTCACATAGATACAATTTTAAGAGTAAGGCTTGCCCTCAAAGGACATAAAGTCTGACCGAGAAGAGAAGTCACACACACAGATGATTATAATTGGCCACTTCAGAAAACAGAGGTTTTGAAGTTAGATAAGCATGGTACCTCTACTATTTTGGAAGCATAGGGCTAATTTGGATTTCTGAGTTAAACTGTACCTTTCTTTCAAAGATGGCTGAGGAATAAATGAGATGCAATTATGAATGCTCTGGTCCAGTGCTCCCAAATAATACACATTTAATAAACTGTATATATTTTAATAATTAAAGATATTATAACACATAGCCCAGGGAGGTAGAATACCAAAATGATTAGGAAAAGTTCAGTGACTTTGGGAGGTGAGGGGTAGCCCTACCTGAAAAGGGCTTCAAGGGAGACACCATAGAAGAGAAAAGGGCTATGTTTCGTCATAAACAAAGGGTTTGGTGTGTAGAATGGGGTGGGGAGAGTCTCAGGGGGAAAAATAGTAACATTCAAAAATAACTACATTATTCTAGGTTCTACTTTCTATGTCAATGTCAAGTACTGCCAAGAAAGTTCTAGATGATCAGTTTGTGAACCTAGGAGAAAGACTCATTGAGGGAAGATCACTAAAGATTTACTGCTTATTTGAAGGAGGATCTCTGAATATTTTAGACATTTACCAGATCTTTAGAAAGTGATCTGGCAACTTTGTGTAAGAGTTTGGAATTGAGAAAGACCTCAAACGAGCAGGTGGAAGCACAGTGATAGTTTAAGCCTGAGGAACCAGAAGCCTTTTATCAGAATAATGACAGAATCAAAACAACATGACAGAGACGAGAAACACTGACTTTGTAGAAAATACAGGACTTGGTAATTAATTGGATGTGGGGTATGGCAGAGGAAGGGGAACAAATAAAAAGACATGCATTTCACGTGCGGACATGTAAGAATGTGACAAAATGTTAAACAGAAAAGAGTCATCAGTGTTGGAGACATTAGTAGCTTTTGGATCACATAACTTAGCTTGGCTCTCATGAAATCTGTTACGGTGTTGAAAACTTAAAGAGCCAACTATCCTACCATGGGCCATCTAAAAATTAAATCACTGATAACAATGAACTTCCAAATAAGTATACTATCTGTGACGCTTGATATGTTTCAGGGTATATTTAGAATCTAAGATACAGGGGAAACAGTGTTTAAAAAAATGAAAAAAAGTTTTCTAATTTAAAAAGGATGAAAGCACTCAGGGTCCATCGTAAACAAAGCAACAGGGCATCTATAATATTTACACTGGGTATAAAATAAAACTTTGTCACATGTTAGTTTTATTTACTAACCATTGTTCTTCACTATTTCATGAAACATGGTCTGTATTTAACAGTACTAACAATATGTCAAAACAGCAGTGTGGGAAGTGAGGGCACTAGGGAGTACCCCAAAACAATTCCACCCGATAAGAGGAAGCATTTGCTTTATGTGACAGAGAAAATTAAATCTTCATGCCTACATAAGTACATAAGAATAAGCCCAAGTTGAAGGTGGCATTAATCTCAATCACTGTTTATTTGTGGGTGTTTAGATATATTACATGCAGGGTATGTTTCCATTATTGTTGTTTTGAATGAAGCATGCAGCATTTCATTGCGAGGAAACCAGGGAAACAATTTTCTCAGTTGCAGAACTCTAGTAACAAAGGGGGAAAAAAAGCTACAAAACTTGGTTCACTTTACAGCCTTGCATGCTTAGCTCTGTCTTTATTTCAAGGGGGTAAAGGAATCAAGAACAAACCTTTCCCTCAAATGTTATTCATAACAGAATTTCTCTACCTCATTGTATGTTATGTTTTAAAAATCACATATGGATCATTAAAAAAGATTAAGACATGTCTGAAAAGAATTTCAGCAAAAAAGTGGTTAACATTTATCATAGCTTTTCAAAACAAAATTGAATTCTACTTTATCTGAAAACTTTCCAATTCAATATTACTTTTTCTTACATATACAGCCTGCAACTTACCTAGGGCACTATTTATCATTTGGACAACTTAAGTACGACACACACACACACACACGCAAAAATCACCTTGAGACAAACGAGAAATTCTCTCTTGGGAAACTCAAAACTATATTAAAATGATAAGTAGCAAGTCTTCACTCTTCCTTCATTAACTTAGGCAGACAAGTGTGATATACACACACCAAAAAAAATCAAGGTTCCAACATGCTCCTGGTCATAATAATCATCTTTGCTTCCTCCAGTCCACAAAGTTTGTTCATTTTTACAAAGATATTATAAGCTCTGATGGAAAAACCAGTACCCAGAGGAGTCTTCCAATTATCCACACAGGTAGGCTAGCCCATCTGGGACCCCCAACAGGTATGGGTCAGGATTTAAAGATTCAAAATAATTATTGCAAAGGAAGTGCTTGAATGAATAATTTCTCTTTGGTATTCTAACCACCTATGGTAGTAAAGCAGAGAGAAAAGAAGCAGAAATCTGGGGTTTAAAAAGGTAGCAATAACACTAGAGGTAATAAAATTCAGGTTTGCCAATTGTTTTATGTAGGTGGTACACAGATTCTACAAGAGGACTTTCCGAGATACCTAGTAATCACACCTCACAGGTATCTCTGTCAAAACAATATTATATGCCACCCGCTATAAATATTCACACTTTAGAAATATGGGTCCCACATCAGGGACACTAAGTCAAGAGGAAACCTATTTCCATAGTTCACAATTATACTTTAGTACCTTTTGTATACAGAGACTGAGGCAAGGGATGTGGTCAGAGGGAGAAACATATCCTATCTTGACTCTGCTCTAGATTTTGGTTAAATCCAGGACTGAATCCCAATTGCTTTCTCAAAGATAAAAATCATGCAGGAAATAAAAAGAGACCTTCTTAGGGATGTTTCTTAAAAATAGCAAAAATAAAAAATGAAGGCTAAAAATATTAATAGTTTCTGCCCCCAAACCACCACTATCCCATCTAGGAGGCAGTGCCAATATTAAGACTAGATAAGAATTAAGAGTTTTGGATAGTAAGTCCCAGTCTAGGTGTGGGTCCCGGTTCTACCACAGCTAGATGAGTGGTCTTAGGCAAAAGGCTTACCCTTCGCTGAGCCTCAAGATCCAAAACCATGAATGTTAAAAATGACAAGGAGGTTTAAATGAGACAGTCTCTACATTGAGCTCTGCAGAGTGCCTATGTCACATACATCACATAAATTCCTAGATATAAGGCACACTTTTCTCCAATATCCTTAGGAAAGATCTCTCCTTTCAATATTTATATTTGGGTATCTTTTGCAAATGCTCTATATTGAACACTGCACTATATATTCCAGTATGCTATATTGTTCTTAAATGTTTGGCTACTATTTTGATTTTTGAGTACCTGTTTTACAATGTTATTAAATATTTTGAATATCACTCCTGATGTTTGGAGAAGATATGCTGGCTTCTTGTGATTTCAGCCAAAGTTCATTTGGATGCTGTGGAGGTTGATTTACCAAAATGGAGGTGACAACACTTAATACTGATTTTGTAATAGTTCCCTGGGGTATGGCATTACAATTCCAAGTACCAAATGAAAATAAGCCTTCTTGAAGATCCTCTGCTGGTTTGTCTTTGTTTGTTCCCTATATCCATTCTTTTTCCTGCCCTGCTCTGGAAACTAGGAAACTCAACTCTAGACATGGCTACCCCTGCCCTATTGGATTCAGCTAAAGAGAGGCAAGAGCAAGAGTTCAGAGGGAAGGAGAAGTCCAGAGTATTTCTTCCCATTCTGCCTTCCCTCTCCTCTCCTTCCCTAGAGCCTTTGTGGTCCTAGAAATGGCTGACCTGCAAACCAATGAGGCTTTACTAGGTTTTTAAAAGAGTAGTAATAACTTGATTGCATTTTTTCCCCATGAAAAGGAATTGAAAAGAATCATATGTGTTAATCTTCCTACAAGGACTTCTACAGTGTCTTTATCCCTCCTTAAAAACAGTATAGGCTATTCTCTAAGAAGAGGAAATCAGATTCTATGTAAACACTTCAGTGACTACATACACTCCTTTGATCGGAACAGTAAGCAAGAACATGTGTGAGCCCTGTCGCAGACGGATGGCACGGGCACTGCAGGAGGCATCAAGACTAACCACACCTGATTAGCGTGGGTAAGCAGTGTCTCACTGCATGTCTACAGACTTTCCATGGTGATGGAGGTCCTTATCTACCAACAGTATGCTAAGCATAAAATCATATAAAATATATAAATACATATAAATCACTTAGGCAAGGCTACTCTTTTACAAGGAGTTCATTCCTATAGATGCATAACTGCACAAAACACAGGAAGCAACAAATACTTTTCATATTAACTCGAAACCCCAGCCCATTTGACTTTTATCCCTTCAAGAAGCAGGAATATAGATCATAATGGGAATTACTTTTTTTGATAATGACTTTTTAAAAAAATATTTCTTCATTTATTTTAGAAAGAGAGAACGTGTGCATGCACAAGTAGGAGGGGCAGAGGGAAAGGGAGCGAGAATCTCAAAACGACTCCACACTGAGCGCAGAGAGCCCCAGACATGGGTCTCCATCCTACAGCCCTGAGATTGGGACCTGAGCCGAAACCAAGAGTTGGCCACTTGATGAACTGCACCACCCAAGTGCCCCTGGGAAAGTGAAATTTTTAATTAGCATAGCTTCTACTGTGAACAACAGCCATTATTTATTGACTCTTTAATATATGCATTGTGCTGAGTGTAGTACATGTAGTCTGATTTATTATTCTAAATGACAGAGTGAACAGAGAATTCCCACCCTTTTTATTTTACAGAGAGTGAAACAGAAGCTCCATGGGGTTGATGTGACTTGCCCAGGGTAAGAGACGTAAGTGACAGAGTTGGGATGTGAATGCTGGCAGGCTGACCTCAGTGTCTATAAGATATAATATCACTAAAATACTAGCTCGTATTTATTTATTTTAAGATCTACTTATTTACTTTAGAGAGAAAGAGTGCGAGCTAGGGGAAGGACAGAGAGAGAGGGAGGTAAGCAGACTCTCCTGTTGAGCATGGAGCCAGATGCAGGACTCCATCCCAGGATTCTGAGATCATGACTTGAGGCCAAATCAAGAACTGACGCTTAACTGACTGAGCCACCCAGGTGTCCCAATACTAGCTCATATTTAATGGATACTTATCATGAAGTATAACCTTGACATGGTTTTATGTCCATATTTTCCTTTCTACAGCTACTATCATCCCATTTTACAGAAGAGAAAATTAAGGCATAAAGAGTCAAAGTGGATTGCCCTGGTTTACACTGCCAAAAGGAGAACAGAATTGCAATTTAAACCTAATTCTTTTGACTCCAAAGAAAGCACCATATCTCACTGCACAGACGCTTCCATTCCAAAGTTTAATTTAATATTATTAAACACAGGCATCATTTTCAATATCAACAAACATTTATAGCACACTTACTATAGCCAAGGCCTTATGATAGCCGCTACAACCGAATGCAAAGAACTGAAGTTCCTTCTATCATTAATCTTAAAATAAAGCTAGAAAAACAAACCACAAAGCTCATGAAGAATCTAAAAGTTTGCTTCTGTTAACTATAATTTTTAACAAATATTCAAAACATATCAGAAGTAAGCAGGAGATTACTTAAATGGAGAAGAAAACTCAGGGGATGAAGACATTACTGGGACTCGTACTACCATTT
Organism: Procyon lotor; assembly: GCA_028646535.1. Taxonomy (NCBI): domain Eukaryota; kingdom Metazoa; phylum Chordata; class Mammalia; order Carnivora; family Procyonidae; genus Procyon; species Procyon lotor. The sequence continues at coordinate 47,536,068 of CM053607.1, read as the reverse complement.
TCCAGAATGAAACTTAAGTCAGTCTTAAAAGAGAGAGGTAGACTTTCAAAAAAAAAAAAAAAAAAGGAGAGAAAAAAGAAAAAAAGAATATGGAGAAAGACACATGGACGGTTGTAGCAAAGACAGCTGGCAAAGAGAGAGAGGAGTCAATGCAAACCGAAGTTCAAATATCAGCAGAGTGTGGACCATATTCTATAAATGAAGAGCTATTTGACCTCAGCCATGAGATGATATGAATCACTGCCTGAAGAAGATAAATTCTCTGTTCTAGATAAGTGCAAACAATTCAAACTAATACAGAGCAAGTAAATGAAGCTACAACTAACTTGAGGGTTGAAGTAAAATTTTTCAGAACACCTATATGGCAGCCCCTGTCAGCATGTTTATGCTTATACCGAAAAACAGGCAGATTGATTTTCCCTGATTAAGGCTGCTTCAGTCTGGTCTGATGAGTAAATACCCAAAGCAGCCACATGCTTAGCTGCCCTCCCTCTGCAATTACCGTGTACATCTTTTCCGCTGTACTCAAGGTGTGAATCTAAATGTGTAATTCTTAACTTTTTTCAGAGTAGGCACACATATCAGTCCCTCGATCTTATGATTCCCCGGCTCCTGCTAACAGGGACATCCGTTCATTGTTTACCAAATACCTACAGAGTGCCAGGCCAGGTGGGAGGCTTGAAAGATGTAAAACTAAAATATCATCTCAGTCATTCAAGAGCCCACAATCTGCTCGAGGGAGACCAAGAAGTGAGCAGTCACAATATGTTGGCTGAAGTGCTGGAGCAGTCCTATATACGGGGTGCTATGCGATCACACATCAGAAAGCCTTCATTCTGCCTGGTGCGTTCTGCCATATCTTCCTGAGAAAGGAATTTTTAAATGAGGTGGGAAGAATAAGGAGCCATTCTCCAGGCGGCTTAGAAGGGAAACGATATTCCTAACAGACAGTGAAGGATGTCCAAATGCCTGGGAATCTGGGTATCTGTCACAAAGAATGACCCAGAGCTGAGTTTAAGATAGGGGAGGGATCCAGAGGGGCTAGCTACCACAGGGTGTCTGAACTTGATTCCTTGATCACATCTGAGTTTACAAAAACAACAGAGGGAGACCTAAGGAGTGGGGCAGTAGGAACTGACCAGAATAAAATTCATGTACCTCTTAAAGTTATCATTAAAAAGATCATCTAATTTTAACAGGTGATGTTCTCCCTAGTCCTAGAGAACTGAAATTCAGCACCACATTTTGTCAGAATTTGGAGGTAGAACTTGCTGATTCAAGCAACAACAAAAGGACAGTATTTTCCCAGCTCTGAGTCGATAATACCAGCTAAAGAATTACCATTCTACCTCCCAGGCGTTAACTCAGACAACTTGTCAGTCAAGCATCTGTCTTAAACAGTCATCCAGATGGCCAAAGGTGGAAAATGAAGAAGTGATAAGGAAGGTTTGGTCTCGCCAATTATAGGAATTTTAGGCCAGAGCCATGACCTAGCTTTGATTAATCTAGACCCTGATCCATGATTTTAAACACATGTCTCGACTAATCCTAGGCTCTGGGGACCAGTCACTCTAGGTTCAAGATTACTGAGAAATGTCTACTCCCTGACTCTAATTCTCTATGCCCTGCACCTCCAGAAAAATGCGAAATTGTTAGAGAAGAACATTATAATATCACTGAGGACAGACTACTTGGGTATTTAATGATCAGTAATAAGAAGGTTAACAAAAATAATGTAGATATTGAATGCCTCCTTTGCATTTGCTGCTTTAATGTGTTATTTAAAGCACACTACATTTTGGCAAAAAGCTTATAAAGAAGTGTGATTTAAGTAACTTTTCATACAGATGACTCAAATTAACTAGAAAAAGATTTGGAACTTGATAAAACAATCAAAATAATAAACCGCCCCTCCATATATGTATTTCTTTAAAGAACACAATCACAAATTTAATTTTGCCCAAAGCTCTTAACAATATTCTGAGGCAGAAAGGATGGATTTTCATGTCCAGCCTACCTTAACAAAGATAACTTATGGTTCTTTTCAAGGACAGGTTATAGTTTGTACAGATGCAAAAACTATCAGTGATCAGGAAACCAAATATCCAGGTGTCTACTGGCAGCTTCATTCTGAGGACCGGAAAAAAAAAGAAAAAGAACATCTGATTCTTCCCCTTCTATTTAAAAGTGTGTGTGTGTCTGTGTGTGTGTAAAACAGTGTTTTGTAGACTTAAGTCTCACCTGTACCATGGAATTAAGTTAATAATAATAATAGCAGCAGCTTTAATTTGATATCTGAGTGACCATTTACAAAATATTTGTCCATTCACTGCCTAATACAAACTTCATTTTCAAAACATGAAATAGGTAGGAATTATGATGCTTACTTTACAGATGAGAAAAGAGAGGTGTGGAAATTTCACTCAGGATTTTATAGCAAGCAAATGCGGAGAAAGCTGGAGTTCTGGTACTTGTAGCCCAATGTCAGTCCCATGCCAGGAAAATGTCCCAGTTCTCCTGAGTAGTTAGAATATCCCCCTCCCCTAATCTCTCTAAACTGTATTCATACCCCTCTGGATGCAAAGCCATATTCTACCTTTCATTAAAAGTATGATTATTTCCACACCTTCTTTTCTTAGTCTCTTCACTAACATGGCAGGAAAATAACAACAAAAAACTTCCGTTGGGCCCAGTATAAGGCTTTCACATACTGTGTTCACCAAACCAATCTTTAATTGACTTTAATTTGGTGTCTAGGACTTGTAGGAGAGACAGTTATCGTTCACTAGTATGTTTGTTCTCTCCTGTTGGTGGTCACTCAGCCGAACCACATGCTCTTCCTCTCCTGAAGTTCATGGCAGAGATCCAGCCAATGAGAAGTGAATGGAAATGAGGCCACCATTTCCAAGCTGAGCAAGTTAAGGAAAACCTCCTATTTATAATCCTCACTTCTTTTTCCCAGCCACTCATTTAATAAGCAATACCCCAAGTACCTAGAAAGGGCTGAAGCCACAATACAGAAAGAGCCTGGGTGCTTGAATCACATGATGGGCACAGTCCATTCCTCCTGCATCCCCCACTCCGTTTCCTGCTACCACCAACCTGTACTGGACTGTGTGATAACAGCAATAAAGAAACCCTTACGATGTGGAGCCACTGAGATTTGGAGGTTATTTATTACAGCTGTTAGCCTACCCAGACTAATACAACTCTCCATTATAAAAAGCTAATATCTGCAAAGAACTAATATTCAACAGATCCAAAAGAGTATACATTGTGAAGAGATTTTAATAAGCTATTTCATATTGCTGATTCTGAGAATACTTTTTTTGGGTGGGGGGGAAGCCCCATGATGCTGCCCTTTCAAATAAAAACCCTCCAAATAATGATTTTTATGACCAAATTTTCCTATCATAGAAATCATTAGGTCATGATAGATAAATTCTATGAAGCACACATTGTAATATAAGATTGGTATCAAGATATTCAGGACATACTAATAAGCAAAGCATGGATGGACAAATCTAATTTAAGGCAATCCTGCTGAGTCATTCAAGATATCTATCTACCCAAAATGAACATAATCCATTAGCATCAAAATAACAAATTCCCCCAAATGCAAAGGGGTCTAGTTCTGTTCATGACTTTTATCAGCATGACATGTGGCTAATATTCATTTATCAAACAGTAAGGGCATTGTTTTGCACTCAAATAATTATCAGTTAATGAAGCTTAAAAAAAAAAAGAGTCTCTTACATCCAGATTGAATTATTCTTGCTATGGTGCTTACCCTCATATTCCTAAATACTTAAAATGTTCCCATAGTAAATGAGGTCAGCTTATGTAAGCTCAAAAGCAATAGGATATTTTAGCCTTGGAGCATAATAGCAAGAATATTAGAACACATTCATTCAATTCAGAAATTGAGTCTATTATTCCATACTTGGCTACAAGCCTTCTACAGTTACAAATATAGTGGAGGTACATCATAAAAATATAATCTCTAAGGTCTTCTTAGAATAAAATTTGAAGTCCCAACAATCCCACAATCCCACTTGATAGAAAACAAAGGGTCTGAGAGATAGTGTGGTTCCCCTAAAGCCACACAAAATTCTGTTCCTGAACTGAGGAAGGCATTTTCTGACCCCTTTTTGTGGCTGCTTGTCCCTGTGACAACTGAGACGACAGAGGTTCTTACATTGCGCTGGGATCTTTGCCACACTAGGACACACAGTCTTCTGATTGGGAAAATGGGCTTATCTTTTCCAGCACTCTTCCTGCATTTACACTTGCACATTAGAGCAAAGGGAACTGGATGCACAAGTGCAGGGCACCCCTGAAAGTTCTTAGGAAGTAGGCTAAGGAGGAAGGTTATGATATGAGCATCCATTTCAGAGAGGATTTGGAGACTTAGCTTTGTCTCATCTTTCTTTCCCTCCAGGTCTCCAGAGGACTTGGCTATGGAGACTATATCTACTGAAATCTTCTAAAAAGCTTTGTTATGTCTTACTATAGACACAGAAAAATACTCCAGAGACAAGTGACTTGGTGGGAAGCAACAGCCAGCTGGAATGAATGAAACTGCCAAATCTTCCTGGTAATGTTGTAGTCGGGAGCATCAGTAACATAGCCTATGGTTACCATAATCAGAAATCCCCGTGAAAGAGCTGATTTAAAGTAACTTTCCAAGTTGCCAGTGGAAGTCTTAAAACCTAGTACAGTGCAAGTAACAGGTAGAATAGAAAAGTCCAGATAACTCACAAATGAATTATCTTTTATTCCTTCATTATTGTAATTCTCACATTTTCTCTTTCCAGAATAATTTTTTTATCTCATGTACATTTGCAGTATGATTTCATTTTATCTGACAGGTGTTTGTATTCACATTAAAAGGGCCACCAGAAAGTCAGGTGTCTTTGATTTGGTAGTTCCACTGAACAAGGGCTACCATTTTTCAAATTAAACATGGGCAGTTTACTCTTGAAATTCCTCCTAAATGGGTGTTCCATGACTAGATGAGGGCTTTGTAGCATATCACACCCATTTAATTGACAGACACATTCAGCCAGCTTTGATGAAAATGCTTCATTTTAGCTATTATTTTTAAAAATCACGTCTATCAACAGATTGTAATATGGGTCTGGCAAGATACAGCAGAAACTGTTTTTCTCCTCATATAGTTTCAGATTTTTCTGAAATGTACTCTGCTTTCTTTATGATGGACTTGGTCATGAATGTCAGGCTTCTGGAAATAAATGTTTTTTTCCCCTTTCAATTATTAAAAAAAAAAAAAATACTTGCTTTGTTTTTGGCTTGGGGTTCCCTCCCCTAGCCCCAGGGAAGTATTTCTCACACAGAAGTAAATGGACTTTGGAGAGGTATGAAGGACTCTCTATTTAAAATTCCAAATAGTGCTCTGGCTCATCCACCCAGCTCTTGCAAGACTGACCATATGTGAAATTTGAATGTAGATTACAGTGTTTCAATTTAACAAGATTAAGGTGTGATTACATTGGTTATTTTGTAATTTCATACTTTCTCCATTAAGGGAAGTCAGCATTTAAGATCATCTCAGTCATGTTTAATAGCATGCTGAAGTGGGGAAAAAATGCTTACCATTTTAGTTACCAGCCACTTGATTTATTTAGTTTTTATTTTCTAATCAGTTGTTTCTTAAAATACAGCATTCTGTATCTTCTCCACAGTAATCCAAATCACAGGCCACTTCACTTTCTTCAATTTCTACTTTCTAATCTTGTTTTCTTAAGATAAATCTCTCCAAATATTCATAGTGGAAGAAGAGGGCAGGAAGCAAAAACGTAAATATGAAAAAATGCTATAGGAGTGCCCGGGTGGCTCAGTTGGTTGTTGAGTGTGTGACTCTCAGGTCATGATCTCAGGGTCCTGGGATCAAGTCAGGGGTCCCGTTGAATCTGGCTCTATGGTCAGTGGGAGTCAGCTTCTCCCTCCCCATCGCCCTCTGCCCCTCTCCCAACCTGTATCTGTACACATGCTTTCTCTCACTGTCTCTCTCACATAAATAAAATCTAAAAAAAACAAAAACAAAAAAAAAACAACCCACCGGAATATTTAGATGCAATTTACAATAGAATTTCTATTTATCCTTTCTTAGGGAGGAATAGTGTTTAAGAGAGTGATTCCCATCCTGGCTTTTGCTGAATACTGGTGTCCCACAAGATACCAGGTTCACTAAAAAAAGTAAATCATGGCCAGACCCTAGTGAGTTTGATGCTGAATACCTTATCAGTTTCTTTGGAGTCACAATGCCTATTTGCATACTAAAGTCTCTTGGATGTCCTCCAGGAAAGAAATGTATTTAATTTTTTTAAAACAATTATATCCACAATGTATTTGGACATAGACCTTTCTTTTCTTCCTGAGACATCTATTAAGATTTATTAGGATACTAGTGTTGAAAGAACACAGTTTGGAAAAACCAATTATAGCTGGAAATACATGGATTTTAGGCTGTGTTTTCAAATCTCTAGCCTTGACACAGACTAGCTGTGTGACTTTGGACAGGTTACTTAATCTCTCTAATACCCATTTCAGTTTTCAGTGCCAACCAATATTTATTGAGAATCTATAGTGTGCCAGAGGCCTGAGCTATCTAGACACAGGGAACAAACAGCACAGTAAACAAGAGAGACACACCCCACTCTCGAAGTAA
>CM053607.1:47406642-47529277 GCA_028646535.1 Procyon lotor | reverse complement strand
AAGTTCGTACATGGAAACAAGGATACCGGTTAGAAGATTGTTTCTCCATGAGGTTTTCAGATTCCTCATTTGCAAGACTAGGGTATTAATTCATAATGTCATGGGAAAGAGTTAAATAAACCCTATACAAGAGCTTGGCACAGAGAAGGGGTCAAGATGGAGCTTCCTGCTCAAATTTCTCTCCTGAGACATCTAGAGACTTCCATAGGTCTACATTGACTTGCCCACTCCCAACTTTGTGCATTCCATCCAGCTCTCTGAATTAAAGCCTCTTGAGACTGTATTTTAAATGGGCTACACTGTGAATAACTGCAGAGGGAATGCCTTCCCTACTCTACCACTCCTTCCCAGGAACAAGTGGGAGATACAGCACCAACTTTTCCCTATGAATTCAGAATCCCATCCTTGTGCAGGGTATCACCATGGTAATATTGGGGTTCAAATGTGCTTGACTATGGGAGAAGAATTGAAAATGCAGGGAGTGTGAGGTAGAGGGGACACCAGAAACTAACCGAATAATTACAAAGCACATCCTAGAAAGTCTCTATGCTGGCCATTTGGATACTTTGCCTTTTTGAGGTCAAAAACCACTGCTTTAAAAACAAATAAATGATCCACTTTTTTCAACAAATAAATTGGAAGGGCAATAAAAGGATGCAGGGGGAAACTGTGGATTTAAGAGACTTAAACATAGTCCCTAAACAGACAAACCTAAACCATAGCATTTAGGAAGACATCTCTGTGTGATCAAGAAAAGCAAGAAAGTGATAGTAAAAGTCAGATCAATGGTTACTTTCGAGGAATGCCAGAGATTTATGATGTGGGTATGTCATGTGTAAGACTCAAGGTTCAAGTGGTGGGGGGCTTATCCAATTCTTTTTCTTGACTTCAGTGGTGATTATAAGGGTGCTGTCTCTTATTAAGTTACATATCTTGTTTCATTCAGTTCTGTATCTGTGTTTTACTTTAAAATAAATGATCAGCAAGTAAAGAAGAAATTAAGAGAAAACAAATAATACATTTTACTTGTCAGTTATTTCAGTCAAGGCATGACACAAATTTTCAAAGTCAAGAACAAAATAGAGCTAGGTTTCACAAAATGACTTGATTTGTCCTGCAATAGGAAAAAAAAAAAAAAGAGAGCAAGAGAGTAATGACAATGTCATATTTTCGGTGGAAATTTTTCTCTCCTTTCTGATTGCATATCATAAATAACTAAATAAACTGTTATTTCATTACAGAGTTTAATTAATGTATATGTCACTTAGCTGCCCCTGTATCTTGATACTTGAGACAAAAGTATAAATTGAATGAGCAACAGGAAAGCATTCTTGTTGATAAAATTTTAAGATAGATTATAAAAAATCTTACTTCCCAAACTGGAAATTAATTTTATAATTTCTTATTTTAATTTTTAGTCAGTAGGCTTTAATATAATAAGTAACTATAGTCTTGTGTGTGTGTGTGTGTGTATACATATACACATATAATACACATATGTACAATATAAAGGTATAAAAATACTTCCCTAAACTACCTTTTTCTATCCCAGACATCAGAAGGGAACACATCTAAGTCTAAAGTCCTTAATGATTGTGAAAGACCTTTCACCTGTGGAAAATTTCCAGGTTGTTTGATCATGTCATCTTTGGTTATTTGAGCACAAATTCTTTTCATGCTTTCATGATATAATAATTTGGTAGAAATTCAGATATTTCATATTTGAATATTCTATGAAAATGTAAATTGTTACCTGCTAAGCAGGTAACAGAACTCTCTCTAAATGAGGGGCTTATCAATAAACAAACCACTCTCATTTCACTTTGATTTACTTTGTTTTGGAACATACGGTATCTTTCTGTATTCAACAAAGAGGGGCCTTTTGAAACCAAAACACTGGAGAACAATAGTGGGATGGAAGGCATTCTTTGTGCAAAGTGAATGGAACTACTGGGGCTACTATATAAGATATTTTTCCTACTGTAATGGAGTGCCAAATTATCAAAGCATCAACAGTATGCAAGTCCACAAAACTGCTTTATTAACTCAGAATGCTGGGATATTATGAATCACATCTGCATTAAAAAAATGGCAATGCTTAGCTCAGAAAAAAAAATGTGGATTTTCAGAAGTTAGAAATATTACAGAACTCATATATAAACAACAGGTTACCATATTTTATCATTTCTTTTCCCTTCAGTTTTAAACCCCCTCAAAACATACAACTTAAATATTTCAAAGAAACCAAGAGGTGTCCAATCTAGCCATTTCTACTGAAGATGCTCATGGAGGAGGGAATTTTTAGTGTCATTTTACTCTATGTAGCCACGAAAGCTTATTTTGCTCTCTGAGTCTCTGAGCATGTGAGAGAGACCTGACCAAAAGTGATCATTGGCATAGCAGTCCCCACAATGCTCTTCTGAAGCTGCTTCCCCACAGGATGGGGCCCCAACCTCTGACAATGTAATGGAAGGTTTCGATGCTCCCATCATGGAAAGGCTGCACTCTGACTTGTAAATCAAGAAGAACTAGGTGTGAGGAGGAATGGTAACAAATGTAAACCAAGAAAACTCTCACAGCTTTCACAGGAAAATGCCACGGGTTAATTTCCATTAGAGAATAACCACTAGTTAGGGCAAATGTTAAAAAGAAGAAGAAGAACAAAAAAAGAAAGGTTTGCCTCTTTTCTCTTTCTCTGTTCTGCGTGGTGGAAGTGAGACAACACTACGATATTTGGAAATCCCACATGCAATTCAGTATGTGTAACACCAAAAGAGAGGTGAATGGAACAGCCTTTGCCAGATGTCATTTCTGTAATGGCCATCAAACCACCAGGCCTGTAGCTTACCTTAAGTTCAGGAGCAACATCTATCTGTGCGTGCCACCTAAGTAGTGCAGAGCTGGGGCTATCGATAAATCATCTTATTTGAGAATTCTCAGGTATGTCCAAAACATATGCATATTATTCTCTGCAGGCATCTCCTTCAGAAATTTATAAATAGATTGTCGGCAAAGTAATAAAGGCACTTGTTATTTTTATTCCTTAGCAACTAGACAAAACCCCCTTGTCCCGTCACTTCATTTGCCCACTAACAAGACAGCTGAAAGTCATAAAATTAAAGTGCTTTGCTAGAGCGACACCCAGACAACGCAAGAGTGACAACAGAAGCAGTTAGTAAAATGCAGGGCCCAGGGAATCATTTCGAAAGGCAAGAGCCTGAGAAGTCCAGCGCTGCTCGGGCACAATGTCATTTTCCACACATGCTGCACGACCACAGAAGTGCAGCAAAATCCCTGTCAGTTTTCTGTAGCTTCCTGCTTTTCACTCAAGGGGTAACTGTACTGAAATGTAAATTAAGAACAGTGACAGCATTACAGAGATATCCTTGAGTTGGTTTTTATTTTATCTTTTGTAAATCATTCTAAAATTTCAATACTTAATGGAAGTAACCTCATAGTGCAGAACACTGACAAGGCACTGAGGAATCACTGCTGAAGGCCAGGATTGTGCCTTTGGTCATGGTCACAGATTCGAAGCAGCACTTCCCAAATCCTTTTGTTCACTAAATTAAGTGCAAGATGCTCTACAGGTTCCCTTCAAAAAAGGCCCCAGGGCAAGTCTGAAACCTAATACCTCCCCTTCTTGAATTATCTCAGGGCACACTAGGGCCTTAAAAGGTTCTGAGAATCCTCAAATTACAGGAGCTTGCTTGTTTAATCTACATTCTCAACATTATTTGACCAGAACTCTTGGGGTGAGGGGGGCAGGAGGGCTTCCTCTTATTATATTTGGATACAATATACCTTAGACCATAGTTTAGAAAATTTGGCTCTATAAAGTATAACAGTATAATAGCATGTCCTAACAGGGCAGGTCTCAAAATAATTAAACGTTTTTGTTTCATTTTCTTTTCAGTGGTCTTCTTGACAGAGCAAAATCTATGTATATTGCAGTGAATTCTTAATATTGGATCCAAAATATGGACCCTATTACACTACTGGTTACATCTTGACCACTTCATTAGCAGTACCAAAGAATAGAATAAGAGCTTTACTATCAAGGTGGTTGTGATATAATTAGGTTCCTCCAGGAAGAAACCATGAAAGATTACAAGGCAATATGCATGACCTTTATGCTTTTATAAGGCAAACAGGATTGGAATACTTAATAAAAGTACCTTATAGCTATTCAGCACCTTCTATGTGCCCAAAACTCTTCTAATTACTTGATATGTAGTATTTCATTTGTCCCTAAAGGCAAAATACAAATTAGGTTCTAATTTTCCCCCATTTTACAAATAATGCAGTTTAAGAAATGAGAAGTTAAACAACTTGTACAAGGTCACACAGCTAGTAAATAACACAATAAAAAAAGATAACACGGAACTAGTTTGAACATGATTTTGGATTTTAATTGGCAAGCATTTTAATCCTAGAGAAAATTCCATATTTTAGTTCAAGAATCTTCTATTCTTTCTGGAAGATACTACCTGATTTTCTCATTGGTTTATCAGAGGGAAACATTTTTACTATCAGCTGAGATAATTTACCAACTATGCTTTATTGTTATTTTTATTTGTATTTTTCAGTAATAGAAATATCAGCATCCTTTGTGCTTTCACACATATTTCCTTCATTCACATGCCCAGATTCATACCAAACTGCATAACTAAACAAGGCAATGGAGGGGTGTGGTAATTCCATAATTACCTGTGTGGTTCATGACCCACCACTAAAGTACAAAAGTATAAATATTTTCAGCATATGGAAAATGCTCACACGCTTTTAAATGTAGGTTCCAAACAAAATCTGTCATTGGCTTATTTCGCTTCAGTAAGTGTAATTTTCACGTACAAAACAAAGGCCCTATTCTTCAGCAGGTAGACACAAGAATAGATCCATTTGTCATCTTTATCATTTAGCTTTAGATCAATTGATTATTGGCAGGCTATGCCTGGCTTGGACAATATAAACAGAAATATTCATCTCCAGAAGAAATTCAGCACTCAGCCTCATTTCATGCACAAAGAGACCTTGCCCTTGTATTTCACTGAGCTGAAAGCGGCTTGTATTGATTTCATGTTGGGCTGAATTTGTTACAGTTTCTACAGCAGTGGCAGAAACACTATTTGGTGATATTATGAAGTTAAAAGTAAAAACTAAGATTTTAAAACAGAAAAGATGAAAAGATGCATATTAGGAAATGTGATAAATTTCAACAAAAAATGTTTAAGGTCTTTTACAAATTGGGAAAGAGGATTAAACATTTATCTCATAATCTAATAAATGTCTAATAAACACTAAAAAGAAAACCCTTCTACCTTCATTCTCAGAGTCAAATTGATCCAGATTTTTATGTGTTAAAAATATATACATTGCAGAAAAGGAATACATCTGTATATGCATTTACTGTGATGTCCAGATCATTCAAAATAATTACACTCCAACGTAGGCCAAGTCACTAAATATTCCCAAGAGAAGGCAAACTAATCTCTGGTAACTAGGACACATTATTAGTGTTGGGGCTTTTTCAGATATCTCTAGAAATGTCTAACACCCATATCCTTAACACAGACAATGTTTGAGAGGCTTCTTTTCAGTTAAACACTGTATAAGCAGCTGAAAAATTTCTGGGTCTATATTAAAACTCCATCCCTATATTTTGGACCCATAAAACTGAACATTGAAATATAATTCCCAGTTTGAGAGGGAAGAAACACCTTCCTATTAGCTTTCACGTTACTGTTACACAAAGTCTGTCATACAACAAATCTCTGGACAAATTCACAAGCAGGTCTGAACCACATGTGTGCAAATGTACATAAGATTATTATCACAATGATATTTGAAGTTCAGTTATGCTGTCGCCAAGACTTCGTTTAGTCAGGTTCTTTTTTTATTTTTATTTTTTATTTTTTTTAAAGATTTTATTTATTTGACAGAGAGAAACACAGTGAGAGAGGGAACACAAGCAGAGGGAGTGGCAGTGGGAGAAGCAGGCTTCCTGCTGAGCAAGGAGCCCGATGCGGGGCTCCATCCCAGGACCCCAGGATCACGACCTGGGCCGAAGGCAGACGCCCAACGACTGAGCCACCCAGGTGCCCCTAGTCAGGTTCTTAAAAGTGAATAAACTTCGTAATAAAATTTCTGCTCCATTCCATATAAGTTTCCTTGGAATAAATTAAAAAAAAGTCCATGGTACATAAATAAGTAGAAGAAATCAGAACAGCTTGAGAGCATGTATAGCGTCTTGCTTTTCCAATGTGACTATTTCCTTGACAAAAAGTAGCAAATGTTGTATACAAGTGCCTCTGCCAATGTTTCAAAATTGAGCCCCACACACTACACTGGCTTAACTATTAGGCATCTAAATGGAGCATGAGAAAAAGCCATAGTTGTGTGTGATGCCTGGACGGACATGGTGGCTTTCTCTTTTACTTGGAGCTGCTGAATGTAAAGAGAGTCAACAGGGATTTATTGACCTCCCACAGAGTGGAAAACCGCTTATTACCAAAAGGTTTGAGGTAACATTTTTGAAGAAAAAGAAAAGAGCTGGCTTTTTTAGCTAGTGCTCCAAAGTTGTAAAAATGGGCCTTAGGTAGCAGCTTCAGAACAAGTGTTCTGCTCCTCCACTCTCCCCCAAATTATCCTCCGAAGTCATAAATGCCAAATGTTGCTGTGCCATCGTGATATAAAAAGAAATTTATATTTGGTCTTTGTCCTCAGTTCCTGGCAGAGAGCTTCAAAAACCCTTGGAATTTCCCAAGTGATAAGGGTGAGAGGAGTATCTTTTGTTAATCAAAGCAAGCCCTGGCAACCTGGAGGGCTTATGTTAATGAGGTGATTTTTGGAAAGTCTTTTAGGAGGGGTGGGGCTGGTTGCCAAGAGAACCGACCACAGGATTCCAGCCCCACTTTGAACTTGAAGAGAGAGTGGCTGGAGATTTGAGTTCAATCACAAGTGATGTTACTTTAATCAATCATGCATGTGTAATGGAATCTCCACAAAAACCTTCAGCAACAGGATTTGGAGAACTTGCAGGTTGGTGAACTCACCGAAGTGCTGGGAAGGTGACATATCTGGAAACTCTGTACCCTTACTCATGTATCTTGTCCTACACATCTCTTCCACTGGGCTGTTCTTGAGCTGTATCCTTTGTAACAAAGGAGCAATGGTAAGTAAACTGTTTTCTGGAGTTCTGTGTGCTGTTCTAGCAAACTACCAATCCCCAAGAGGGGACTGTTTCAATCTCCTAATTAATAAGTCTTCAGTCAGAAATACGGAAGACCCAGAACTGCCACTGGCATCTGCAGTGAGGGACAATCTTGTGGGCTGGTGTCCTTCACCTATGGGGTCTGTGCTAACTCCAGACCATTAGTGTCAGAATTGAATTACGTTGTAATACTTCCATTTTGCATCCAGAGAGAATGAGAGGATTGTATGCATTTGGTGACAGAATGTTGTGTAGGTAAAAAGTAGATATTGAGAGCTAAAGAGCATCACATGGTCAACTCCTTATTTATCTATTAGTACGCCTCACTTTACTCAATGGACGCCTTTTTGAAAGCAGGCATGTTCATAAAACTTCCCCAAATGAACAATAAAATACTGTTCAGACATTCCCTTGCTTTCCATTTTTAATTGGTCTCTATGTGGCACAGATTCCCAAGACCTCCTTTATGGCTTCCATCCTCTCAATCTGCTTTCTAGGAATAAAATATTTTCCAATACTTAGTGATCCCTATTGGAGGAAGGATTCGCTAAAATAAACTTTAAAACAATAGATTGCTAAAATAAACTCGGAGAATCTCCAAGGATATCTATGTTATAGTCCTGGTTCAGCCACCTGATAGAGTCTGAGGCATGCTGAAGTGAGTTTTGGGGGAGAATATCACCAACCTGCAAAGACTGTTCTTATAATTACATTAAATCATGTGTTTATGTGGCCAAGCTCACCCCATCATTTTCTTGGAAATCACATTTTAATCATACTATATTGGCTTATTATATTACATATAATTGTACTTCTAGGCATTGTCCTGAAAGAACTTTACATCATCCAGATGCAGAATAAAATCCTATGAGAGGTTTTATAGGGTAGTCTGAAATCTAAACTACCTGAGTACCTGAGTTAGAATTTCAACTAAACCTCAGATAGGATGTAGGACCCTGAACAAATCACGTAACCTCTATTTGCCTCAATTTCCCCATCTACAAAAGACAGAAACTATATTTAATTGGGTTGCTGTGAGAATTACATGAGTCGCTCATGTTAAGCACTTAGAGGAACTGCCGACATAGTGAGTGCTATGTAACCATCAGTTAGGATTGAGAGAGCTCAGAGAAGTCAGTTCCTAGAAACTTGCAATTCTAGGACCAGAATTCTGGTCCTAAGATGTGTTTTGAAAACAAGATGATACACTAATTAAACTTAATTGAACCCAAGCTTGAATATTTAAGCTTGTTACACGACAATAATTTTCCCCCTATAACGATGATTTTTCTCTAAACTGTCAGAAGCAAGCTTGTGACAGTGCTAATAATAGCAGAAATTAAGACTGCCACTACTTTAACAATATAGGTGACCATTAAAGTGCATTGAGATTTTATGGTAAAGGTTGCCCAAGGAAAGGCAGGGCCAAGCAAGATCAGAAATGAGCAGGCCCAACAGAAGATAGAAGGAAATGAACAGTGTATTTCATATAGAGAAATAGAACACCTAGAGTAATTTTTTTTAATCCTGTATTTTTTTCCTGTCCCTTTTCTAATTTATGGTTGTTCTCCAGTGGAGACTTCTTTAAAATAGTCATTGCAGAGTTTTCTTTGAGTGTTTCTTTCTCCTTCCTCCCTCTCCCCCTTCCTTCCCTTTCTACCTTCCCTTCCTTCCTCCCTCCCTCCCTCTCTCCCTTCCTCCCATACTGCATTGACAATAGCTGCCTTGTACCATGCACTCCAATAGGCACTAGAGTTAAGGCAGTCAATCAAACACAACCCTTGCCTGAAAGATCCTCACACATCTAAGTGGAAGAGACTGGCACACAAGCAGATCATCACAGCCAATGCAATTAGTACGCAGATAATCACAGATGGAAGCAAAAATGTGGAAGGAGTAGACTGAGGAGGGTTGGAAGGAGAGATAAGGAAGGTTTTCTGAACCAGGAATTGATTTGAGTTGAGTCTTCAAGAATTAGTAGAAATTAGCTATGGGCACAGGAGAAAAGGGATCAGGAGAGTATGACAGGTGATCCACACAGAGGGGAAAGCTGACAAAGGGGGTACTGGGGAGCCATGTGATCTGTGTAGGGACTGAGAATCAAGTCTATGTTGTTGGACTATCTATACTTTGTGAATGTGTTCAAGATTTTAGACAACACACACTGTTTTTTAAAATTTCCCACAGGCTATAATGTAGAAGCAGAAACATTATCTAGTTATTTTGAACATGTACATTTTTCAGAAACACATGAGGTCATATTTCTAGCTGAAGAATCTGCTAGATAAACAATAAAGACCTAATTTGTGTCAGACTATCCTGGGCACTAGATCCAGGGGTAAATAGGACAAGTTTGATAGTTTATAACCTAGAAGGAGAGAGGAAAAATACATAGGTACAATTCAAAAGGCTGAAATGAAAATACTCATTTTCATTTTAAAATAATGAAGTAGTTTAATTTAAACTATCAAGGGGACTTAGTGAGTTAGTTGAATATTTGTCAGGGACTAAGTTCCTTCTAAGCTTAGTGATAAATTTTACCATTGAGATTTAGTTTATTTATTCATTCAATTCACTCACATTCATTGAGCACTTACTACAGTACAGAATATTAAATTAATTGAGTTGTTTGGACTACATCCACAAACACCATGGGCAAAGAAAACCTTTGAATTCCTTTTTTCCCTTTTTCAGTCCTCTGATAGTAGCAGTAGAAAAACAATCTTTGATTCCTGTCTCATCATAAAGATTTTATGAATCTAAGAATGCACTTGAGTATCAGGAAAATAATTGATTAGAAAGCAAGCATTGCAGCAGTTTGGTCATATTCATGATTCTTTCTCTTATCTAAAATCTACAGATGTTTTTTAAACGATTCATTTAAACTATCTATTTAAAAAAAAATACATCAAGGTGTCTATGTAAACACTGGTAGCCCAGTGGCATTTTCAAAGAAATACATAAACCCAATGTGGGATCCTTAATGGACACAGAAGTCATGAAACCACAATAAGAAATGTAATGCCAACCACAAGTTATCTAATATTTCAGAGATAACAACATCCTGTAATGTTGTACAATAATTTTAAGGCAGATTGAACATAGTCGTGCAATTATCATAGGGGGAAAAAAGTCTGCACATTTTTGTGATTTTTCTTTTTTGACACATTAATTGCTCCTCCATACACAAGTAGAACAAAAGCAGCAGCATGCCATATTTATTCAATGAAGGGTGAGCCACAGGGGTTGTGGAACATTCTTTCTCCAACACTAGCCAAATTATCTCAGTGCCCAACTTGTAAGAGGCTGCAATAATACTCGATCATTTCAGAGTGCTGGTAGGGTTATGCATCATTTTAACAGCACGATGGCAGATTGTGATCATCTTCATGTTATAGGAATCTAGAGATAAGTGGCAGGCATGGTGAGTCATTTTCATACATTCTCATTCTGCATGAAAACCTTAAAGAGATAGTCAGAAATTGTTCTTCTCTGGCATACAATGCTCATTAACTCCAAGAGTAAGGAGGCTTGTATATACCCGAAGGGTCAATGGAGATGTAATCGAGGCTTTTGGTGATCATTTTAAAAAACACCCCAAGGGGGAATGTGTATAGTAAAAATATGTCTCAGAACAAGGAAACTTAAATAAAATGGATCGGAAGCTCCATCAGGGCAAGAGTATGTCAATTGTATTTACTGACTCGTATATCCAGCACCTGGCACAGTACTAGATACTTATAGGAGTTCAGTAAGTATCATTTCAGCGAATGATGCATGAATGAAATCACAGACAATGGATGCATTATAAACGTTCCATGTGTACGTTAGCATTAGCTTTGCTCTTGTAAACTACTCCCTGTAAGTCCGAGAAGCTGGATATTTGGCCACTAAAATACATCTTAAAAAGTAAGAATTTTTTACTTGTCATCATAATGTATTTGTATGCACTGAACAGCTACTGCTTAGCCACTTGAATGAAAAAGACATTCAGCATGTTTATGCCAATTCAACTGCCATCAACATCCGAATACCCACAAAAAATCATCATCAGAGATAATCAGTTCTTTTGGTAAAGGCACAAAGCACTTTGGAAAAACTTAATTGAAAACTGGACACAACTGGATGATGATTGATGATGAATGCAATGGTGATGAATTAATTTATTTCTTAATGAGCAGGCTCAGATCCTTCATTTCCTCTAAGAGATTAGCATATTTAAATACAATATGTTATGTTTCCCTATAAGATCTAATCTTTTAAGCACTATGCCTAGTTCAAAGACTATTTTAATAAAAGAGAAAGGGATAAAAATAATTCTGTGTACAACCAAAGCTGTGGAAGCACATGTTTCAGCAAAAGGTGTGTCTGTAAATATGCTCTATATTTGAAGTACAGATGTTATACTTAGGTTCTGCCAAGTCACTAAGTCAAAAAAATCAAACT
Organism: Procyon lotor; assembly: GCA_028646535.1. Classification (NCBI taxonomy): domain Eukaryota; kingdom Metazoa; phylum Chordata; class Mammalia; order Carnivora; family Procyonidae; genus Procyon; species Procyon lotor. The sequence goes on along the minus strand of CM053607.1, from coordinate 47,517,618 downwards.
CAAATGATTTAGCACCAAAAATGGGTTCATCCATTCCTCATAATGCCACAAGTGTACCATCTAATCTCCTAAAAATAATACTCCATATTTTATATTAAATGAGGACTATTCCATTTTTCTGTTTATGGAATGGAATGTGCATGACTTTTTTTTTTAACCTTTAATTTCTTTTAAGTTTAATTAGTTTCCTTTCTCATCGGTGTTGTTTTGAGGCATCGTAAAAGCAGAGATGAGGGAGGGATTTGATTTCAAATCAGTGTGACACAAGAGTTAGTGAAGGATATCGGGGAATAAAGAAGTCACTTCACTAGAATGCCATTTGGGGCATTAGAGTCCATTTCTAGGCTTGAGGCAGTCGAGCTGGACGTGACTGATATTTATTTCTATATCATCTGCCTTGGTAAATACAGATTCGAGTTGGATTGTTCCCTTATTCAATTATAAACACTTTATAGAGACAACCCAAGTTTTTCACTTCGTTTCCACTCCCCACAGTACTTGGTAAACTGTTTCCACAGTGTACTCAGAAGAAAGGCTACATTCAAACTTAAAAAAAAAAAACCTGTTTTACACGGAAACCACAGAAACTAAAGTTATCGAGAGATCTCCCAAGTCTGGATGGAGAATATTGAAATGGAATCTTCCCCACGGATCTCATCAACTCACTTGGGGCACCAAGAGATCACCTGGGGCAATGTGAATTAACTCTTAGTTAATGGAATTTCTGACCAACCACAACTCCTGTTGCCTTACCATTCAAGATAGCAAAGCTTTCATTGTAATAGTGGCATTCATAACAAGACAAGTTAGCCCATATTGTCAGCTCCATAAATAATTGGGTCCCAGAAGGACTGGCAAAGAGCTTTGGTGATATATAGCTACCAAGTACACTGACAAATTGTGATCAGGCTGCCTTTGTTCGGAAAGCAGCCCGTCTCAATATAAACTCAGAATGGCAGGGGAATTGTACAGCATAAAGCAGTCCGATAAATGAAGCTCCCATCTGTCACGGGGAGTTCCACCCCAGGACAGAGGTCACCGGATAATAATAATAATGATGAGAGCAATAATGTGAATAATGACATCATCATAATAATAGGTGAACGAGCTGTAAAGAGTACAAGGGGTGCCTATTGTCAACTCGGTTGTACTGAAGGGGAGCTTTGACTGTCTTCCCAGAAGATAGGCAAATCAAATTCAAATGGCTATTGTTCTGAACAGGGGCAGAAACAGTCATAGGATTTTCAGTGCCATTGGCATCCTGTGACACAAGGCAGCTGGGTGACAGAAAGAATCTGTCAAAAATCACCAGTGTGCTTGACCCAATATGGGGAGGTGCACTGAGATAATGCCCTGGTTCATAGTAGTACTAATAAAGTAAGAATGCCTTAAGCCTCCTATATACATGAATACTTATGCCTTAAATTCCCTATGTGCATTAATACTTCTTTATCTAGTGTCCACTGAAGGAACAATATAAGATTAGCCATTTCTTGGCCTGATAGCACCTGTGAAATTTTTCATTCCTTCTCTATTTAATTCTTGGAGGTTGGGGAGTGGATTATATTTGTGGAACATATACTACGTAAAACCTCTTATATACATTATCTGTGGAGTTGGCAGTATTATCACCACTGTTGAGGTGAGACACTGGGAGAACACTTTCCCAAGGATATATGAATAGCAGTTAGCAAAGTTAGCAGTCACATCCAGGAGTGTGATGTTTCATCTCAGGGTCGTGAGTTTGAGCCCCATGTTGAGCCTAGAGCTTACTTGAAGAGAAGAGGAGAGGAGAGGAGAGGAGAGGAGAGGAGAGGAGAGGAGAGAAGAACAACTTGACAGATGGATGAAGGATGGGGGAAGGGAAGAGTACTGTGTTGGGCTTTTTTAGAATTAACATTTTATATAAAAGTAAAAGAACACCTCATATCAAAGAAAGATGAACTGTTTTAGCAGAAATCACGCAGAAAGTAGTAAACCTGGAACTGTTGAAACCACAGTGATACCTCGCATCGTTAATTTAAAAATAAATATGTCTTGACTGTGGGAAATAAACCGAGGGTTGCAGAAGAGGTAGGTGGGGGGAAGGGATAAGTGGGTGATGGGCATTAAGGAGGGTACACGATATGATGAGCACTGTGTGCTATTCCCAACAGATGAATCACTGAACACTGTATCTAAAACGAATGATGTTCTATAGGTTAGCTAACTGAATTTAAAATAAAAAAAATTAAAAATAAAAAAATAAAAAAAAAAAAAAGAATTCATGTCCAGATCCAGCTCACTCCATAGTTCATATCCTGTGGTAGGTTGGATAGTGGTCTCCTGAAAATGTCCATGTCTGAATCCTCAGGACTATGAACATGCTATCATACATGATAAAAGGGACCTTGTAGATGTGATTAAAGATAATGAGATAGGGAGATGATCATGGATTTTCCCAGTGGGCTCAACAGCACAAGAGTCCTTATAAGAGGGAGGTAGAGGGAGGTTCTAGAGAAGAGGTAAAACTGCTATGGAGGAAGCAGATGTGGAAGTGATGTAGCCAAGAGGCAAAGAATGCCCACAGCACTTAGAAGTTGAAGAACCAGAGAACAGATTCTCCCTTGAAAATTCCAGAAGGAACAGCACTGGTGACGCTTGAAATTTAACTCCCTAGGACTCATTTTGGACTTGCAACCCCAGAATGTAAGAGAAGACATCTGTGTTATTTAAATCACTAAGCTTGTGATGATTTTTTACTGCAGCACCAGAAAATGAATAAATACTCCCAGGGGCAACACTTTCTTAATCGATGACTGGGCAAACAGGCTACTCTTGAATTAAGGGACAAAAGTCATCTCTGCCACCTCTATTTATTTACTAGCATATAGCTGGGTGGGTGGGGGACTAATAAGCAATTTCCTGACAAAGGTAGCGGGAAGGAGAGAAGGTCCTGAGGGACCTTAGGAGAGGTCCTAAGGCTAAGGATCCCCATCTCCCTATCTCATAGGCTAAGAGATCAAAGGCTTTGATCAAAGGCTTTGATCTCTTAGCCTATGAGATAGGGAGATGGGGATCTGAGTCACCCTCCTGGGAGTGTTAACCATTTGGGAAATCATGACCAGCACATAACACTACCTAATTCACTGAGGAGAGAAACCAAAAACAATCTAAGAGAACGGAAACTTTCTAGACTTACCCTTTTTAGACATCGCTTATTGCACATTGATTGTAACTCGAGAGAATGAAGAGGGGCCAGAACAAAACACCTGGGTTTCCTTCTGAGACAACAGTTAACCTAATCAAAACTTATCAAATAGCTGGAAACTGCAGGCCATGTCTCCGAATCTCTTGCCATCTGCAGCGTAGAACTTCACCCCTCAGCCCCAGGCTAGGAGCAAGTGGACACCCTATCGCAGCGCCCAAGTAAAGAGACAGCCTCCCCCACGCTCACACAGGAATGCAAACTGCTGCCACCACCAGTGTAGTCACTGCCATTTAAAAATTTTTTTTCAAAATTAAAAATATTTAATGAGATGTTTACGTCACACCCATTTGGGGAAACTAAGCTTTTATTTTAAGTATGAATAATACAGCTGCTTGGGTTTTAAAAATCTCCTAATTTCAATGTGAATACAGCACAGCTGCCTTGATGAGTGATCACAGAAGGCCGGCAGTGCCATTGGTTCAAAGTTGGAATATGTAATGACGTCTCATCATCAATGGCTCCTTTTTAAAAATAATGCTCATTCGCCTGCACAGCATTGGCCCATAAAGGTGTCGGTCAACTGTGGCTCATATACAAGCGAGGCAGAGCAAAGCATGTGCGAAATGTGAAGTGTTGAATATCTATATATGTGGATCTATTTGGTTCTTTTAAAAGCACAGTGGTCATCCATCCTCATATGGCTTTGTAAGAATCGGCTTCGTTAGCATCAGTTGCACACGTTACTCTTGCATGATGTAAAGCTCCCATCATCTGACATTTTGTTCTAAAAACTATTTTCAAAATGTCAGCAAGTCTCCAGACTTCCACTCAGTGGTTAAGGCCTACTCAAAATCTGCTACTAGCAACCACTCCGTGGTTGGTGTGGGTTTTTTTTCCCCCCTCGGTGAATATTCATACAGGAAAGAGTTCACTGTTAAGATACCAAATGAAGTGAATTTTTTTTTCTTCCTTTTAATCCCACAATATCTAAGATACTGATTTTCAGCTCTAGAAAATATTCACAAACGAAAAAAAAATCACACTGAATGAAATTATAATAAAGGACATAAAATACAGGCATTCCACCAAATGGCAGTAAGGCATACAAAAACCATTAATGATTTCCCACTACTGCTAATTTTGAATTCTAGGTGAAAGCAAACACAATTAGGAAAATCCATAAATTGTGTTTCTGTTTGCACATTATTGCCAAGCAAACCATTTTATAGCTATTGTCTCAATTACACATATCCATGTCATATCTAAGCCTCATCATGCTCATCAGTAAATAACAGTTCATTCAATGCCTTTAAGTACCACAGGGCTACATTAATTTGGATTTCCTCATTCACGATTTGAGGCTAGTTGACAGACATAACTGAAGCTTACAACAGCAAGCAAACTGAGAGTACGGACAAATGCTTAAGAGAGCAAGTCTCTGGCAGCGTGACTGCTGCTTCTTACTCTTGACATCACACCCTGCAGAGACAGGACACAGGTATCTGGGCCAGTGTGGAGCTCACCCTTTCCACGGGTGTTCCAGACTCCTGTGCCTTCCTTCATTCCTTCCCGACAAGACTTACTGCAGTGTGGGCCACTCCGATTTGCTAGCTGAAAAGTACGGATAAAAACTAAGAGTAAGGCACTAAGAAGGGGGCAGGACATTAAATAAAATGGAGCAAAGGTTCTCAGAATGGTGGGTGACAAATCCTAATGACTTGGATAGTTCAAACACACGAAAGGAAGAACCATTATGCTAGCAGAGCAGTGGGGCTAGACACAGATAGGACTAGGTTTCTGGGCAGGAGTGTCCACTTGGCCAGCAACGCCGCAAGAGACCTTCCCCGAAAGAGGCCGTGACAAGCTTAGAATGCATAGGGAGAATCTTACATAAACACATGTACCTGAACACCCACAGCGGCATGCTTATAGGGTGTTCAGCGCTCTAATACTAACTCTGCCCGTAGAGTTCAGATGTGCTAATATATAAGGAACTACAGGCAGTGTTAACATCATTTCCTTTTTTCCCCCAATTTGCCACTTCATGAAGAAGATATTTTAACTATTTGCCATTGATCATGATTACACACAAGTGAGTACTCCTCATTAAAAACTTGGCACTAAGACACAAATAATTATTGACACAATTAAGCTTTGACATTGTGCCCATCAAATTCCTTTTGTCCTCGCTATGTATCAGTCCCACATTATTCTTTTTTATAAAGAAGAAAATAATCTGTTTTAATCAGAGCTAAACTCTCTCAAGTTTGTTCACAGTACAAATATAAGGAAATGCTGAATTACTAAAAATAGCCACTGGTCTATCCAGTATATTATTAGCATTCATAAAGGGGAAATGAAAAAGCAATATTCAGACGCTGAAGGACAGACATCTAACATAATAAAAAAAGAATAATTCAGCATGAGAGCCCCCAAGTAAGAGAAGCTGGTCATTGCCGAAGACTGTAAATGCAGTATGGTGACAGTTATTTAAATAAGCTATATGTCTGTACAAGCATATAACCGAATATATTATCCACAACCTGCTTAGTGTAATTTCCCAACTTCTTAAAGTTGACAGAGTTACATGTTTGCTAATATAGTCAGTACTTAATTACTCTGGTCAGTATGAATATTTAACAAACATTGCAAAAGAGTGATAACCATTTTTCTTTCTAAAATAAAAAAAAACGGTGAAAGAAATTTTAAAGCCCTACCCAGTCATTCCCATCAAGAAACACAATACCATCTACTTTCTTCCAAATATTGTTTAGGCCACATCTGCTACAAGAGAGCTTGAAATATTATCATAGAAATGTTTGGATAATTAGCAATTAATTTCCATTGACGGATATACAATAAAAATAGAGCTGTGTATGCACAATGCAAATCGCAGTGTGTGGTTTCCCTTCCCTCCTGATCACATTTCCACACAGGGAGAATCTGGGTGATACACATTCTAAAGGCAGTCTGAATCAACTGGATGGAAAAATCTACAAACTACATTGCACCGAAACTGAAGGGGAGAGAAAACAGAACAGGTGTCCCAATGTAAATACGGAAGGGGATACTGCTACCAAGTTCTACATCCCAGTCCTGCCCTGATGCCCTCTACAATCCACCTGGTTTTAATGAGAGACGTAGAACAAAGCCTGAAGGCTGATTTTAAGTGTTTGTCTTAACTCCTTATTGAGCCATTGATAACAAGCATTTTAAAAGCATTCCCATTTCCCATATATACCCTGCTCCCATCTGGGGCCACTCGCCCTTTAGTCACCTGATACCTAAAGAATCAGAAGGTGCCTGGCTAAAGAATTAAAAAGCAGAGCTGGGAACACTCACTCTGATTTATAAAACACAACAGTTCTGTCAGCATGCCTGTCACACTCCCCAACCTGTATTAGATTCTATAAAAAGTATTCTTTATTACAAAACCCACCAATAGTCTCCAAATAATACTATACAGCACTTTATGTCTCAGACAAAATCTGAGAATTTGTTAATATGAAATATTTAGCCCCAGCTACTAAAAACCTAAAACTACCTAAGGGAAACATGGTCCTAAGGGGCAGGTATTAGCTGTGGAATGAAAAGGGCAAATATAGAATGAATTAATAGTAATCGGATATTGTGTAGTCATGTGTGTCAAGCGTCAAATCAGCATCGGAATTAGCATTATATTCAATTTGGAATTTTGCAAAGTTTTAGCTTAGAAACTTGAGGCAAGTCATTCAACCTTCATAAAAATAAGTCTCATCATCTGTGGAAAAGAAAGAGTAAAATTCTTTCCATGATGCTAGTGTTAGAATGAAACGTAAGAATATATGTTAAAGTGACAAGCATCTTTCTTTCTGACCAGTAATAGCAATACAGAACCAACTGTATTGCTATCAGGAAAGCAATCATGACATTTCTGAAGTCATCACAATCCCGGTTTTGACTTTTCAGTCTTAAATTTTTCTCACCCTGAATCATTGCTTTTCATACTTGTATCTTCTGTTGTAAAAGTTCATTATGTCAGTTGCATTTAATCTTTTATAGATTATGTAGAAATAAATTATACATAAAGAATTACAGAGAACATTTCAATAAAACGTTCTTCTTGACAAAAAATAATACACTAACATTAGGTGGTGATTGACTTTACTCAGGGAAAAGTGTTTCTCATGTAAAAAATATATATATGTCAGAAAGCTTCCTAAAATTTATTTTACCTCCTAAAATTTATTACGGACAACGAGGAAGGGCATATGTCCAGAAGTTTATGAATCTGTTTCAAGTTCAGAGCTTTATGCCCTAAAATCTTTTTGACATTTGGTTATATACCCAGATGCAGACCTACGTATCGTACAATTTGAGAGTATAGAGATCACAGAAAAACAGATTTTCACACACATAAAACATATTCTATAAACGCTTCTTTCAAGACAACTACAATATAGGAAAACTATTTTAATTCTTATTGTCTTCCTCTGGGTATCAACTGAGGAAATGTTGACGTTTAAAAGCAGATCACATATAGCAGAAGTGAAAAAGGGAAAATAAATGTGCACAACGGATCACAGCTATTTGGCCATACAAGTACGGTCATGGATGAAAAACTGAGGCTCAGTAAGGTTCAATGCCTTGCCTGAGATCAGAGTTTCTAAGTGGCAGATGGGATTTATAAGACATTGGTCTACTACTATTTCAAGGTTCTTGCAACCAACCAAGTTGTCTTTTATATAAACATCAACTCATTTCCAGGAAGTCACTGAATTCCCTATCATGCCAGCCCTGGGTCACTGCTGGGCTTCATTAAGAAATTTGTTCTAATTTAAAAAAAGCAAAAAAAAAAAAAAAAAACCATGAATTTTTTTCATTACCTTTTAAGTGCTATATCTTGTTCTTAGAGACACAAGATATGCCATTTTACCTAGAGCCAGATGCCTCTTTGATTCTTTTTTAGATAAACACTTCTTTGATTCTTTCTTTTATCTTTGAAAGCAAACATTAGAGATCCGAACAGACAGTAATGAAGCTGACTCTGCTGCTGCTTCCCTTGTCTAACTTTCAAGCAACATTGGCTAAATCACTTTATAATCTTACTCTTGAAGTAGTTATTCAAGAATTGATAATATAAATATTTTAAGCTATTAATATGAATAGACGTTCACTCTCTTGACTCTTACCCTTAGAAAATGAATTAGATGAATTTTCTGGCCAGTTTGCTACCCCATCAAGAAAGCAATGGCATCAAATTTTGAAATGTGAAAATGGCTGATTGGTCTTTAATGAAAGATTCTAATTTATACCAGTTTCTTTGAAAACACATGACTAGTTTCTGTTAATAGCTTAAATGATCACAGTTCCACCAATTAAAGTTAACAAGCCAGTAGCCATTATAGCGCAGATCAAGAAACAAATATATATTACTCAAAACTATAAATATGAACTCAGAAAGGAAAAATGATGGACTTAATATGAATCACAATTCTTTCTCATTTTCTCTACTGCAGAGATGTTCTAAACTAGAGTAAGGTCTTTAGTATAGTCATACAGAAACCTCATGTCTTGAGCCAACTGTCAAGCTATATCAGTAACTCATCTGGGACACCTGGGACAATTCCTAAATTTAGAACCTGCACCTGTTTTCTTTATTCACTAGTGTTCCCCAAGTATGGCATGTCAGAGTAAGAAAAGGGTTCACATCTTTTTTGGCCCCCATAGTTTCATACTTATGTATTCACCTTTTATTTATGACAAATGATACTGGCTTTCTACTTAGTTACTAGGATAAAATTTCCTTTTAAAAAGTATTTTAGGTAAAAAAGAATTGAATCAATTTTAATAAAAGCACTAAGTAATGGTGAAAAAGGGGTAGGGGAAGAGATCAAGATTAGTTAAAACCAAGAAGACAGAGGAGGTCAGTGCTGTGGACTGAACTGTTTTCTCTTCCCCACGTTCATGTGTTTAAGTCCTAACATCCAGTGTGGTGGTGGTATTTGGAGGGTTAAGGTTAGATGATCTCATGAGAGTAGCACCCTTTTGCCTCATGATGGGATTAGTGGCTTTATAAGTGGAGAAGAGAGAGAGATCCTTTTGGTTTGCCATGTGAGGACACAAGCTAGACAGTGGCCTTACAGAAGCTAAAAAGAGGACCTTCAAGAACCAAATCACATAGCACCCTGATCTTGCATTTTCTAGCCTCCAAAACTGTGAGAAGTATCTGTTGCTTAATCTGCTCAGTCTGTGGTGTTTTGTTATAGCAGCCCAGAAAGACTAATCCAGTCAGAATTTAGAGAAATATATAAAAGAGAAACATATCCAACACTGTGGAATGAAGAACACAATATGAGGAAGAGAAGTGCCCACCATGAGGTTGGATGAGCTAAGAATTCAAATGAAATCTGATCAGATAGAAGAAGGACTCCCTGAGGCTTCAGTGAGTAGGTACCACTCTTGGTCATCCTAGTAGCAGGACCCCTTTCCAATTACAATGAAAAAAGTAACATGAAAATGAAGAAGAAATGGGGATGGGGCAACATCAGATCCTAATTAGCTCCATCCCAAAGGCAGGACTGGAGAGAGATCTGGACAAGAAAAAAAAAAAAGTGAGTACAAGAATTTAACATGGCTCTATCCCTGAGAGTTTCTGAATCGTCGGGTTCCAGTTACTTCCACTGGCTTATTGACAATCAGTACCAAGAACCCAAACCAATGTTAATTCTGTTACTTCTCATCCATTCTATTAGTGTCAATGCTTGACAAACAACTGGGGCTCGTCTCCTGAGGACCAAGGCTGGGGACTAGAGTAATGGCAGCAATGTGTTGGTTAGCTCAACCACGAGGGTTCCAGGGTTCGGACCACAGTGAGGAGAAATGAGCTGGAACCACACATTGAATAATAATAGCTCAGTTGGATTGATATGCAGATCTGATAAATATTTAAAGTAGTTCGTAAGGACCTAAGTTTAGAAAACACTGGGTTAATTGGCAAGCTTTTAAAACATAAAATAAATACATTTAAAGGTTAATCACCCTCTTCCATCAAATACAGAGCTTTAAAGTTGTCCATATTTGTGTAATATATTAATGACTGGGATGGGATATGAAGTTGGAAGCTCATTAAAAGTAGAAAATCCTTGGGGTACTTGGATGACTCAGTTGGTAGAGCATGTGATTCTTGATCTCAGGGTTCCAAGTTGAAGTCCAATGTTGGGTGTAGAGATAACTTAAAAAGAAAACTTCTTAAAAAAAAAAAAAAACGCTTATGTACTAACATAAAACACTAGAAATAAACTAGAAATAAAATCCATTTTTTTAAACCTTGTGCTTTACGGTCATCTCAGTGAGCCAGGATAATGAACCAAGTTCATTATATGCTTCTGTAAGAACTGTGAAAATACATGACATTTGTTTATCTTTTAAAAACCAAGAATATAGGGACTTATCTAGCAGGAAGGAAGGAAGGAAGCGTGTAAGCAGAGAACTTTGATAAATGAGATAGAATGGCATTTTCTATTTATTAGCAAACATTTTCTCTCAGTGGACCTATAATCCTATGTCAAATTTAAGGAATTCTGTTAATAGCTCAAAAGTATATGAGGATTATACTCTCTTAAAGGTGAAATGTAGTAATGAAATTATTTGATGATATGAAATCATGTAGTGTTCTTGTTTTGAAAGTGTTAGCAAAGCCAGGATCAGTTGTGACAGTCACAGAATGAGATTAATAAATAACAACAATAATAAACACCAAGCTCTAAACCCCGGAAAACCAATTTTGAAACAATTACAGACAACTATTATGGGGTGCCTCTAAACAGTTTTTGCTAAATTCCCCCAGCACAGTGCTGATGACAATAATGTGCAGTCTGTATGCAATTCACTGCACACACTTGAAAATGCACTCTGCTGTATTTCGTATTAATGAATAAGGCTACCGGCTTAATATGCCATCGTTAACAATAGAATCATTCACAAGTGTGAGGGTACAATAATGTTTTTCCTATGTGACTTCACCTCCAGGAGAGAGGTAATTTTTTGTATGGGTGTTTTAAAGTCAGTATGGAGGCTTTTGTGGCCCCCATACTTAAATTCTAGCTACCAAAAGCCGGAAATTAGGAGAGGACATACGTACTTAAAAGAAACTACTTTCTTCAACCGAGCTGGTGATGGTACTAGGCAAAGAAATCTGGAGTTTGGCTACTAAAACAGTGGGAAAGGGGGTCAAAGAAAGTTGAAGGATGATAGGTCTCTAACTTCTAAGTCAAAGAAATATGCAACATCAGTCAGGTCAGGCTCAGAATCTAATTCCGGTTTGACAGGCATTTTGTAAACTCTCCACTTCCTGAATGAACTCAGCATTCATGACAGAGTTCTCAGAAAAATAAAACAAGAAGTAGAACCAAAAAAGCATAAGTTGTAAAAAAAAAAAAAAAAATCTACTGCTAATAATGAATGCTATGAACAACCACCTAGTTAGAGAAATCATTCACCTTCACTAATTTTTATCATTTTTCCTTTCAGTGTTTCATTGAATTTTATACACATATGCCAAAAAAAATCAAAATTCATTATATAAAGTGATGTCACCAAGATAACAGCTAGTGAAAAAGCTGTCCAATATTTGTCTATTAATGAGTCTTTGACCACATCAGCTGACAGTTTCTTTTTAAGTTTCATATTAAAATGTTTCTGCTGTTAAAGCAATTATTTTTTTCCAAATCAATAACCATTTCTTCTCTTGACTTTTAAGAGTCCCAGCTTTGCTGTTATTGTTTATTTTGAAACATGTTATTTAAAATAGCAAAGTTGTCACTGTATTTTGTTAAATAGCACTATTACGTTTGATAACTATTCAATGGATAAATATTCTGCAAACCACATTTCTGTAGAGGATCATGGCTTTCTACCTCTATGGTCTGTACTAAACATTCTTGAGAGGTTTGGAAGCTCTAAAGTAGATATCACAATTTAAAACTTCTGAAGAAAAAGAAAAAGATTTTGTTTCTAATTTGTTCCTAATTTTTACCGGGTTTGTGGCCTTGGGAAAATTACATTAATTTCTGGGTCTTGACTTCTCTTTTTGGAAAATGGGAGTAATAGCATGGCTCCCATTGATGATTAGGGGAATTAAACAAAACAAAACAAAACAACAGCAGCCTGTCTGTTGAGATTACAGGGAAAAAGTTGTGTTAGAGATGACAGGGGGACAAAACTGAAGTCCAGCAAACCAAATACTGCATGCAGAAAAGCTGAACTGGCTGGCCAGCCAGGTTTGTTTGTTTGTTTTGCTTTGTTTTCCTTTGGTTTTCCATTTGAGTGCCTTTAAACAATGCACCAGACTTCAAGCTTACCCAATCCCCTGCATTTGTAGTAAATAACCCCTGGCAGCCATACCATACCACACAGGTACCTGCGTTTCAACTTCAGGCAGCAAATCCCACTTAACAGGATCAGGATTGTCGTCTCCTCTCTTCTATGGAGTGGCCAGATATGACCACCAGGTATACACAAGCTAAATTGCCAGCAAACAACAGTGAGCACCATCTTTCTGCATACAAAATCCCAAGCGACCTCCCTCACTCAGAGAGCATCTCTGACAGAGCCGGGCAGAGTTGTGTAGCATGGTTCCCCAGACCCTAAAAGCAGGAAACAGACCAAGATGACTGTTTCTGCCTCAGCTCTGACCTTTTCCCTTCTCCCTTCCCTTGCTATCACTCTGTCTTTAGACTTTATGTTCTCTCTCTCATCCTCTGTTCCTCTTTCCTGGCCACTGGTCAGCTTACCCATTTGGGGCTTTGCTGTGTATCTGCCTCCTGGGCCATGTGATTCTCTGATGACTATCTCCCCCTGATTTTGAATCCCCCTCTTCCTTGTTTTTCAGTATGCTTGCACTCCCAAGTTCATGCCAGTGCTTTAACAATGGTTTCATGCTCAGGGTCCTAGGAGAGCTTCCAGACTTTTTCCACTGAAGTTACCCTAGGCAGCGGGAAGAACATACACCCCTGGGGGACCTGGGAGCTTAGCCCAGAGCAGCCCAAAGCTAGCTTAAAAGAGCTTTAAAACATTATGTTTTGTTTTAAAAATTCATGTGAATTTTATATTCCATTCCATAAATATCTCCATATTTGTGTTAGCATTAAAATAATATTCCCCCAACTTATTGAGTAAAATTGATGCTTCTGGAAGATGTGTCATGTTAATCCTATGATATTCTGTGCATATTCTTATAGCATCATGTGTCTTCTAGGGACTCACATATCCATGTAGGGATCAACTTCTCCAGTCCTGGTATTTCTTCCCATGTGAAGGGTGATCTATTAGCATAACTTGCCTGGCCAAATATGAGCCCCTTCCATCCTAATTTCTTCCAGGGGAGGCTAGAGAGACTTGATCTGCTTGGTGAATTTTATTTTATTTATTCTTTTAAAGATTTTATTTATTTATTTGACAGAGAGGAGAGAGATCACAAGTAGGCAGAGAGGCAGGCAGAGATTCGAGAAGGGGAAGCAGGCTCTCTCCCTGAGCAGAGAACCCAATGCGGGGCTCGATCCCAGGACCCAGGAAGCTGAGATCACGACCTGAGCCAAAGGCAGAGGCTTTAACCCACTGAGCCACACAGGCGCCCCGTGCTTGCTGAATTTTAAAGGAACAATTTCTCAGTCATCACTCAGTCCCTTTCTCTCTCTCTTGTGTTTTTTTCTCTCTCTCTCCCTCTCACTTTCTCTCCCCCCTCTTTCTCCCTCTCTCTCAGACTCCAAAGCAAGCTCCTCACAAGATATACAGTGCTACTTTGTTTCTCTAGATCATAATGTTTGAAAGGGTCTGTTCAAACTGTGTATGGTGATAGAGGTCAGAAGAGGGTTTACCTTCAGGAGGGAACCTTCTGGGATGTTGGGCAAGTGCTATATCTAGGAGGTGGCTACACATATAAAATGTTATCAAGCTGTAAAAAATTTTTGACTTTTTGTAAAAACAACAAACTAAAATTTTTTAAAAAAGAGGGGTTTGATACTTCTTCCCCCTACAACATTTCTATGGGGTTCCAAATTCTGTCTATGCCCTGGCAGAGCATGTTTTTCCTATTCTGTTTTCTAATATCAGTTTTATCAGTAAGTAGGGTGATACTCTGATCTAATATTCCTTACCTTTTTATTTATCTGTTGGTTCAGAACTGTGAAATGCTACTCTAGAGGGTCTCAGTGACTAGGATGGGGATCCCCTAAGGAAAGAGTGGGCTGGCCTGTACCTTTCCCTATAGTGCTGGATCAGTGAGACTGTGGCCTAGGAATCACAGTGGTATCTGAGACAAATCTCCAAGTCAGAGTCATATGCTCTGTCAAAGGTGCTAGGACACGGGCTTTCAATCAGGAATGTCACCACCACCAGGAAGGAGGTACGTTACCCCATTCCACAGTCAGGAAAACAATTAGCCCACAGCTTAGCATGTAGCAGTATTTCAAGAAGTATCATTCTCTTCACCTTCTATTCCTTGATTAGAGTTTTTGTGTCCCTAAGGAAAATAAGTAATTGACACATTATACAAAAACTATGTTTTCAAGAGGAAATGAAAATATTTGTAACACGGTAAGAGATTTTCTAGATATCTAACCCTTCATCAGTGTTTTAACCTAACCACAATGAGATACTGCTAGGCCAGGAAGCATTTTGTTATATGCCGTCTTCACAGAGAATATTCGACAGAAATTTGGTGACAGGGTACAGTACTACATGCAGACGTGGTCAGAGTTCAAGTTATGCTTAATTACTGGCTGTCAGTTACCAAGTGGGAAGTTCAAAATGTAACAGTTAACCAACACACATGCTAACCTATCCCACAAGAGGAAAAACATTTTTTAAACAGCATTTAGCATTTGCTACAAAGCCCTGGAAAGAAGCCAGAGGAAAATAAACAATTAAAAGATTGTTTCAAGTGACAAATCTACCTGTCTGAGCAAATAAGAGGATGGGACTAGCATCTGGAATGTGCGGATGTCCCAAGGAAGGTGGTGATAAAAGCTCAGCACAGGACTGACTGAATCACTGTCACTCCTCGGACAGTGTGTGGTGGGAGACAGACAGGGCCTGGGTGTGGTCCCACCTAACTCTGGCTGCCCTAATCCTGGAAGGCTGCAGGCAGAGTTTTCCAGATTGGAAATAGGAATTGGAACTGCCAATGACATCTGGCGGAGAGCATAACCTTGGAAGCCACAGTGTCTTGAGGTCACATGGGACCTTGTGAATGACCTAACCTCTGTGTGCCTCAGTTAGCTCACCTGCAAATTAAGAATCATTACAGTACCTACCACATGCTGTCGTGAGGATGACAGGGTTTAATAAATGTAAATGCACTCAGAACTAGGCCTGGCACAGAGTCATCACTACATGTGTTAGCTACTATTATTTTTGTCTGCCCAAACTAAGATGTTTAGGAAATCTCTTCATTAGCAGCACCATCTGCAGATTATAAAAGCACACACATATTCACACACTGATCTATATTTCTACGTCGGTATAAGCCCATTAAAATTCCTGTGTCATTCTTCGCATGGGGTGACTATTTGTACACTGGGTTCAAATAACTCAGTTATTAGTTGTGCCCCAGCCATCTAATTGAATTTACACTGCTTAGCCTTAAGAGATAAATGCCTATAGCAATATGCTATAATATACAATGAACCTTACATACAAGAAAGTTCTACCAAGGTCCCAGATCCTTCCTTTTATTTCCCATATTTCAACTAATTGTTAAACTTCAGCTCCCCACCTACTGCATAGCTATGGAGTATAAGTATTGTCCAGGTTGTACAACACTGGTCACTATCTTTTATGAACTTCAACCACATGAGAGTCTGCAGGGGATTATTCCCTTGGTAATGAGTACTAGATGACATGTGATCAAAGGATTCCTCGAGTGTGGTCAGCTTTTCCTACCCATCTCTGCTGTAAACTGTTTGTAGAAAAAGAACATCACATACCTTTTGTGTACAATACACGGCTTAAGCCCGGTATGCACTGACAATTTATTGCAGTTACCCTACGGAGTTCTAGATCTTGCCTACTATCCATATTATAAGCACTGTGCTAACTTACATGTGTCAACACAATTAATACTCATATTAATTTACTATTCCCATTTTATAGATTAAGGAAACCAAGACTCAAGAGGCTACAGTACAAGATCTGTAGAAAAGCTGGGATTCAAACACAGGACACTTTCATCCCAGAGCCTGAGGTTCCATAATCCAAATTGGTTGATTCAGAGACTCACTTTCGCACGATTCTTCTCCCAATCAGCCTCTCTACCTTGCTCTCACACCACTGCTCAGTTTGGGTTTCGTTGTATTTGGCTTGACCTATGGTGGTAGCTTCCTAACTGCATTCTCTATGTCTTACATGGCCTGGAAAGTCAGTGGAAAGTGGGACTCTGAAGCTCTTTGGAAAGGGTCCCAGGAAAGAAGAGGACAGCTGGGGCTACCAGTGACAGATCGCCTGCCCTGGCCTGGAGCATGGCCCCTCAATATGCCATCATTCCACACACAGTTCCCTGGAGTCTCCAATATTCCGGCCTCTCTACCGGGTCCTGGGACAGGTGAGATCCACAAGGTATAGTTGCAGTCCTAACAAAACTCAGTCAAAATGAGGGGGGAAAGAACAAAACTTCTAAGCAATGAGTACCTAGGGGAAGGACTGCCTATTCAAGCGAGTTAGAGAAGGTTTTGTGACTTCAAAAATATGTACTGGCACAAGGTCTAGAAGAATAGACCAGGACTACCAGGCTTAATAACAGCATTTCTGAAGGACAAAACTACTCTTACTAAGGCAAGGGAATAAACCAAGGTCGCAAGGTGTATGTTTAGTCGTTCATTCATTTAGGCAATGTTTATTTTAGTAGCTACCTTGTACCAAAGTAGCACATATGACCCTAAAAATACAAAGATGAATTTGACATGGGCTCTGCCCTTGGAAGAATGCATGGTCCAGGTGGGTAGATAAACATGCAACATGCAAACTGAACCATTACAGCACAAGGTGATTAGTGCTATAAAAGCAAATGGAAATAACAGTTACAAAGGTACAAAGCATACAGTCAATTATGACTGAAGGAATTAGTGAAGACTTGTATGTGGTACCTGTGAGCAGGGCCTTGGTGTCAACTTCCAAGGTGAGGGAATGAAGAGTGGCATTTTCTAGAAACGGGTGACTGGACTGAGACTGGACTACTGGTTCTCAAAGTATGGTCCACAGACCAGCTACATCAATGTCACCTGTGAACCTGTTGGAAGCATGCATTTTTGAGCCCGATCACCGCCCTACTGATCCAGACACTCTGAAGGCAGGGCCCAGCCATCTGTGTTTAACAAGCCCTCTAGGGTACTTGTGATGCACAATGGAACTTAAAACTCTCCTCTGCTAGAACATAAAAGAAGAAGATATGCTGAGAAATATTCTTAAGCTAATCACAGTCTCCCTTTTCTTTTTTTTTTTTTTTTTAATTTATTTGACAGACAAAGATCATAAATAGGCAAAGAGGCAGGCAGAGAGAGAGAGGAGGAAGCAGGCTCCTCGCTGAGCAGAGAGCCCGATGTGGGGCTCGATCCCAGGACCTTAAGATCATGACCTAAGCCGAAGATCATTTAACCTACTGAGCCACCCAGGTGCCCCGACAGTCTCCCTTTTCTATTAAAATAGTGCTATGACAAGCTTGCACCTAGGTCATTTCATCCACCCTTCAAAGTAACTCCTTATACTAGCACTACATTTTGCTCTTTTAACATATATGAAGCTGGAGGCACAGGAAGGCTGTGCAATTTGCCCTAGGTTGCAAAAGTAGTATTTGTACACATCACACACTGCAGCCTTCAGTGTTAACTGCTTTGCTAAAATGCCTTCTGTGGAGAGATGCCCTGGGCACTGAGGTCTCAGGTGAGGGTACTAACATGCTAGAGGGTTTGAAGTTGATCCATGGTCCTATTAGCGTTTTAGGAAAATCCTCCAGAAGGATCCTGGACAGCACAAGCATTTTGATGACAAAGTTAACTGCCAAAGAAGCACGTTATGGAGGAGTTTAGGATATGCCATTGCTTTGTTATATAAAAATGGAGTAAAATGAGTATTTTGATGTGTTCATACCATCCAACATTTTACAGCATTAATGCAAGTAAATGTGAGTGGCTTGGAGACCAGAAGCTCATTAAAGTAATTATTCATTAGTGGCTTTTTCTTTTTTTTTTTTTTTAAACTTGGACTCTAAAGGCAGGCCTTTCCTTTTCAAGATCATTTTTTTTTCAACCCATTTAATGTTTCCTTGTAGGGTCACAATGTTAATTTTAAGGTTATGTTTTAATGGCTTTCTAAATGACACTTTCATTGTAGTAAAATGAATGCATCAAGTCACTCGTGCAGGTAGAGATGTACTTATCCAACCAACAGTTATAGATGGATATGAAAATTTCTAAACAATTAATTTGAAAATGTATTAATAACCTGCATATTTAAAGAGACCGGATAAAAGCAGTGCTGTTTTCACTGAAGCTATTTAGTGTAGGGAATGGCGCATACAAACTGCTTTTTGAATCCCCTACAGACAATTGCTTTTGCTCATTTTGAAAACCCCTAATTCTCATTGAGAACTTAGTTTTTAAAAGGGACAATTCATAGGTCAGGTACACATGTGGGAAATATTTCTGCTTCCATTAAACGAACCAAATTCTTTTTCGTGGCCCAAATTAAAATTACTAATTTTATTTGGTTAAAGGTGCCTTTCAAGTGCTACACGTCACCTCATATGGGAAGCTTCAGACCACAGGGCAGTTCTCAATTAGATGTTAAGGCAGGTAAAGAAAACATATCTGTGAGTTCATTTATCTAGTCAATTTATGGTTCCACCACAAATATGCTGATTTTAGAGACTATTAAAATAACTGTGCATGAAAATATAAGTCAAAATATTAATACAACAGTCTGAAACCCATTCACAGAAGTTGATCTTACACAATTACCTTAGTAAGGTAAGGTAATTGTGAGGTAAGGTAAGGTAGCTAACTTACCTTAGTAAGTCAGAAACTCCAGGGAAACTTGGCTGCCAAAAACTTTCCTTAACTCCACATCTGAAATTTAAAGTGATGATCTTTGGAGTTTTCCTTAATGCAGTGTTTACATTTAAATATAATAGGTATGTGTTAGCTTAGAAATTAAATCAACAAATTATAATTTGCAAGGCATTCAAAGCAGTTCCATCAGGTAATGTCATTAACCTTTTATTTGTTTTTATTATTATGCCATCTATTATCCCATTGGCATCCTTATTATTAGAAATAGATAAGTTTCTGTTTGTTATTTTCTAGCTTGTAATTCTTTGATCTTAAATCGATAAAGTGGGATTAGCAGTTGGAACAATATACACCATGTATTTTTCTAATTTTATTTTTTACTTTTTGAAGATTTAGATTTAAGAAATCTCTACACTCAATGTGGGGCTTGAACTCACAACCCTGAGATTAAGAGTCACATGCTCTACTGCCTGAGCCAGCTAGGTGCCGCCCACTAATTTTATTTCTATCATTTAACATAAAGGTGAAATTAATATCAGGGGTATTTAAAAAAAAAAAAGGGAATCATAAAAGGGCAAGTTGAGGGAAATATGTGAAAACAGAAAGGACACCCTAATCATTTGCCAAGACATGGAGAAAAATTCGGAAGTTGGAAAGGGAAGATGTAGGACCCATTTTTTGCCAGCTGGTAGAGACACCGCCTTCTTCCCCAGTGGCTGCTGCCCTGAAATACGCCCGATCATCTATTTATATTGCTCCTCTCCCCAAACCCACGCTCATATCCTCATATCTATGTCCTGGTTTGCCATTTTTCAGAAATGGCTCAAGTTCTATATCTGTAGAAGTTAAAATTCCCAGCTTCTCTGAATGTGCATATGATGTTTTTTTGAGGCTTTATGAGGTTGCTTCAAATCCAATGAACTATAGCACCTGATATCTTCTCTTCAAGTCATGAGATGTGTGGGACAGGAAAATCACAGGTCAAGATGAAACACAAATTCGTGAGGCAGAGCTTCCCTTTTTGTGCACATACTTTTAATAAGAAACATTCTGTCCCATGAATTCTCCATGTAGTGGTTGAAAGAGAGAAATCTAGAACAAGACTGCCCGATTGACCCTGCTCTATCACTTGCTAGCTGTGTGACCTGGGGCAGCCGATTTCATCTCACAGAGCCATTTTACTTACCGTAGATAAAGTCAACAATCCTACCTGAAGAAATATTGTGGAAGTCGATTTAAAAGTCAGGTGTAAAGGACCGAGGGCAGGCTAGTACACCGTCAGTACCTAACACGGCTTGTCTCCAAACCCTATAAAGCAGGCTGTGTGCTGAATATTATAGTCATCAACAAATATTTCCGTATACATGTGAATCTATAAATATCTGGGTAAATAATTAAAGTACTAGGTCAGCTCAAGAAAAATCAGACAGAATATGGCCACTAACTCCAAAAAAATATAAAACACAGGGAAAAGAACTACGCAAAAGCACTTTGTTAAATAGGCTTCCTAGCTGATGCTAGGCCACCTCCTTACACCCACATGGCATTCAACAGCACAGTCTCTGCTCAGACTCATTCCTCGGTTGGTCTTGCCTAAACATGACACTCCTCAAGCCTTCTGGTCCAGGCCAAGATTGCACACGTTCTTTGCTTGTCCAACATATATCCGAGTTTGTGACTGCATACTTATCTTAGTGATTACTTGCTTCTCATTAGGCTGTAAACTCTCTGGGAGTAGGGGTTATGAAATTCCTTTTCTTCTAACCCATTTTTATCTCTGGCATCTCAACTTCACACTCTCCTCCCAGGTACATATACCACATCTCTGCAGACATTCTGGAAGGATGCTTTTCACACTTTAGGACACATTAAAACCACTCAAAGCATGTCTTTAAACACAGACTGATGGACTCCACTCCCAGGGTTTCTGATGCAACTCAGTGAGGAACTGCATTTCTTAGAAGTTCCTACGTGACGGTGTTATTACTATTCTAGGAACTGTGCATTGTCCTCAAAGCAGTACAGCTATTTAGTTCTACTGTGAGGAAATACTATATATTTTTCAAGGTACCATCAACTGTTTTAACCAAATCCAGATGCCTATGATGATGACACATCAACACTGTCTAATCACGATAGGATATTCTTATTGTTTTTCCCATTTAATCATCTTAAATTCTATAGATAATGAAAATAACGATAACACTAGAAATTGTATTTGCAGCCAATGAAGAAACCAGCTGTCACTTGTTAAACACTGGCTATTGCCAGGCATTGCCAAGGCCCCTGACACTGGTGACTCTCTCATTTGCAGGTGTTCATGTACTGCCACTGGATTATAAACTCTCTGGGATAGGAGACAGAAGCTTTATAATCCTCACGACATCTAGCACCATGCTCTGTTCATAACACATGTTCAGGAAAGTTTTAACAAGGGAAGCAGTGAATGCCATATCGGAAATTAAAAATAAAGCAATGATGCCCCTTTCTATAAGCTGCACAGAAACATCATGTGGGAGGTAACCTTCCAGGAGAGACTTACTGAATGCCTATCAGGGGCAAAGTTTTATATGAAGTCATATTTTATATCACCTTTCACTTGCAATCTAGGAGGGGAAGTAAGGCAAGTATATAAATAATTATATCCCAAGGTGGACATAAAACTAAACAATACAAATTGCTATGGGAGTCACAACTTAATATTAGGGAGATGAACCCAGGAGAGTACATCACAAAATTTCCTTTGTAAGGACTTACGAAAACATTTATGTTTCTTTGCCTTTATTTCTTAGAATCCTACAATTTTATCAATGAGGCATACCCTGAAAATAGACTTTCCCCTAACCAGCTGGTTTGTAGATGAGGAATTCGAAGTCCTGTGAAAAATAAAGAGCCAAAGATCACAAAGTGAATCTTCTTAGAAAAACCACATGGCTTGACTCCTAGACTAGTGTTATTCCTAACTAGTGAAAGTAGTGACAGGTGGAGCTAGTCTCCATGCAGACCCTACTGGTCTGAATTGTAGCAGTCCTAGGATACATGTTTACATTGTTTAAAATTAAAAAAAAAAAAAAAAAAACAAAAAAAACATTTACTAACTCACGGCTCAAACCAGATTTAATCAAAATAATATGATGATCTCAATGGAATTAGAAAATGCATTGCTGATATTAAAAGCTCTGGAAGATGGCCTAACTTGTTCTGGATATAAATATAATTTTTCTTTTTCTGTACTTTTGGCAGGATCATTTCCTTTCTGCATATACCTGCATATACCTTTATATAGAAAGCAGATTTTAAAGATTCATTTATCTTCCTTTAAGGAAGAAAATATTGCACAGGGAGATTATGAAATTCAATATTTTGAGAGCTTAGTTAAATAGATACATTTTTAAAGTAGAATGTGAGGTGTCCCTTTAGGATGAGTTGTCCTATCAATATAGGATATATGTGCTATACATCGGGGATACACTGAAAAAAAATCTCAAGGTCCATTTATTCTAGACTCCTCCCTTATAGGTTATATCCCTGGTTCACTGCACCTTGAAATAGGTTTTAAGATCCTGGGTCAACAAGAGAGAAGAAAGGAGGACCAGAGTCTAGCCTGTTCATAGAAAGAATATGGTAGAAAACAAAAGACTCATTAAAAACACAATTTCCTTCTAAGAAGGAGGGGGAACAAATGATTCCACAGATGGTAATTATATTCTTCCTGAAGTTCACTTCTTGCCCACATATTACTTTGCACATCACTATAAAGTTCTGTTAAGTTGTTGAGAAACATTCTAGGTACAGCTCACACCTTTATATACCCACATCAGAAAAACCATTTGAGGTCCATGAAATCCTGTATAATGAGACCCACCTTTTAGAAGGAGAGCTGGCTCTGGGAATAGGCATATCTTGATTATCTGAGGGGCACATAGAGTCCTTGACTTCCCCCAAATGTATTACTTTCAATTAGCTACGATGCTGACCTCCAAATCTACTTGGCTTCCTAATTCTGCCATTAGTCATTCCTTTGAGTTAGGTATTAACCATCAAAGGTCACCATTAAAGTGTATACATGCTATGCTGAAGGGGAGTGTGGACCATTAACATCCATTTACACATTTGCCTGGATTTATTAAGCTCATAAGCTGTCACTTGAGAGCACAGCCTATAAGGACCAGAATGCACAGAACAGGTAAATCAGCCTGGGGAGGGGGGAGAGTGGTGGAAACAGGGAGGGAAGGAAAAGGACAATGCAGTTAATTCAATATATGCAAATATCAAATGGGGCAGCCTCAAACCTGACCACCATAAACCCTAGCAGAAAATATTTAGGAACAAGTTGCCAAGTAAAATAAATTCAGTAGGTTCAGCATATTACTCAAGCACAGGAATCTTGAAAGATTCATTTTATTTTATTTGTTGCTCATAATTAGTAAGGTAAATACACAAATCAGGACCTTGGAACTAAAAACCCAAAAGAGTCTAATGACGCTTTACCACATTTTGGATTTCAACCTCAGATTTATTTATAAATTAAAGTGTATAGAATGTTATCTGTTAGGTTGAATGTAAGACTATGGGAAGAAATCTGAAATCCAATAATTTAATCTTTCTGCCTCATTTTATCCATCTGGAAAAAAAAATAGCTATAGCTATTTCCTACCAATTCTCACAGGGTTGGTACAAGATTTAAATGAGCTTCGCAATCTTTTTTGAGATTCCGTAGAAGCTGCTTGCAATATATCAAAGTATTTAAACTGTGTTCCCCATTGTATAAATTCAAAGTACTTGTCAGCACCCCATGAATGTTTTACTAAGGTCACCTGAAGGAAACACATTTATTCCAGGTTTCTATTTTCCACTCTAATCTATATAGAGCAAAGTTTTTGATCTTATCAGCTGTTTGATCTTGGCAGTTATAATCAAGGAGTTTCCTATAAAAAGAAAGAAAGGGTTACACACTCCTAGAGACTTTCAAAAACACTGCACTAAGAAACTGGAGACCTACAGTCTAGCCCTTCACTTTTCTACTGCTTGGGGCCACCGAACAGGACCCTAGGACTCCCTTCCGCGAGAGATGGTGATATGGAATCTGGCCCCCGTGCAACTCTCCCATCTTCCCAGGTACTACTGTCCCGCTCCCTCACTGTGCCCTGGCCCAGCAGGCCTTCTTTCTGTTCCTCAAACACTCAGGCTACTTTCAGCTTTCGCGTCTTTGCACCTGCCTATCCATACCTACCGCCTGGTGTATCCCTCTGTCAGATCTTGGCCTCACTGGCTCTTTCTTCTCATTCAAGTCTCAGCGAAAAAGTCCTCTTTTCTGAAGCAATTTTCCTGACTGGCTGCCCCACTGTCCTGTTGTTTCCTACCACCACACCCAGGGTTTTATTGTTTCCCTAATTTTCAACAGCCATCTGATCTTATCTTACTTACTCATTTATTTATTATCCACCTCCCACTAGAAGATGGTCTCCATGAAAACAGAGACCTGGTTTGCATTGAGAAAGGCTGAAAATTCAGCACTAAAAACAAAAACACAAGAAAAAGTGATCTGAACCCTGTCGACCTTGGCAAATATTTACGGAAGAAATGAAAGAAGTATCCTAGCACTGGGAGCCACATGACCTGGTTTTCTTTGCAGCTATACTCCTAACTAAATCTGTGACCTTTGTCAAATCCATTGATGCTAAGAGCTTGGATTCTTTGTCCTAGAAATGGATACATGAAGCATATGTGCTTCTGCTTCGCCCTGCTGCACCCATGATGGGCATCTTTAGTTGATCTTGTCACTTTTCCACCAAACCATATGGGCCTCACATTTTTTGTCAACACAGCACTCCGAGCAGCCACTATTAAGACTTTGCTGATGGCATCTGAGATAAAACGTTTTCTCCCGCTACCTCACTAGATGATCTCCAAGGATCTTTTCACAGGTTCTGCTCAGATATCTATGATTTAAGAAAAAGATCAAAGAAAATCCTACATTAAGGGCCCTTCTACTTCTGTGTCTAAGTCAAAAGTAATATGCAAAAATTCGCCCAAGCCAGATCAAGAGTGCCAAAAAATTAGGGCCACACACCAAGGCCTAGAAGAGGGCAGCAAGAGGCACCAATAGGAAATCTAAGCTCACAGCATCCTAAGATGGCATGAATTGCTCAGAAAGACACCTCCTGATGACGTCTAATGACATATCTTCCTTCTCTTCTTAAAGTCTAAAAATATGATTTTTCAATATTGTAAGGAACAGTTTATTCACTATCATGCTTTTTGTTTTTTGTTTTTTTTTTTTTTCAATTCAAATCCCATTCCGTGTAACAGTCGGTATGACTTCGTTGGAGTCCTACTAGTAACTGTTTGTATATCCATCTCTACTTTCTTACTTCGCTCAAGGTGATGAGGTTCAAGCTTCATCATCTCTCAGCAGAGCTTTACCAATTTGGGCTTTCAGCCTTTTCTAGTCTGGCCTCCCCTTGACTTTTCCACCACAAGCATGAGACTGCTGTTTATCGCCTCCGTTACTTCCCTCCTTTCCTCCATACCATGCTCCAAAGCTCACTTCTCTCTGTTCAGAGTCTTCCTCCTGGTCCTAACCACGCTGACTCAGCCAAGGAGACCACACTCACAGGCCACCTCCCCTTCAGGTCTTCTCCATCCGCAGGCAGAGAGGTGAGTCTTTTTATGAAATCACATTACACTGTGTCAATGCTAATCACCTATCACATTATCTTCTAATTATATTTCATTTTCCCTATCCACTAGACAGAGTTCTTAGAAAACAGAAATGCTTACTGCTACCCCTGCCTCCTCTATGGTGAGTGCAGTGGCCTTCATGGAGCAGGTGTATAATAAATATGAACTAAAAAGTAAATTTCCAAAATGTGACCAGTTCCTTACTTTGGTTGGCCTTTCTTTGAAGTTTTTCTTTTTTTGTTGCAGTAAGTCACCAACATCTAGCAGAGTACTCACTATGTATTATACACTCATTAATGAATTTCATTTATTTATTTTTTAAAGATTTTATTCATTTATTTGTCAGAGAGAGAGAGAGAGAGAAAGCACAAGCAAGCAGAGTGGCAAGCAGAACGAGAGCAGTCTCCCCGCTGAGCAAGAAGCCCGATGCGAGACTTGATCCCAGGGTCTTCGGAT
This sequence comes from Procyon lotor, assembly GCA_028646535.1. NCBI lineage: Eukaryota > Metazoa > Chordata > Mammalia > Carnivora > Procyonidae > Procyon > Procyon lotor. The sequence continues at coordinate 47,491,248 of CM053607.1, read as the reverse complement.
CATGCCCTGAGTCAAAGGCAGAGGCTTAACCCACTGAGCTGCCCAGGCATCCCTCATTAATGAATTTTAAACACATTATTTTCATGTAATAAAGAGTTACCAATTTCCTACATACTATTAAAACATTCACTCATTTTATCTGCATTTGCATTAGGTAGTATTAATACCCTCATTTTACGAATAAGAAAACTGAGACAAAGAGAGACCAAATCATTTGCCTGGGTGACACAGCACAAAGGCGGTAGAACAGGATGTGACCCATGTGGCTCCCAGAATGGAAGCATGCATTACATACAGGAATAAGCCATGGTTGACTCCTTTGATTATTATATTGGGCAGAACCAATGATCAGTACTAGGCAACTCCTCGTCAGCTCTTTTAACCTCTATATTCAAAAAGCCTTTCTTAAAATACTGTCTCTTCAAGACCTTCTCCAGAATAAAAAGTGAAGGATAAGAGCTCTTTGAGAAACGCTAGAAGAAGAGAAAGCAAAATACACAGAACTCTGTACTCCCTTGCTAGGCAACATCTGCTCCCCTCCCTTCCCCTTCACTTGTGATATATTGGCACATAAGCAGCATTGATACTCATGAGAAAAATTACAGTCATCAAGGTTATCTCCCCAAGAAGCAACTCTCTTTCTTTATTAATATGCTTCAGATTGTTGCAACACTACAAAGCCAAAAATAAGTTTTCTTTGATCAATAAATTGTAGGCTGAGAAAGAAAATACTAATTTTCCATTTCTTTGAGAACCAGCACTAACATATAACAGAGCTTTCCAAAAGGGTTCTCAGAAACCTGATATAGAATTATCTGAAATTACACTCGACCATCCCTACGAGATCATTTTGTTCTCTGCCACTTGAGAGAGGTGTCTTCTGGACTTGGCAGGCATTTTTTTAATAAATCTTTGTGTAAAGATGTATTTTTCTATTTTAGTGTAAGCTTGGCAAAGAAAGCATAATGCATTTCCAAGTCGGTCCCGAAGAGAAAGACTGTTGCACTCTCTCCCCTGTCAATTCTGGGCTTCAAAACATGCCCCTTTCACCTCCAGAAGGAACTTCATTTTTAACCCAGTACAGAAAGGAGTATCAAGCCTTGCATTTCATGCAATAAAATGTGTATAATATCAAACAGCCTATAAAGTGGAAGAATGCCATGAATAAATATGAATAGTCATGATAAAATAACACAGCTGTGTTGGAGGCCCATTTAATCATATGCTGAACCAGAGGTAGTATCACACAGTAGAAAAAGAAGGAGATGGACACTTAAGTCCTAGGATTAGAGTTGTGGTACTCATTTTGCCAAGAATTTTGATACTTCTTTAAACTCTCAAGGTTTAGCTGGTCATCCAGTATCTGAAACAGCCATCCTCAACTGGGGATGATTTTTGTCCCCGGGGGACATTTAGCAATTCTGAATACATTTTTATTGTCACAACTGGAGAATGGTGGAGGGATGTACTGGCATCTGGTGGGCAGAGGCCAGAGATACCACTAAAGATCCCTCAAGGTGTGGGCAGCCCTCCACAAGAAAGAATTATCTGGCCCATGTTGGGAAAACCTGCTCTAAAATGAAGTAAGATTAAATAAGCTCCAAAGATTCTATCATCTTTGTGATTCTAAGAGGTATGGTCCAAATACCAGACCCATCCCTTTCTCATTTCTATAAACATCAGGGATGTGGCTTTTCATCATGTTTCCTTCTGTGCTTTTATGTTTAGGGTCCCTAATCCTTGTGAGGAAAGATAAAACAGAGATAAACCGTATTAAAAAAGGCAAGGGGTGCCTGGGTGACTCAGTCGTTAAGCATCTGCCTTCGGCTCAGGTCATGATCCCAGGGTCCTGGGATCGAGCCCCACATTGGGCTCTCTGCTCTGCAGGAAGCCTGCTTTTCCCCCTACCATTTCCTCTGCTTGTGTTCCCTCTCTCGCTGTGTTTCTCTCTGTTATTTGACATCTTTAAAAAAAAAAAAAAGGCAAGAAGTTAACTGATTCAGTGAATCCTTCAACAAATACTTATTGAGAGCTTTCTATATTCTGATCATTTTGTGAGGCCCCATGATACAGTTATGAACAACTGATGCATCACTTAACAGTATTCCTGAGGTCCAAACTACAGTACCTCTAAAACCAGTTTCTGGATACAGTGGGTTAAATTCTTCAGGTTCTACAAGCTGTCTATCGAATAGTGAAGGCCAATTTGCTATCATGCATGCTTACAATAGTTACCAAATAAAACATTCTGGTAGTAAACCTTAAATTCTTAGTAATTTCAAAGATAAGAGAGTCTATTTGTTTCCACAGATGCGTATTTTCATGTGGAATTAATTATTATAAAGTCGTATAAAGTCAGGGTAATTGAAAGGCCAGACTAGTAGAAAGAAATTTTTGAATTATAAGATACCTAAGGAAATTTTTTTGTGCTATTTTATATTCCAATAGTACATTTGAAACAAGCTTCTACACACAATATCTCACATCTTTAAATCCACCCTGAAATAAGTGTATAATGCTTTTCATTTGACTCATTTCATAGGTCATAAAATCAAGGTTCAGGGACAGAGTACCCTGAACCACCACTGCCAGAGAAGTAGAGTGACAGAATGCCTTAATCAGTCAGTGCTCACGATTTTTAGCTACTGTATCAAAGTACCAGCTCAAGCATGCCCCTGTGGCAATCAGAGAAATGGGCCACTTGCATCTCCTGTTGCAGGCCCAATATCCCTGGCCATAATCTCTCTGAGTCCACTATCACACTCACACAGAGCCCTTGCTTCTCCTGGAACGTTCCCTGCCAGGGCTGCACAGGCTCACTCCTGTGGGAGAGGACTCCCTCCAACAGATGACTTGGGCTTGAGTGCTCTGCATCAAACTGCCCCAAACTTTCTTGGGATTGCAGCAGCCTGAGACTTTTCCTACTCAATCTGCCTTCCTTCTTCCCCTTCTCTCATAGGTGTCAGACCTACATTATGGTCTGAAGCCTTTCCCTGCTATTCCTGCTTCCTCCTTTTCTTTCACAGATGTTCCCCTCAATAAATCACCTGCATGTATAATCTCCATCTCAGCAACTGCTTCTCAAAGCATCTGAACCAACACAGGCCTTTTCTGCTTCATAAATGAATAAGCATTGTCAGAAAGCTTACCATGTGCCATGCCATGTGCTAATTGCTGTATATCTCATGTAATTTTCAAAGCAACCCCTGTTAGGTGTGCATGTATTATTATTCCGAGTTTAGAAATGAATAGCTGTCCCAAGATCTCTAAGCTATTTCCTGGTAAAACTAGGCTTTGATTTAGACAGTATGACACAGTAGACCCAAGTTCTATATTTCCCCAACAATTTTATTTATTGCAGGTAAAAATTACTACTAAAGCATGTTTAATTCATTCCCTAATTAAAATTCTTTTTTCGGCATTGCTGTGTTATTTTTTACCTGGCATTATAATTTATTTTCTATTTTTAAACTTATTTTTAGATTTCCAAATACATGAACGTGTTCTCATTCTAACGGAATCAAACAAAACAGGTGGAAATACTATTTATAATCAACTAAGTACTGACCATGGCTTTCGAGGAGGTAAATTTCAATGAGTAGTTCCTTCTCTGAATTATTCTTCATTCCAAGTGAGCCTAGTACTGTGATATCTGAACCTACAATTTGAACCCTGGTGTTCAGCTGTGAATAAACTATGAGCCACGAGTGCCCTAAATTTAAAGAAGAGAATCAAAGGGAAATGCAGCCCTTATTATTAAGAATAAATACATATAACTGCGGTGAAGAGTCCGTCCTTTAAAGGAGATAAATGTCTATGTAGGTGTCCTCAGAATTTTTTTTTTTTTTAAGCCGAAGTGTAAGTTGCTCACCTCTCAGAAATCATTTTTATAGACTCTGAGACTAGCCCAGCCTCCTGAGTTAGACTCCCAGAACCAGTCCGGGTAGCCTTACTCCTTCAGAGTCTCCTCTCTGTGATCTCTCCTTTATTGTGCAAATTCAACTTTGGTCACCTACACACTCTTCTTTAACAAAAGTTACTTATTTTTAAGCCTGTGATCTTGGATCTCAGCTTCAAGGTCTTCCTGGAGTTTAGCCGTATGACTTTGTTATTTGCAAATGCAGGTTGACTCCTGTACTCTCACTTGATGCTAATGCCCTTTACTTCTCATTCAAAGTTTCAGAATATCTTCTCTCAGCAAACAGAGAAGGCACGGATAAGGCGGCATTCCCTTCTCTAGTGCCACATTTCAACTTGATCTTTTCACTCTTTCTGTCAAATTCAAATGTCACTCACTATTCATGTGCATGGGGAAGATTTCTAATATATACCTCTTCAGCTTCTTTCAAAATTGCTTCAATTTCTCTCAAGTCAAAGGCCTTTTCAACCTTTGGAAATTATCTATGGAATCCATTAACATGACTTAGTACACAATACAGATGCTATTGAGAGTTCAAGAGAAAAGAGAGTAGGTAAAGTTAAAAAAAAAAAAAAAAGGAAGCAAATTAAAAAAAGCAAAAAAGAAATCAGAAACATTTAGATGTGGAATTTTTTTCATGATAATTCTAACTTATGTGAGTGAAACCTCTGCATATTTGTTCCTTCCTTATAGAGGTAAACTCTTATAGTCACAGCCAATTTTAACAGATGTCTTCTCTAGCAGACATTAGTAATTATTTTCCTGATAATACAAGTGGAAAGTTCAGTAAATTTAGCCCTCACAACTTGGCAATTGAGGTGTTTTTTTTTAAAGATTTTATTTATTTGACAGAGAGAAACGCAGCGATCGAGGGGAACACAAGCAGAGGGAATGGTAGCGGGAGAAGCAGGCTTCCTGCCCAGCAGGGAGCCCGATATGGGGCTCAATCCCAGGGTCCTGGGATCATGACCGGAGCTGAAGGCAGACGCTTAACGACTGAGCCACCCAGGCGCCCGGGCAATTGAGTTTTTAAATATGAGAAATTTCTAAATTAAGTCCTGATTTTTCCCAAATAAATAAAAATCTAATTGGTTCTACCACTGCGTTTGTAAAATTAAGCTCATAATTTAAAATCGTGTTTCTGATGAGTTTTTCCATACTGATATGGGAAATACTCGAAGTATTAAATGAATGAAAAGGGCAGAGTCCATAACCCCATATACACTATCAGTTTGATCTTGTCAATATGGATGGATAGACAGATGGATAGATAAATAGAATTAAAAAGTTTGGCAGAAATAGGAAATAAAATAGTCTTTCTGGGAACTGATGCAGCTCTTTCAGTGGTGCTTGAGGGAGGGGGAGACACATGATGTTTAAAGACTGGAGATCTGGGGCACCTGGGTGGCTCAGTGGGTTAAATCCTCTGCCTTTGGCTCAGGTCATGATCTCAGGGTCCTGGGATGGAGCCCCACATTGGGCTCTCTGCTCATTGGGTAACCTGCTTCCTCCTCTCTCTCTGCTTGCCTCTCTGCCTACTTGTGGTCTCTCTCTCTGTCAAATAAATAAAATCTTTAAAAAAATAAAAATTAAAAAAAAATAAAGAGCAGGGATCATTCGTTTGGGGGCTAACAGAAGATACAGATCTTAAACATGTGTCCAGCCACATCTCTCTAAGGAGCAGAATGGGGACACCATCTTGTTCAGATATAGCCTTTCTTTATACTGATTTTCAGAACCTTTTTCATGTCTCATAAAGCTTGTAAATAAAATTGGATAGTTGTCTATGAGTTTTTGTCCCACCACCTCTGTAGTCATTCTCAGTTTTCCAGGACTTGTCAAGGATAAGACAGTTTACTATGGTTGTCTTTGGAGGGGGGAAAAATTCTCTTACAAGTTTTCAACAATGAGTATGTATTACTTTTACAATTAAAATGTCATAGGTAAGATAAAAGATTATATGAATTTTACATAAGATTTAAGCTTAAAAAAGTTGATACTTTTTTCATATGTGTCTAACTGCTTAAAAGGGTGAATACTCTAAACCTTCAGGGCAATCCTAGAGATAGACGTGAAATAATGGACCCTGGCTCTACCACTGCCTCCACAGGTGAGCCCCTTTGTGCTTCACACTTTTCTTCTCCCCCTAAAAAATGGGTTATATGCCATTAAATTCCCATCTTTGCTAATTCTCCATCCCAGTTAAGCCTGACAGTCCCTGGTCAATAAGTTATCTTCCAGGCAATGGCTTGTCTCCCTCCTTGTTTCCCATTCTTTTCGACTCTTAGGCACCTCTGCCTGAAACTGCATATTTTGACAATTCATCCAATGCTGCTTTCAACCCCCAAAGATGCACATCTCTTTCAGGATACGAACTGGAGATCATGGAATTAAAATTTTTTAACTTCATACTGTTTTCCAAAGAGCAGCATCTCTTTTTCTTCTACTCTTATTACCCTGTGCTAATTTGACTATGGTGCATTTGGAGAGAGGCCATTGTCATGATGTTATATCAATTTGGCCCATATCTCTTGATGCCACACCTCTGCTCTAATTGCTCCATTCATACTGTGAATTTCCCAATCTTCCCTCAGGAAAGCTCCCTGGAATTTCAGAAGAGCAGCATGATGCCAGATTGTATAGATTGGAACATTTTCAATTCGTGAGATTCAACTGGCAATATTAAAGAATTAATTATAATGAAAATGCACAGAAACAGAGTCTTCAGTGAATTCCATCTGGGAACAGTCTTTTCTTAGGCCTCATATAATTTTTTGAACCAACTTAGTCTCCTATTTTCTCTTTCTTCATGTAATGTGAACAATCGAATACTATAAAATATTGGACCTAAAAATTTGCTAAGAGGCTATCATCAGATTTCATCTTATTCTCAAAATAATTTATTACGCCTCCCAAAATGTGTCTACATATCTAGCCTATATTCCGAATGTACATGAACATTTTTTTCCCAAGGGCCTGACTTATATCTTAACTACTCTGAGATGTTATTACAGACATATAAAAGGACTGATTATGACTCAATAGAAAACTGCCAGTGATTTACACATCTTTTATTGAGTTAAAACTGCTATTAATCTAAGTGGGAACAATCTATTACCATTTACCACAGTGAAGTGAGAAGGAGAAAGACTATGGTATTCATGCCCTGCCAAACAAAATTCTTTGCTGTTTACCTGAATGATTTTTTAGGTACATTGGCTCATCTCTCATGTTTAGAAACAATGATGAAGTTGTTGCCAGGAAAACAGCTTCTGTGTGTCATATATGGATTAGCCTTCTTCTTGCCCTGCAAGTTCACTGTCAATCATTTTAATGTCCCAGCCTAACATACATTTTGCAGTGTGTATTTTGGTGTCAACTCACAATATGGCAGCATAAAGAAAAAAAGTGACAAGGGAATTGATATCCAGTTCATGTCAAGGCATCCAAACATATGGCCAAATGAACAAATTAATAAATCTAATGCAGAAATAAAGGGATACATTACTTACATTAGTAATTTGAATAAGGCACGATAAAAGGAATGAAAACAATAATAAAGGACACGATACAGACAAGTTAATTCAGTAATTATATTGTCTGAATGTATAAAACAGTCTCATAAAATTATCATATCTTGTCCACTTAAATTGATATTTGAGCAGTAAGGTTCACTCAAAATGCCTGTGTTTTATGAATTCTGTGACTTAAAAACTAAAGTATCCAAATCTACATTTGTTATTTGGAATGCAGACTGGATATATTTGTTAAAACAAACAATAAATGTAGACACCAAACACAAGATAGATGAGAAACCTGAGCCTAGAGAAAGGACTTGGGTAATCCCTTATCTATAGAAAATGGCTATAAACTCCTACTGGTTTTCTTAGTTAGCCCTTCCTCCCTGTAACACTGATCTTTGAGTGAGGTGACAACGTAGGTGTCACTTTGGTGGGTTTGTTTTTTTTTTTCGCTCTTTGCAACTTAATGAATGTGCCAGATTTTTATATTAATAATAATAACTGTATCTAGAAAGAAAAGAGTTATTCCCTGGCACAGATTATCACATAACTACTTAGACTGATCAATAGTTAAAACCAACATCACTGATACCTTGCCCAAGGTCCAATGTGTAGTATTTTCCTCCTTTGGATTATCAAAGGACAAGAGCACATAAATTAGTGATATTGTTTATAAGTAAGAACAGTACATATAAATAAACCAGAATAAGAGGGGGGTGTTTGTGGAAACATTCCTGCAAAATTATTTAAAATAATAAAATACATTTAAAACATTCTTTGAAAACATAAGTTCAGTGATTTTTTTGTCAGCCAAAATTCTTCGTTTGTATCTCCTCAAAGAATGCTATTCAAGGAATTATTCCTTCTCTTTTGAGAGAGAGAGAGAGAGAGAGAATATGAGACAAAGAACAGAGAAGAATCTATGCTAGGGCAAAACAACCAAAGAAAAGAGTGCATTTGCCTGCCACATTTCTGTCTTTTCTACCATCTTTTTTTTTTTTTTTTTACAATGAATTGAAGTAAAAATTCTCAAATACAGGAAAATAGTGTATGAAAAATGACTGTATACAAATTTTCCATTGAGCAGAGATCCCTTGACTTTTTCTGAGCCTCCAAAACTGCTTTGGTTAGAATAAAAAAAGACAGTATAGTTTCAGTTCATGAGAACCTAGATTTAGAAAATGAAGATCCCAAGTGAAAGAAAAATATATTAAAGAATGCCCAAGGTAGTAAAACTGGTGGAGCCCACAGATCTTACTTCCAATTTATCCTGGAAAATTCATGGATTTGGTATGCTTAACTGGCCAATCAATTAACCAGATAATCTAGAAATAGATATGTTGTCAGGTGCCTGGGTGGCTCAGTGGGTTAAGCGTCTGCCTTTAGCTCAGGTTGTGATCTCAGGGTCCTGGGATCTAGCCCTGCATTGGACTCCTTGCTCAGTGGGAAGTCTGCTTCTCCCTCTCCCTCTATTCCTCCCCACTGCTTGGTGCTGTCTCTCTCTCTCTCAAATAAATAAATAAATCTTTTTTTAGAAAGAAAAATAGATATGTTGAGTGCCAAAAACACGCATGCTGGTTCATTACATAATTAGATTGAATAAGTTCCAGAATTGATAAAGACTGAGGGAGGGGGTACTTTTTAAACATCAATCCTCTCTTCATTTCCTGGTACAGATCCTCTCAAAATGGGATGGCTCTGATTGGTTAGGCACATGCTTCTTATTTTATGTTTTTATTGCCAACAAATGAAATTAGACTGTTTTGGTTCAAGGAACATGCCTCCAGTCCATCTACATTGCTACCTCTCTGTAAACACAAATAAAAAAGCCCAAGAAAGACTGTTTAACTTTTTCTGATATATCAACTCTAAAATTTAGGATGTTTGAGATTTGTCACCAGATTCTGTGGTGGACAATAAGTATATAAAAATACTAGCCATGAGGAAAAGGCTGGGTAACAAACTATCTCTCCTTTGGGAGCCCTGAGCCTCTTTACCCCTCTCTACCCCCTGGTTTTGCTATATGGTGGTTAGTTATCCTGGTAAAGTAAAAGAACTTGGTGGGAGACAAGTGAGAAAATTATTCTAAGTGCAGAGTTTATAAAAATTCTTTATTTAAACTGCTCTGAAAGACAAGAAATAAAATTTTTTCCTTGCTCTACAAATGAGGGTACACCATATGGCCAATAAAACTAATAATCTGCCCGCCAAAAGACTTCTATCTTTATTTCCCTTACTCTAAGGCCCTACGGACCACACATGCGGTAGAGAGTGGGGAATATGAGTCATTAGTATGTCTAGGGCAAAGTTTGGAAAATGCTGGTACCAAAATTAAATATTGAAAAACCAAAGAATGGTTATTCTATTCAGTTTAATCATTAGAGTTAAAGTGAGAAATTAATTCTATTTAAAGAGTTTAGAGGACTTGGATTCAGGCAAACCGACATTCATAAACAATACCTGTTTTGTTGTTGTTTGATGCTCAGGACTGCTTTTTATAGTTTTCTTATAAAATGTCCATTTTTCTACTGTATGCAACATTGGTCAGTTTACACTAATATGGGGGAACAAATAAGAATTTCAAGAATCTTTTAAGCTGAGTCAAAATTACTGTTTCTTGGTGAACATTTCATTACTCTGCATCCATTTTATCAAATGAGAGCTGCTCAGTTATAATTAGTTCTTGGGGGTTCTGTCCTCTTTACTTAAAAAAAAAAAAATTAAAAGCCTTTAAAAGTGTTCTATTTGCCCATAAGGGTTAGCTTCATTAAATAGATAGTGCCTTACCATTTTCTAATACACAGTAAAAATACCATAAACTTTTGCTATTAGTTAAAAAGTCAAAAACTCAGCAAGAAGTCCAGTTTTTCCTCTCAACTATCCATTAATGAAGGTTTCAACGTTAATTGCCTTTTCATTAAAAATTCTTTAAAACCCTTTCTTAACATCCCGTACAAAATCAAATTAGCTACTAAGCTTTGGAACAATCTCAGTAATTCTGTTGTGGACTCTCCTGTTCATTATTTGGATTGGTGAGATTAAGGAACAAACGTGTGCCTTTCAGATACTCTAGAAGACTAACTTTTTTTTTCTTTTTGGGCATTATTACGGAACTCCTTTATTTAAGCCTTCTCTGAAATGAGTCATATTAGGCAGAATCCTATTACCATGGGTACTGATTTAAAAAAAAAAAAAAAGCCTACAGTATAATGGAACTATGCTCAGCCTCCAAAGTTTTGCCTATTGAAATTGCTTTTGTTCATTTGTTCTCACAAAGATGAAAACCTACTATGTGCAAGGCACTAGTCATCAAGCACTCTTCCTGCTTAGAAAGATTTTCATATCCTCATTCATGACTCAATTGTGTAAGTCCCTGGGCATGTTTCTGATTGCGCTACATATTTCTCTTCTAAAAGTGGAGATGCAGTATAACTTCACTGGATTACAACTGAGGTAATGCAAGTAGAACATTTAGCACAGTGTAAGGCCCTGTGCTGGCTATTGTGGGAAAGGCAAAGATTATGCTCACATTCAAAATGCCTACAGACAAGTAGGAAAAAAAAATAATGTGCACCAACATCTACATTAAAAGTAGTGAGGGGCGCCTGGGTGGCTCAGTGGGTTAAAGCCTCTGCCTTCAGCTCAGGTCATGATCTCAGATTCCTGGGATCGAGCCCCGCATCCGCATTGGGCTCTCTGCTCAGCAGGGAGCCTGCTTCCCCCGTCTCTCTGCCTGCCTCTCTGCCTTCTTGTGATCTCTCTCCTCTCTGTAAAATAAATAAATAAAATCTTTAAAAAAATAAAAATAAAAAAATAAAAGTAGTGAGAATGATAGGTCTTAAATGATATCCAGAAGGGGTGCCTGAAGGCTGAAGAGAGAGGGAAGGATAGGGAGAAAAAAAGGACAGAAATAAATATCCCTTGGCTGCCTTCTGTAGGTCAAGTCCTCTGCTGGGTGATTGTGAATAATCTCACATCAAAGAAGAGGTTAGGTTATCCATGAAAGCCTGACAAGAGTCACGAACAACAACTGGATGCCTTAAAGATAAATTAGACACTTGAATGTTTCCATATGGGTGTGGTTCACAAGGACCATGGTGGAGTTAAACAAGGATTAGACTGCTGTTCTACTGTGGGCACTTAATTTCATCTCTCTAGCCTCGGTTTCTTACTGAGAAAGATGTATATTGATACCTAGTCCTCCAGTTTTCTCCAAGTTTTTTGAATTAACTGCGGTAATTCATGAACATCTTGGGCCCAAGTCTGGGACAGTCTCAAGAATTATTACATAGTAAAACCAAGAGGAACACAAGAGAGTTAGGCCTTCATATTTAACTTTCATTCAATACATTGTTTTGAATACATAAAGGCATTTCATTCATATATGGGAGCAATATCAAAAACAAATACAATAACCCTCCAAATCTTTACTCCTTCCAGCCTCTCTTCCAGACACAGGATTCGCATTTGCAACACAACTGACTGATTCTGCAGACATGTCCCTTAGATTCAAAACCAGTTGTATCTGTTTCACTGACATCAGCTTGTTTTGTTTATGTTCTCTATCTATATCGGTGGCTTTATCTCCCATGCTGCTTTGCGGTTATTCCCAAATTCTCCCATACCCTGTCTACCACACATGTCCTCTCACTGATCATGCTTGAGAAATGTCTCTTAAATCACTCTTGCAATTTCTTCATCTCTACTGCCACAGCCTCAGTTGGGCTTTCCTTGTTTCTCACCTGGAGTACAAGCACTGATATAGCAACACACTCTGTGCCCACTGGATTCTTCCTGCTCTAATCCCTTTTCACACCCTCAAAGCTAAACTTCCAAATTATAAGTTGAGTCATATCAGCCACCTGCTTCAAACATTTTCAGTAGTTTCTTTGGCCCCCTTGAATTAAGTCAAATTTCCTTAGCATGTTAGGTACTTTAGGACTCCAAATTACTCTTCTAGCCCCATTTCCCAGTAAATTAAGCCATCTCCGTAACAATACAGTTTATTGTCAACACAGTCAATATGCCACCTACATTCATCAATTCCATGTAGTTCCTGCCTTTTTATTTCCTTATTTTTCAGGACAGAATTCAAAGGTCATCTGTTCTCAAAGACAGTCCCTCTCACCCAGCAGCAGAGGTGGGTCCCTCTTTTCAGTGCATCACTCTACGACCTTTTGAAACTTAGTTTACTTTTCCATATAATGGAAATAAAGAAGCCCTACCCAGAAATAAAGAACAGTTTGAACACTGTTTATTTAATACTGAAAAACTATCAATCAATATAGCAATAGTGCCCGGCATAAAGCCAAGAGCTTTATGGACGTTATCTCAGTCGATCCTTAAAGATTAAGCAGATACCATAAGTTAGTTAAGTGTATTCTTATTAAAAAAAGAAAGAACAAAAAACAAGAAACAAGAGAAAAAGACAGAAAACCTTCCTGTTCACATCATCACCATCGATAATACTCCCGTCTCCTCCAGGCTGCCTTAACACCTACTAATCCTTTGATCACTTCTAAACATTGTATTTTTTCTGAACTTAACGACACTTAATTACTTGACTTGAACTTGTCCACTGTATAGCACCACAGGCTGTTAACCAGAGATCTAAAATTATGTTCTACTAGTGAGGTGTTAGAGTTACAGTTGAAGGGTTAAACTGTATTAATTAATTATGTAAGTTAAGATTCCTCGGGAGGCTTGGGGCAAAGCACCAATTCACAGAGCAGGAGGAGAATGAAACAAAAAGAACCTAATTAGCCATGTAATTAACTCTTTCAGTGATGTAGTGATAATATGATCCAATCAAACTGTTATGAATATGCTTAAGGAACATCAGGGTATCACTTTAACATCCCCAAGAATATAACCAACACTGGGATGAGGACTTAGCCTCTTCAGCCAAAATTTACAGATTCATTTACACTACATCACTGTGTTTCAAACATTTACTGACCCTCTACTACTGAGGCTATTTTTTCTAATTAAATATATTATATCTAAATACCTGGAAATACAGTGTCTGAAAAAACACATTTCTTCACTTTTTTTGATAGGCAGCAGATCTAAAAGAATTCAAAGGAAAAATGCGCTTGTGGAAGTAGCTTATTTCATTTTGGAGACTAAATGCATTTGCAGAAAGGATTACATTTTGTTTGGCAATTTATTTTATTGACAAAACATATTTCATCACATATTCCATCACATTCAGTAGACAAATGCATGTTGTCAAATACCCTATTTCCTGCCTTTGATGAAAAACACATATTTTTTTAGAATCTATATTTTTTAAATGTTGGAGTTCTACAGATAAGCTCCATTTGCTCTAAATTGGTCAGGGGTGTCTAGATTTGGATCCTATCCTAAGTATATAACTTCTTTGAATATAATGTGAATTAACCTCAAAGGGAATATTAATGTCCATCTTCGCCAAACATCAAAATTCAGTTTACGTTGTAACCATTACGATAGGTTCCTTTTGTCTAAACATAAAACTCAAATGGTTCGCATACACTCGCCAGCTGCTAAAATGCAATTACCCTTTACAAGGTAACACACATACAAGGTAAATATTTAATCTAACGTATTTGTATACCTGTTTAATGTTGATAATTCAATTATTGTCTTCCTTTCCATATTTGCCCTCATACCTGATATATGTATTAAATTATAAATATATTCTCAGAGGTCAAGAAGGAGTTCTGTATAATTTGTTCCGAGAAGCACTCAGCACAGTGCTTCATGAAAATAGATGTTTAATCATCTATCACCACATGTCTGTGGCACAATGGTAATGACCTTTTCCAGCCAAAAATCTTTTATTTCCAAAACATTTTGCCTTTTTTCATGTCAATAATCATTTCATGAAGACCTACAATGTATCATACACTGTAAAAATTTTAAGGGATACAGAGAAGTCAACAATCACAGTCCTTGCTTTCAATGGTTTATAATCTAGAAGGCAGAGTAGACATGAAGATAAATAATTACAACACAGGCTGATACAAACCATGAAGTTTGTGTTGGGTCTACACACAGTACAAATGCAGCAGGGATGGTAAAACTGGAGGAAAGCAGGTTGTGTTTGATAAGCCAACATGAACAAGTTTAAAGAATGAACAGAAGTTCTCCAGTGGAATGAAGAAAGGCATTCCAGGAAGGGGAAAACAGGTGTCATAATACAAAGGAAAGATGTGTGTGTGTGTGTGTGTGTGTGTGTGTGTGTGTGTGTGTGTGTGTGTAAACCCATCATTCTACCAATACTACTGTGGTGTAAAGTACGAGGAGGACCTACCAGAGAAGACATTAAAGAAGTTTACAGGGCCTTGTGGGGACTTCTATGCCTAAGAGCTTGGAAAATCTTATATAAATATTGGGAAAACCACTGATAATTCAATCGTGGTCAGATTTGCACAGAGAATGGATAGCACAGGTGTGCCAAGTTAAGAGAGCACAAATTCAAAACCTGCTAAGTTACTCCAAGAAACATATTTTATGTAGCAAATATAGGCAAAAGTAAGAGAAATAAGAATAACAAGAATGCAAAGATTCTAGATATAATTAGAATATGAAATGAATAGGACTGCACATAAAGGGTTGAGGAGTAAAGTGTCTCTATGGCTTTTGCTCTGAGTAACCAAACTCTGAAAACTAGATAATTACACCTTTTTAAAGTCTCTGAACTTAATCTGCAGACAGAATGAGTTCACAAAACCTCCTCAAAACTTACTCACTCTTTCGCTTACCTACTAATCCAAGTCCACTTACATAATGAGAACTTGTATAAGGCTGATCTTCTACGTCAGAAACCACAAGATATTATATAAGTACAGAATAGTGAGAAATAGTCATGCTCCTGTCTCAGGGGAAAAAAACCAAAAATCTACCCAAGTCCAAAATCTTTTCAAAAAGGCAGTTTTTATTATAAACGGAAATAGCAGTGGACTGTAAGTCAAAGGATCTGATCCCAAGATGAGGTCTCATCTATCATGAGGTCTTGAACCAGTAATTCAACCTCTATCATACTCAGTTACAGCCTCTACACAAGGATAGCCACCTGTCCTACATATCTCATAGTCTTGTTGTGAGTATTAAATATTGCAGTTCTATGTCACATAAAGAAAAGTGAAGAGCTCTCTAGATACAAGGCAATATAATGTAAAGTATTATGACATTATTGTGTAAGAGTTTTCAACTTTGCAGTACTTGAGTCTTGAATTCTAACACTAATGCCTTTAATGTTGGCCTTCAGTAGCATTACCTCTGAATGCTTCAGTAGCATTAATTACCTCTGGCAATATTTGAATGTAAAAGTTCTTTTTATGATGCTTCTGACCTCATTGGCTAGAAGCTGTTTCTGCTACATCCTATTCTTTCAACCCTTATATTCTATTTGTTATTAAGCTATACCACTGATTTCTTTGAAATTTCCCTAAATTTACCCTTCATCTTTATTACCATTGCCATCTTCCTATTATTCTCTTGAACTAATGAAATAGCATCTGAGCTATTCTTCTGTCTTCTGGTTGCCCACACCTTCAGGGTTTACCTAGTCTCGGAATTGTTACCAGAATAAGCTCCCATTGAAGTATAAATCTAGACATACTCCACCCAGGTCAAATGCACCACATGCTTATATCTCTTAAGAAGCCATCCAACATCCTACACCGTCCTTCTCTCCAGCTTCTCTTATTACCTATTTATTCTCCATCTATGCACTCATGAGTTCTTTTCTTACTTCTATCTGTGTTCCCATGGTTACTTCCCCGTTAAATGACTGCCTTTCCTCCTCTACTCAGCTTATCTAAACCTTACACACCTGACCAGGCTTGGTATAAATTTTATCTCCTCACAAAACCGCACAGAGCTTAAAACCACCCCACCTCAAAAGGATACGGTCTCTGAACTCATGCACCAGTGCTAGACTGCACCATATTTAAGCCCTTAGATATACCATCTATCCAAGCAGTTAAGCACAAAGCCTCCACATCCTCTTCCTTCACTTACTATATGAATGTGTTATTTCACCTCCCAGTGCCTTAGTTCCATCATCTAGAAAATGGGCAAGGGTAATAATGACAAATTCAGGGTCATTGGGAGGATGATATAAGCATCTGGTCAAATCTGGCACACAGCAAAAATAAGCAGGAACTTTTAGTAGTTGATTATTATTATCAGCATCTCTTATCGATCTCTGTTTTGCTCAATACTCTATCATTAGAAATTGGCATGAGCAAATTCACCTTAGTGGTGTAAAACAACATCAGATTCTATGAGTCAAGATTTTAGGCAGGGCACAGGGGTTGGATTGTCTCTGTTCCACAATGTCTGGGACCCCTATAGGGAAGACTGGTAAGTCTGGGGACTGAATTTCACTCTATGTCTAATTGTGAGACAGAGGAGACCCAAAGACTACAGTTAGAGTACCTCTTTATGGCCCCTTCATGTAGCCTCATGTCTCAGAGTATGGTGGCCAGGTTCCAAGAGGGCAATCTCTCACAGGGAGTGTCTGGAAAGCAAGCATTCCAAAACATCCAGGTAAAAGTTGCCTGACCTTTTCTGACATAGTCTCAGAAACCCATTGGTTGTAAGTGTGTCCCTAAGACCAGCCCAATCATGGGGGTGGAAAATACACTCCTCTTCTTGAACAGGCAGTGGTCAGTCCATATCATAGAAGAGCAAGTGGGATGGGAGAGATTACTGTTGCCCCTGTCTTTGGAAAAGATAATCCCCCAGCAAGTGATATTTGTATAAAACTCATTTCTTCTTCAACACTCTGTTCATCCATAAATAGTAGTAGAACCCTGCCTGGAATGTAGTTGGTATTCCATAAATAATTATTGAATAAACAATTTCACATGAGTTTCAATTTCGTATTAGTTTCTTCTCAGAACCAGAGTCTTGTTGAAGGCAGGGATGATACCATATAGTCTTTCTATATACCAAACAAAGCCAAAAGAGTTATTAGAATTAAGGTAGATCAATTATAACGCTGCTGATTATTGTGGAGACATCATCTAAGTCTTGGCTTAATTAACTATAGAACAATGACATTCAAAACTTCAAGCAAGGAGAGAGAACTTCTGTATTTTAGTTACAGGGTCCATAAATTTTATTTTTATATCCTTGGGACTATATATTTGAAAAATGATGCAAGTGATACCTAAACATCTATCTCCAGAACTGCAGCATTACTTCTCTCAATGTAAACTAATTAAAGATGAATAACCGCAATTACTGCCTTTTTAATCCTTTCCTACTCGTGTTGAATTTGTGTCACCTTGTAGTATTTAGATCGTGTTCTATTTGCTCTGATTCAGAATCTGAGTCATCAAAATGTTTGAAATAGGTCTGAAAATAGTCTGAATTAATTCTCTGGATTGCTGTTTATAACAGATACACAAGAGAAGCATTTTATAATTTTAAAGGAAAACTTATTTTGTTGCCAAAAAAAAAAAAAATTGAGAAGTTGCTTCTCAGGCCTCAGGTATGTTAAAATGATGTGGTAGAAGCAAAAGAAATGGCAAGAAAGATAGATGTTTTATTTACGTGATGCAAAGAGAAAATATTCAAATATTAAAGCACAAGGATCAGAGCCTTCAATGCATTTATCAAGAGCAATTTAGAGGGCCCTCACAGTCTTCCAAAACATGGCCTCAAGGAAAATCAAAGTGGTCTACCAGTAAGGAGAACAATAGAGAAAAAGGGTCTTTGGAGGAAGTCACAACCAACTTGTGCTAACCAGAGACACAGCGGCCAGTGTGCTCTGAGTGAGCACAGCGGGTCTCCTGGGACCAGAGAGAAACAGCATCACTAACTCACATCACCCAGGTGCCACTGGCATCTGAACAGTAGGAATCATTCACACGCCATCTCCATCTGTGCCTTCCCCCTTTCAAGTGTTTGCTACATGACCAGAGGAAAAACACTGTCATTTGCTCAGACTGTCTGTCTAATAGCTGTAATTAAAGCCCTCTAATCGCCAAAAACCCAGTGTGTGGGAACTTGGCTGAAAATGTACACCATGAAAGCACGAGGCCATCTTTGTAGGGGGAAAGGTGAAGGGCACATTTTAAATCACCAGAACCGTACAGCCTTCAGTCTGCAGGTGTGAGGGGGTGGAAGGCTGCTCACAGGTTTTGGGCAGAGCCATCCTCAAAGGTGAAGGCACTGGAAGATGAAGGGTAGGAGATCTGCCAGGTGGTACAGTCAAGGAACAATACAACAGGGCTCACTCCACGCTGGTCATCCTGCCCTTGAGGCAGCCTTCTACAGGTATACCCGAGAATGTTCTTCCTGAGAGCCACTGAAAGGAAATGCCCACTGCAGAAAACCCATTCACTTTTATTTTGATATTTTCACGTCCCTTTTCAGAAAGGGCTACAAAGGTTCAAACTTCCATGCCTCTAAAAAAGATGAAGCTTCTATTAGTGCCCACAAGACTGTCACAGGTGAGCCACAATTTGATTCTTTTTACTATTATTACTAAAACAGTAACACCTCAACTAGGATGGCAACAATTTTAATTAACATTGAACAGCACACTTGATATCTGCCAAGCACTGTGCAAACTGCCTCACTGGGGTTGTCTCACCCAAGCCCCCAAACAACTGTAAGTGACGGTCCTACCGCATCTCCCATTTATAGATGAAAAAGTCAAAAATCAGGTAACTGGAACAAGGTCACACACTCAGTGTGCCCTGCTGGTCAGGCTCTGCATCCCATACTCTTAACAGTTTACTAATAATAAAGTCACAAGATACTCTTTTTTGGCAAAGAAACCTCTCAACAGAAATTTTAGAAACCATCTCAAGTAGCAGAATGTGGCCCTGATCACGGGAGTCCTACTTGCACAAGCTGATGCGGGCCTGGAGGCCAGTATTGGACAAGCATCCCTGGTAACGCTAATACAGAGGGACTACGCAGACATGGCTGGAGAATTAGTACCAGTGAGTCTGCTTAGTTGATACAGAATGAAAAAAGTCATGCTTACCAAGGCGGTGTTGTTTTCAATTAATTTGCATCACTTTGGTTCATAACTATTGATAGAGAAACCTCCCCAAGCATGAAAACTGGGTCTTAGAAACAATTTATTTTAGACAAAATGTTTCTAAAACTGACCATGCCCTCCTTCAGGGGCTCCCTTTTGCTCAGTGTGTTTTCAAGTTTTCTGTTTTCATCTCAAATAAAGTCTCAGTTGGGTTCTAATATGCATTTAACAGCTGCTAATCTCTTCTTTAATAAGAAAACAGGCAGAAACAACAGGGATGACAAGCTCTGAGAGAGATGAGAGCAAGGCTGCAGTAATCAATGGAAGCAGGGGCCCCAGCTGATGTTCTGCCAGGGTATATGGCCCAAACGTGCAGCCTCCGATTTCAAATTTCAATGCTTTCTCATAAATATTAAGTTTAAAGAGGCATAGCTAAGACTTACTGACCATTCAAAACCAGCTCTCCTTCATTATCAACATGTAAGTGGAAAACCAGAAGCAAAGGAACAAGAATTATATGGTCATAACCATTCTCCTCTATTAACGTGTCATTTGTGTGACTTATGCTTAGATGTCGTTGTAGGATTTGACAGATCAAACAGTCCTACTTCCACACGTTATTTATCATGATTGTTGCTAGGTGTTTTAAAAACAATACATTCATGCAGAAATAACAGCATTAAGTTAACTCTGTATTCATTTCCCAGATGATGACCATACAAAAGTAATATATTTCAGCATAATTCATTTGCATGGAATAGAATTCTAAGACTAAGAGAATTTTTTAAAAGGGAAAAATGGAGGGAAAATCTTGGGCATGATAATTTTATAATAAATAACATCAATCAAAAGTTGTCACTGCCACCATAATACCAATGAAAATTATAAATTTGCACAAAGACTCTCAAAAAAAAAAAAAAAGGAATCATCTAGTAAAGTACAAAAATAGGAGTAATCCCAGGCTATATTTACTGAGCACTTATCATGTGCCAGGCTCTTCTCTGTTATGTGAGAAACACGAAAAATAAAAATACATGCCATGAAAAAGAACTTTAGAAAAGTCTTTCTCCACCTCTCCACTATTGCCATAAAATGCAAAAGATGGGAATTTCATTAGAAATAAATTCAACTCTACTTTAAAGTAAATGTATAAATCTTCAGCATTGTTGTCTTGCTGCCAAAAAGCACTATCTAATTCACTGACTTTGGATCTTAAACACACGGAAATGCAAACAACGGACTGTAACTAATGCCTCAAAATACACAAAATGGATCATAATAACCACCATTTCTTGTGTACGCTACTTGTAGGTGAATGCCAAAAGATGATACACAGCTTCCACATCTAACTTTCCCTACACTGGTAATTACATTCCAAGAGCAAAGTGAGGCAGTAAGCAAAGTAAGGATTGCACACCTTCATTATCCATTAACAGCACGCTACATTAACCTTTGAATATTTACCTTGATGCCAATTAAATATTTGTGATGGCAGCATCAATAAAGAGGCGAATCTTGGCCAAGGCCCCATTTGCCCTTGGTTTCCCTGCAATTCTTTGTAAATAGCATCCTGAAGTTTTAACACATCAACCCACACAGACATACTAGATCAAATCATTTTTAAAATAAGTAAATCCTGCTGATCCATTACCCAGCAGGCCATGGGACCAGCCCAGGCAAATACCCACCACTGACAAGCCAATGCCTTGAGCGTTTGACTTTCTAGAAGAAAGGCATTAGTTAGCATTTAGATGGATGACAAGGCAGCAGACAGTGAAGTCTGAACTTCACTGGATGCTGAAGGCATCCAGCGTTCTTTGGAGTGTGTAAGCCTTCATGACTGGCTGACTAGATTGCGGACAAAAATGACTCACAGTGCAAGATAAAGAAAAAAGCCAAACAGTTTCAGCAGTTTTGCAAAACCAAAACTGCAATGTGTTTGGGCCAGGTCTACACGTGTTGCTTAAGACTCTCCCTTTAAGGCTGCACTGAGAAAGAATTTACCTGCTTTTCCTCTCTGTATTATTATCATTATTTTCTCTAAATTATTTACTATATTCATTCTCATTGTACCCATCTCCTTCTCTTTACTCCTCCCCTAGATGGGATAAATAAAAAACTCAAAATGGAATAGCTGAAAATATGATGGTGTCCAGACAACATAGATCAGAAATGGATCCAATGAAAGGCTTCAGGCTTTATGAAAAGGTAGGATCTGGGCGGAGGCTGGTAAGGCTTGGTCACATAGAGACTGAAAGCTCACTAAGAAGTGACTCTGAAAATAAAGTACCTAAGTGTCTGAAAGAGAGTGATCATAGCCGAAGGCCTGTGGCCCACTGGGGCCAGAAGAACAGAAAAGGAAAATGGAAGGGAAGGGAAGGGAAGGGGAGGGGAGGGGAGGGGAGGGGAGGGAAGGGGGGAGGAAGGAAGGGAGGGAGGGAGAGAGGGGAAAGGAAAGGAAAGGAGAGGAGAGGAGAGGAGAGGAGAGGAAAAGAAGAAAGGAAAAGAATGGTGACCTTTGAAAAGCATTATGATTGTGGGGAGGAAATGAGAATGCTAGTCAGGTGACAATATGTGGGTGAATAAACCGCATACCCAAGTTCTCAATGTTGATCTTTTGAAAAGCAAATCAGAAAAGGCAATAAGGGAACTTCTCTGGGATTGAAATGTCTTGTATCTTGGTTTGGATGGTGGTTATGGAGTAAGTTGTGTATCACTTTCAAAATTCAAACTGAACATAAAGATCTACTAATTTTATTGTATGAATTTGATTGATTTTATTGCATTACCTTGAAATCATTTGTGCAATAATAATTATAAGACAGGGGGGAAGTGAGGTGCTCTCCTTTAAATTTCTCCAGAGGCTCCCTAACTCCCTCAATAAAATAAAAAACAACAAGCTAAATCTTGCTCATAGCTGCTAAATCCCTACAGGATCTCCCCTGCCCAACTTTTCCACCTCAAGTCACCCTTCACTCATTCATTCTTCCCAGCCCAATCTTCCTCTGGATCCTGTTCACCAGGAAAGCCCTGCCCATTTCAATCTCTGTGCTTGTAATTCTCTGTGCTTCCTGGAACGTTGTCCTGACTCTCCTGCTCTGCAGCAAAACGATTCATGATTTCTCTCTAGAAAAATGTCACCCTGTTTATCTCCATCACACAATTTCTATAATTTAAATGAATCCTGCTCACCTATGAGCTGAGTTACTTATCCGTTGTCTCTTATACTAGAAAGCAAGCTCTGTGACTGAAGGGAGGTGGCCGTTTCCAGAGTGGAACTCAGGACCTGGCATGTAATAGATACTCAACAAATAGTTGTTTGTGAATTAATATATACACCTTTTCTAACCATGTACCCTTATTACACTAGAAGTCTCTTCAGGTCAGGGGCCATCTAATTGTCATCTGTTTATCTCTGTTACCAAATCCAATGCCTGGCACATATTAGAAGCCCATGAAATGCTTGCTGAACTTACAAATGTTTAAATTTAGA
The DNA here is from genome assembly GCA_028646535.1 of Procyon lotor. Lineage (NCBI taxonomy): Eukaryota > Metazoa > Chordata > Mammalia > Carnivora > Procyonidae > Procyon > Procyon lotor. The sequence continues at coordinate 47,468,323 of CM053607.1, read as the reverse complement.
TTTAACACACCTTCTCCAATAAATTCCAAGAATATTTCATTTTGTAAGGAAATTCATTTTCCCCTAAGAAATACACTGACTTAACTAATTTTAAATCACAGCAGCTGAGGTTTATAAGGACTTTCCCCACCTGTGGGTTAGCTTTGGCTTCCTGACTTAAAAGGATAAGAAAATCAACCTGCAGTGAATTCACTCAGGTTCCTTCCAGGTGACCCACGCGAGTAGCATAATGCTTAATCAAACCATTTCAAATGATCGATTTTGGAGGAGTTTTGTGATTCACTCTCAGTGGACTGTATTTTAAACATGTTTAAAAAAATTAGCGTTAGATTTTGGATAGTGACCAGTGATACAGCTTCCTGTTTCATTTCTTCTGTGAGCACTGTTAAGAGCAACGAAAAAGTATGAACTATTTATCCACACAATACCATGGGCCAATCTCCTCACACAAGTGAAAGAAGCCAGATAACACATCGCCCAAAATAGTATATAATGAATGATCCCATTCATATGAAATTCTAAAAAGTGGAAACAGAGATATATGGTGACAGAAAGCAAAACAGGGTTTCCTGAGAATGAGGGTGGAGGTAGAGATGGATTACAAAGGGGCACAAGGACAGTTTGAAGGTAATGGAATTGCTTATGATGATGGCTTCATGAGAGTATACATATTTGTTAAAACTTATCAAATTGTACCCTTTCAATAGGTCTAATTTATTATACCTCAATAAAGCCCTAATACATAAAAAAAAACTAAGAAGTCCCCATTTGGAATCATTTTTTTAAAAATTTTAAATATGCCATCAAATTACCAGCATTTTAGTTTTTGTAATCACTGGATATTTACCAATAGCCTGTGACAATGTATTATGACCTCCTCTCTTTCACCTGCATATTTTTATTTACCCTCTGAATCTCAGCTGAGGCCTCACCATTCTCGCTCTTGTAAAGATGTCAGAAAGCATTTCTTATCATCCACAGGGTCAGTGAGCAATCCCTTGATTGCACCTTCCAAGAAACACTGCCCAGAGATACAACACTTTGATGACTATGGATCAATCTCTCCTATGAGCAAGGACCACGAAAATCATCTTTTCATTCCAGGCTCTTACCAAATATAGTGATAAATTCACTTCCATTTTGTCTATATGGTATCCAAACCCTTTTACTCCCACTCTAGAAGTGGGTGGAGTCTGTATTGTCCTTTCTTCCTATTTACACCTGGCTAGAAAGATAAGGTACTTAGTCAACAACTTGGACAATTCACTATTACCATTCATGACTGTGAATTTTTATAAAAGACACAAATGTGTAGGGAGAGGTCAAAAGTTGATCAAGGTGGCAGCATGGGGCAATCTTAATACTGGTGACACTGTCCCAATCAGCCCATAAGGTTGGTCAGGCCAACCTCATGGCTCTTGCTGCCCAATCTTCTGTTCTTACCTCCTTTACCAACCTTGTTTTCTTGGCTTCCTGATGATTCTAGAAACTACCTAACATTCTTCCAATATGTTCCTTTTCTGCTTAGGTAGCTTATAAATTGGAATCCTAGTTCATACAAAGACAATCGGGCACAAAGCACAGGATCAGAAAAGGGGGATAGGTAAAGGAGTGGCCTATGACCCTATGACCATTAGAAACTCCCCATGAGCACTTGTTTCCATGGAACCCTAGGTTATAAAAGTGAATCTGGGTTAAGTAACTTTCCCAACACCACAGACTCATGTCCTACTATGAATCACTGTGGACCACTCTTTTTCCTTGTCATAACAACTTTGTTTTTCCCAGTGAATTCTCTTTCATAGAAGAGTCCACTAGAGTAACACAGTTCTCCCATTCTTGCTACCTTATATAATTAAGCTCCAGCCAGTGGAAATGCAAGGCTGGTGACCGAAAGGTTGTGTTTCAGAAACTCTGGAGACCCTGCCAATTATTAACCACAGTTGAGGGGAAAAGAAATCCAAATCTCAGGTTTCAAGTCTGAAAACCAAAGAGGGCTTCAGGAATTTCTCTCACCTTCCCCTCTAAATTAACAGCTACGAAGAAAATAAGGCAACTGTGTTTCTTCACTGAGGAAATGTCTGTTCATTCCCTGTGTTTTTTCGAATGAAGTGCTTGTCTTTTTGGCATGATCTGTAAGGTCTCCTAATTTTAGGAATGACTACAGTGTCCTTCTTAAAATATGGCTTTTTACCCTCAGACAAGCAGTTCCAAATCCTAGCTCCATCACATCTTATTTGTATGGCTTTATGAAAGCCTTTTCTCTAAGTTTGTTTTCTCATCTATTAAATGGGAATAATTGCAGTATCTACCTCGCAGAGCCCATTGTACAAATCCAGGGGAAGAGCCACAGAAAATATTTAGTACACTCCCTGGCGCAACAAGGTTCTCATTAAATGCTAGCTGCATGTATTAGCAATTAGAATATGTTATATTAGTCATATTCTGTTAGATTCACTCTGATACTATAACCTAAATCTAAAGCAGATGTCAGCAAACTTTCTAGATAGGGCCACAAAGTCACTATATTAGGCTTTGTAACCCCAATCATTTCTTATTTTTTTTAAGATTTATTTATTTCTGGGAGAAGGGGCAAAGGGAGAAGGAGAAATCCTCCAACAGACACCCTGCTGAGCATAGAGCCTGAGTGGGGCTCAAAGAGCAGAGACACAGAATGGGGGTGCTCAATGGATAAGGGGGAGAGGGGTTCAGTCGGGGTGGAGCTCAAAAAGGGGCTCAATCCCAGGACCCTGAGATCATGCCCTAAGCCAAAATCAAGAGTCGGACCCTTAACTGACTGAGCCCCCAAGCACCCCAATAGCCCCAATCATTTCTTCCTGACTACTCACCTTTGCTATTGCAGCATTAAAGCAGTCACATACCATATGGAGCCCAATGGGTGTGCTGTGTTTCAATAAAACTGTGTTTCTGGACACTGAAATGTTAATTCTCTAACTTTCACATTTAACAAAATGTTCTTCTTTTTTTTTTCCCTCATCTTTGAAAAATGTAAAAATAATTTTTAGTTCGTAGACTGTTTAAAAACAGACAGTGGATCAAATTTGGTCCACAGGCCACAGTTTCCTAATCTCTCAACTGGAGAAAGACAGTAATCCTATATATGGCCATTGTGTGAGGCAAATATTCATTTCAAGGCCTCCAACTGCTGTTAAGTGACCTGCTGATAGACAATATGGTACAACTTGATCAACAAAGCCAGTACTGTAACTTTGAGATCCTCTAGAGTATGTGATAAATGCTACATCAAGTGCCAAGATTTCCTTTACACTGAATTTTTTAAACTTTTGATAAAAAGTCACCAACAGCTAGTCAAGTCTATTTCTACTTGGTTGTTAGAAAAATTCTTTCTACTTTCATTATATTGAAGGCATCTTGAAAGGAAATTAACAGTTTGTCACCTTAACAGTGCAAAATTATGCAGACGAATACTGTAATTTATAAAAGATAATGTCTTTTATTCATTTATATTCATAAGCATTTACTAGAAATATCTGTATTTAGAGACTTTTTAAAGAAAATACTTCACAAATGATAAAAATATCCCTAAACTAAAAAGATTTGCTTAACTATGTCTACATTTTTATTCCAAGATCTTACCCAATTTCCAACCAGCAATGCCTTAATTACTTGTATAATGCACCAAACTATATATACCTACAGTTTGACATGAAACAAATGTCATTGTGAGGTTAAAAACATGTTTTAGTTCCTCTGTTTCTTATCTGTACTCTAAGTATATGACAACATACTCCAACAGAAGCAAAACTCTTATTCAAGTTTCTACTAAATTGATATACGTTTAATATCCATTATACTTTCTTTGATAGTTATCCATGCATATGTAAATTTTATAAACATCCTAATTTTGAGACAAGATTCAGCATTTTTTACATTTCCCATTTGTAATCCTCCCTCCCCCCCACCTCCCTTTAAGAAACTAAAATAGGCTTCTGGGGCCAGTAATGCGATGAGCTATTCCACATCTGGTTATCAGAGGCATATTTCCTGATTAAAAAAAAAAATCACAAAAAGCTGTTTTTATATGCTTGGTTTCTCCTTCTGTTATTACCCATTTAACAGTAGTTTCACATACAGCCAGGCATGTGCCAAACATAGGGCCAATAATAAAAAATACTGACTTAATGTAATTTGCTTCCTTGGCTGCTGGGAAAGCAGAAAGCGTTGACAAACTGTTTTGTGTTTATTAGTGAAGCTATTGTAGAGGGTGATTGGGGTTTCATTATAGGGGGCCTGCAAACAGTTTTAGCACAAATGCCAATATACATTTGCGAATCGAGTGCAATTTTAAGTATTTTCACTCAAATGGTTTTGCAGAATCTACAACTCAAATAAAAAGTATATTGTGTTTTAACACCACCGCCAACTACTATACTATTTGTTGCATTGATCTCCATTGTGAATGCTTCAAACCTTTCTACTTTCATGAAATGTAATGGGCAAATATATTCCCTAGAATCCTGAGTTATGATTAGTTACTAAGCAATCAGAAAAATCACAGCAAGGCATACTTTTGAAAGAAATCAGAAAGAGTACAGATCACTTCGTTATGTGTGTTACATAGTGAATCACACAATACCTCATCGATGGTACTGTATATATTAGCTAACCACCATGGGCTAGCTGGAAGCTCATACATCAATGAAAAGATCTTTGTCAATTGCTGTATGCCTCATTATCTCACTAAGATTTCTTGGCAACAATTAACAGTTACCCAATTCATAGAAATTGCCTTTATTATTTTTGAAGCAGCTACTTTCTTTGGCTTTAATGACTAAGAGAATAGAGACAGATGTCTCTGTTGCTAGGGAGACTGAATTAAAAAAAAAAAAAACCTTTGAAATGAAGTAAATAAGCAACTACCATCTTTTTTCAAAAAGGAGAATTCTGTTAGTTTTGAATTAACTATTTGTTTTAAAAACAAACCAGCAGTAGCTCCACTTTTTAAAGGAAATACATTAGAATGGTTATTACCGTTCTTCCCTGACAGTAATAAATCATTAAAAAAAAGAAAAGAAAAATAGGCCCACCTGTGCACTCAATATCAATTGAGGCTGATTATCAGAAACTGGGACTTTCTTTGTACTGGTACCTGAATTCAACAGGAACTGCCTTTTCATATAATCTGTCAATCCTCTGAAACTAGAGAGAAAGCAGACCCTCCCGTTGGTTAGAAACACCAGGGCCCGCAGACAAGCCCTGCCTGCAGAGTTGTGAGCGCTCATGACCTCGCCTCACCTAGCTCCAATCTCACCTGCAGCCCTTTGCCCGGTACTCCAGACTCTAGAAAACATGTGATCCAAACCAAGACAGCGTGGCAACTGGGCCTAACTCAAGCAAATTTCTTCTTTAAATTTCTGTCCATGCTCATCCCTCCTCCCCTGTCTTTAATGCCTCATGCTTGACAGTACACCTGATGCACTGCCATTTTCACGTAGCTTGCACACGCACGTTCCATTCAAACCTTCCCACCATCTGACTTGTCCTATTACCATGCTTTAAGAGGAAGGATACCTTCACTTCAAGTGAAAAGAAAAAATAAGCCAGTTGGAAAGGAAATCACATGTCATAAAAACAAGTGCAACCCACCTAAATTCTTTGAAAGAGCCCCCAATCTCCTTTGGCATCTATCCAAAATCACCTAAACATCTTTTTTACTTGCTCTAATTAAATATTAACCAGGAATCAGTATTCAAAGTATAAACCAAAAATTGAATGAGGACTTTTGGGGCCTTTTCAGTTAGTAATATTTTGCTTAAATATCAGTATCGTATAATAAAATGGAGGCAAACTATCTATTTTTAGATGTTATATGCTATTACCATAACTAAAAAATCACCTATAATACACAGAACAATATACAAGATAAAAGTACTTTCTTTTTCCTATTTAAGCAAATGTTCCAAGTTATACAATGTTTGGCCTCTATGGCCCGGTGACCTAAGCACTATTTCTAACAGTCTTCCTTTATGAATGCATAGTTGAGCTCCAAATGATACACTAAAAAAAAAAAAAAAAGCTTACAAGATTTTATAATATGAAGACTTGTTTTTTTTTTTATTAAAATTCTAACTTAGTGAGATGTAATTAGTATGGAAGACAGACCATCATCAGGGTCACACTGGATAAAACTGGGTCCAAATTGAGCAGTGTAGCATTTTGGGTGAATATAGCAGCTTCTGGGTCCACAATTCTGGGGTCAAATCACATTTTTTTTAAGATTTTATTTATTTACTTGAGAGAGAAGGAGAGCACAAGTAGAGAGGAGAGGGAGAAACAAGTTCCCCAATGAGCAGGGAGCCCAATGCGGGGCTCAATCCCAGAACCCCAGGATCATGACCTGAGCCGAAGGCATACGCTTAACCCACTGAGCCACCCAAGTGCCCTTCAAATCACAATCCAACCACATACATGGGATGGCACTTCAGTCAATTTTTTGGCTTTCCTAAGTCTCACTTTTGTTGGTAGTAAACTGGATATCAATCACCTCCTAAGTCTGCTGCACGGGTTAACATGATAGGACAGATGTAAGTACGTGGTCCAATGCCCAGCATTGAGAAGCACTCCATTAATGGCAGCTGTTATCTGTTATTATCATCATCATTATTGTTAGCTGCTTCTCACTTTTCTGAGAATATTAATTAAAGATCAAATATAGCTTTCAGAGCTTTTACGAGAACCAGGGACACTGTATGCTCTCCATGACAGTTATGATCATATTATTCAGAAATATTTGCATTAGATACCAATTGAGGTCTATTTCCAAAGACTGTGTTCACTTTGGATGATTTCATCATATCATGAGACTGGGTTAATTTTAATCATAACTTGTTCATCTTAGCCAAGCTAAGGAGCTTGCTCTACTCTGAGGTAACTTGGTTTGGCTCTTAAGAGATATTGCTCCCCTAACAGAACATCCTTCCAATGTCTTAAGACCATTCTTTCTTTATTTAAAATCTACCTCAGCTATTAAGATTTCCTGATGAACCTCAACTACCTCATATTATTTCCTGATAGTAGAGATTGTCAGCTACACAGAGACCATTCATTTAACTAATGTTTACTGGATCCAAGGTACTATTCTAGGTGCCAGAAATACAATACTGAACAAGTGAGAGAAAGTCTCCGCTCTCTTGGTCCCTACCTTTAGTGATATGAGTGGTATGAGTAAACAAACTGAGTACATAAATTGGTTTCAGTTAGTAACTTGAAAAGGAAAAAAAAAAATTAAACCAGCTGATTCAAGAGGAATTGGAGAGAGTACCGATAGGAAAGATGGCACCCTATTATGGCCACCCTCATGCGGGACTACACAGGTGCAGAAGGTCCTGCTCACAAAGATTCCAGTAAGAAGGTACATGAGCTGAGAGTCAAATAGCACAAATGGAGTGACCATTTCTGTAGAAGGGAGAAGACAAAGTTTCTAAAGAAGGAATGGGCTTTGTATGCTCAAACAGCAGTATAGTTGACTGCAGTGTACGAGTATGGGGGCAGATACCCAGAGGTGAGGTGGGAGAAGTAGGCATTGAGATGGTTTCAGGCCCAATTCCATAACACCGCCTACACAGCTTTTGCACAATGTGGATATGTGGGCCATGCCCCCAACCAATTAAATTACAAGCACTGATGGCAGATTCCGGGCTGTGTGTGTGGTTCCAAGTTTCCTAGATATTAAAGTGCAGCCAGTATTAAAAGCCAGTGATAATGAGTGGTGTAATCCTTGATAAGGAGTTACGGTTACGTTGTTTTTTTCATTAATGTTTCGGTTACTTTTTAGTACCTCATCTCCCCATTTAAAGTTTGTGTTCCAGGCATTTCTGATGATTATATCTTTGCAAAATGCCAACTAGAGAACTATGCGTGCAATAAATGCACAATACAAGGCTGTGATTGTCTTCTGTGTGCCTAAATCTGCTTAGAGTGCACTACAGAAACAGACTCATGGTTCTAGGCATAATCCCAATTACATTTTAAAAAATAAACAAACAGGTGCATGCAAACACCAGCACTTAGCAGCTGGCTCCCATGCATTTTCTTCAGGGAAATGAAGATACTGGCTAGGAATTCTCCAAAGTATTTGAAAAGGAAACAAAGGAAGGTTTTGGGTTTTTGTTTGCTTGTTTGTTTTTTTGGTTAGGTGGTGAACAATTGTAGGACCTCAGGGCCATGAGGAAGATGGTCAGTATGCCCACATGCTGATAAACATTACCAAGATACTCATTTCGCCAGAGTCTCACTGTTTTTCTCTAAAAGGAAATAACTGTTCCCCACAATTTTGAAAGTCAGAATTCAGAGTAACTGAGGAAAGAACTAGGTGATGAAGGTGACATGGAAAGCAAGAGGGAAAGCATAAGCAAAAAACTGTTGTGTTTGAAAATGACTGTTGGCATGTGTAGAATTCCAGAGAGTCATTCCAGGATTGTTTGAGGGAGGTCTAGCTGTGACATCTGTCACCACAATGGCAGCCAGGGTTGGTTGTGATAAATTTCTGCTTCATGTGCTCAGTTTAAGAGAAGGCCCTTCCTAACTAGAACAGAATCACACTCCACTTGTGGCTGACAGCAATTGCCAGAAGTCCAGACTGGCTTCCGAGTCATATGTAACAGGAAAGAAGTTACCTTCTTGGTAGTGGATTCCTGAAATTCTCATAAGAGGGCACACAACTAATTATAGCTGTGAGCACTCCAGACTCATGTCAGGGGTCTTCCTACCTGTATCATTCAAAAATTTGACCTGTAGGTTTGGCCAGTCTTAAACAGAGTTTCTAACATCATGTAATACACTTTGATAGGCAGATTCTAGATAGTTACGGTAGGTTTTATGAATTTCAACCTGGGTTTGACTCTCGACTGGGCTACTTACAAGCTGTGTGACCTAGGCAAACCACTAGAATGCAAGTTCCAAGAGGATGGGAATTTTTAATCTGAATTTTTTCTAAGGATACAACATGGGGGGGGAATTAAAATCAGACCCAAACCAAAAGTTAAAAGAAATATTCCATGTTTCATTTGCTTTAACTTCTGCATCTTTAACATGGGAATAATCATAGGCTCTACCTCAGATTTTTTAAGTGTTAAGTGAAATAATGGATGTAATGCACTTTGCACATTTCATAGGAATAATATACATTCCAAATGTCTGTTGAGGAAAAATTAGTTGAGTATAATGCTTTTCAGCAGAGTACTGATAATAAGAAAACTTTCTAATCACTTACAAAGATTTTAACAATAGAATGGTGTTTTCTCAGGCTACCTAATACTCAATTATCTTGAGTATCTGATCGCAGACATGGGCTCAAAACTTCAAACCAAGCACCAAATTTCTACTAACAGCTAGATGCCATGCCCAGATTTTCAATTCACTGTTAGCATCTTTCCTTTGAAAACCCCTCCCCTTTCATTCTGAGCTCAGTCCAGGAAAGAATAAAATCACCATGGCGACAACAATGACCCCCTTTCTGGAGCGCATTCAAATTTATGTTGAGCTTTTCTTGAATGCTGCTGTGTCTTGCCTTTAAATTGTCTCTTGGAGTCATTGCAAGGTCAGGGGTATTTCTTTATCACTTAAGGTCTCCCTCAAGGATACAAAAGAGCAATTTGGAGTTCATGACCTGGAATTGATAAATTTTATAATAAATAATTCTATTGTATTTGAGTCAGGCAGATGATTTACTAGGACCTCTATGTTAAAGAAGTTGTAGGTGATGTTGTGACTAAGAGCCTCATACAATAAAAACGTATGTGCAATACTTCCCCCACCCCCCAAATGTCTGATTGAGACATTCACTGAGTATCACTCATTCAGAAAGTTGCCATACATAATATATAATATCACTCTGGGTTCTGGTAATGACACAAATTTGGGTCTTTCTGTTTTGTATCAAATATAATGCTACCTTAAATTACACTGTAAAATAAGTGTTATTTCAATGCTGGGTCCAGCTTAGTCAGGAGACAGAAGCTGAGAAAAAATTTAGGTAAGTCTCATTGATTGAGAGAAGCTTTAGGGAGTACAGAAGTTTTGAGTCCGGACTGTCCCAGCGAGTGTTTTGTGAATCAAATGAGATGTACATTTAGTCCTCATCAGAGCTGGCCCAAGATATTATGTGGTCTCTATAGGTTAGTTATTATTAAGTTCCAGATTTTATTATTACTATTGGTATTGTCATTGAATTTCAATGGTCTAAAATAGATTTACATTTTGGGAACAGTCTCAATCTGTTTTGTATACATAAGGAGTTAAAATGGCTCTCTGAAGCAATCCCACAACTGAGAGCATATGCATAGTGAGAGGCAAAATCCTGGATGTCAAAGAAATACACCTTCGAAACACTCAGTATAGGCAGAGGGGTTTTATTTGACAAAGGAATAGTGGCAGTTGGAACTTACCACTGTACCAAGAACTTGGCAAAGTGTAATGTGGCATCTTTTATTACAAACTACCTGTAACCTTCCTCACTCCCTACCAAAAGTCACTCCCGTTTCTTATACCTGAATTAGGAAGCACACCAAAAGTAGAATTATCCTATATATGACTAATTTCACATGTCCTTTTCTAAATTGATAATCCTTAGTATGTGATTCATGTAAAGAGGAAGCTCTAGAGGGATAGACTAGAGCCCTGAGGTAACTTTTCTGAAAGAATTTCTCTTGACAATCTTAACTTGGGACACACACACACACACACACACACAGAGTACAAAACTGTTTCATGAATCATCCCTCTCTGAGTTGGTTAAAATAGCAATGTCACTATGTGGGAACACAATCTCTTTGCTCTCCATTACCCTATTGATATGTTTTTCCACCCCACTGCTGTTAATCCATGAAGACTCCTGATGATTAAAAACTGATTTGGTACTTTAAGGAAACTCAGTGGTCAGTAACATTCCCTCTCTTGAAACCCCTTATACATCATGCAGGAGTGACAACTATGGGCGCTTTGGGCCTCCTGAATTGATTTAATATCTAAATTTGTGCTACTGATGTTTCATCTGACAGTGGCGGGTCTCCGAAAACACTTCTACAGTGACACTGCTGACCTCACTCAAGGTCAAATAGCTATTAAATTTTGAATTAATTTACTTTTTCTATGTCAACCCCATCGAAGTCCTTAGATACGGTCACACAAATGTAAAATGAACTCAGTAAAAGACCCTCAATAGATAGAATTTACTCATTCACTCAAAAAATACTTACTGAGCACCTATTGTGTCCCGAGCTATTGGTTAGGCACTGAGGATTTAAGTAAAAGGAACTCAGACACAGCTGCTGTCCTCCTTGAGCTTAGATTCCTAATGTTGAAAGCCTGAATAAAATTGGCTATTCCAGAAAGACTTCTTGAATTTAAGTCACAAAAAGAAGTGGCCACTTATAGCCCTCACTTGAGTGCTGTGGTTTAGAGAGGAGAGAGATTCCCCAATGATAGCCTATAGACCAGTGCTGCCTCAGGGACCCATGTTTTCAGTACTGCTTAGTGAAATGAGAAAGATGAGAGTTTTACCAACCTTCTATCCCATTCATTCTCTATGTAAACCCCCCATTCTAATGACAGTGGTTCCCCCTGAAGTGTGCTCACTCCATTTGTTTGCCAGCTTCCTATAGCGTGGTATTTTCCAACCCCATTTCCATCATTACCTTCCCAATAGTCACCATCTCATATCATTGTCATTATTCCTTAGTATTTTTATTTACCTTAATGAATTGTTTAAGGACAGTATTTTAAAAGTCAATTTGAAAACTTTTAAATAAAAAAAAAAATAGCTGAATCTGAGTTTGCTATCTTTTCCCTAGAACAGAGAAACTAGCAGGTGTGAGAGAATGGTTAAGGTCAGCATAGACATAAAGAGACCCTATTTTTTTTATTTTATTTTATTTATTTGTCAGAGAGAGAAAAAGAAAGAGAGAGAGCACGCACAAGCAGGTAGTGGCACAAGCAGAGGAAGAGGAAGAGGGAGAAGCAGGCTCTCCACTGAGCCTGATGGGGAGCTCAGCAAGGAGCCTGATGAGGGACACGATCCCAGGATCATGACCTGAGCTGAAGGGAGATGCTTGACTGAGCCACCCAGGCGCCCCACAAAATGGTCTTCTTGAAGTAATGGATGTATCAGAGAAAGATGAGATGGGAGTGACCTCTCCCTGTTTTGTTTCACCGTTCTACTAGCTACTGAAATGTTCTCCTGAACCACTGGTGATACTCATTTCCTTTTTTTGGTAACAGAGCTACAGTAATAACATTAATAATGATGATAGTGATGGTGATGTTGTTACTGTTGCTGCTGCTAATAATCACTTAAAAAGTAGTAATCGAGTACTTACTAGATCCCTGTTTTAAACACTTTTACACATAATAATGAATTGACTATTCCTAATAGCCCATGAAGAAAGCACTTTTGCACATGGGATCCTGTAACCCTAAAAAGTTCAGTAACTTGTTCAAGCTCATAGAGCTGTCACATCTAAGAGCCATCACTGATCAAACCTCACCTCTAAGTCAAATACACCTTGTCCCCAGCACCACCAGGTACTTTGCCTCCCCGGGTAAGCCACTTTAACACCATTTCTGCAGAAGAAACCAACATTTTTGAGAGGTGACAACTGAATAACATATGTCTGGCATTAGGACTCGATGAGGAATGAGGAGGAGGAAGAGGAGGAGAGGAGAGGGTGGAGGGGTAGGAAGAGAGTGGTATTGGAATCCTTCTGCTGTTACTCATTAGCTACCTAACCTTGGGAAGATTGTTTAGTATCTCTGAGTCTTACTTTTCTTCATCTATAAAATGAGATGGTATCAGCTCCTGGATAACACTGTGGTACATGTTTTGAAGTGGTTACAGTGAAAGTCTAGCACAGTAGTTGGTATGTAATAGGCCCTCAATAAGCAGTCCTTTTTATTATTCTGCAGTGTGCTTATCAAATCCCCAGCCATTATTCACGGCTCATTCTGTGCCATCCATTTTCTGATGCTTTCCCTTATGCGTTCTGCCCACAATGATAACTACAATGCTAACTCTTTCCTCTGAATTTCATATCACTTACTTCATTTTTTTTAAAGAACCAACTTGTTCTTCCAAAGTAACTGAAGCTGTTAGAAAACAAGACCCACAAACTTCTTTTTGCCACATACTTAACACACTGTACTTGCCTAAAAGGTTGGCCAAAAATATTTAGTAGTTTTAAATTAATAATTACATGAAATGAGAAATGTTTTATAAACAGAATCTGAAAAGGTGATCTAGTTAGTAGTGGAAAAAAAATAGTGTCTTTTGTTTTCTGAGGATGTTTTTTTCCCCTTCATGTTGGCTGTCCCTAATACTTGATATAAATAGCACCATATTCTGCTAGAGGAAATTAAATCCTCATAAACAAGAAGATATTCACATTTTCAGTAAGAATGAGGTGGCTTTACATCCAAGACAAGCATCTCCATCTGGAGATAGAGTATCACATTCTAATATCTCCTCACTTGTTTTCTTCTTTCCTTTCTAACATAAAAGTAACAGTGAAACAAAATAGGAGAGTAAAATTTATTTTACTCAAATAAAATTATTGTATGAAGTTAGAAAAATACAGAAAAAAAATTAGAAGATACAAATGATCTCTTTCCCCAGAATCACTGTTAACATTTCCTCATATGTCCCTCTCATTTTTTTTTAATTAATGTTCTTAACATTTAAAAAGTAATTGTACTAGGATCAGGCTATACATACTTTTTAAAAGCATAGTATTTCGGTATTCTTACATGTTATTTAAAAAGATTAACTTTTCAGGGCTGTATAGTATTTCAACATTTTGATGTCATTAAACTATTATTGGTAGAAAATGGTTTTTAAATTGCCCTTATTTTTTAAAAGATTTTATTTATTTTATTTTTTTTTAAGATTTTATTTACAGGGAGAGTACAAGTAAGCAGAGTGGCAGGCAGAGGGAGAGAGAGAAGCAGGCTCTCTGCTGAGCAGAGAATTGCCCTTATTCTAAATGATTAAGTAACATCCTTCCAAATGTATCTTTCCATCCAATGATAATTCTTAGCATAAACACTAAATGGTAAGAAGAGCGAAACTTTTTAAGCCTCTTAAGATCCTCAGCACTATCCACTCCCAGTGACTGGTGATCCCCTCTCCCAACACAACACACTTGCCAATACCAAGGACAATGAGTTTACAAAATGTTTTATAATTTGCCTCGAAGACAAATGCTGGTATCATATACTTTATGGACTCTGAAAAACCTGCTACTTCATCATGAACAGACAATATCAGTGCTCTAGACTATCTTCTGCTCAGGTTACAAAAATGACTTTCAAATCAAAAACACCGCATTCATGGAAGATAATCAGTGCTAAATTAGTTATATATGGAGGACATAAGACTGATGGGGCGCTAACGCTGTGGCAACGGACATAAGCAAACCAAAATTTAAGTCTATAAATACCTCAAGGTTACAAAATCAAAATGCTGAGGACAACCAGTCACCAACAGCGCATTAGGTTTTACACTGTCGCCAGCCAATACTTTCCTTACTTCCTTGCTTCTGCCTTTTCTCAAGGAAAGTCCCTCCTTGAGCTCCAGCCTGTAGAGTGCTCCAACCACTTCTGCTGTGGCGCTGCCCAATTTAAGGTGATTTTTACTCAAACTCTTAAATTGTTTAATATGCCTCAGTTTATCTTTCAGCCGTTCTGATGTCCGAACACGGAACCACAGGAGACCCCCGACAGTCCCCAGGAGCAATGAGCAACCCCGTATAGCTACCTGTTCAGCTCCTTGAGCTCGCTGTTTTCTCGCTGCATCTGGAAGCTGCAGAGGTGGTAAGAACGTTCCTCTTGGATTCTAGATCTGCGGCTTCTGCCCTATGAACTTTCAGACTTAGTCACGTTTCTTCCCCTTACCGCGACTTGTGCTTCGTGTTCTGAAAATCTTAGAGTGGGCCAGCCTCCAATTTAGCAATCCCATGGATCTCTGGTCTCACTGGGTCTGATCTAAAAACCGGACTGGGCCTGCAGTTGGGAATGGGTCAGAGTTAAGCCGATCTGCGGCAGGCAGGAGGGCACAGGTGAATAAAATTTTGTTTTAAGGCTAAACCTGTAGGTAAGCTTAGCGAAGATAATCTTGAATTACAGTTGCCACAGTTTTAACCATTTCAGATAAGCTTATCCACTTAAGAGTCACCCTAGAGAGAAAGGGGTCTCTGCCAAGCACTCACTATAAAGGATAGAGGGAAATTATTTTTCTCTCTATGTTTCTGGTGACCAGGACAAGGGCTCACCGGAACACCCTATTCTCTCTAGAACCGCAGATGGCATTCTAGGAAAACTGGCAGAAGCCTACAAAGGGTAAGAACAAATAACAAACTCAGCTCTCTCAGATTTCTACCTGTGGCACCTGGTAAAGAGAAGGTAAAATTTCA
This sequence comes from Procyon lotor, assembly GCA_028646535.1. Taxonomy (NCBI): domain Eukaryota; kingdom Metazoa; phylum Chordata; class Mammalia; order Carnivora; family Procyonidae; genus Procyon; species Procyon lotor. Next base: position 47,452,880 of record CM053607.1, on the reverse strand, counting down.
TGTCGATTCCTTTCCAAATTCAGATTGGCAGGAAAAGAGAATGATCATCAATCCTTTCTTACCCAGGAACAGCTACTGCCTTGTTTGTCTAATTTTATCTCCTAGGAACTTGGTTTAACAACCATGAGGTTGGGGGAGGGGGAGGTCCCAAAAATATGGCTAGATAGAGATGTGAGTTGTAGGACAATTTCAGTTGGGTCCTACCAAGTGTTGCCAGCTCTCGGGAATTGTTTAAGTATTTTGGTTATCTTTGGGAGTGGCTCTGTATTTTGGTGAATAGGGAAAGGATGGGACTTTAGGTAGGGAAAGAATAGGGTCCCCAACTAGGCTCTGACAGTATTTAAGGTGTGCAGATGCTGAGACAGAACAAAGACAGAGATCAGGAAAATTTAGATCGCCCTGTCCCAATTACTAGGGTTAAAATGTTTTTCTAATAATTACATTGTAACCCCAGAAAATAAAAATAACCACAGAAACTAACCAGGCCTCAAAGGAAAAGTTCACTATAGAGATTAAGCAGACCTCGCAATACAATACATATCTGTAAATCATACATGTCACAGAAACAAAGACTCACACACAATGTGTAAGTATCATGTCTAGTTCCAGGCTACTGACCTAACCACTGGCAAGTTTCCTGCTAAAGTCCTAATAAAAGGCCTGAGATGAAAAGCCCTCATTGGCAACCCGGTCGAGACCCCTCTCACTCCTGAGAGCTTTTTCTGTATCCTTGCTTAATAAAACTCCATCACTTTGTTCACTCTCCTTTGTCTGCAAGATTCATTCTTAGACTCCGGTTGAGTTAAGAACCTCACTCCCCTGCTTCATTGGGAGGGTAGTATCTTCTGTACCTTCTTTGGGGACCCTTCTTCTGTCCATGGGGTGATTCAATACTGTCAGGAATATTTACTGTTGGTCCTGGGTAACACCTAACAAGACATTTGAAAGGATTTTTTTTTGGTAGCTCTATAATCAGAAGTTGGCCAAACCGGAAACTGAGATCACAACCTGATAGGAACTTTTTTTTCAGGCCCTCTCCCCAAAGCTAAAATGAACCTCTGTACACAGAGGAAAAGAAAAATATTCTGAAGCCATTGTGGAAGGATTTATCAAACCATTCTAAAGAAACACAGCTCTATATCTAGAATACAGGAGTCTTTTGACTTCAATCCTAGTTGAAGATCTTCTCCCTGATATGAAGAAGCAAATTAAGGATAATGTAGTTAGATGGCTGGGTCAGCTTCTAAATATCATTCAGGTTCAAACCCTGTTCTTTGAGGACTTAACATATGTACTTGTCTTACAAATTGAGTCTTTATAAGAACAGAAACTTGGTTCTAGAGTAAAAATTCAAACACCACCTATCCTTTTGCCAATCCCCAAACCTCCCCTATTCGCCTCAAAAAGCTTTCACATATTGTGAAAGATCTAGATTTAAGAAACGAAGCCTTTTGGAGAAATTGGAGACATTTACATACTTTCTCTGTGCCTTTGGGAAATGAGTGTTCTACTTGCTCTTCCCTAGGAACCCAGAGCCATCTTTTAATATGCAAACTTCATATTCTTAGGAAATTCTTAGGAAAAGAAAGAGGAGGGGAGGAAATTCTTAGGAAATTCTTAGGAAATTCTTAGGAAAAGAAAGAGGAGGGGAGGGGAAGGCTGGTGAAGGGAGGGGAGAATGCTATATAAAAATTAGGTGAATAAAAATTTTTAAAAATCTTTCCACAAGTATTAGTAAAAGCTTTTAGCCATCTGAGCAGGTAATTTTAACTTATTTTATCTGCCAGAACACAATTTGGATTCAACTGTTCTTTTATAAACTAGTGAGTTTTCCATTATCATAATTCTCTCATTGCTAAAATTTTAAAATCAAAGCTCTAAGATCCCTGTTCGTCTGCATATTATGTATGTCTATGTATATATGTTACAGATATGTGATATTTTTCCACCTCCAGATGGTATTACCAAAATTGATTTTTAAAAACAAACAAGCATTTATATAAAGTATATTCTCATAAATGTAGAAACTAACCCAAATGATTTTCAAGTTCATGTGATCTATGATAATGTTTGATAAATAAAAGCTAATTTAAGTTTGTTGGTGTAATTAAAACAGGCCCGTCTTTAGAGTTATCAGCATTAAATATAAGACTTTTTTATTCTACCCAGATTTATTAAAAGTCAATCTCATGCGGTCTCTGTTACAGAATTTGTCAGCAAGAAAGATAACAGATAACAAGATGATGGTTAGACATTTAATATTTCATGAATTTTCATAAATAATCTAACCATAATTCTTAACAAATGAAATATGTAAGTAACATAAAGGTTTATAAGTACACTTTTCACTAATGTTTATGCTTATGGTATGTCTACTTAAATACAGTTTCCAAAACCTTTTTGGTAACTGAAAACTTTAAGGGTGTCCTGAGATAAATTAAATATTGGATATTCACTGAATATCTAGATTATTTACAAATAAGGTAAAATGTTGAAACATTAACTACTGACAATAGGTTTATCCACTTTTGGCTTCCTTTATTTGTAATCCCATTATCAAGACTCCTAGCACTTTTACAGTCATGAAGAGCAGTGAATAATTTGAGTTGCCTGATACATGTTCCCGGCTGAGATATAATAATGAGATGTCCTGCCTCCTTATTTCAGTGCTCATATTACAAACAAGTCCTTTTCACTGTCTATATAGTATCATATTTTATACATTTTTGTGCTTTTTCCTACTGATTTTAATGACTCCCAAGCATAATACTTAAGTGCTGTCTAGTAATCCCAAGTGCAAGAAAACTGTTATGTGCCTTACAGAGAAAATACATGTGCTAGATAAGCTTTGGTCAGGCAGGAGTTATAGTGCTGTCTGCCATGAGTTCAATGTTAATTAACCAACAACATATATTAAATAAGATGTTCTTAAACAGAAACACACATAAAACAAGGTTACATATTGATCTGTTGATTGGTTGATGAAAACATTGGGACTTGAGGCTTGCACTTATCTAATCCTGTATTTCCCCTTGGGGCAATGGTTCAGTATTTGCTAATTCAGTGTTCCAGCAACTTGATAGAACATGACTACCACAAGGAGGGAAAATCAACTATTTATTTCCCCATGTTCTTGATAGTTTATTCCTCATGATTGTGGCTCTATTTTCTTACATTCTTTATTAAGATGCTTACATTTGTAACCCATTTTCTATGGACCTAGATATGGCATGTGGGTATACAATACACACAGACCTACACGAACACACACATACACATGTACACACACATACACACACAAGCAAATATCCATTCAAATACCTTAAATTTTGACTTACTTGTAATTTATATTATGTATGATGATAGTTAATTTTAAGTAATTAATAATTACTTATAATTTATATTATGTACGATAATATATTATGTATGATATCTGTTGGTTTTCCAGTCAAATTGGACTCATCATAATATAATGGCTTATTTTCTTCATACAGTTATACCTTATTGTGCTTCATTTTATTGTACTTCACAGATACCTTACTTTTATGAATTGAAGATTTGTGACAACCCTGTATTTAGCAAGTCTACTGATGCCATTTTTCCAATAAAATTTGCTCATTTCATGTTTCCATCAAATTGTGATAATTCTTGCAATATTTCAAACATTTTCATTATTACAATATTTGAATTGTTGCAGTCTTATGATAAAACTGTAATGTATGAGGAGTTGCTTCCTGTGGAGGAGCAAAGAAACTGGTTTCTTGAGATAGAATCTACTGGTGAAGATGCTTTGAATATTGTTGAAATGACAATAAAGCATTTAGATTACATATACTTAGTTGATAAAGCAGTGGTTTAGGTTTGACAGAGCTGACTCTAATTTTGAAAAAAGTTCTACTGTAGAAGAGGTAACATATTATCAAATAGCATCAGGTAACATATTATCAAATAGCATCACATGCTACAAGGAAATTGTTAGGGGAAAGGAAGAGTTGGTCAGTGTGGCAAATGTCATTGTCTTATTTTTTTTTTAAAGATTTTATTTATTTTATTTATTTATTTGACAGAGGGAGAGAGAGATCACAGATAGAGAGAGAGGGGAAAGCAGGCTCCCCGCTGAGCGGAGAGCCCGATGCGGGGCTTGATCCCAGGACCCTGGGATCATGACCTGAGCTGAAGGCAGAGGCTTTAAACCCACTGAGCCACCCAGGCGCCCCTGTCATTGTCTTATTTTAAGAAATTGCCACAGCCACTCCACCTTGCCAGCTACCACCTTGATCAGCCAGCACATATTAACATCGAGGCACAACCTTCCACCAGCAAAAAGATTATGACTCACTGAAAGCTGATAGTGGTTAGCATTTTTTTTAGCAATAAAGTATTTTTTAATTAAGGTATGTACATTTTTTTTAGATATGATGCTATTGCACATTTCATACACTATAGTATAATGGAAACATAACAGTTATATGAACGGGGAACCCAATAAATTCATTTGACTTGCTGTATTGTGATATTTACTTCATTGTGGAGGTCCGGAACTGAACCTACTACAATATTTCCCTATTTTCTCAGTGACACATTAAAATGTTTGAGTTCACCCAAATTCTGTTCATCTTGGTTTACGTAGTTCTAATGATACAACAAACCTCTCCAGACTACTTTTCTTCTTTTGTAACTGTTTTGTAATAGTAAACTAGCCATTTAAAGATATTCTGACTCAATTTTTCAAATGAGCTACTCAAAAATTTAAATAGCATTTTATAATTACTTTTCTTATTCTGTGTTACAAGTATCTCATTGATTTATATACTCAGGGATTTGAAAACCAAAATCTACATCCAACCATAGCTGGCAAACATCAATAAGCACACTATTCACACTTAAGCATAAGTGACAACAGTTTACAAAAAATCCATAATTTAAAAATTGATTTAAGTAAGTAATTTAAGTAAGTAATTAATTTACTAGGTCATAGCTTATCATATCATATTCTAAATAATAAAACTTAGGCTTTCTCTAGAATCACCCATGTTTTTGCTTGTTCAAAATATTTCGATTAGTGGATCAGTATCTGGAATAATAGATTGGGCTAAAAAATATGGTTCTTCTTAGCCATGCAGACCTGAGCAAGAGGTATTCAACCTCTTGGGACCTCAGTTTTCAGGAGTAAAGAGGACTTTTTTTAATGTTAAATAAAATGATTTACATTACAGAGAAAAAATGTTTAAATGTAGCACATGGCAGGTATTTAATCTGTTCCTTTCTGCATTTACTCCATTCATAATTGTTAATATTAAAACACCACACGCACATCATATATTAGCTCGAGTTACATAAGTTCTATTTTAGTCTTTAAATTTCCAAGGAAATATTTTGTGAAATATATAATGTTGCATGACTTTATATGAGAAAATTTGGAATATTTAAAGAAAACCTGTTGTAAATCTCACGACGTTAAGAGGCAATTCAGGCGTATAGTGTGGAAAAAAATAATCTCAAAATGCTCTCATCTTAAAGGTTAGATGTTGAGTATTAAAGGGTGTTTCTATGAGGAAAAGAAAAAAAGCTCAATATAATATTTTCAACGTGGTGCTAATAGTTCCAGTTCTTACACAGAAGTGAGTTTTAAACTAGAGGGGAAAAAAATGTTAATCTTATTATTCTTTTTTTGTTAATCTTATTTTTTAAGAGACTAGGGCACTTATATATTCAGTACATACTGATTATTACCAACTCTTTGAAATGGGAAGGAAAGTGAAAAATGTCAAGTTGTATTTCACTGAAAGAGAATTAAATCCACACATCACCCACTGCAGGATGTGTTGCTGAAAACACAGCCTTCATGTAGATATGCTGATTTCCCCAAAACTTCTACCTAAAATAGGGTTTCAATTTAATATTATCAGAAACTGAAAAACATTTGTTCTACTTAACCCATATCAATGGCAATCCTTCAAAGTATCAGGGTTTTTTCTATTGTTTTTAAGTTACTTTCTCTTTTGCCTTCATTTCTTAAATAGTGAAAAAATAGTCCCCCCAAAAAATATTTTAGTGATGGCAGAATCACATCTTATATTTCATCCTACTCTGATTTAAAGCAGATATGACCATCCTAGAACTATAAGAATCTACATTTAAATCTAGTGTCTTCTATGAATTCAACACAGAGTAAAAACCATTTTATACACTCCTTCCAGATAAGCAAAAGAAGTTGCATAGAAATTTTTAAGGTACTGATCCACTAACTGAAATATTGTGAACAAGCAAAAATATGGGATGATTCTAGAGAAAGTCTAGGTTTTATTATAAAGAATATGACTAAACTACGATCTAGTAAATTAATTACATCATTTACAATAAATATATTTCTTGTCTCTTATAAGCAAAGAGAGTAGCATTTAAAACTTCAGGCATAAGCCTAGGTGAAAAGAAAAAGAGCCCGAGATGCTAGAGATGGGAACTAAAAACTTGGGTAAACACCAGTTAATGTTGATAAAGCCTATTGCTGGTAAAGCCGCCCTCATTTATTCTATTAGGGCTGAAAATGACACTTGAAATTGAACAGCAGAGGGCAGAAGTCTTGTAGAGCTCTTTTCAAAGTAGGTAGGTATTTCCTGGGAACAGATTCCATAGAATGTAAATACAATGCCAGCCAGTTAGCATGAAAAACTTCTGAAAGTTGACAGCAGTTTTCTGCAAGCCAAGCCCTGCCTCACTGGCTGCCTTGTTATTTAGCCAAAATTCAAAACATTTGTGGTTGCAAGAGTAAATTACCTTAACTAAATGACAGCAAAACCTGATGACAGCATTGAGAAAACTCACGAGTTTTCGGGCCAGCATGTTAAGCAAATCACTGACATTCTAAGATTTGCTTTTATGATCAAGGTGGTTCCTAAGATCATGCAGCCTTTTCTCTCTCTTCCCACATCAACACAATATTCCTCATTTTCCTTTACTTGTTTTCCTGACTACGATGTACCAAGTATCTATCTTTTCCAGACAATTGAGTCAGAGAATTAAATTAGATGAGAAGATTAGGATGATGAGCAACAAAGAGAAAAACATGGGATGAATGATGAATCTAACAAGTTCAGGAAAATCCTCTAGGAATTTGAAACATAGGCATCATTCTTCAAGGTAGGCTCCATTCTTCTAGGTCCTGCCCCACCGAACCTCCCTCCTCTTCCTCTGCAGTATTCTGATCTATTATTTGCTCTGGGAGAGGACAAATGGTTTAGCATAGACTATGTCAGAGTCTTAGGTCTGTCTCACCATACACCCTCCCATTTCTTCTAAAATTGACAACTCTACGTTTATCATTTATTTCCTAAGCACTCAGTGATATCTTCTTCAGAACCAAAGCAATGGTGGATCCACGCTTCCAAGAAAGAAGTGGTACCAGGGGATGTTAGGGGAGGATAGCACCTCATCTGTGTGCTAACATCCTTGAAGTCAGAGATGTGTTATAATAAACTCGAGCCTTCCTTACACAACCTAGTTGGGATCTGACCTCCAAGACATGAGGAACATCTGTGCTTCAGAGAAAGGTAAAGCATGCTGAGCATTATCCCATTGAGTGGAGTGCCTTTCTCAAAATCCAAGAACAATATAATCCAAAAGAAGTCACTACTACCCTAAATAGAAGGTTCTCTCAGCTCAGACCACAGACCGAAGAAAACATATGGGACAGCAAGAAAAAATGTAGAAAACTAGCCACAGTAGAAAGGTAGTTTTCCAACAAGTTGCTTGGACTTCAGTTTCTTTACCAACAAAATGGAGCCAGAACTGCTGATAACATTCATTGATCTCCGACCACGTGTCCAAGTATCAGGGTAAGTACCTCACTGCATCATCTGCTTCTCACCACAGCCTCATGAGATTCCCATCCAGGCATTATACTATCTGTTTCATAAGTCCTTTCTAAACTGACTGTTCCAGCCAGGCTGATTACTCATTATGCACACCTCCTTCACAAAAGTATTCACGTCAACACCCTTGCCCTTAAACACATTCTCACTCCCTTTGTTACTGCCTCATTTTCACAGGAAACACACACACACACACACACACACACACACACACACACACACAAAACTTCTGCCAGAAATAAAAAGGTCGAAAGAAGAAAAAGAAAGATTTAATCCAGATACCTGTTCCTTTTATCCATCTAATCATTTTTAAGTCTCTACCATACCTCCTCTCATACCCTATCCTTGGCCAAAATATCTCCATATGTACTCAAATTACTACTGTTATTCTATAACTGAGGTTTTAGCTAAGTCATCTCCAAATCAGAATTGCAAAATGTATTTCTAATTGCCCTATGGGGGATTCCATAGGGCAATTAGATGTCCCCATGAGACAATTTCTAATTGTCTCACTCCCACAAAATGCACCATCTTGGTAAGATGTGACCTGTAAAAATATAAAAGCAACATCTGAAAAGCAAAAGACTTGGGAAATATGGATGCAGAAGGTCCAAGAAAAAGCCTTAGGAAGACCTTTGATTTATGTTGCTAGATGCTGTAGAAATATGTTGAGGATGCCAGTTCAGGAACAATAAAAACAGAGAGGATTTTTATCAGAAAGGCTTGCCGGTTTCCTTTTTGTCTTAAAACACGCATAGATTAACAACAAAACAGATCAAGGGGCCAAGGTTTGTTTGTTAGTTCTTAATCTAAAATGTCTTACACATTACAGTGGAATACTATGTGGTCCAGCTGACCACAACCATCACCTTTTATTTTCATGCATACCTAGCAAATGTGAAGTGTGATAACCAAATTATTTGTAGAGGGCAGGGGGTGAGGATAGGGTGCCAGACGGGGACACATCCAGGTAGAGAAGAAGCAAATGCATGACTGAAGAATTGTAGTCCTTCAGTTGGGTTAGGAGAGAGAGACAATAGCAGATTTCTGAGAGAGAAAATGACAGTACAAATTACTTGTGTCCTTAAGGAAAAAAAGAAAAAAGAAAAGAAGCCAGTTTTCCTGCACAGAGCTGGAAAAGCCCTATTTTGTGCTCTGTATCAAAGCACTTTGGTCAACAATACAAACAACATGAGGCAGAGCAAAACACAAAATTGTAGCTATGATTCCACTCACCAAAAGGGTGGATCTTCAGTGTGCAATTCAGCTGGTTTTACAGGAGTGCTCCACAGCAAAGCCAAGCGACGAAGCAAGCCCCAGTCTGCTTAGGCAATAAAAAGCTGGATGTAACTGTTAAAAAAAAAGAAAAGAAAAGAAAATAGGTAAGATTCAAATGAGCACATAAAACAAAAAAAGAATAAAAATGCAAATAAATACCATATATCTTCAAAATGTAGGAAAGTTGGAATTGGGAGCTAAATAAGCTAAACTGCACACCTTACCCTTTAGAATATCTTTCAATAGAGAAATGTAAAATATGGTAGAAAACGTATTAATTAAATCAGTCATTTTGACTACGGCATACCATTATCGTTAAGACACAAAATTACCACAATACTATTCCCATTTGTTATCCTTCAGCCGTGATGCTATTTGTAATCTAAACACTGAAATACACAGTATTAGAATGGGAGAATAGTTTAAGCACTCCTTTTAACAACACACAGATTTTAAGCAGCTCTTCACATTTACGAATGATTTATTTCATCTTCGAATTTACAGTTTGCTCATCCATAGGATTTAAGCATTATTTTGCCAACTTTTAAATTCAAATAGTTGCTAATTAGTACCATGGTCAATAGAATGCAGGAGTAGTATTATATACCAGTAAAGTCCCCTGACTCCAATACAACTTGCTTTGGGCAAATAGCCTAAGTTTTCATCATCTAAAGTGGGGATATAATAGCCCCTATTTCATAGAAATGTTGTGATGATTAAACATAAAAATCCATCAAAAGCACTTCATACAGTGCCTGGCACATAGGACCCCTTCAACACACATCCCGTGTCACTGCTGTCACTGTTGTTAGGAACACTCCAATGCTATACCTAGAATGTCATCATCAGAGATTTTGAGCTCACGTCCTAATTTTTAACTTTTCTGAAAAATACAAACATCTTCCCCTCCATCAAAAAAGTCCACATAATTAAATGAATCCACACCAAGATTCCTCATTATGTTCTCTTCTCCCCCGGCCAGGAGAACTGGGACAGTGAGAGATGCAATGGGTGATTTCTTAAGTTCACAAAGGAATCGGTATATTAGTGCAAAAAAGAAAGAGAGGTCAACAAAGAAGGAATGACAACAACTGGAAACAAATAGCTTTAATCACCAAATTTTGTTCAAGTCATTCTCATTTTGGGTATTAAATGCAGGCCTCCACGTGTAGGACAAAGGAACCCTTCCTCAACCAGCCCTGCTAAGTCAGCGTGTAAGATTCCCTGGTGAGCTGGAGCCTCAGTCTGGCTGAGCCTATCTCCAGCTCCCAAAAAAGCCACAGCTGGGTAACCTACTCCCGGACACCCTCCTCACTAGGGTAAGCAGTATGTTCAGATGGATGACTCTATCTTCCTGACCACTCTGAAAAGCCTTTCTGCCCTCTTCTAAGACTTCTGGAAATGTGGAATAAATACGAGGTGCCAGCATCCTGACCTTGCAGACGGTAAGAGGGCTTGTTACAATGCAGTGGAGACTATGGAATTTAAAGCACAACAGACGGGAGTTTGAATTGTGACTCACTAATAAGTACAATCTCATACAAGGTTCCTCAGACCCCCTGAGCCTCAGTCTTCTCATCTGTAAAATGGGAGCAGATACAAAATCTATTAAATTAAGTAATAAGGAAAGAATGTCTCTGGCACACAGTAGGCATACAACAAATGTTAATCACAATCTCTACTTTCCTTAATGTTGCTATCTTGCTCATGATGGTAGCTTGATTATCTGATTATAAGGGAATGAAATAGAATTGTCTAATCAAGACTGTGTCTTGACTGACAAGACCAGACAAAATTATAAGACCTTATGTCAACTTGCTTTGTTTAAATTTTGTTTTATCTTTTTTCAACTTTTCAATTTGGCAATTAGAGCCCAGCAAAGCAATATGGTTCTTTGATTTCTTCCTGAGAAACTCTGCAGCCTTTATTGTCTTTGTATCGCACAACTTTAGCACTTAATTATATCCTACCTTGTAATAATTAGGTGTCCTTATAATCAAATCTGTTTACTCACTTGTGCGGTTCTGATCCTTTAATCTCTCCTGAATATTAGTTTCTAATGCTATAAAAAGCCACAATTTAACAATTTTATTACTAAATAGAATTGCAAGAATATTTTGAAGAAGATTCACCAATTGGCTGAATCTAAAACTTTCTTTTATAATTAGGAGTAGTACAAAAGCATACAAGTAAGCCTCAAAAGTAGAAGCACAGGAAGCTTCTATGCCTGTCCACTGACTTGCTGTGCAGCCTCGGTCTGGTCACCAACCTTTCTTTTTGGACCTGTAGATAAGCCTGCACTTGAGTCAGAGAATTGTCTCAGCTAGATCACAAGCATATTTTAAAGTTAAGAATTCTCTATGATAACAAGACTTTAATATTACAGCTGTACATTTTAGGCAACAAATCTGGTACTCGCTTTGTCATTTTACATCAGGTTAATTATAAATTGAAAAGCCCGCTGCTGGAATGTAAAATAAAAACAGGTATGGTCAGTTTACATAGTATATTCGGTACAGTGTAATGATCAACTTGCTACACTGCACAGCCTAGCGAAGGAAAACACACTGAAGAGCCACGTGATCCAAGACAAGTTTTAATCTTCTATGTTCCTTAGAATTTTGGATAAAATAGGGATGATAACGGTATCTAACTTACAGGGTTATTATAAAGATTGCATACATAATGAGCGGTACACAGTAAATGTAGCTATTACTATTGTTTATTTTTATTAGTAAAATAGAATCACATCAAAATCCACTGATTTCTGAAGTTTGGAATTCATGTAGAAATGCATTTTCTAGATTACTGATGTAGTTAATCTGGGTCCACTTTTGATTCAAATTATTTTAATTTTTCACTTAATGTTTATAAAAAATTCAAGAAATTTAAATATCCTATTTAAGAGCATTAAAAATGAACTATTTTAAGTAACTAAATATTATTGACATCTGAGGAATAATTTAAGAATATCACAATTTGGGTCTTGTAAATGCATTTTTCTATCATTAAACATATAAATCAGGAAAATTAAGCAAATACAAGACTACATATTTTACACAATAGGAAGTGCCACAAAATGAAGCAATATAGACAAACCTATAAAAAGCCAGACAATAGGAATAGAACTTGCAAGATGTTGTTATTTTCATTCAAACTACCAGTCCCCTTAATAGAAATTAAGTTTATAGGCTTAAAAGAAATATTAACAGTTTTCCCTTTAGATATAAAGAGAATGATGTTACAGTGTGAAGAATGGGAGATTAGTAAATGCAAATTAATTGACTTCTTTCTAATGAATAAAAATAAAGATTTTAGAGACATAAAAATATGAGTTTCTTTCCACAAAGCAGAAAATGAAATGAGTTAGAATGAATGACTTTCAGAATATGCAAGCCATTTTGCATTCTACTATTCATGTAACCGTTTAGGAACTGTAGCCTTCTTCAAATAAAAGAATATTCTAAGTCCAAATAAAGGATCTCTCTATTTCTTAATAAGGAAATTTGATAATGAGACATTTAGACCAGCAATAAAATGATTTTATAACATAGAAGATTATTAATTGATCTGGATATACAAACCAGTCAGGTAGTATCATTTACTTATTTGACCAATATTTAACTGAGTGGTACCCATATACCAGAAACTATTTCAAGCTCTAGGTTTATACTGTCCAATATATTAGCCACCAGTGGCCATGGGCTATTGGGCACTTAAAATGTGGATAGTTTGCGATGACATGTGTAAATGCAAAACACAGATTTAATAAAGTAAACTGTTTCAATCATATTTTTATATTGGGCACACACTGAACAATATTATTTGGTATATTGAGTTAAATTAAAAAATTAAGTTCGCCAGGTTTTTACTACCTTTAATGTGCCTACTAGCAAATTTCAAATAACACAGGTGGTTTGCACTATATTTCTAATGGACAGCCCTTCTTAGGTATCATAATGGTTAATATGGAAAACAGGTCTTTGTATTCATATTTGCGTGCTTGTAGTCGGGCACTAATGCCATTCAAGGACCCGTGTCAGATGCTGAGGAAGGTGCATTAAAGTATAAGGTGCGTGCCAACCTCTGAAATTTTGCCATCTAGCAATATGCATCAGAAAGACAGGAAAAGTACATAATTGCAAAGCCATTACATAATGCTAACCAAAAATATAACACTGCTTTATGCAGAAAAATCTCTGTAATAAAGTTATGGTTGTTCAATGCATCTTACTTCTTTTATCATGACAGCAGCATTAGGCTGATCTGCTTTTGGGCACCTGCTGCTGGGCTTGTGGATGTGTTTCTCACGCTTCAGGATGGGGATGAGGAGTTCATATTCGATCTGCTTTTAATGGCAAATTTGTACAGGGGATCAAGAGAGCAGCCTCGTCACAAATGCCATTTGAAATTCACTGATATCCCCAAGCAAGCTAAGCTGGATCTTAGGAGGGAACCAGGAGAAAACATTTCAAAACATCCGGAGGTCCCTAAAGCCTCCCTAAGGATCTGAAGGCCCACTGCGGTTGTGACAAAGAGATTACAGAACTGTCAAATATATGGTAGCGATGAATTAGCACAGTATTATCTCTAGTGGCTCTGACCAACATCACAAAGAAATTATCAGCAGCCAAATAGTTACAACAAGTTATGTTTAGAATAAATTTAAAACAACTTATCTCTATTTTTACAGTATGTTTTATTCCCTACAAAGCCATTTTAGGCCAGAGGAGTCTTCTTTTCTATGTGGAATCTTTGAATTTTCACTCTTTAGGATACCATTTCAATTAATTTAAGCCATTTTATCTCTCACACAGAGATTTCCACAATAATCTGTCAAATTCAGGCATAATTTTGCTCAAAATAAATGGTTTCTATCATAAAGATGCACTAAATCAATCAAAACACAATCATATTTTCATTTAGATGCAGGATCTGTGGTCCAAAGCTTATGTTTGAAGGTTTCAATAAAAGGAAAAAAAATTACAGAAGTTTAAAAGATACTCTATGAAATACTAATTCATTAAGCAATTTTGGAAGGGTCAAATCTTATTTTGCTTAAGGGTTATCTGATACAGAAATTACTGGAGTTTTATAAAATATGCACTCTGTCCCTGTTCATTTTCTGAATGAGTAAATATGAGGCCAATTTTATACAGAATCATTTCAACTTGAACTAATAATAATTGTGTATTACAGCCTAGCATGTTTCAAAGGGATACATATAAAAAAGGAAGGCAAAAGAAAACATTAAATCAGTCACTAATTATAATTAATTTATAGATAGCTGAGGTTTATTTGTTTTGGCTAAAGTATATAATAGTTCTCATATGGAAGTCCACAGTACAAGCAAAAGAGTATCAGATCATATAAGGACTGTTTTTATTTTCTGAACAGTTTTAGAATACAATGACTGTTTTTGAAGATAAAATGGTATAATCTTGTAGATCTCATCAGGAACTGTGAATCTTTTACTGATTATTTCCTTTATTTTGAGGAATGTACGTGGGTCCTTTTGAGAAATTTTTAGATCATTAAAAAAAAAACTTAAAAAAAAAAAAAACTTGCTGAAAAAACTGCTTAGGATTTCATTTACACTGAACATTCCGGAGCGTTGGATTTGTTGAAACATATAAGAGCTTTGTAAAATTATCATCATCTCTTTTTAATTACGGAGACATAGAGAACTAACCCATGGAATAAGAATGTTTTTGAAATCATAAAAAGAGTCTGACTGATACCCCAACCTACTCACTTGGTTTTGTGATATAGTAATTATCATATTCGACCTCCGTCCATGAGCAACCTACTTAGTTGTTCATATCTTCTATCACCTGCAATACCTTCCAAGGGTTTCCTGGTTGTTCATCCTATTTACCACCTGCTATGGGGACAGTTGAAACTCTCCCTGCTCACTCATGGCCCTGCGCCCACACCATTCAGGACCGGTCATTCAAGTGAGCACATAAACAAGTGGTAAAGTGAGCCAACCATTTAAACTTTGTATCAACAGTCATCGTGGGTGAGAGCATGATCCAGAATACCAAATTGCCACAGAATACAAATAGCCACAGCAGTCCACCAAAAGTTATAAAACTTTAAAAGAAACTAGAGGAAAAAGCTTGGGGCATTAGGTTTATAAGGAATTGGGTTGCCAAATACATGGACACTGACCTGACCAGTGGCTGGTCTGTGATAATTTTTTTTTTTATTTTTTAAAATTTTATTTATTTATTTTGTGATAATGTGATAAATTTTAACAGTAAAGACAAGGAATTTTTTTGCAGAATAACAAAATTAACAGAATCGATACAGCTATCTCACCTGCACACAAAAACTTTATCAGCACTCAGTTTGAAATGATCAATTTATTAAAACTCATAATGGATTCATATATTTGCATCAAAGATAACTGCCAGTGGAGTTCTGTTTACCATCGCATTATCAATCATCACTATCTGTTATTTGTGGGCTGTAAATAACAAATTGCATTTCTTTAAAAAATAATTCATATTTCTCCCCTTCAGTCACACTATTTGGAGGTATGTACATATGCACACATGTGCACACATGTATTTTCTGCCTCACACACACATACACATCAACTCAATACAGGTCATTAGAACTGGCAGGGATTTATTCTATGTTCAGTACTTCAGAATAAGAGAGTGGAAAAGGAGGTAGAGAAATGAGGAAATAACAAGGGGTTGTAATATTTTGAAAATTAAAGATTCCATATACCAAATGCCATACAGAAATAATTATACTTTTGCATTTCCTAAAAGTACAATTGCTAAATAGGTAAAGCTATTAGAATATTAAAATAAAAGCTTGTTCTAAAATTTTTAAATACAAGTAATGCTTGTTTTAATCATACTGCTGTCAGATCTAATGGCATCAATAAAAATTAAGGATGCACACTCACAATTTCAGAGGTAAAATACTTATTGTATAAGGTGCTAGCGGAAGCAATGCCACTCTTGCAAAAGAAGAAATAAAAACAAACTGGTTATTTTCCATGTTAGTCTCACCAACATGAACTGCGCCCTTTAAAATATAATTTTTCCACTAAGTGTACATATAACTACTCTCTAAACAAGAAATCAGCATGATTACCATATTAAAAAGCATCTATTTCCACAAAATCATTACATTAACTAGCCAACAAATGTCTTTATCCCTTTCGTTACCCTCCTCCTAATTAATTAAAGATTGGCACAGTCTAAGAACTAAATTTATTTTCAATTAAAATAAGAAGTCCGTATGTCATGATAATTTTTTGTTACTATTTCTAATGTGCCAAACAAAGGTTTGCTGTTAGCATTGAACATAGTAATGAAAACAAATCCTTTAATTTTCAATAACTGTAAGGATACTTGAAGACTTGTTCTCCTAGCAAGGTACTACCTCAATGGTTAATCCTATTAAGAACTGAGCCATGCACTGCGGCTAAATCCTCTGGGGAATTTGAGGAATCAAAGGCTTACTGCACACTTAGAAGGCAAGGACTTTTGTAAAGGGCTCTATTATATGAGGAACAAAAGAATACCACTTGTGTACTTAAATATCATCTGCTTTTCCTTCCAAAATACTCCATTTTTAAGTAAAGATATGTGATTTAAATGTATTTAGAGTTTAGCTTTTGGCACCACTCTCGTTTCTGAGTAGAAGTGCCATCTGCGGGCCCCATGGCTCACGCATAATGATATGCTTACAAGCTGCTTCCCTTTTCTGCACAATGTACCCTTTTCACTTTAACATACATTTTCCATAAATTTTTGAATAACAAATTGGGCTGTGGAAGTTTGTTGAAACGGGACAAGGGAAATGCCTGTAGGCTAGAAAGCGGTGATTTTACTAAAGAAATTGGCGCAATGGAAAACAGCTACTCCACCTGCCCCCACCCCAAACACCTATCTTGAGCTGTGATCCTTTAAAATTGCAAATTAAAAACTTCTCCCCTCGATATATTAGGTCTGTACATTAACTTGGGCAAAGAGCCCACATGCCTGCCATCCATTACACCTGCTGGGTGACAAACAGATGAGAGTCATCATGCAGACTCCCAACGTTTGATCTCCTGATATCGCCAGATGTCCCCCATTTACATTCAAACATAACCACAGTCATTAATGCAACTAGCCCGGCTGGCATTTAATAGGGGAAAAAGTGGAATTCTAATCTAAAATCCTAACTATCTAAAGCTTTTAGGATGTGAGCATATCTACTATTGAATACGCTTCAACGTGTCTAACTCTTTGGCTATTAAGAGAACCGATTTCATTGTAGGACTAAAAGCTGGTACAGGTGGGCAGATTTTGCACGTATTTCAGGAGAAAACCTGCATCTTGCCCTATTTGGCTTCTGCACTTAAAATCAGACAACAAAATTTACCTTCACATTATCTGCTACACTCTTAAATACAGTAAGAACAATCTTGCTTTTTGGTTACAATTCAAATACACCACTCAGTAAAAATTAGTAAATGGACAACAGATGTCAAAGAAACCATGGAAAGAATAAATCTTAATTTCTTCCTTGTCACCCTCCCTAGTCTAAGAGCACTTATGGAACTGCTTACCGATGAGGGTCAACTGGAGAACTTAAAACAAAAGATGATCTGCACAAGTGTCAATCACTGCACAGCCCCTGAATGAGACTCCAAGGGTCACCCAGGAATTTGAAAACACCCTTGTTAATTCTCTTGAAACCAGTCCTAGACCTTGAGCATATCCTGGCAGCGTATTCAGGAACTATGCATGAAAACATGACTTAACAGCTTGACTTTTTGAGACTTTCTATTCCATTCTTTGTTTTACACAGCAAATATTTATAGTGTGTCTACCCTGTGCCTGGCACTGGGCATACACAGAATCCCTAAGACACCAGGATTTATCTCAGCAGACTCAATACATGGCCGTAGGTACAGACAGAAGGCTGCCTAATATTATGAGGGCAGAGATTCTTATATACAAACTAAAATGAATGAAAAAACTGGGAGACACCTTCCAGAATTTTACAAAGTGTCTACCAACTGGACTCTTTAAGAAGACCTGGGAAGGAAGAAATCACTAGACCTCCTACAAAATATATTAACATGTATGCCCAGGAGGAACCCTGACTTGTTTAGGGAAAGAAGGTTGAACTTAAGCATCAAGGAGGAAGCTGGGAAGACTGTAGCTTCTGCATTCCTTCCTCTATTTATACTAGAATCAGTTTAGACCTTCTCCCTTCTTCCAGTTTCCTCTCCTTCTGTAATGAAAATATTCTCTTCAGTGAGGATGTCACTTAGCCACTGTCCTGGACCCCCGTCACTCTCCCCCTCTCCCTAGTCCATCTTCCTCATCTCACTGCTATGTAAAATTATGTTCATTTGAGTATCCGTCTCTTATCTGTCTCCTTGTATCAGAGCAGAGGCCTTGCCTATCATTCACCTGCTCCCGGGACCTAGAAACACACTTGGCATGAGATGGGTATCAAAATACATGCTCAATGAATAAAATAGTGAACAAAAAATAGTTATTCTTAAAACTTCTTGATCCCTTCTATCACCAGACACGGATTTTTTTTCAATGCATCCTCCTGGATTTATAGTATTAGTGATTTTTTTTCATTTGAAACCCAACCTGATTACCTTCTAAGATTATTTTGGCCTATCTGCTCTCTAGCTTTATCCACTGAAGATGTTTACACTTGGACTTAGTTCAGCAGCAATCCATTTTTATGCAAGCCCAATATATCTTCTGCCCATCTCTCCTGTAATTTATAAAATATCCTATTGTCCCACAGCAGGGACAGAATTCCAAACCTTACTCAAATCTTACACCACATACTAAGAAAGAGCAACAAAAAAAAGCCCCTCGAAGGAAAAGTACTTATGAAATTTCTGTTCCAAGGTCAAGGCAACAGAGGAAAAACACAGGCCATCAACTCAGAATGAGAGGAATTAAACAATGAAATCATTGATTTAAGGCTTTTGATAACAATGGAAAAATATTAAATCGGGCTTAAAATTACTAAGTACTAGCAGGCCACTTTTACTTGAGTTTTTTCTTCTACTGCTCAGCACATCCCTGCAATTTCACGGCACCTACTAATAGAAAGTGAGCTCAGATTCTATTGACAGTTTCATGACAAGTCATACTTCACCTTCCATTGTCCAGTCTTCTTAGCTGTTCATTATCTTGACTGCTGTGCCTACGAGATAATGATACACTATGCTTCTACCCCTGACTGGAACACATTTTTGCTCCAGGGTTCCTTTTAATTGAAACACACTGTCGGTATTACTGTTTTTGGTGCAAAAGTAAACACATTTAACACAAGAATTCAGTTTGTATTTGCTTCACCAATAGGAAGTGTGTAAAAAGTCACCTGCCTCTAAGAAAGTGACTGGATGATTCTTTTGAAACATTAATATTTTTACTCTTTCCTTTTACTTTCATTACCATTTGTCACTTCTGGGGATGTGATAATCAATTATCTCTGTGAGAAAAAATATTATGACCATCCTTACCATTTCTCTGAGTGTCCCAGACCCATTCAGAAAGTAGTGAGTAATGTTTCATCAACCCTTAAGCATAAAATTGACTGAAAATGCTTTAACTCTAAAAAAGAGGTGTAATAAATTGTGCCTGTTAAATTATCTGCGTCCATTGTAAATTCCATTAAGTAGCCACCGATTGACTAGAACAGAACTGCCCAACTTTGGGATTAGTAGCAGCTGAGCATGGTCGAAATGCTGCTCTTGCCTAGCAGAGGCTCTCAGAATGTGAACTCTTTCAAGAAAGCAAGTGAATTCCTTCTACCAACAAATATATTTCAAAAAATAACTACAAATATAAAAGAGGATTAGTGTTTATTTTCTCACTCTCTGGAAAGAAAGAAAGAAAGAAAGAAAGAAAGGAAGGAAGGAAGGAAGGAAGGAAGGAAGGAAGGAAGGAAGAAAGAAAGAAAGAAAGAAAGAAAGAAAGAAAGAAAGAAAGAAAGAAAGAAAGAAAGAAAGAAAGAAAGAATCAGATGCTAACCATATGAGAACTGTGACATGTTAAAACACTTGGCATGTCTTAATTTTATCCCATTCAACTGACATAATCATATCTATGAGGTTGGAATTCTCATCATTCCTATTTGATAGATGAGAACATCTAGGCACAGAATTACCAAATATCATGTCCAAGGCCATCCCACAGAGCTGTATCTAATCTGGATCTGATACCAAACTCCAGGTTCTTAGCCACCACTGTTCTAGGATGCCTATTATCTGAGTTCTTTTAGTTAAAATAGAAAAGCCCTCTAATGAAGTCACCTAACAGCTGTTACGTATTTGTATAGTAAAAAGTATATGGATTTAAATTTTAAAAATATAATATGGACTCACAAATTACTCAAAATTCAGGCTGACCTAAGATATATTTGTTAGTTTTCCTTCCATTTATAAACTGTCACATTACTTGTCTTTTTTTTTATCACTAGCCAACACACTGTGTTTTTTTGGGAATTTTTTTGGCACTACATATTTGGGAAAGGAGAGAAGAAAGAGCATTTACTCTCCCTTCCAGGAGATTAGCACAATATGTATGTGTAGCAGGGGTCGGGGTCAGGTGTATAAGAGGACATGGGAAGGGATTAATTATTTACCATCTTTAGAAGTAAAATATTCTCATATGTTAAAATGCAAATGAATCTGCTGGGGAAATATTAAAATATTGTATCACTAGGCTTTCCCTAAGAGATTCTGATTCAATAACTGAGGTAAGGTCCAGAAACCGCATTTTTAACAAGCAATAACAGGTGATTCTACTACATACAGTTCATACCTGTGCTGTCCAACATGGCAGCCATGAAGCTTTTAAAATACAGCTAGTCCAAAATGACATGCATTTTTTTAAAGATTTTATTTATTTTAGAGAGGCAGGCAGAGAGAGAGGGAAGCAGGCTCCCTGTGAAAGTGAAACAAAGCAGAGAGCCCAAGGCAGGGCTCCATCCCAGGACCCTGAGATCATGACCTGAGCTGAAGGCAGAGGTTTTAACCCACTGAGCCACCCAGGCACCCCCAAAATGACATGTATTAAATGTAAAAAAATACACACTGAATTTCAAAGACTCAGTATGAAAACTAGAATATGAACTATCTCATTAATAATTTATTTTGATTATATGTTAAAATTATGTTTTAGTTATATTAAGTTTAAGAAAATATATTACTAAAATTAATCTCATTTATTTCTTTTTACCTTTTTTTAGTGTGGGCATGAAACAATTTTAAATTACATATGTAGCTTATATTGATATTTCTAGCGAACATTATATTTCTACGTGGATTTATTTTTCTTTTAAGCAACACTGGTTGATACTCTTATTCCCAAGCAAAGGTAGTAAAAGAATTCTAAATTAAGACAAGGACCAAGGTATGTATAATATAAATTTAAGTATGTAAGATTTCTTTGAATACTTTTAGAAATCTGACAAAGATACATGCATCAACTAAACTGCCCCATTAATAAATTTCTACCTCAAATTAATTTTTTTAGTGAAACAAAGTCTTAACTAACTTTACTTAAACAGCATTCAATGATTATCAAATCCCATGTGTGTTTGCTTTCAGATATGAATTTCCTTGGAGCATGATATATGTATATTTATGTATCTGTATGTATAGACATGTTTATGCAGCCCACCACAAAGTATGACTTTTCATTTTGTGCCTCATTCACAAAATAATAGAAACATTTGACAGGAGAACTGTTGAGTATAATCCAGTATTATTGTAACTGGCAATAACTATATAAGATAAATAGATTTGTATGGGTGGGTGGGAACATAATCACCCTTGCTAATATTCTCTCTATTGACCAATGTTTTATGAATTCTAAAGAGCTGACATAACTTAAAGTTTCTGAAGTAAACATCCTATGAATTACTACCTATATTCCTTCTAAATTATCCATTATTATTCTACTAACGTGAGGTCTACACATTTATTTTCATAGAATTTTATATTGTTTAATAATGACAAGCAAATTTCAATTTCCACTTCCCTGACTCATATGCTATATACTCATATTCTGATGATAAGTTGTACTAGAGGTCCCCAAATATTCTCAGTTCACAGTACCCTCAGTGTCTTGGTGATGTGGTCATGGCACCCCTCCGGCAAGAGAATTACATAACAATTCCAGTTATTCAGTAATTAGGCCCAAACAACTTAATAGTTTTTAGGTGGATATTTCTAGCTTTCTCTTAAATGTTTAAAATACCTCATAGATTCCAACTGAGTTTGCTGAGGTTCACAGTTAACTTCAGCCCAGTTTGAAAATTGTAGGACTGTATAGTTTAAATGGTCTTGAAAGTAAAAGGCAAAATTTTATACCTTGTAAGGGAAAGAATACACCTAATACCAGTAGCTATTTCAGGCTTTGTTTCTTTTAATACATTTTAATTATTAAGATTTTATAAAAGTTATCATATATTGCACCACTGGATAAGTGACATTTAGCACAGACTATATCAGTCAATCAGTTGACCAGTCAACAGGTATTTATAGAATATTTATTATATATCCAAGTCAGTACTCTCAAATAGCTTTCATCTTATAATTCATCTATAGATATATCTTAATGTCATGGCTCTCTCCGATAAGGGTCTCAAATGATTATTGTCATCTAATTTTTTAATTAATTATATTTACTGTAATTATTATTCATTAACATAAGATAAAATTTCTTGTGATCACTAAGAAATTATATAAAATTCTGAAAATACAAACAAAATGTTGCTCTCATTTTAAGAGCACAGAGAGAGGTCATGACTCAAAAAATGATAGCTTCAACAAAAATTAAAAATTGATTAAACTTCCAGTTTCCAAAAAAAATAAAAATAAATAAAAAAATAAACTTCTAGTTTCCTTTTTGGCAACAAGTAAAGTTGTTTTAAAATTTGAGTAACTCAAAAAATTTGAGTAACTGAAAAATCACATCTCTTCTTAGATACATTAGAGGAATAAGGTCAAAGGCAAACCATTGCCCTCAAATATTGGAAAAACAGAGAAGTGGAAAGAGAGAATCACAACTTACCAAAGCAGAAACCCACAATTAGAAACCTCTATGGGAACCAGGGCTAGGATAAAAAGATCTAGCTGAAATTAACAAATTACTGGGGAATCAGTGTGAACAAGTCTCAGAGTTGAAAACTCCAGGGGCACTCAATCATAGAGTCTCACACACCTTTGTGAGTTTTACCGCTAGGAGCTCTATAAGGTTCTCACAGTGAATACAGAAGAAAAATTCCCTAGTGCTTCTAGCAAGGGAGAATAAAAGGAACAATTTTGAAATACGCCAGAGAATTCTATACTTTTTAACAAGGGATTTAAAAATGTATTACAATGAAATTATGTAAATATTCAATTAAAACCACAACCATTTTGAAATATGCCAGAGCATTCTATACTTTTTAACAAGGCCTGACCACAGGAGAAAGTATTTTACCAGAGCTTAACCTGACAGGTATTTATCAGAGCCTAATTTATCTGTGAGAAGGAAAAAAAAAAAAACAATTCCAGTTCCCACTAGCCTTCCATGTGGGGAGGAGAAATACTCAAATCCAGCTCTCACAGGCTTCCATATGAGAGAAGGAAAATACACACCTCAAGCCCCCTGTACCAGCCTGTTCCACCTAAAACTGAGAAGCACTGATAAAGTTCAGAGGTCAAGTTTACTGAAACTTAATCATAGGACTACACAACACTCACCCTCTTCTCAAACCTTACCACTACACTATTAAAGATCTATTTACTATCCTTTTTACCTAGCACCTCATGTCTGCCTTTCAACAACAACAAAAAATTATAAAGCATACTGAAAGGTAAGAAGCATACTTTCAAGAGATTGAAAAGGCATCAGAACCAAAGTCAGATATGGCAAGAATATTAGAGTTATTAAACCACATTTTTTAAATCTATGACTAACATGCTAAAGTTTTAATGGAAAACATAGACAATATGCAAGAATAGATAAATAATGCACACAAAAAGGTGGACATTCTAAGAAATAATTGAAAAGAAATGTGAGAAATAAAAAAACACTAACTTAAATGAAGAATGTCATCAACTGGCTCATTAGAACACTGGATACAACTGGATAAACAGCTTCTAAACTTGAGGATATGACAATTAAAACTTCCAAAATTAAAAAGCAAAGAGAAAAAAAGACTAGAAAAAATAATAGAGAACAGAGTATCTAAGAACAATTAAAAAGGCACAACATATGTGTAACGGGGACAAAAGGAAAAAAGAGAGAGAAAAGAACAAAAGTAGTACTTGAAGCAACAATAATTAAGAATTTCCCCTAAATTAATGACACACACCAAACCACAGAGCCAAGAAACTCATAGTATACCAGACAGAATAAATACCCAATGAACTACACTTAAACACATGAAGTTCATACTTCAGAAAATCAAAGATAAATAAAAATCTTGGAAGAAGCTAGAGGGAAGAAAAAAAACAAACAACTTTCCCTACAGAGGAGCAAAATAAACATTTCATCCAACTTCTCCACAGAAACCATGTAAGCATGAATTGGAGTGAAAAAGATGTTTTAAGATGGAAAAAAATGATACAGAATTCTATACTTTGTAAAATTATCCTTCAAAAATGAAGGAGAACTAAAGACTTTATCAAATAAAAATTGAGAGAAGCTATTACCAATAGATCTGCCTTATAAGAAATGATAAAAAAAGAGAAAGAAATGTTTCATAGAGAAACAAAAGTATATAGGTTAGAAACTTAGATCTCCTTTAAAAGAAAAGAAAAGCATTAAAGAATTAAAAAATGAAAATAAAATAAAAAATTTACTCTGCTTATTCTAAATTGATCTAAAAATAATTGTTCGAAATAATAATAGCAAAAACATATTTGATTATATGTGCTTTTATGTAATATATATTTAAATATACATATATATGTATTTCGGGCCTGATATAAGTTTATGTATAAGTAAATGAATGATAACAATGATATAAGGAACTGAAGGTACTCACAGTACACATGAAGGGACGCAGTGTTAATTTAAAGTGGGCTTGGAGTTTGTAAATGTGTATTATAAACTCTAGGGCAAACATTCACTAAAAAAACAAAAATGTAAAAAAAAAAGGCACAATTAATATGCTAGCGAAGGAAAGAAAATGACATTATGTAAATATTCAATTAAAACCACAAAATGCAGAAAAATGTGGAAGACAAAGAAATAAGAAAAAAAATAGAATATATATTAATCTGAGTATATTACTCATTACCATAAAGGTAAATAATCTAAACACATAAATTAACAGACAGAAATGGCCAGAGTAAATCAAAAAACAAGACCCAACTATATGGTCTTCACAATATATATATTTAATATATATATATTAAATATGTGGAAAGATACACAATGCTTAAATGCTAATCAAAACAAAGGGGCAGTAATAATACGAATTTCAAACAGAGGAAGAGAAGAAACATCTAAACAAGGAAGTTATCAGGGATAAAGAAGGGCATTACATAATAATAAAAGGATTAATACTCCAAGAAGACATAAACATTATTTCACATGCAGTGCATAACAACAAAGCATCAAAATATATGACAAAAACTGGTGAGAGCTGCAAGAAGTAGATTAATCCACTATTATAGTTGGAGGTTTAACACCCCTCTAACAAAAATGGACAGATCTAGCAGAAAGAAAATCAGTAAGGATATAGTTCAACTCAACAGCACTATCAATCGACTAGCTATAATGGACATTTATAGACTCCTTCATTCAACAAGAGCAGATTACACCTTGTTCTCAAGCTCACATGGAACATTCACAAAGATAGACCACATTTTGGGTCACATCGTAACAAATTTAAAAGAACAGAAAACATACAATGTCTTCTCTCATACCATATTAGAACTTGAAATCAGTAATAGAAAGATATCTGGACAATCCTAAAATATGGAGATTAAATAGGACAATTCTAAATAATACATGGGTCAAACAAAAAATCTCAAGAGAAATTGAAAAGTAAAGTTGGCCTTTGGACCACATGGGGGTTAGTGGCACTGACTCCTCAAACAGTTGAGAATCTGCATATAACTCTTGACTTCCCACAACTTAAATACTAATAGCCAATTGTGGGCTGGAAGCATAAAATAACATAAACAGTTGATTAATACATATTTTAATATAACTATTATATACTATATTCTCACAATAAAGTAAGCTAGAGAAAAGAAAATGTAAAGAAAACCATAAGGAAAAAAATACATTTGCAGTACTGTAGTTTGTTTGTAAAAGAAAAAAAAAAAAAATCCACATATGGACCCATGCAGTTCAAACCCATGTTGTTCAAAGGTCACCTCGATTTTGAATGAAATGAAAATAAAAATGTAACTTATCAAAATTTGAAATTCAGCAAAAACCATGTATGAAGTAAAATTTTAACACTGAATTCATATATTAGAAAAGAAGAAAGATCTAAAACCAATAATCTAAGCTTCTACCTTAGAAAACTATAAAAGAAGGGCAAATAAAATTCTAAGTAAGCAGAAAAAATACTTACAATTAGGGCTGAAATCAATGATATTGAAAACAGGAAATCAATAGAGAAAACTGACTAAACAAAAAGCTTGTTTTTTGAAAGAAAAATCAATAATACTAGTAAGCCTCTAGCTAGGCTAAGAAAATAAGAGAAAAGACCCAAATCACTAATATCAGAATAAAAGAGGAGACATCACTACAGATCTCATGGAGATTAAAAAGATAATAAAGCAATATTATAAACAACACTATGTCCTCAAATTTGGTAACCTATATGAAATGGACCCATGTCTCTTAGACAAAATCTGCTAAAATCTGGACATACGCAAAAAATACACAACCTGAATAGATCTAACTTTATTAAAGAAATTAAGTCCATAATTAACAACCTTCCAAAACAGAAAACTCTAGGCCTTAATAAATTCACTGGTGAATTCTACAAAACTTTTATGTAAGAAATTATACTAATTCTCTATAATCTTTTCCAGAAAATATAAGCAGAGAAAATGCTTTCTAACTTACTCTATGAGGCCACCATTACCTTAGTACCAGTATCAAAAAAGACATTACAAGAAAAGTACAGTCCAATATTGCTCATGAGCATAGATGCAAAAATGTTCAACAAAATACTAGCAAAATGAATCCACAATATATAAAAAGAATTAATTGCATGACACAATGAAATGGAACTCACCCAAGTATGCAAGGATGGCTGGAATATTCAAAAATCAATTAGTGTAATCTACCACATTGACAGGTTAAAGAAGAAAAATCACACAATCATATCAATAAATGCAGAAAAAGCATTTGACAAAATCCAACACTCATTCATGATAAAAACTCTCAGGAAGGGGCGCCTGGGTGGTTCAGTGGGTTAAAGCCTCTGCCTTCGGCTCAGGTCATGATCTAAGGGTCCTGGGATCGAGTCCCACATCGGGCTCTCTGCTCAGCGGGGAGCCTGCTTCCCCCTCTCCCTCTGCCTGCCTCTCTGCCTA
Source organism: Procyon lotor (assembly GCA_028646535.1). Lineage (NCBI taxonomy): Eukaryota > Metazoa > Chordata > Mammalia > Carnivora > Procyonidae > Procyon > Procyon lotor. The sequence continues at coordinate 47,425,175 of CM053607.1, read as the reverse complement.
CTTGTGATCTCTCTCTGTCAAATAAATAAAATAAAATCTTTAAAAAAAAAAAAAACCTCTCAGGAAACTAGGAACAAAGGAGAATTTTTTCTACTTGATAAAGCATATCTACAAAAACCCTACAACTGGTATTACGATAATGGTGAGAAACTTGAGGCGTTCCCACTAAGATTAGGACCAAAGCAAGGACGTCCCTGATCACCACTGCTTTTCAACATCATACTAGAAGTCTTAGGTAATTCAATAAGATAAAAATAACGAGTTATACAGATTGGAAAGGAAGAAACAAAACTTTGTTCACAGATGACATGATGATCTATGCAGAAAATCCAAATGAATCAACAACAAGAACTGGAAAAAACCTCCTATATTTATAACTACAGTACAGGATATAAGATTAATATACAGAAATCCATCATTTTACCACATACCATCAAATAACAACTGAAGTTTGCTATTAAAAACAAAATACCAGGGGCACTGGGGTGGCTCAGTCGTTAAACGTCTGCCTTCGGCTCAGGTCATGATCCCAGGGTCTTGGGATCGAGCCCCGCATCGGGCTCCCTGCTTGGTGGGAAGCCTGCTTCTCCCGCTACCATTCCCTCTGCTTGTGTTCCCTCCCTCGCTGTGTTTCTCTCTGTCAAATAAATAAAATCTTTAAAAAAAAAATACCATTCACATGAGCTCCTCCTCCAAAAAGTGAAATCATTAGGTATGAATCTACCAAAATATGTACAAGGGCTATCTAAGAAAAATTACAGAGTTCTGATTAAAAGATACCAAAGAAGAATTAATTGAATGGAGAGATAGCTCATGGTCATGGGTAAGAAGACTCAATATTGTCAAGATGTCAGTTCTTCCCAACTTGTTCTACAGAATCCATGGAATTCCAGTCAAAATCTTGTCATTAAGTTACAGTAATCAAGACAGTGTGGCACTGGTGAAAGAAAAGACAACAGATTAATGGAACAGAAGAGAAAGCCCAGAAATAGACTTATAGAAATGTAGCTAATTAATCTTTAACAAGTGAGCAAAGGCAATACAACAGAGCAAAGACAGTCTCCTCAACAAATGGTATTGGAATAGATGGATCTCACATGGAAAAAAAGTAACCCAGACACAGATCAACTCCTTTCAAAAATTAACTCAAAATGATCATTGAACTAATGACAAAGCACAAAACTATCAAGCTCCTAGGCTAAGTGTAAACCTAGATGAACTTGGGTATGACTGTGACTTTTCAGATACAATACCAAAGGCATGACCCATGAAAGAAGTAATAAGCAGGAGTTTATTAAAATTAAAGAGTTATACTCTATGAAAGGCAGTGTCAAGGGAATGATAAGAGAAGTCACAGACTGGGAGAAAGTATTTGCCAAAGACAAACCTGATAAAAGACTGTTGTCCGAAGTATACAAAGGACTCTTAAAAGTGAACAATAAGAAAATGAATAACCTGATTTTAAAAACTAGGAAAGGGCCTGAACAGATACCTCACCAAAGAATATATACATAGATGGCAATAATATATATAGATGGCAAATATGTGAAAAAATGTTATATATATGTATATATATACACATCTCTATAATGTGCATATATAAAAATGTATATATAAAATATGCATAATTAATATATAATATATATTAAATATATATAATATACATTACATATATAATGTATATATAAATGTTATGTATACATTTCTATATATCATATATGCATATATATGATATATATGTATATATGTGATATATATGATACATATATGATATATAGAGATGTAACTATGTATATAATATATATAGATTTACATAATATGTATGTATATATGTACATATTATACATATATAATATATAGAGATGTAACTATGTATATAATATATATAGATTTATATAATATGTATATATATACATGGCAAGTATATGAAAAATGTTATATATACATATATACATGTATATTATACACATATATAATATATAGAGATGTGTATATAATACATATAGATGTATATAATATATACAGATGGCAAGTTAGTATATGAGAAAATGTCCAATGTCATATGTCACTAGAGAATTGAAAATTAAAAACAATGAGAAAGCACTACACCTAGGCCAAAATCTTAAAACACTGACAATATTAAATGCTGGTGAAAATATGGAACAAAGGGAATCTAATTCATGCCTGCGTGAATACAAAATGGTACAGACACTTTGGAAGACAGTTTATCAGTTTATTACAAAACTAAACATTTAGTCACTGTATAATCACAATCTGACATTCACACTCCTTCATATTTACTCCAGTGAACCAAAAACTATATCCACACAAAAACCTGAAACCAATGTTTACATCCACTTTATCCATAATTACCAAAATTCGGAAGCAACCAGGATGGCCTTTAGTAGGTAAATGGATAAATGGTAGTTCATCCAGACAATGGAATATTATTCAGCAGTAAAAAGAAATAAGGTACCAAACCATGGAAAGACAGAGGAATGTTAAATATATTTAATTTCATTTAGTAACATGCACTCTTGGTGATAGTTTTTTATCACCCCCTTCCCTTTTCCCTTATCTCATCCAAGTCCTGTTGATTAGATCTTTTTAAAGCTCATTGAGAATCATGTTATCCTCCTCTGCTTAAAATTGGAAAAGGGAAGGGGGTGATAAAAAACTATCACCAAGAGTGCATGTTACTAAATGAAAAAAGCCAATCTGAAAAAACTTCACGCTGTATTTCAAAAAAGGCTAAACTATGAAGACAGTAAAAAGATTAATAATTGTCATGGGTTAGTGGGGAGGGAGGATGAAAAGGCAGACTAGAGAGGATTTTTAGAGCTGTGAAACTATTCTGCATGGTACTATAATGGTGGATACATGTCATTATATATTTGTCAAGACCCAAAGAATGTCAAACACCAAGAGTGAACTCTAATGTCAACTACAGACTTTGTGGGGTAATAGGTCAATCTAGGTTCATGGATGTTTAAGAAGTGCACTCGTCTGATATGAGAACTTGATAGTAAAGGGACACAACGCATGTGTAGGGACAGGGAGTTTATGGCAACTCTGTGTACTTTACACTCAATTTTGTAGTGCAACTGAAATTGCTCTTAAAAATAAAGATAGCTAATTAAAACAAACAAGCAAAAAACTCAACTTTGACTCTCAAAATAAAACTTGGTAATACCAATGTTACTCATGCAATCCTACCAAATGAGGAGGTGTTAACATAAAAGATAAATATTCTGTTGTTTAAAGTAGATGGAAAAATTGATACTTCCAACCAAGCAGGAATTCCTAACAATGGAAAAGTTCATGGATAGACATGGGTGGTAGTTTACAGCTGATATTTTTGAAGTTATAACCCGTTTAAATTGGGACATTAAATAAAATGTATTTGGAGGAAAAGAGGTGTGATCTCTCAATCACCTCTAACACATACAAACATCTCCTCCAAAAGTGAATCTATTCATTGCACAAATATTAAGTGGCTACTGTGTATAAGACATTGTACAAGAGCTTCAGAGGATGAATGAGATGTAGAACCTTCTGACAAGGATCATGGAAGCGAACAGGGAAATGTCACGTGTTTAAGAAAAAACATATTTTGTAAGTCTAAATGTAAAGGAAAATAAAGTATATAGTAAAGGAAGCCAATGCTGAAGAAAAACTTCTGTCTGGGAAAGAGCTGGCATATGGACCGAGTCTTAAACGATGAAAAAAAATCACCAGGTGGGAATGGGAGGAGAGGGAAAATTCTACCAGAGGGAACAGCATGAAGTAAAGGGAGTGAGAAAGGGTCCTGTTCAAACGGCTGGAGTTTGGCTGGAATGTGAGGTATGCGAATGAACGGAGGTAGAAACCAGACTGCAGAATTGTAAATGACAGTGTAGACTAGCTTTAATCATCACTGGGGAAGGAGGTTCTGAACAATTTGAAGCAGAGGAGGATAAAGAGAGGATGAGCTTTAAAAAGATCTAATCAACAGGACTTGGATGAGATAAGGGAAAAGAGAAGGGGGTGATAAAAAACTATCACCAAGAGTGCCCAGGAGAATTAATAATGCTTACTTAAAAAAAAAAGTCAGAAAACTCATGTTTAGACTTAAAATGTAAAAGCTACATCCACAATAACATTAACATAGCTGCAATTCTGAGAGGAATGAATATTCCAAAGCCTGATAATCGAGTAACCTAGTATATTATATCATCTTAAGTGAATTATGAGAGTTTATTTTCTGTAACAGAAGTGAACTGTAATTTAAGTAATTTATCATTTTCCAAAGTGTCTTTTAAATGCAGCATATTGGGTGTATCGTACACTGCAATGCTTTCAAAGGAATTTTTTAAAATAAAGCACCACCAACTCCTCTGTATGTGGAACACTGTTAAATTCCAGCTCTGGCTTTGAGCATAATTAAGTACCCATAACACTATAAAACTTTTATTAAATTACGGTGTTGGGAATGAAATGTAAATTTGTCTTCCAATATGATGTTGGCATTTCAACCTTTTTTTTTTTTTCCAGCCTGAATATAATTAATAGTGAAAGTTCAGGGAGTAAGTAAAACTAAAGTATTGGGTGGAATTCAAGGTGTCACATAATCATAAATGTTAGTGTAATTCTATTCTTGGGGTATTCCCCATCTCTCCTCCTCTATCTATATTCTAAATAACCATCATTGATATAGCTGATGATTACAAAACAAACAGTAAGACAAGGTTAAAATGCAAAGCATCATCTATAAATGAGTTTTATCTTTTGTCATAATATATATGGAGGACATAAATGGCACTACCTGTCAATTGTTCATGTTACAAATTATTAAAAAATATACATACTACAAACAGAAGATACTCATTCAAGCTCAAAAGCACAACAGAAATACTGCAACGAGAATAAAGATATCTCCTAACACAGAGAGAGAATAGAGAAATTTACTTACGCTTTAAATGAATTGAAAAAATAAAAATATTTGCCCTTTTATTTGCAGTATGGAAGGGACATGGGCAAAAATCTGAGAATTCTGCTACTCTCAGGGCATGGTTGACTACTTTGAATTAAAAAAAAAAATGTTTTGAGAATGCCCTACCTGAAAAGAGATATCTCCCTGTTAGTAAAGAGAAAACTGCTTTCATTTTATAAAATCCACACTGCCCCAATATAAAAAGTTGCCAATGTAAGTATGCTCAGGGACAATATCTGTCTAGAATATGTGATGAGCAAGCAGAAATTTCTCTCACCTTATCTGGGTCCCCTAGAGATCTGACCCAAAGGGAATGTGGATCGAGTTTTCCATTTTGTTTCACATCAGGGTCTCCTGAGAAGCAAAGGCCTGGAAAACCATAGCCACAATATCCAAGGCATGATTCAAGTTGATGTCCTAGTAAAGGAAATGTATACTCCCAAGCCTTTTTTAATTTTTTTTTCCCAACCCACCATTTACTCCAAATGATAAAATCACAGCCTCAAGGAAAATCACACCTTAAAAAAAATTGTTTGTGTTGGCTGTTCTCTTAGAGAAGTCGAGTTTTCCTGGAAAGTTAACATTCCTTGTCAGAGAGAAAATAAAAATAAATGTGGCACAGGCAAAGATGACATTTGAATCCAAACAAAAGTTTGCCTTTTGCTTTTTTTTTCTTTCCTCCTGATCATACGCTGATGTGCTAAGGAAAACAGTCCCAATATAGCTTCCCATAAGCCCTTTGGAGCGGTTCACACATATAGTCTCTCCCAGGGAGGTTCACATGCAAACCCTTGTCAAAAAAGGAACAAATATGCCATGTGAAAACCGTGCATTGGTTAGAGGAAATGGCTCAACACAGAGGCCACAGGGGAAAAAGTGCCAGTGGCTTATTTATTGAATGATTCAACTTTTTAGACAAGGAAAGATTGAAGTATGTCTCATGAGCTGAAACCACCTTCAGGCTGACAAACTTCCACCTACAGAACTTAAAACCATTACTATATGATACATTACATTCAGAATCTAATTATAAGCATCTTTGCTAACCCCTGGCCAATTATTACTATGACTGGTTATTCCAGTAGCATTAGTCCACCTCCCTTCTTGCATTTACGCTGTACCTGGACAATGTATAATATTCACTAAAAGCAGTGACACTGAACCCTTCAGCATAAAGAACTATGTGGACAGAATATAAGAGGAGCCTCCAATATTCTTGTGTTAAATTCCGAACAGCATTCCCTCTCCACTGGATTCCTGCACCAACCTCAATAACATGTCTTCCAAATGGCAGTATTGCCTTATTCTCATCCATTATCCACATTGTCCACTCTCCTTCTGCTTAAATTCTTTAATGATTCTTCAATGAGTAGACAATGAAATAAAACTCCCTACCATAAGGTTGTTCAAGGTATGGTGCCTGTCTTCTGGAATCTTCTCTCTACCAGCTTACATCCTCAAACTCCATGTCCCAGAGATGGAGGGTTCAAATTTCCCATCTCATTTCGCCTTTGTCTCTGGTTGTTAGCATGCTATCCTCTCAGCCTAAGCACTCTCCCCCTCCATCACAACCCCAATTTGGCTCTCGTGACCTGATAACTTAATTCATCATAAGCATCCTATGCTTCCTATTATTTTTATACCATAGACTGAAATAATTTGTCAATTTTCTTTCTCATTATGAAGACTAACAGCTGCTAAAGACTACCTAGCATAGTATCCGGCACACGGAGAGACTGACAAAAATACTTTGAATAAGTGACTGAAAAACAAGTCATCTAACTCCTTGGTTAAAATCAAATTGTTACGGGGCGCCTGGGTAGCTCGGTGGGTTAAAGCCTCTGCTTTTGGCTCAGGTTGTGATCTCAGGGTCCTGGGATCGAGCCCTGCATCGAGCCCTGCATCGAGCCCCACATCGAGCCCCGCATCGGGCTCTCTGCTCAGCAGGGAGCCTGCTTCTTCCTCTCTCTCTCTGCCTGCCTCTCTGCCTACTGGTGATCTCTCTCTCTCTGTGTCAAATAAATAAATAAAATCTTTAAAAAAAATCAAATTGTTACAAAAACATTCAGTATGTTGAAATCTGAACTTGTGTAGACATGACAAAATTAGAGGTAATTATATGTCCTTGGGCTTGATAAACACTCAATAAATGCTAGTAGCCACAAGTATCATTTATATTACAAAAGCATTTATGTTTTAGGAAGTTCTTCACAAGTCTTACTTCGTTTCTACTGCAAACTCATATAGATTATTACTTAAAATTTGTTAAAATAAGGGAGCCTGTATGGTTCAGTTGGTTAAGCGTACAACTCTTGATTACAACTCAGGTCATGATCTCATGGTTGTGAGATCGAACCCCATGTAGGGCTCCGTGGTAGGCATGGAGCCTGCTTAATATTTTCTTTCCCTTTTCCTTCTGTACTTCCCGCCTTTCCCCTCTCTAAAAAACTAAACAAAACAAAACTTGCTAACATAAATATAATTTGATGTATGTATATTTTTTGCAAAAGCAGCTTTATTAAATGAAGGAAATTTGTAAGGACAAGAGGACTCCCAGTTAACAAATCATATGGTTACATACGATTGTAACAAAAAATAGCTATTATTAAAAGAACTCACTTATAACTCTAGCTATACAGAGAACAGGAAATTTGAGGACAAAAGGCAATAACAAAATCTCCCAAATGCTCTACAAATAACTTAATTTTAGTGATATACATACATGTGGCTTGCATGTCATTTTAATAAAAGTACCTAGAGGGCACTGATTTGCCATATTTTTCCAGATCTGTGTAGCAAGCCCTGCACATGTGTGAGTATTACTTGTGGATAAGCACTATTTACTCTACAAATAAATTACAATGTAGCTTACATTGTTAGGGTCGCATGATAGCCCTATAGCTAAAAAGACTGAAATAACCATGCATTTATCTTGTCACTACAGGTACTTACAGTGTAATTACAAGGTCAACAGTTACTATGTAATTACGTAGTTTCAACATTGTGGTTCTTAAAAAAAAAAAAAGTACACTGTTCTCCCAGTACCTGCTGAGAACGTCTATCTCTGCTCCACCATCCTCACTTGCAAATTTTAAGGAGCCACAAATAAGTTTTAAAGAAAAACAAATCCAAGCATCTTTGTTGGAATAATAGCTGTCTTAGAATGATTATACAATGGTATCACTGAGACCTCAGATATCTTCTGGTCCAATGGACTCGTTTTCTTAGAAGGATTTTTTTTTAACTTCTTATAATTTTTTTATGCTAATTTAGAAAGCAATTCAAGATAAAAAGTACCACAGATAGGAATTTTTGTTTAGCAGCCACAATTTTATAATAGTTGCTTATGTATACATAGTAATGAGATGTGGCACACTTTCAAAAGGGTTGATTTCCGGGCTTAAACTTAAAAGAAAATAGTATTCAATCTTAACTTACAATATAACCCTCCTAAAATTTCATTCTTCTGCAGTTCTGATCCTAAATTCATTTCTGTGGTCGGATTAATACTGGTATCAGATTCGCATATGATTTTGTGGCTGGTCCTGTGTATATGTGGTGTGGCTTTTCCAATGTATGGTGATTCTGAAGTCATGAGTTTCATTAATGCCTTAGAAAACCCTTCAAATTCTTTCCTCAACCCTTTATTCATGGAAGCAGAAGGACACTGCTTTGATAGTCAATATTTGAACAACTCATTCCAAATTTATTATAGGTTACTATCATACAGAGAATAATAAAGAATTTTTTTAATTACTTTAGCTCATAAGAATGGGCTGATAGATATTCCATCAATGTTATGATTCCCTTGGATGGAGAAATGCTAAATGCTAACCCAAACAGATTTTAAAACTATAATTACTCAGTAAACAAGGGAATCATAGCCAAATAATTATTCATGAATACAGATTAAATTCATCTAGATTTTTTTTTAAATTTCTTATTGAATTCTTCTATCTGTAGCAAAGCCACGGAGCAGAGCATCGTCAGAGTGGCATTGCTTCTTCAATATGTTCTACACAAAAAGAGCAAGCTGTACACAGGTTTTCGCTATAGTGTCTTCTTTCTCTCTTCAGTGATGAGACACAGATAAATTATCCAACATTAGTGTGTGTGCATCATATTAAGAGGACGCTTGTTTCTTGATACAGTGATTCTTTGGAAAGTAAAATCCAGACAATCACCGCAAGGAGCATCACCACACAATTAGTTTTCACACCTAAGGACTTAATATAATGAGAAACCACAACGAAGAAAGCACACACTATGGAGACAAATGGGGATAAGTACTGCTCAGAAGAGAATTTCAGGATAGGTGACTGTCAAAATCTCAAGAGAAAAATGTAAACTAGCCTTTTTCTTATCATCTAATAAAACCAAGAAGTTCACTTAAATAGTTCCAGGATTTACCTTCTTAAACCTACTAATACTTGATTTGCATACAAAGAGTTTCTTCTTTTCAATAGTTCTACAACTAATTTGAACTCTTCTTTGTAAGTCTCACATTATAAAATAAGAAAATAAAACAAGGCATCTTGAGGAGATATCAGAGGTAGAAAAACTCAAGGTACAGATGAATACTTGCAGTAAGACGCTTTTATATTAAAAATATAAAAAGATTAAATATATACCAAATTAGGTAGAGAAGCTAAGAGGGGACTTGGGTGGAGGATGAAGGTCAAAGATGACTTTAGTCTTATCTGTGATGTTCCAGTATTATTTACAGGAAAAACACTCAGTTATTAAATATATTATAAATAAGGATATAGAAGAGAATAAATAAATCAAATTGTAATACAGCACTCACAGAGAAAAATAGAGTGTTTGTCTATTAATCTAGAACACAGTTTTCTGCTTTGGTGGCAAGAAGTCTACCAACAGTTTGTTAGAAATCATAGGGCAGACAGAGAGGGCATTTTTCAGCCTGCTTAGTCTAGAGATGCATGGAGAAAACTATAAACAAGAACACTCATACTGACCTTGTAGTTGCTAGAAGTGAGAAAAATGTATATTAGTAGCATACTGACCCATAGGATCTGACCAAGAAATGATTCACCCTGTATTTATTCCACACTTTAAGTAAGCATGCATGTCAATGACTGCTCTCATTCCATTTCTGGTAGTAATTTTCAGTAAGTAAGAAGCACTGTACCTTTAAGTTTTAAATATAAAAAATGACACTGATTAACCTTTAAAATGGTGCCATTTAATCAAAGCAAGTAGATCTTTAATGGGTTTTAAATGGACTAATAAATCACAAGATTTTTTTTCACCACGGAAATAAACGAAATATTTGAGAAAAGAAGTTTCATTATACCTCTTGGAGTGTTTGCGTGTGACAGAATGGGCATGTCAACAGGTGCCTGGAGTCCATATGTGGTTATTCTCCCTGTGACTCCAACTTGGAAGGTGACTGCCTTGCCGTTTTTCTAATCAGTTCTTTATTTGTTACCTTTTGGCTCTGTGTGCCCATGAGCGAGACTTTAAGAGGCAATGCAGATATATTCTAAGGAACTTTGATAAATTTCGTGGCTGGAACTAAGAAAGGTATAGATGACCATCATGTCGAAGACAACTGATCTTTCACTTTGGAAGAAACTGATTAGAGAAGGTGAGTATGTTTTACTTTCTTCACTCATCCCCCAGCCATCACTAATTCTCCCCGGGCACAAATGAAAAACCAAGCAACCATCCTTCTCAGAAAGTAGAGACTGGACTCCTGATGTGCCATCGGTTTTCCTGCTGATGTAACATTCTGTATGTCCCCTATGTTTACATTTCCCTATGGATAAGCAGGTCTGTCTTAGCACTGCAATATATCCTCCACCTGGCTTAGAGTGGCTTCATGCAAATGAGTTGAATGAATGAACTGGGTAAGAAGTGACAGCTTGCTAATGATAGACTAGCTGTGCTTTCCCTTTGGACCAAGTACAAACTCAGGTATAGAAGAACGAGATGCCATCCATAATAAACTGATGTTCAACTCTAAATAGCCATCAAAGGATTGGCTGAAGTGAGTGCCAGGGTTGGACTACAAGCTAGAGGAAGGAACAAGGGAGCGCAGAGAAGTTGCACCTACAGAAGGGAATTTTAAAAATCAGGCAAAAGGTAGGAATAAGAATCCTTCAGCCAGCCTTAATAACAGCTACCACTTTTAAGCACTTAAAATTTGTTAGGGGCTACGCTGATAATTTATAGGCATTATCTTATATAATTCATACAACTCATTAAGTTTTAGATAATTAATGTCACAATTTTATAGAGGAGAAAACTGAAGATCGGAAAGATCTTCAAGGACACACCTGACAAGGTAAGTCAGGATTTATATTCAGAATAATGCACATTTGGAAGGTTCTTCATGTCACTTCTTCCTCATCAAACAAGGCTATATCCATACTGTGTCTGAGGTCTGTAAGTGTGCCTCTCCCCTTTCCTCATTGAAGGCAGTGTCCATCTGTGCCATCGAACACACGGCATCCAGGAATGTTCTCCCCTAACTGGGCCCCTCACCTACAGGTTGAGCCTCTCCCATTCTATCATCTTCTCCCCCATCAGTCTCTAAAATGGCTCAAATCTTCCTCTTCGCCCTAGCCTCATTCCTTAACTCCTGAATTTTCTCTGAATACCAACCACTTTGCACCGAAATCATTGCGTGAGCTCATTTTGCCCTTCGGCTCTCTTGCCTCTGGACTAGATCTCTGCTGCACCATGCCAGGGACTACCTCTGCTGAAGTCACCAGTATTCCATCAATAGACAAAACAGATGGATACTTTTCAACATTCATCTCACCATAACCTGAGGCTTCTGGCTCTAATGCCTGCTCCTTGAAACATGATGCCCTTCTCTTCTGAACTATCAGCCTGCTGGCTCCCCAATCCTTTGCAGGCTTTTTCACCAGTGGTTCTTTCCTTAAATTTCTCAGAAATGGTGGTGGCACTCCGATTCCTTCTTTTCTGTGACTTGTCTAGGCACTATCTGGATGCTCATGAGCTCTCACAGACTTAATATTGTATCAAACGAGGCTTCCCTTACCTCCTTACCATACATATTTCTCATCTGAAAACCAGAGCTGTGGATCCCATTGGGTTTTAGACACAATGACTTCACGGTTACATGCTGTAACCTTAAACTCAACATACTGAAAACAGAGCTCACTGTGTCCTTACCACACTTCATCTCTCTACTTTTCATCTGCATTCCATTAATAGAAGCCCAAGTCCTGGATGTCATAATTGACACTTCAATCTTCATAACAGCCTGTTTTTCCCCTTTCAAACAGTTTCCCAGTCTACCATACTGTTTCTCATAAACCATTTCACTTTGTTGTCACTCAGGACTTTGTCGCTCTTGCCTAGACCAAAAAGATGGTCTACCTCCTTGGACTTCAGTACCATTTCTGCCTTGCACCTTTTAACCACTCCCCTTTTAAATGCTCCTCAGTGTCCCAGCAACAGTATTTCTAAAACACAGATCAGATAATGCTTTCTGTCTGCATAGGCTTTATACCTGTGTAGGATTTGGCTGTTGTCTCCCTCTTTAACCCCATCTCCTATCATATGCACCACTGTACTCATATCTCCTGCATAAATGAACATCCTGAGCAGGCTATAATTTTTCACATTTCTGGATATTTGCATACTCAGTTTTTTCTTTGTCCACCTCAAATGACCTTACTTTCTGCCAGGAAAACACATTTCTCTTCACCATCTCACACAGACATGAATTACCTTCTTTTTTTTAAAAAAAAAATATTTTATTTATTTATTTATTTATTTGTTTGTTTGTTTGTTTGTTTATTTGTTTGTTTGACAGAGACAGAAAGAGTATAAGCAGGGGCAGTGGCAGGGAGAGGGAGAAGCAGGCTCCCGCTTAGCAGGGAGCCCAACTTAGGGCTCAATCCCAGGACCCCGTGATCATGACCTGAGCCAAAGGCAGCTGCTTAACCAACTGAGCCACCCAGTTGATCCAAGAATTACCTTCTTGAAACAGTTTTTGATCTTTCCTAGAGGTAAGCTCCCTTCCCTTGAGTGAATGCCCAAATGGCATGAAGCATCTAGCACTGAGACTTAATACTATATTGTTAGTTTTATTTTTACCTGAGTCTACCTACCTCACTAGACTTTAATGTCAAAAGGTACCTTTTCAATCATTTTGGTATCTCTAGTACATAGCACAAGGCCTACCACACACTAGATGCTTAGTAAATGACTGTCAAACCCAACTTGACATTTGATGGCCTAAAACCTTCAGTTTTAAGCTCAGGCAAATGAACAAGCAACCTCAATTATTTTGAAAATAATCAGTATCCCTTAGAAGCAATTTAGCCATTGAACAAATGAGATTTACTTTGGAGATCAGCAAACTGGAAGTCAGAAATGTATTGTTCCAGAGCTTGCGGTGTCAATGGCCAGCTGTAAGTCCTTGGGCAAATCATTTCATCTCTTCTTTGTTTAAGCATTCCATCTGTAAAGTGAGGTGGACAGGATACTTCATAAACCTCTCTAGCTGTCTAGTATCTGTTTTGCTATATGAGGTCATAACCAACTACATAGGGTGAACATTCAAAGAAAAGGACTGAATTGATCTTTAAAAAAAAAGAAAAAGAAAAATGAAAAAAGCCCTGTTTGTTGTAAACAACCAAAGATATTTGTTGAGTAAAAAGACATAACAAATTACTTCTAACCATCTCCTCAAAAGCATGCATATAACTGAATCTTTTCATACTTAGCTCCAAATAATCCCCATAAAACTGTCCTGGAAAACAGTCATTTGGCTAGGAAATGTGAGGAAATGTAGGTTTTAATAGATGCATCAAAACTTTCTTTTGATGCATCTATTTCATATTTTTCTTTTTCCTCATATTTTCAAATAAAATACACAATTATCATTCACAGCTTTATGTTTCCCCCCGAAATATCACATTTTTCTTTGATTCCACAGATCCTTAATATTTATATGCCTTTCAAGTTGGTATAGTTTACTTAGAAAAAAACATAGCTCAGTCATGTCTATTAAATATTAAGTATTTTGCAGCAAAAGCAGATACAGGTACACAGATGTGTGATCACAGCCTCTAGAGATACAAATATGATGCTTTTCCCCCCATTTGGTTGCAAATGAGGGGAAAAAAAGTGTGCTAAAGGAAAACTTGCTTAAGTAACATGGTGAGCAATAAGGTGGTGTTAAAATAAAATGTGTTTGAAGTTGCATACTACATCCAAAGGAACACCACCATAATTCATAGTGATTAATGTTAATGTCAAAAATATTAAAGAAAGTAATAATGATTTGTATCTTCATGTAATGGGCTATCCTTTCTTTGATCTTTTATTCCCTTTGATCAATGAAATTAACGGACAATAAATTTCAAACCAATAAAGGGAATTCATCTTCACCCAGCACATCGGTCAGCCTGTGGGAATAACTGCCACATGAGGTCAGAGAGACAAATGCTAAGGCTGGTGTTAAAAAAAGATCAGATAATTATATGACCATTAATAACATTTGTCGAGCTGCAAGCTCACGCGCAGATAAGAGTAATCCAGTCATCCTTTTGGGCTCAGACTAATTACCTCTTGGTCACAAAGACACCGCTGGACCAGCACACAGCATGGGTCATTTGCGCACTTTCAGAGGGGAGCTTTACTTCCATTTCAGTGGAGAATGAGGTCAACTGAAGACTTTTAAAAGGCTCTCAAAGCTGAAAAGATTATGGTCCCTTCTCTTCTGTTTGTAATTAAAAAAAAAAAGCCTAAGCCATAAAACCCATAATTTCATGCATGTGCTAAAATTACAATGGTTTTTCCTTTGGTTGCAAAGTTCAAGTAATGTTTTTTGAAGCTGAATTGTTTAAAATATTTTGATGTCCCTCATGCCTTAGGACCCTGAGCACAATCACAGTTTGCCTATTAGGTAATTGAACACTTGGTGGACAAAGTAAAGATGACTTATGCTCACAGCCAAAAATATCAACATATATGTGGTTCTCTTGCTCTACCCAAAGTATCAGATTCAATTTCAGGAACTCTACCTCCCTATGCATTTGTGGCAGCTGTCAATTCTCAAGACCTTCAGTTAGGGCTGGTGTTATCAATTATGGCCTGCTTCAGGTATCTTGCCAACCAAAGGTATCTCATCAGACATCCCTAATGTGTTATTTCCACACCTCTAATGAGATCCATATCTGCACTTACATTAGTGCTCAATGTCAGATAGATGTTGAATATACCTAGGGAGTACATGCACTCAGGGCTGTCTTATCACAACCTCTATGTCAATTGCTAAAGAAATGCATAATGTTTACATGGCTCACACGATTGTTTATTATGTTCTGTTCCCCTCTCATTAAATCCCTGGGGTATCATGGAAAAGAAAAGTCATCTTATTGGTATCTAATAACCTAGGGGTTACTGAAAACTGACCACCATGTTGTTAAATCATTCTATTCGCAGCTCTCAACAGCAGGAATCACGATTTTCCTAATAGACTTATAATATACAGGCACAATTTACTTTCATAAAACTGCAGGGGTATAGCTCTAGTTGGCTTTGGTGTGACAAAATTCATGATCATCAATTATTTATTTCAAAGACTCATTAAAGCTCAATGTATTTATAGCCACCTAACTGCAGGAAAGCAGGATTAGAAACTATCAGTGGGGGAAATATTATTCATATAATTTTTAACATGTATTAAAATACACTGTATAGAAACGTATTTTTTCCCTCCACAGTGTAGGTCATTTAGTCCTCTACAAGAAAAATTAGTTGATAGAGATGAAGATTTTTTCAGAAGTGGATGCAGACATGAAGATTATGAGGAAACATTTACGGTCTCAGATATTTCCCTTAGGTACATGCTGATGTTTCCCCTCATAGGAACTCTGGCATTTCACCTCTATTCTGACAACTCTTTTATTGGCTTCTGTGTTCTTGACCCTAATTTCACAAGTTGACAGCTATTTATTATTTTAGTTTAGCATTTAGACTTATGAGGCCATGTATCTGACCTGGGAACTTCAACTTCAGCCTTTTACCAGCCCACTTCAAGCTTGCTCAAATTATTAATCTCACCTTTAAGATTCACATCAAGGCTCACCCTCCAAAAACCATCACTGATCCCTGACTTTGGCAGAAGAGAGACCTGAGATGGTAATATAAGTTAGGGACAGTTAGCATTTAAAACTATAAGAAAACTTGAAATCACTCCAGTAGTGGGTTCAAGAAGAACGGTATGAGAAGAATGGTGAGTACAGTCTTATAAAGTTCTGCTATAAAACAGATAAATGGGTGTGGGGGGTGGATTTAGCAAGGCAGGAGTATAAGATACAGAGAGTTTGGGTTTTTTAATAATGAAAGTAATAGCATGTTGGCATGTTTGAAAATACTCTTGGATGAATAAATGAATCCTGTAAGTCCTATTTCTGCTTCCAGAGAGAAGGCTCTGTCTTTATGCTTACAGATGAACTCCTATTATAAACAGAAGATGAAGAAGATTATTAGAGTCTCAATTTGGAGACTAAACCCCCAGAGACATGCAAAATGCAACCATGCCTTCAAACATGACTGCCCTCAGGATGTATGATGGTAAAGCATTAACTGAGGAGGTAAGTACATGTGCTTTTCTCTTATGGTAATGAAAGATTAATTTCTTTATTTAAAAAATTCATGTCAAAACCCTTACTTATTCTGATTACAGATATGCTTATAACTTTGGAAAAATAAGTCTTTAAAGTGAAACCGATGGTGACATTGACCTAAGGCTTTCCACATCATACATGCACAGATGGTTTTGGTAGCACCAATCAAAATTTGATATTGCTTCAATCTTCTATTTTTGTAACTGACATTATATTCATCTTCTGTTTTGTTTCCACTTGCTACCACAACCAGAAAAACCAGCTGTACGACGACGGTGGTTTGGGCGGTAGCCATATTGGTCTTAAGTGAACACATACCTTACTACCAGTGCTATTTCTGTGAGCATAGTTGCCTAACCTGCTAATTATAGCTAATTAGCTAACCTGCAGAGCAATGATGGCCTGAGGTTCCCCCAGCCAGTGCTTCTTTGATTCACCCTATCAACACCTAAAATTTCAGCACTGGCAAGGAAGCCCAGAGTATGAAATCCAAGATTCTTCCCATTTCAGGGGTCCTCTCCAACACCCCCTGTATATAGCTAGTTAGTATCTGCTTGCAAACATCTAGAGAGGGGAGCTCTCTCTCTCACAGGAACACCTAGTTCCAGTATTTAAAAACAGCTCTTTAAGAGGCAGGGCTGGGGCGGGGGGGGCGCTATGGGGGAGAATGAAACAAAATGAGACTGGAGTGGGAGACAAATCACAGGACACTCTTAATCTCAGGAAACAAACTGAGAGTTGCTGGAGAGCAGGGAAGAGGGATAGGGTGGCTGGGTTATGGATATTGAGGAGGGTATGTGCTATGGTGAGTGCTATGAATTGTCTAAGAGTGATGATTCACAGACCTGTACTCCTGAAACAAATAATGCATTATATGTTAAGAGAAAAAAAAAAAGAATGTGTATAGATTAAATCTGTTTCCTTTTTTATCAATAAAATAAAATAAAAACAGCTCTGTACATTTCAAAGTTGTAATTTAGATTAGTATATAATCTCTCTCCCTGAAACGCTCCTTGTTTGGTCTGTGAAGACATTAAGAAATAGAATCCTTCGACCATATGAAGACACATACCAAATTCTTTTTATAGCTTTCATTTTTACAGGCTAAATGCATGCCTTGCCCCTATATCTGTTCTTCAAAAGGCAAGGGTCTCAGATCTTTTATCATCCTGTTACGTTCTCTTGATGTTTACATCTCCTACTGAATTTCTCCACAGCCAGATCTGGGCTTCATTTCCACAGCAAAAGAGACAAAAAGCAGATACCAAATAAAGCCTGAGAATGCCAACCCCAAGGAGATTCTAAGCTGTTTTACTGAAAGCAAGTCTCATCAGTAAGTTTATAGTCTTAGTAATCTCCAAAAACAAAAAGGTAAGTGTCAGGTTGAAAGGCAAAAGAATACTGACCTTGACTACCACCTCCAGTCACACCCATTCTTATAGGGATGGCTTTTCTCATTCCTTTAAGAAGTATCTAACCCGACCCCATGGCTTCTCTAATCACTCCCAAATAATGAAAGTACTTAAGTTACCTTAGTTAACAAAAATGCTCTTCTTCCATAATTAAAATGTCTAGTCTAATCACTAGTTGAAACAATTTCATTTAAAGTTCATTTAATCATTCCCTCTGTCCTCCCTACTTCAAGCCCAAATGCCATGTTCATGGAGAAGAGCTAGGATGCCCTGCATTTCTGTTTACCATGCTGTTTCTCCTCACTCCTACCTCCTCTGCCCAGATTTCTGATCCTTCCAGGGTTGGAGCAGGGAAGCAGAGAAGGGCACAAGTTACAGGGAATAAAAGAGCTTACTTGATGAGCCCTTTTTTAAAACAGAAAACAAAAGCCCAGCATAAATTTAGTTGTATAGGCATCGGTTAGAGGACGTGGTTTTCACTAAGGATTATATTCAAAAACTTTCTCTTGG
>CM053607.1:47374769-47406542 GCA_028646535.1 Procyon lotor | reverse complement strand
AAAAAAAAAAAAAAAGCAAAATCACTAGTATTGAATATAGCCCTTAGTCATAGGAGATACGAACTTTATGAGCAACCCAGCATGTAGAGAATGAGGTTTACTTTGCCAGCCACCCACTCCTTTAGAGGGCAGTAGTATTCAAAAGTAGTATTCAAAGGACTTAGAGTCCTTTGGTCATGAAAAATGTCTGAAGCTCAACTGCTCATGGACTTCCTCCTACACCTGCTGCCATTCTGAGGACCTCTCAACAAGACCCCTCAGGGATGTAAATGTCTCCACTAGCTCCTGTAGGTATCATGCTCCTCCATCTTCATCTCATAGTGCATCTTCAGTCTCTTTCTCCTGTGACTGTCTTGTCTTCCAAGAGGCTTCTTTTGGGGAGGTTTCTCCCACAAAGCCCATAGGGGACACCTACACATCTTTTCCTTCAATAGACTCTGGGAGCACAGGCCATTAATAAAGTCATCCCTCTTCTTGTTCCCTAATTTTAGCCATGTTCTCTCATTTCCTCTCCCCTAGCAATAGTCCCACCACCATACATTGCTTTGGAGATAGCAGAGTCAATCACTTTCTGAAGACCAGCTCCATGGGCTTCTGGGGAAAGGCCTACCTCTCATCCCTTCACAGACCCTGAAAGCCCCTCCACGAATTCTCACCCTCCATGTCCAGCTCTTCCATCAACCTCTCCAGCCATTTTGATAGAAAGGATGGTAGTCATTTCTGGGTGGCGAAACTGGTTCTGAGGCACTTCTTTTGCAAATTTTGTTTTATTGGGCTAGGACCCTATAATGGAGTGGGAGTAAATGGTGCCTAACTTGGAAAGGGGACAGCCAGAGTCCCAATGTAATTTCCAACAAACTGGAAATAACGGGCAATGAAGCCAAAAAACATTGTTCTTATTTTAAATATATTTTAAAAAGTGTCCAAGTGAAGATCTTAAAAACAAAAAGCTCCAAATCACAGAATTTAGTAAAACAATGGTAATATATAGAAGTGATTTATAGAACCTGAGATCAGTCAACAAAATTTTTCTCTTGAAATGATCACTTAAATTCCTCAATTAATCAAACTATTATAAACTTAAGTCAAAATCTTGAAAGTTGTAATACTGAGGGGTTGCTTTTTTGGGATGCCTAGGAAGCTCAGTCATTAAGCATCTGCCTTTGGCTTGGGTCATGATCCTGGGGTTCTGGGATCAAGTCCCCATCAGGCTCCCTACTTGGTGGGAAGCCTGCTTCTCCCTCTCCCACTCCCTCTGCTTGTGTTTCCTCTCCAGGTCTCTCTCTCTCTCTCTCTCTCTCTGTCAATTAAATAAATAAAATCTTAAAAAAAAAAAAAAACACTAAGGGGTTGCTCTTTTAACGAGAGGAAAATGGCAAAGTCTGCAAAGTGGTTAGCTAAAATCTTCCTCAAAATGCACTGCAAAATGTCCTTACAAGAACTGAAGAAAACAATAAGTCTTTAAATGTATTTCTTTGCACCGATTTTTTTTTTTTTTACATAGAAACTAAGGTTTCATAAATCTGGTTTCCAAACCAGTTCAGATCATGGGAGAGATATTTTGTTGAAAATGAAATAGAGAATCCTAAAGTAAAATAGAATTTAAATAGCAAAGCACATTCAGTGTGGGAGGGTCTGCCGGGTCTCACTTCACATCTTCATTAATGGTCCAGGCCAGAGAAATAAACAGCAAGTTAATTAAACCTACAGGTAGTACTAAATCAGTATGAGGGGCAAAGACTGGTGAGAGATAATAAGAAGATTTTAGAGGTTAGGAACAAAGCAGCAAATAAAAAAAGAATTTGAGAAAGTGCATATATTTAACAGAATAATGCCCCTGGAAAACAGGATAGCTGAAACCATATTCAACTGATTATGTAAGCAATTAAATAAATCCTAGTTTCAGTGCCTCTGGAAAATAATCACCAACATCATTTGGCCTTCCAACTCAGATTTATAAAGTAATACTAGGGGGAGAAGAACATCAGAAAGAGATCTCAATTCTGGAAAAAACATACATATTTCTGTCTAAGTGTAACATAAGAATTCAAAACAAGGATGTTTCATTGATATAATTTGAGAACCCATGATACAACTTAGAGAAGAAAGTAATATTACCATTTGAAATAATAATTGTTTTATTGGTCTACAGAGTAGAAAAATTAAGAGTTTGAAGAGTACGATTTGTTTATAAGTTAACCATCTTGAAATGCTTAATAATTACTCAAAACAAAGCAAATGAGTCACAACAAGGACGAAATAAGGCATGTCATAGTCCAGACCCCAGGTACCTGTTGAGCTTTATCTCTTTCCAATCTTATTTATGTGATCCTTAAAACAGACCTCCAGGCTTGGGCCTACATGGCCTTGTACTTGCTCATCCCTTACCCTACAATACTACTTCACTCAGGTCTTCTTTGGCTAGTGTCAGGTCAAATATCCCCTCCACAGAGAGCCTTCTCTGACCATCATACTTCAAGTTGATCTTCCTACCAAGTCAGAACCTCATTGTCACTTTGCTTAATTTTCTTTGCAGGACTTACCACTATCTATAACTACCCTATAGTCAATTCACTGTGCTTGCTTCCTTTCTGTCTGACCTCTTCTTCCCCTTGAATATAAGCCCTATGATGGCAGCATCCTCGTCTCCTTCAGTACTGTGACCTCGAAAATAGCTTCTCCCATCCATGATCACTGAAAAAATGAATATATATAACCTGGCCGATAGGTTGTAGGTTGTAAAAATACTACCAAGAGTAGAAGAAAGTAGATGTGACAGAGAAAAGGGTGGTAGATGACATCATTATCGATGTGTCCCAGCAAGGAATCTGAATTTAGATTAAAGTTTTAAATAGGCAGATGCATTAAAACAAATTCTTCAGCGTGGTTAAATTGCCAACTCTGTAATTACACATTTGGACATGTTAGGCCTCAAATAATGAAATTTTGAGGATCACTCATCTAATAGCATCCAACCAATGTGTATATTTACTCATGAAAATTCATATGAAGTTAACTGCCATGTAGTTACTTCCAGTTTTCTTTTTTTTCCAATAGAGTGGAATTAATGTGTGCAACCTAATGAAATATGCTGCAATTAAAGAACTACTATGCATAGTAATATCTCTGCATGTATATGTTTCAAATAAAGTAGAGTCTGTGGTGACATTTCAGGAATAGAAAGAATGAAAAACAAAATTAAATTGCTATTAGATTTCAAATTATAGCTAGATACCTGAATACAAAGTCAATCTATGAAAAACTGATTGTTTAATGTCCTCCCACCCAGCCTAAACATTATAAAATGGATGTAGGTTTGTTGTATATTCATTAGGAAATCTAACTTGGCCCACACACGAAGAAATGTAAAAGCACTTTCATTTATAACAGAATATCACTAACAAAAAAGTTTTTAACCTACTCTAAAAGAATACTTTCCCCTTCGAGGAGGAATTTTGGAGTCTTAGAAGGGAATACTAATTCCTCCTGCATCAAGGGTCTCTGTGACCCTATAATGTGTCTAGAGTAGCCAACCTCAAATCATGAAAGCAGAGGAAATAGCCAACCCACGGCTTTCAGCCTCAAATGGCTCAGAAATTATCAACACAGTTAAAGAGTCTCTTGGAACAAATACTGGAGGAAAATAATAACAACAATTCAAACTCATTTTCCTAAACCACTGGTGTAAAATAATTTCACTTTAAAAGTAATATCACACCTGCCTCTCTCTCCACTATCTTTTCTCCCCTAAGGTCAGAAGGATTTCCATGTTGGGATATCATCCCAGGACAATCAACTATCTCACCTCCTAATTTAAACACATCTACATAAAATGAACCTCTGAAAGGATGAACTAGTTTTTGCTGCTGAACCCTCAAGATTGAGTGAGGCAGCAAGAGTCATTGGTAGTGTGTTGGGGGCATCAGGGATGGTCTGAGGAGGAGGAAACCATACAGAAATATCCAACACCATTTTCCTATTTCCTGGTTTAGACAGTCAAAAACTTCTCTAGATTTCCCCATGGAAATTAGAGCTGGTTTCGCTCACTTTCCTGCACCTCTCCCTAAGAAGCATAATGCTTTTACCTGTAGTAGCCAACTCCAGTATCCCATTTTATCAAGGGGCTACTTTCAGACATGAGTAAGTATCTATTTTCATTATAATCTTGAGGATTTAGGAGAGTTAAGATACATGTACAATCAGAAAGACATGCATATAAACTTAAGAAATACACATGAAAAAAGATTCATCCAAGAGATTTTCCTCGTTTCCTTCAATTTTTGTTTTATTTAAAGTGGAAAAATCATTAAAGAAAACTGTAAATTCTGCAACATGATATAGAAATGTTATGTTACAGTACCCTTATTATATCAAAAAACCCTGAACACCATACCCAGCCCTAAAATATGTATGGAATTACACATGTTGAATGACAGTGAGGTGTTTACAGTGTGTCTACTTATATTTGCTAGAAACAAAAATGTTTCTCCCAATGAGTATCAATGTTATCCAGAATAATATGGCTAAGTTATTCATGTTCCCATGCTTATCTTTTTTCCAATGATGCAATTTTAAAAGTTTCACTGTCATCTCTTTTAGTATTAGGAACAAAAAGTCCATAATATATTTTCATATAAAAGACAGGAAGAGAAACTATAAAATCACTGTAAAACAAACTAAAACTGACTAGCTGGCTTTCATTTCTTAAACATACCTTCAACAAAAGTAAATATCAAGTAAAATCACAAGCATCTTTCAAAGGTTACTCATCAGTGTTGAAGACAACAATCAGCTTGTCATAATTAGCTTATCAGTAGAAGGGGGAACATTAGAGACAACACCATGTCCAAATCTACAGCTTAAAAGATGAAGCTCAAGTGGATGAAAATTGATGTTGGACCAAACTGCATTATTCTATTCACCTTGTTCTAGAAGTCAAATACGCAGAACATGTGTACATCAGCAATGTTGTGTATTAGTTCTGTTTTATTGGACTGAATGTATTATTTCATGAAGTGAACTTTCCCCCACAAAGTAGCAAGAATAAAGAGACGTGAATTATATATGTGCTTCACCACAATATACTATTGACTTTAAGTTTAATGCTGTCCCTGCAAATATTACTAACCTGTACCCTAGTCCTTTGATCTAACACTTGTCAGTCAGGAATGTGACACTGAGAAAATTATTTCAGCAAGCAAGCCTATATGTTTTCTACTTTTAACTTCTTTTTTTTTTTTTTTAAAGATTTTATTTATTTGACAGCGAGAAACACAGCGAGAGAGGGAACAGTAGCAGGGGGAATGGTAGCGGGAGAAGCAGGCTTCCCGCAGAGCGGAGAGCCCGATGCGGGGCTCGATCCCAGGCCCCTGGGATCTGACCTGGGCCGAAGGCAGCCGCTTAACGACTGAGCCACCCAGGCGCCCCTCTACTTTTAACTTCTATCTCTCACTGAAGTTTTCCCATTGCCTTGCCTACACAAACCTACTTGGTATTGCTTCCAGTAATTACCCCTCAATTTTTGGAGCTGAAAAATAAAGGAATTCAGGTGAGAATTTTATCTATAGGAGCCGTGTATTCACCACAGAGACTTTAAAAAATAGATATAGGATGGCAGGAAATAAAGGTGATAAAATCCTTCAGCTGAGTTAGAAACAAAGTATGTAAATAGCTTTGTAATACCCCACAATTTCTACAAATATGAAATGCAAAAGGAAAAACAAGAGCAGAGGAACCACAGCTTCAATGCAGATGAACTTGCTGGCCTGGAGTGAGGAAGGGAGTTGGGAGAGAGAGAGGAATCCAATTCGACTTTTCATTCCATGATTGAGGAATTGTTCTCT
Source organism: Procyon lotor (assembly GCA_028646535.1). NCBI lineage: Eukaryota > Metazoa > Chordata > Mammalia > Carnivora > Procyonidae > Procyon > Procyon lotor. The sequence continues at coordinate 47,400,699 of CM053607.1, read as the reverse complement.
TGGCCAACTATTTATTAAAAATCCTTACCCAGTCTGCTTATAAACAATTTGAGAACTCATACACTACAATATTCATAGCCGTGTTCAAGAAATAACCCTCTGAGCTGACTTTATTATGAGCTATAAAAAGTGCTAGCTAATAAAACACAAGGGCATTAAGTTGATTTCCAAGACTTTACTTTCTAGGCTTCTCACCCGCTTAACAAAATCTCTCCTACTAACGATCAGAACTATTTTGTGATCCACTCTTGGCAATATAGAAACCCAAAAGCAAAGGCAGCAAAAATATATCCCATGGAATCCTAAAGATATTATTCAACCTGAATTCTAATGTGAGACTTGCAAATTGTGCCACTAAGCATCTCTATTGTGGCTTATTTGTTGTCAATTACACGCATGCAGTTTTTTGGTGGTTTTACCCTTGGGTTTGTATGCTACAAAAGCTCATAAAATTCTTGAAATTAGCTATACCTGTAATCTTATAATATTCCCCAGACTGTGAATAAAATTGTACTTACTCACTTAAAATTAATATCCTTTTCTTAATTCTCTGTGGAATTCTGACAAAACATTGAATTTAATGTTCACATACCTAGCTGTTTTAATCCAGCAATCATGGCTATCTATCTTCTAACTATGGCAAAGCAAGATTAGAAAATGTCCTGCTGCTCACAGCCTGAACCTATGAAATGAACCTGTATGGAGGTCATTTTAGCAGGAAGAGTAACTGAACAATTCACAAAGCATTTAAAGAATTCAAAATAAGAATTCAACAGAATAAAAAGAGAGAAGGGGAGGAAGAGCTCTTTCCAAGCCTAACAAGCCATTCATTTTATTCTTAAGTTTAAATATATATATATATATACATATATATATACACACACACATATATATATATGTATATATATATATGAGGTTGTTCTATTTTGGAATCAACTACTGACTCAAGCGCTCAGATGACTGCATGTTTACTAACTTAAGTAATGTTATGTGGGAATGCAGCCTTGCCATTTTTCAAGGAAAGCCAAAATAGCTACAATTTTTTTTTAAATATGAAACTTCTAACATTAAAATTCTCTTTACCTTCGGCTTAAGTGAAAGCTAGCCTAAATTGCATATTAAACTGAAAAACAAATAGTCTCTGCTACTTGCAGTGAATGTTTACAGGAGGTAGATATCTTGGATCCTGGACATAAGCATGATTCTGTAGGATGAGCCTCTTAGAAATATCTGCCCTTTGTCCAGGTCTCACTTTTCCTACTTTTGCAGTGAAGCTTTCATTAGACAGCCACTTGAAAGACCTGGATCACATGTAAACTCTACAGGTTCCCGGGTCCCATTCCAGTTCTACTGAATCAAAACTGTCAGAAGTAATGCTAAAGGAGCTCCTGAGGCAAGGTGTGGAGGTGGTTAGGCAGACAACAAGGTGACCCTGGATTAAGGCCCTTCGGCTCTAAGGAGCTGTAACATTCCAAGGAGCCCTTGCAGGAAGTAATGTCCTGGGCAGCAGGAATGAAGGGGTAAGGAGTGGTAAATAAAGGGTGCCTGGTGGACATCCACAATGTTTAAACAGGACAGGGATGACACCTCTTTGTATAATCTCCTTCATTTCCCTTCTCAGGACTCTCCTACCCCCTGCTGGTTCTACCCAGAATTTCTCACTTCCCTGCTATGTTCCTGTTACTATAGAGACAGAAACCAGAAAAAGCAGCAATGATGCAAACACCAGAGCTGGCTCCTGAGAGTGAGGAAAGAAGGAGAAAGGTCAGAACAGAGAGGCCAGTAAATGGGAGTTAAGAAGAAAACAACAAATCCTCATAGGCCAGAGTCCACAAACGCATATGTCTTACAGGGTCTAGGCAAGTAATAAAAATGAAGCTGGGTAAATGGAAAAGAGGGTGGGGGGTGGGAGGTAGGAGCATGTGACCCATCCAGGAGAACTGCCGGCCAATTGCAGTTATATGGCAATAATAGTCAGGGGCTGCCATATCTACCCCCCTTTTTTTTTTTTCAAGAAAAGCCAAAAATCTCAATTTTATCTGAAACTCTTAACATTTACGTTTTTGTAACTAATTAGGATATATATATATATATTTATCCACCAACCAAACTCGCCCCCAGCCTGCATCACTACCCAAGGAGATATGTGAACTGTAAGAAGGCGACCAGTGAAGAAGAAAAGAGCCCAGGAATAAAAAAACATGATGTACAAGGGCTGAAAAGGAACTCTTAAACAAAGGACTGGGGAATTTTAAAGATTAGCCAGGAAAAATGGTCGGTCCCTGACAATCACAGATTTGACATGTTTGTTTTCAAGAAATCACTATTTTGCCCAAATCAGAAGAACACCCATGTGGCTGTTAGTAATTCTGCCTTGGTAAGGATTTGGAGCAATAGCTGTAGGGCTGCTCCCACGAATCAGTTATTCAGGTAATTAGCAAGGTCCAGTCAGGACCCCCAGAGCACCCACTGCATATTTCTTATAAATGGAAACTACTTTATGAACTGAAGAAAATGTTTCATTTTTTTTCCACCAGTGGAATACGGTTGTGAAAATAATAAAGTAACATTCACTCATGACCAAGTGTTGAGTGTGCAAGGGTTGTGAGCAGTAGACAAATGTGAGCCAGTATTAACATCCTAATCATCCCTAACAAGTCCAGGAGGAAAGTATTAATGTAATCTTGATTTTGGAGATGGGGAACAGATTTAGAGAGTTATACTAGGAAGCAATGGGTCAGGTTTGGGAGCATCTAATCACTAGTCCACACTACTAGTGCTAAGTGTGGAGTGCAGCAGAGGTATCCAACATGCTGGAGATGGTAAGCTACTCCTCTTCTACCCTTCCAAAATGTTTCAGATAAATCAAAGCATTGATGATATTGTATCAATTGACCCACTGGAGCACAAAAGAGACTGCTTAAAAATTCTAGTTGCCCTTATGATACTTTATGAAGAAAATGATATGCTTGCTGTATTTTGACCGTGAGAATTCTCAAGGCCAAGGGTTTGTACTATTAGATGGGAAATCAGGGAAGTACAAAGTACTTCAGCTCAGGATCCTACACTGGGAGTGACAAAGCAACAAATAGACGTATTCATTGAGGAGCTCTCTTATGATCGTAAATATAAGCCATACAACTAAAATGACCTGGCTTGTGTGGATAAGAAGACTAATATGAAATGCAGTTCTTCTTAATTGATGAGAGTAGACTGCTGAGTTATGATTTTTCATGTCTTGCTATTAAAAATTTCAAATAATATTTTTCAAAGCTTCACTGATTACATGGAAAACCCCAATACAATGCAAACACAGACTCAAAGAATTTTAGACCTGAAAGGGTCCTTATAAATAATTTTGTACAATTCTCTCATCTAATAAGTTAGGAAATTTAGATCCAGAAAGTATGACAATATAAGGCTCAAATAACATTGCCTCATTAGTGGTAGAGCTGAGACAGGCTGGAACAGATACTATTGACCACCTTCATAAATAAAGCCAACCTTTGTTGGCTTTATTTATGATAAATAATTATCATATGTGATAATTGTGATTAGATGCTCCCATCTAAAGCATAACCTAAAGTCTTTTGTTACTTTAATAAAGTGGACCCACTGAATTTGATTTCACTTTCAAAGGAAAAAATACATGAAAGAAAAAGTTAATAAATATGATGACTTGCTAAATCCATTTGATACACACACACACATACACACACACACACACACACACACACACACACACATATAATTTGACAGTTGGACAGATCTAACCTATTGAGTTCTTAGACATAAGAAAAAGAAAAATGAAACATCTGCCTACAAAATTTGGCAAAAGAAATTTAGAAAAGAAGTAAGAATCAAATAATGTAAAATCAAAGGGATACATCTTTTCACTTAGATTGGTAGCATAAAAACATGATAAAACACATTGTTGGTGAAGACACAGGCCAACTGACACAAACCATACAGTTGGTAATACTCTGGAGAGAATTTTCACAATGTGTATCAAACTATATAATGTGTATGCAAACCTTCAGATTAATTAATTCCAATACTAGGAATCCATTTTTAAGAAAACAATTTCAGAGTTCTTCAAAAGTATGTGAATAAAGATTTTCATTTTAATGTGTCTACTAAGAAATTAGAAATTCAAATGTCGCATTAGTAAAATAAGTTATATTGTATTTATCCTAGGACATTCTTATAACAGCATGAAAAAAATTACATTGTTCTATATTCATGGGCATGATGGTAAGTTCTTAAAGCTGAGAGGGCAAAAAAAAAAATGCTTAAAATAAAGGGAATTACCATTCAATAGGTACAGTTTTGGTTTGTGATTTCTGGAGATGTATGATAGTTGCACATCAGTGTGAATGTACTTAAAACCATGGAACTGAATACTTAAAAATGGTTACAATGGCAAACTTTATGTATATTTTACCATAATAAAAAAATGCTAAAAAATGCTTAAAATATAAATACATGATGCCTTTTATATAAAATTTCATATGGTATGAATAAAGAGATGTTTGGGACAATATGCACCAAAATATTAATATTGATAATTTTTGGATATAAGATTTTGAATATGTACCTTCTTCTCTATGTGTTCTTGAATTATTTAAATCAAATTTAAATGACCATGCATTGTAATCAGGAAAAAAATAATAAATATATTTTGATTTTGGATTTTTTTCTACATTAAAAGTACTTTAAAAATATACACACACACACACACACACAACAAAAAGGGACACAAGATGATCTATACCAGTACCATAAGTTTTCTACCTAACTTCTAATATTTACCATTTTTTAAAAAGTAAGCAGAATTTCCTATGATCCTAACATAATTTTGTATCTAAAGTAAGTGCTAATAGAGATCTAAGCACCTCCAGGACTTTACTGAGAGGATATTTGAATTCAAATAGAGATTTCACTACTATCTAATGGGTAAACTAGACTTTGCCAGTGAACATTCCCTAGGTCTCATTTTCTAAGGCATTAAATGAGAAATGTGAGCTTGATGACCTTTGAAGGCATTTCTATCTCAAAAACAAAAAACAAAAAACCTCCAAACCCAAAAATACAAAATAATTCCTTAGTAATTCATATCCCCTCAAAACATCCCTCGATCCCTGTCTGAATGCAACTCTGGATTATTGAGGATAAAGTCATATTTCAAAGTTCCTAAATGGAGCTATGGACATTTGAAATTCTTCCAGAAGTCCTTGAAGAGACCCTTAAGAACTAAACAACATATAAACTCCTTCCTACTTGGGTAGTCTCATTCCAATGATAAAAATTGAAAAGTGATATCAGTTCTTCTGCTTCCTGAGGGCTTTGTGAGGGTCTTAGATATAATCACACCATCACAAAAATGTTGACTAATATAAAAAAATCATCTGCGGGCTCTGCTTCAAGTAGCTCATTCACTATGTTGCCGCCATTCTCCAAAAAATCTCGTTTAGAACATGGCTTGTACTTTAAGCTTGAAGATCACTTAGTGTAGGGTTTTACTGAAAGTGGAAGCTTTCACCAGCACACATTTGTAGGGCAAAAGACACACATTTCAGGACATCCACATTATCTCATTTCAAATACAGCACTCAAGTCCTACCCCCAAAAATCAACAGGAAATATTGGGAATCAGAAGAAAATGATCTAATGTTTGTGTATATTAATGACTCTACCTACTTTTGGAGGACCAGCAAGGGTGTGGAGCTGAAGAGAGCAGACCTGACAGTGAAAGAGACCAGAAGTCATAAATTCATTAGCATACGCTGGCCAGGGAGATAATGGTGACAGATACAATAAAATCACAAGTATAAGAGTGATGATAAACAGCAATGGACATTCAGCTTTGGAGTCAGAAACATGAGAAAGCATGGCAGAGACTGTGGACAACTGAAGAATGCATGCTTAAGGAGAAAGCTTCAGCTTGACTCAGCAGATAATCATCATGCACAAATGCAAGTTTTGTGTTGTCAATAGTTTGTTTTTTCATGAGAAGCTGCAAATGTAAGTTCTAAACAAATCTGATTGATTCTTAATACGTTTCAATACTACACAGACCAATGTTGCATTGGGCAAAATAAAACAGGGTTGTGGGTCAGATTTGGCTTCTGGGCTACTATCAGTGGGTAACCACTCAGATAAAGAATACACAACCCGGTAGGAAATTATATTCAAGTCAGTGACAAAAGTAAAGTATCTTCAAATATATAGTAATAAATGTACATCAACTTATTTGGTTGGGGGTTTCATGGACAAAATGACAGTGAAGAAAAAGATGGAAAAGCGGGATGGGGATTAAGGAAATTTAGAAAGATGAATATAACCAAAGGTGATGAAAGTCTTTGTCTTTTATATTATTATTATTATTTTTACTATAAAGATTTAACAGAGTTGAAGGATTAAGTGTGAGATAAGTGGAGTGCTATGAAGGAGAAGAAACACCTAACTGAAAGTCTATCATTTGTCAGGCACCATACTCAATACTTTGCCTATGTTTTCATATTTAATTCTAGTAAAACTATGGCAACAATGCTATTCTTCCTTTGTAGATGTGACAATGAGGGTTGGCAGACATTACCAATCTATAATCCCACAGCACATAGCTGGGATGGAATCCCAATAATGTATGACTACAAAACCAAGTTTTTTACCCAAGACTATACCATGCTGGAAAGTAAACTAAATTTATAGTCTAGAGCTTCACTGTTCAATAGGGTAGTCAACAGCCATATATGGCTCCTGAACACATAAAATGTATCTAATGGGACTAAGGAATTTAGCTTTCAATTTTATTTTTTAATGTTTACAATTAAATTTTTTAAAATGATACTAAATTCAGTTATTAGAAAACTTTTAAGTATGTGATGAACACCTTGGGTTTGGGAATCTAGTTTTTCTTTCTTTCTTTTTTTTTTTTTAAGATTTTATTTATTTATTCATGAGAGACAGAGAGATAGGCAGAGGGAGAAGCAGGTTCCCTGCTGAGCAGATTCCTCGCTGAGCATCCCTGATGATGGACTCCGTCTCTGGACCCCAGCATCATGACCTGAGCCAAAGGCAGACAGGCACCTGAGCCCCCCAGGTCCCCGGGAATCTAGTTTTTAAACGATAAACTTTATAAACAGCAAGTATAAGTCAAGTTTCTGATGAATTTTTGCCGTCAGAATTGACAGGTACTTGAAGTGTAAAATACAGACAGGATTCCAAAGACTTAACCTATTTCTTAATTTTTGTATTGACTACATACTGCCATGGGGATACCTCAGACATACAGGGTCAAATGAATATATTATTAAAATTAACTTTAGTTGGCTTTTTGTTTTAACTTTTTTATAATGGTCTGCTAGAATATATGTAGCATCTCTTATAGTTCTGTTGGACTGCATGGGCCTAGATCAATGTTTCTCAACCTTAGCTGTATATAAGAATCAACTGTAAGCTGGATAAAAATTATTACTGTCCAGTCTGACTAGATTAGTTTAGACTGGAACCTACACACTCATATTTTCAAACATGTCTCAGTGATTCTAATGTGCAGCCAGGATTGAGGTGTCATGCTAAACTGATCAAACTTCATTGCACAGACAATGGGAAGATGCTGAAAGACTTTTTTAAGAGACATGGCAGATCTTCTTTGTCCATTCATCTTCTTTATCCATTCAGATATCTAGGCTCTTTCTATTGTTTGGATAAAGAATACGTGGGATACACACACACACACACACACACACACACACACACACACACACACACACACTGGAATATTATGCAGCCATCAAAAAACAAAATCTTGCCATTTGCAACGATGTGGATAGAACTAGACAGTATTATGCTAAGCGAAATAAGTCAATCATCAGAGAAGGACAATATGGTCTCTCTGATATAAGGAATTTGAGAGGCAGGGAAGGGGTCATGGGGAAAAGGAAGGGAAAAATGAAACAAGATGGGACCGGGGAGGGAGACAAACCATAAGAGACTCTTAATCTCAGGAAACACGTTGAGGGTTGCTGCAGGGGAGCGGGGTGGGAGGGATAAGGTGGCTGGGTGATGGACATTGGGGAGGGTACGTGCTATGTTGAGTGCTGTGTGTTGTGCAAGACTGATGATTCACAAACCTGTAGCCCTGAAACAAATAATACATTATATGTTAATTTAAAAGAGAGAGAGGGAGGGAGGGAGGGAGAGAGAGAGACAGAGAGAGAGAGAAAGAGAGATGGCAGAATGCTTTCAGATATTATGAAAAGGTGAATCCAGGATTCCTGGGTTGAAAGGTGTATGCATGGATGTCCCTACATGGTCTAGTCCACTCACCTGTCATTCTCATCTTCACCATTCTCCCCCTGGCTCACCAGTACCCAGTCACAATGATTTCTTTCAGCTTCTTGAACTAGCCATACTAGTCCTACCTTACAAGTTTTATGTTTGCTGTTGCCTTCTGTCTACAAAACTCTTAGCACAGATCCTTACACGGATACCTCCAGTCTGTCACCCATGTTTTCCTGCCCAAACCTAACTCCCTAATATCCTGTAGTTTCACCAGCCCTGATGCTCATTCTCACTTGCATCTCTATATTATTTTCTTCATGACCCCTGACACTGCCTGACAACCTCTTATTTACTGTTTACCTTATGTCTTTCCTACTAGAATGGGAGCTATAGAAGAGATCTGTGTCTTTGAGCCACTCTTCCTTCCCCACTGCCTAGAATAGTTACCAGCAAATAGGTGAACCTTAGTAACTATTCAACGAATAAAAGAATGCACATATGGTATGTAACAACAATGAAGCTTTAATTTTCATAGCCTACCGAATTTTTAAGAAGCTTTTTTCAAAATCTTTGAGCTAATGACTAAACCAAGGAGAAATAATTAGAATACTGATAAATATTAAATTCTGATAAATCTCTCTTAAGGTTAATTTGATTGCTGATTCATTTATTTGAACAACCTATTACCTCAGAAATGTGGATATGTTAAAGTTTAAAGTAAATGTGTTTTCCTTGACTGAAATGCAGGACTTTTTAAAAAAAAAATTCCAATATATAAATATGTATTTGCTTGCCAGTGGTATTTGCCATTAGCAAGCTTTCTTGAGTAATTTGCTTTTAGAATTGTTGACCAGAGGGTAATTCACTAAGGGAATTATAGTTTCTGTCCCAACTGAAGAGCAGAAAAATGCAGCTGAAGCTAAACTTGTGGATCTAGATAATAATACATGACTCATTTGCTTCCTGATAATAATTTGGAGACTTTTGTGATACAATTTCTATTTCGGACTTGTAGATATATTCTCAGTGAACATGTTGGCTTGAGGTACATAAAACTAAAAAGCTCACAGAGGATGGCTGAGAAAAGAAACTCTTTTAATTCATCAACTCTCTGACTGTATTGTCCTTCCGGGCAACAATGTAAGTATAAACAGCCACTGTTCAGGGATATAGGGAGAAAAAAATAACATTTTTATTGGATGCATTTTTGCCCTTTATAATCACCTACATCTTTACACTCACACAGTGAGTTCATAGTGCTAATATCACATCTAATTTCTCTGAATCTCAAAAGATTTTCAAAGAACCCTGTGATGGTTTATGTCCATACAAACCAATAAAAGGATTGCATTCATCCAGGTATATAACTTTCTTATCTGTGACAGTATAATGTGAGTAATACTCTTCACATATTAAACCAAGCATAATTCAAAATATTACTAATCTAATATCCTCCATTTCATTTTAACCACTTTAGAATGCCATGAATTAAAACACAGTAAGCTGGAAATTGCTAATAAAGTTAGTTGCAAGGCAGTGGTAGAATTCCTGTTACTGTCCTTGGATTGAACCCAGCAGTGCAGAATATTAAAATTGTTATTCCTCATGTCTCAGTGGCCAGAGTCTTGGAGATTAAAACTCCCTGAAGGGGGATGGAACACTTAAGACAGCCAGTGTGTAGGAAGTCCCAAAGGCCATATTAGTACATCACAATTCTGAGGAAAATGTTTCCATGTGGCTACATAATATCTTGGAAAAGTATCTACAGATCTTAAAGTAAACAGATTGTGCTTTTGCCTTTACTAATTTAATGTACATTTGAATCTTTATTAAAGCCATTTGTGCTGAAATGAACAAAATATATTAAAATTCCAAATTCTTATGTAGCCATTATACTGAGGATCCCAAAGCCAAAGGCCTCCAGGAGAAAGGGACATACATTAGGGAATAGGGAAGAGAGAAGGACAATGAGAAAGGACAAGATGGAGGCAACTGACAGGACATGAATCATGTAAAGGGAGGAGAAGCTGCATATCTTGATGGATCCTTATTGCCACCAACGTCCAGTTTTACCAAATCTTCTAATTTTTCAAAAGAATTTGAAGATTTGCATTTTTATGTAAAATCTTCTAAATTTTAGAAGCAACTAATACCCACTTTTATAAAGACACCGTGTGAAATGAGTTACCAGATTTAGCAAATAAAACTTCAAGACATCCAGTTTATTTTGAATTCCAGATAAAGAGTGAATCTTTTAGCATCAGAATGTCCTGAGAATCACACAGGGCATACTTATAATAAAAAAGGCTGGTTGTTTACTCTGAAATTCAAGTTTACTGTGCATCCTCTATTTTATCTGGTGATCACATGTGTGAAGCAAATTTGCAGATTCATCACTTGGGCTGCACCAAAGTTTTAAAATAAATACTGCCTTGTTGAATTCCAAGGGACACTTCATTTGGGTCTTCAACTCCAAACACTTTGGAAGAGCTTGTTATTCAATTACTATGTTTTAGTTTCTTTGGGGTTTTGTTGTAATAAGTAGATATCAAGGTTCCTTGAATGCCAGAACCTCTTCTTCATTTTGAAAGTAGTTCCACCGAGGTAAGTTTACTAAGCAGGTGCTATGTATATATGAATTAAGTTACGTAATCCTCTCATTCCTATGAATTGTTGATACTCTTACTATTCTCATTTTCCAGATGAATTACTGAGGCATAGAGAAGTTAAGTATCATGTCCAGGGTCATGCAGCTAATACACGGCAGAACCAGGATTCTAGGCCAGGTGTTCTGACCCTAGAGCCTAAGTACCTACTCCATAATCTTTCAAAAAACAAAACAAAACACTAAAATCAATGGACAGGAGCCTCTTAAACAACTCTAGGCAAAATACCCATCAGTTTTATAGGAAGTTGAGAGATAAATTTGATTCAGATTTTAAATTCATGAACAAATATATGCCAGATCCAAAACAGCAAATTTAATTTGTGCTGCCCTTCTGTGCATATGAAGACCAAAAAAAAAAAAAAAAAAAAACCTTTAAAAATCATAATTTGGTATAATTTGTGCTGCCCTTCTGTGCATATGAAGACAAAAAAAAAAAAAACCTTTAAAAATTACCTCTTAAAAAAAAGTAGAATAATATGAAGGTAAGACTATAGCCTCACAGTCAGAAGATTAAAGTATGGCACTGACTTTATGAGTCGTTCTGTGAATTTTATGTTCTGTGCATTCCACAAAGTAACGGGAAATTAAATTAACACAGTTCTTTATAGCATTTTAAATTTTTACCACAATTAATTTCCTGTACTACTGTATTTTAGTTCTGCAGCAATCATTTGAGTAAATTTAACTCAGATACATAATACCTTCCTCCCAAATCAAAGAAAGTCACTTTTTCCTGACTTCTTCATGAAAACTCACCAGCCTACCTTATTTGATGTGAAAGGTTATGGGGCACAAGCCATTTTTGCACTTTAAAGTAGAAGAAAACTTAGATATTCATAGTACCTCTTTCAAAAAAAAGAACTTTTTATGCAATGACTAAGACATACTGCAGACAGGAGATCCATATAAGCTTTCATCTTTTTCTTGAGTACTTCCCTAGGAAATCAGCCATTAGTGAACTCTGGTAAACAGATGGGGAGATAGTCAGTCCCCTTGCCTCAAACTCACATCAGCAAACATCTACATCTCCAAAAAGAAGACTCAATCATCCCGTAAAGAGGGCTCATCTAACTTACCTGGTCTACACTCCTTAAAACAGATGAGAAATTGAGGTCCAAAGGAGTGAAATGACTAATATAACTAATATCTCATTCCTCATGTATTTGGGAAAGGTTCCTTAACATTTCCTTTGTTTTACCTAGTGGGGCACTTTGGTCATAGTCCTAGGACAGGGACTTCCCCAGCAGATCAAGTACAGATACACCTAGGTACCACACACCTGCAAACCTCTTTCCTCAGTTGTAAAGTGAAAGAAGAGGAAAAATGTGTAACAAGTTTTGTCCTAGTATTCTTAATCCTCTGTTAACTTCCAAAATGATTTCCAGTAACTTGAGTCATTAGGCATATAGAAAGTTGACTTTTAAAAGGTGCCCCAGTGCACAGAGCACCGTTTTTCCTGAACTCAATGCTGACAACCTACTCACAGACACAGTATGTTCCAGGACTGTTTGTGCATAAAATTTCACTTGGAATAATTTCCCCATAGAATATGTATTATATGTGGTTACATGACAGGATAGGCCAGAAGATAAAGAACTTTAATACTAGGTGACTATTTCTCATTCAGAGCAGAGGGCCGAATATAGGTAAAGCTTAGAAATAGGGAAAATCTTTTTGATACTCTTCCATATTTTATTTTTCTTCCTCCATTTCTCATTATTCACTGCCCACCTCCCCTACCACCTGTGCTGTCTCTCATCCCAAAGCCTCATCCTTCATACTAAATCCACTAGAATTTGGTGAATTACCTACTTGCTCTTGGCCCTGAATACAATTCTCTTTCCTTTTTTTTTTTTTTTTTAAGAAGAAAAGAAAGCTTGTTAAATTAGTTTACTCTAATTTTGAGGGCTTGAGAACTCCAATATCATCATGGAAGTAGTCTAAATTTGTAGAACCTGTGCTGTTTGTTCCTTCCATGAAGAAGCCCAAATTACTCAGCAGGGTCATTCACAATCTCTCCACAACCAACCTCACCAGCCCATTTTGCTACCCACTCAGTGATCTAATCAAAGCAAATGGTTTGCCAGTCACGTTCTTTTTTGAACTTGCCTATACCAATTTCCGCATCAGAAAAACATCCATCAAGAACTGCTGAACCACCACTACTCTTTTGGAGACTCATCCCAACCCATCTAAATGGCAGAAAACGAATACTGAGTGAATCAGTGGATAGGTTGACGGTAGATAAATACATAAAAGAGAACACTCCTTTATCTAAACCTGTGATTTGTGGAATTTAGGCCAGGTAAATCAAAGTAAAGAGAAGAATGGACAGTGTAGAAAGAAAATAGTAAGGCAGAGCTTGCAATTAATGTGTTCACTAGACTTCAGAAGGAATCTACTTAGGTAAGAGTTTAAATCCTTCTTTTCCATACAACCACATTAGATTACAAAACATTTTTATATGTATCGTTTAATTTTATTTTAACAATCCTTTGAGGCAGCCAGGAAAGGTATTATTCATCTCATTTTTACAAAAGTCAGAACTGAAGCTGTAAGACTGGATTAATTTTTTTTCAAGGTCAACAAAGTTGTGTATAATCTCCCAGAACTCTATCTCATGGTTGCCCTCTTTAGAAGTCCACAACATCCTTAAATTTTCTTTCACTTTTGTTTGCCTTATACTCTACAAATTTTCCCCAACGTATTTCCATGGCAATGAGGGTGAATGGAGATAGAGACTAGGTTGAGGCAGAAATCTCATGTTCTCATGTGTTATTTGTAATTGTATAAGTATGGACACATGAATCAGTGATTACTAACATGCATTATTATTATTATTATTTTACATCAATTACTATTCTTCATAGAAACAAAAGGGATACCTCATGATTATAATGAACTTCCACTGATTTCTTCATTCAATGACTCAAAGATGATGTCTGGTTGTGTTATATATTATTATATGTGTATATTTTTAGATTTTTATATTAAATATGTTTTTTAAGTGGAATTAAAAAAATGGGCAAGATGACTTTTCAGGTATCAGGTTCTCTGATAATTAGCTTCATTGTTCAGTGGAAATTAACTGAACAAGTCTTCTTATATGCGGTATAGCTCATTTAATGTTAATGAAGGTGACTGGCTTTTATACCATTAATCTACTTGTACATTTTTAAATTAAGAATATGTTATGAAGAAGGTTAAGAAATTTAAAAGACTATTCAATGTTATTTTCTATGAGAAATTCTGTTTTTTGTAAAGGATAAACATCTGATAATCATATGCTGATTAACTGTTAAGGATCCATCCTACATTTTTGTTTTTCCTACGCCTTTCATCCTACCTTTATTGACATTGACTTGTCATCTCCAACAGGTTAGCATGCCAGTTAAGACAGGAATGTTACTTTCACAAGTGTCAACATGATCCAGGAGAGAAGGTTTCTAAAATGCTGTAGCAACCCAAAATGAGAAATATTTCCTGTATGCATTCATATTACAGAAAACAAATTTGAAAATATTAAACTAGGAAATACAGGATGTAAAATTTTAGCAATTATGAATTTTAATATCTCTTAAATATATGACAAATCTAACACAAAATTTTAGCTAATATAAGTTTCTGATTGAAAATGTATATTAAAATTGCTAAAATGGGTAAAATCAGAAACCAACAGTTTTAGAGGAGGGCAGGACATTAGAGATTCCTAGTTCAGGGGCTAGCAAAACAGAAACCACAGATTACCACCTGTTATTGTAAGGAAAGTTTTACCGGAACATGCACATTCGTTTATATGTCATCCATAGCTTCTTTCATGCTGTATTGGGAAAGTTGAGTAGTTAACTGTGATAAAGCCCTATGCTCCACAAAGCCTAAAATATTTCAGTTTACTTTTTTTGTGTGTATAGGGAAGCTGAGGCCAAGAGAGAATAACTTGCCTAAGGTGGCACAGATTAGTTTTGAAGTTTTATTAGAAGTGCCTTCTCAAAAAATAAGCCCTGATATTCATCACAAAAGACAGTATAGAAGACTGGGCTTGTGAAATGAAACAGACCTGAATTTAAGTTTAGGGACCACCAGTAAGTTGCTATAAGGCCTTAGAGATTACCTCGTCCCTTTGTAGTAAATCGTCATCCTTACCCAGAATCCATTCCTGCTTTCCTTCTTCTTCATGAATCTCACCTGTGTTCACTTATCATGTCCACACTGTAATCAAAGAAAGGGGAGGGGAAAGCTAACCCCACCTCCACCTTCATGCATGAGCTCTGATTTGTATAAACTTACAGTAACCCCTTCCCTCTTACCACTGATTGGTTTAAGAAGGACAGGAGATGGGGAATGGCTGTTGTGATTTAAATGAAGGTCTCCTAAAGAGGTTTCATGGAGAATTCTTCCTTTCTCCAGAGACTCATAAGGAACCAGTTTCTCTTTCTACCACTGGACATAAACAAGAAGATATTTTGCTCCAGTCAATCTTGGCCGCTCTTTTCTAACCATTAAAGAAAACAGTTTAAGAATAATGGTGATGCGGAGATTGGGACAGATTGAGTAGAATGACAAAATGAGTAAACCAGAACTCTAACCAGAGCCTGCACAGGTCTGTTCTATCTCTCGATTCACAGTTACATAAGACAAAATTCCCTTAATGCTTTCACCAGTTTCAATCACGCTATTCCTGACAGCCAAAAACACCACTCCACTAAATTTTAGGATAAGAATATATCTATCTCACAGTGCTGTTCTGAGGATTACATAAAATAACATATCAAGTATCTGGCATACAGTAAGTATTCAATGTATGTTAATTACTTTCACTGATATCCATGAACATTAATTTCCACTGGACAGAATGTGTAGAAAATGAACATATTTACTAATATTTTATAAAATATGACGGGGTATGCATTCAACATTCATAGTATAAATAATCTAACTTCTCTGTAGCGATATAAATAATTATATTGCAGTGTTTCCAGATAAATAATTCAGATTTCCCCTAGTGTTCTTTAGTTCTATGGCCAAAGAAGCACAAGAATACTGGACTGGAAATTGGTTTGTTTCTTTTGTCAAAACTAACCTACTTGAAAAATATTTGCTCATCTCAGTAGACAAAAAAAAATCCCACAAGTATAATATTCAAGATGAAGAATTTTTGTTTGTAACAAGACCAGAAGGGAAAAGTACCTACCACTCAATTAAATCTCTGAAGGAAATAATTACAACATATATATCTGGTACCTCACAGGATCAAGATGAGGGGAGCAGGGGACAAGAAGCTGGGGACTTCAGTTTGGCGTATGAGTAGGTATCTGGATTGAGGCATCACTGTTAAGCAGCTGACAGATATTCTGAATAAATATCTATGGCAAATAATTTCCTGCAATTCTGGTTATCACTGAATGCCATTTTCTCATTAGGTAGTAATGAGGTAGGCTTTGGAGTCAATAAAAGTGTCTTGTTCACACAGGGGTAGTCTATAGTGACCTCATTAAGATAAGTGATGATATTAATAAGATTTAAACATTTTACTTTTTCTGTCTTCTCAGAATGGTTACCATAACCAGGAGAGTTTATAGCCACAGTAAGTGAATTTACCCTAGTTTCAGGGCTTAACTTTTTTCAGACAAGAACTGGCTCAGATTTATCAATCTTTCATTCAACCCAACAATTAGAAGAAACATTATTCTTGCCAATATAAACTAAATTTGTATAATTTTTACTTTACATCAAGAACCTCTTTTTTTAGTCCTATTTCTTAACACACTCAAAAACAGAAATTAAATAGACTATCTTGAGAGATGGCATCAGTCACTGTGATTAACAGAGTATACTAATGATTCTTCAAGAAAAGGATAGGAGGCCTCCATCTTTGTTCCCACACTGGAATTCTCACTTTGTAGGCCTCTGAGGATTATTCAGGGCAGAAGAGGGAAAAGTAAATTGATATAAGAGACAGAAAAAGAAACGCCTTTAGTATATTTGGAGTAAGTACCATGATGACTCAATATCATAGATTAGTAAATCAACAACAGTCTATTCAAATCCAAGGGGGGAAAAACACTTCCTTCTTGTCCTTGCAGAATAATGACCTGATTTACCTACTTTGAACAACAGTATCCTTACCATGAAAAAACAGTCATTGTGAAATGGAAAGATGTCAAACAACCAAACATAATTTGTAAATACTTTACGGAGTCATGTATTATCTTACATAATTAATTACAATTTTCTAAATAATGGGTAAGAATGTTTTCAAGTTTATTTTATAAATAACTCAAAACCAACCAGTAATCCTGGGAAGTATATGAGTAGATAGTAAAACGTACCACAAAATATATTCTTATTCTCTGATAATGAAGTTCCATATGCTCTTTGGACAAATGCCTGTGTTTTAAAAGTGATTTCCAGGTTGGAACCTCAGCCAAACACCTGAATGCTAAAATATCATTGTGCAAATAATTTTTATCACCCCTACTTAAATCTAAAAATGATCATAAATGTTCCCCTCTGCAAAGAGAGAACTAGAAAGAATTACTACATTCCCCATACTTTCATCATGTTTTAGAAGAGAAAGGCATTTTTAAGGAAAAAAGTCTTTTTTATTTTAGCCACTGAACTAACCAAAAATATTTAGATTATTAAAACTATTACAGGACACTAGTAAGATAAATGAGTCCGTTCATTCTTAAATTCATTAATTAAAGATATTTATTGAGAGCCTAGTATGTGCTAGAAAGACATTTAAACCACCTACATGCTTTATATATAAACAGTAAACTGTACCCAAAAAAAGCCTTGCATTAAAGCCAGAGAAGAGGTTTGTATAAGGATGGTTTATATAAATTTTTAAACCCTTTCAGTAGACAGCTAAATCATAAAGCAAAGCTACAGCAGTTTTTATATACCCTTTTAAAAAGGGATTAATTTAGGTAGACCCAGTAGAAACTTCCTACATTTACAAATGCACTTATTTAGGGGGAAAGGTGAAATGTCACATCTGGGATTGATAATGTTTGGTTCCACCCTGGTCTTTGAGGATAACTCTTAGACTCCAAGCAGCACTGTATCTGGAAAGAAGAGACGGTGTAAGGATACTCAACATAATGAAACGGGCCAGGTTTAATTCCCTTTAACCGCTTGGTCAGGGCAAGTGAATTAACCAGCCACATATGTTCACTTTGGAGTACCCAGTCTGGTTTCTTCCTCTTTATGCAACAGGGTTCTATAGGATATTGCACTCTTTCATGTATTTGTCATATCTGCACCTTACCTCTCCTCACCAAGTGGTGTATGAGAGGAGAAGGGGATTCAATATGTTAAAATTCAGGACACAGGCCTGCCCATATTATTACCTTCCCTGAGATAGTGTGAATAGGGGAGTGATCCTTAAACAGACTCTTACTGGGCCAGATCCACCAAAGAAAAGGGAGAGGAGGAAGGAAGAGTTCAGACCTACTGACCTGAACTGTTTCTTCCATTTCCTTCCTCCAGGGCTAAGAGCAGATCACTAAGCTCTTCTCTCCTGCTAAACCTAAAATACTCCATGTCTTATTTTATCTTTCTCTAAAAAACAACCTCAAATTCAAGTTCTGTGACACTCAGAAATGATGAATCCTAAAATATCTATCAGGCTCTTCCTCTTATAAAGCTCATGACCATTTTGGGGAAAAATGACTGGTCATCTTAGATGACATCAAACACCAGTACATAATCCCTAGTTCCTATAATGCAATACTCACATTTCACAAGATAAATTTATACAATGCATTTCAATCCTGACTCCTTTAGGTGTTGACAATGGACTTGTTATTGAGATTGCACTCCTGATTTCATGGTATCAGTGTTTCACAATTCCAGATACACCAGTTTACCAACCTGCTATGTTTTCAAAAGAAACTTTTCAACATTCCCTTATGAAGGTAATCATTTTGGAAAACTTTATCATACACAAGTTATAATGACCTCTCATTAATAATCCTATAATCTGATAATACTCAAAGTTGAAAATGAAAGCACTTAGATTATAGTCAAATCTACTTTCTTCCCACAGACTTGTTTGGACTTTTTAATGTGGGTTGGCTTTCTTGAAAACATACCTATTTATTTCCTTCATTTCCATCAATTTGGAACACCACTGTCAAATAAAGGAGCTGCATAAACAGGCTGTAGATAGGAAAGATGGAAAATGCATGCTTTCTGAATTATAGAGTCCTAATATTTTTATTCTTTAACATGGGCCACTACAAAATTCTAGTCTTGGCCTATTTTGGTTGTTGAAAGAGGAGGCAAGGCCATTGAAAACTAGCATCAGAAATTTTTCAGGTCAAGGGAGGGAGGGAAGGAAGGAAGGAAGGAAGGAAGGAAGGAAGGAAGGAAGGAAGGATGGAAGAAAGGAAGGAAAGGAGGGAAGGAGGGAGGGAGGGAGGGAGGAGGAAGGAGGAAGGGAGGGAGAGAAAGAAAAAGAAATCTTTTGGTTCAGAACAGGAGGAGAGTAGACGAGAGGACAGAATATTGCTCAAGTAAGATTTTTGTCCTGGTAAAGTTCACTGTTCTGCTTTATAAGTCAGAGTAATATTTTTAAAGCAAAGCTACAATTTTTCCATCCCCCTAAGTAAGTCCCTCCAATGGTCTCTTTGTACTTAGAATACAATCCAGACTCCTTACAAAACCCTACACGTTCTGGTTCCTACTTACATCTCTAACTTCACCTTGTACTATGCTAGTCTCATTACTTCCTACACTACACTCAGCTACACCCACTATCAGGCCAATCTTACACACCTAATTAATTCAAGACCCCTACCAGCCTACAAAGTTGTCTTCACTAAGAACAACAACAACAAAAAATAAAACTCATACACATATGCCCCAAGGTGGACATTGTCCCCTCAGGTATTTTGCTTGGCAAGAAGAATAGCATTTGTGGTTTAAATGAACAAACAAACAAAAATCCCACTATTCTGTGGGAAGAAGCAGCCCCATCCCTGATAGCATGTTATGTATGAAAGCATGTAGTTCAGCCACTCCTCCCCTTTGTGCAGTGCACACACCACACAGCACTCCATGACAGCATTGGAATCTCTTTGCTTGGAAGTTATTCCTCCAAATTTCTCATGGCTGGTTCCCTCTCATCACTCAGATCTCAAATATCACCACTTCTGAGAGTTTTCCCCTGACTATAAAAACCCTTTTCCCAGTCCCACCACTCTCAATGTATACTATGCTTTATTATCTCTATAGCATTATTACTATTTGAAATTATCTTGCTTCCTGGTTGTTTACATGTTATAATCCATCTTCCCCTCACTGGAATATGAGCACCAGGAGCGAGGGACGTTGTCAGCTCTAGTCACTACTGTGTCACTAGAACCAAAGGCATGCCTGACAGTTGGAAGCATTTGATAAATATGTGCTGAAATGATGGCTAAATACAGGGACTACGATTTAGTGTGGAAGGAAAATGAAATCAATGGACAGACATACTGGGAAGTTTAGTGATAATCTTTGTGAAAGCTTTTCATTCTTAGTCTCTTTGATCTGGGATACTGCAAGACTTCTATAAAGTAAGGAATGATAAAAGGTTGATAAAACTAAGCCAAATCATTTTTGTCTTATGCATTCTGATTTTTATAGTTACCGAGAGGCCTCTACTCCATGAGGAGAAGAACCCTGAGAGCGATGGAGTTATCAGTCAGAAGAGACAAAGCTGAGAGACTTCATGGCCAACAACCTCCATGAAAATAAACCTTGGCTGATTCATAACCAATAGAACACTGCACTTTTACAAGTCCAATAACCTTGATCTCCACAACAAAGACATACGTAATTTAATAACAAATCACATCCTGTGACATAAATCTATACTACTAATATTACTTTCTTGGATAGGAAGTGAAATCATAATCTATGTCACCTGTCAAGGGAGTTTACCAAAGAAATCAACCTAACACCCAATTCTGAATAGAAGGGACAAACCTCTAACTCCTTGTCTGGCCTCAAATTTTCCTATTAAAAAGGAGAAGAGGGACCCCCAAGCCTTGGCTGCCAAGGCAAGTACATAGAACAAACAAGAATGGGCCTCTCTCACCTGTGTCCTACCCTGGCACAGGTGCTCCAGCTCAGGCTCCTCTATGGGCAAGTTTCGCATCTCCTCATTAAGTGCCTAAGGAATCCAAAGACTTACTAGTATTTATATGTTACACTCCATTTTTAAACTCTCCATAAATGCTGAAATTGCTCTTGTCCATACTCAGAATAAAACCCAAACATTTAAGCATTGACACTGGGAACTGTAGGCATTATAACCTTATAACTTATAATTATAACTGACATCATAACTTAAGCTAGGCTTAAGTTCACCTTTCTGTGATGAAGACAGGGTTTATTAAAAGGAAATGATTGTACAAATTACTACAGACTTACTTAGAAGTTAAATGATTTCACCATTTTTTTTTTCAGTTACAATGGCTCTTGCTTAAGATGAATGGTGTTAACCATTCCCTTGCACGGGAAAAGCAGAGGATGTAGTAATGAGCAGTTAGTTTGAGTTACTGGAAGAACCAAAAAGCATTAATTTTGCTTTCCAAAGAATTTATATTTCAGAATGTCGAACTTCTGAACATATTTTTTAGGCTGTTTTTTGTTTCTTCGTATCTATAAAATGGATCATTATACTACCTGGTGCACATGGGTGTTATGAGGAACAAATGGTATAATGTTTTCTAAATTGCTGAGTAAAACACCAGGCATATATGCACACCTCACATTTGTTCATCGTTTGCTGTTGTATCACTTTAATATCATTCATCCAAAAAGCTGTGGCCTTCGTTGTTGTCATATTCAACCAATAACTCGTTTCACAAAAGTTGTGCCACACAAAACCAAAAAGGTCACTAAGAAATAGAATCAAAATATTTGTTCCCACTTAAAACAAACAGAGTGCTTCTTTTGGGAGGGATATAAAATACTATGGTGAAATTTTTAAACTAAAAACTATTAGCTATAATGAAATAGTGGGTTTGCCCAAATGGCCATAAAGTGGCAGAATAGTCAACTATATCAGGTCCCAAGTAGGAAATTTTTTATTCACCTTATGAAAAAATGATTTGCCAAAATGTATCACTCCATATATTCTCACCTAGCACAGCCTCTTTATTCACACGTCCAAGAAGCTGTCCATTAGAATGCCAAATGGACAATATCTCCAGGCAAATGGCTTGACTTCCTAAAAGATCTAGTTTCTTTGTAAAATTTTACTGCTGTTCTGACACAAACTTGCATCACATTTTTTACTTCCTATGGTTCACATCCGAACTGAACTAAGAACTATATCCTAAAACCAATAAAAAATTCAATTACGTTTTGGGATAAATTCCAGTGATATCTTTAATACTAACTTACCCATTTAAGAAGTATAGTAGAAGTCTCTATGAAAAATGCTCTTAATTCAGATACTTTTCTGGCTGACATTACCAGCAACCTAAAAACCAGTGTGATGGATGGAAAAAGTTAAAAATATTTCACTCTGTGGTTCTAACATTTCAGAAGTGCAATTGCTGGGAACTAGATTTAAGCTTTAATTAGGAAATGTATATATCATGAGGTTGCTCCTTTTCTGTAATCTGGGGAGAAAACGTTTTTATGTGCATGAGTTGAAATGCAAAGATCAATAAAAATCAAGTTTGACAACACCAAGACCAAAGAAGCTTTGAGGAATTTGGAGATTTAAAAGATTATCTCCATAAACCTGGGACTACACCACTTAATTATTCTATCATTGGGGCTACACACTAGAAACAGAAATTCTTTACTTATATATTATTAATCAGACATTTTAACACTTTATTCCAAAGACAAAGTGTATTTCACAAAAAGTCTGTTAATTATGTAGCCATTTATTTGTTTTGAACAGTAAATAACTTTTTATTTCTAACTATTAAAAATAAGAAGAAAGGCACAGTCATATGGAAAGATTAATGAACGGGTTCAAAAGGAAATTAAAGGTGAACAGGGCAAAGGAGCAAGTAGTACCGGAAAGAATGTTTCTATTTCTTTGCTCAGATTAACCACAGGAGAAAGAAAGAGAGTAGGATGGGTGTGGGTGTGTGTGTGTGCACGTGCATGTGTGCCCCTGATCATTTAATCAATAGAAACTATCACAACAGATAACTCAAGCCTAAAATTTAACTTTGGAGCTCATGTCTCTTTTGAAGGGTGTAAATGAGTTGATCTGAATGGCACAATGGAGTTGATCCTCTCACGTTTTCTGGTGGAAGCTCATTTTCTCACAAGTGGTTGATAACCACACACTTGAACAGCCAGGCTTCTGATCCGCTTCCTCCTCTCATGTCTCGATGTGAAGCACAAAGCTGTTAAGTGGGACAGCCTGCAGGACTGATGCTAAAAGCTTTGTTGTGGGAATTCCTAAAGCGTATTCCTATAAATAGGATGGTGTGCATTTACTCAAGTTGTGCACACTGACCCATATAAGAATGATGCATATGATTCACAAATGTGTACATCAATACACTGGGAATCGAATGGGCAGGCACAGTTCCCAAATGTGGATGTTTCCTTAGAAACGTTGTCAGTATTTTTATCTGCCTTTCCTTCTAAGTGATTTTTGAAACAAAGTCTACACAAATAACTGAAAGAAAATAGTTTTTAACATATATGTAGACAAAGAATTAAGATATCCCAATACAAACATATCCTGCAAATTGTTAAGAAAAAGGCAGCACACCCAATGTGAAATAAACTACCAATTCAAAAAGATAACACAAATGGAAAAACAGAAGACTACAAACAAAACCCACATATAAAAGAAAGCCCAACTTCTCTATTAAGCAGGTAAATGGAAATTACAACATAAAACATTTCTGAATCATTAGATTAAGGATGATATAAAAAATTGTTAATACCCAGTGTGATCAAGGCTATAGGAAAACAGGCAGGCACACTCATCCGTTGCTGGAAGGAGCATGAATTACTGCCAACTTTTTTGGGGTTTTCTTCTGGCTGTGTCTATTAAAATTTAAAAACTACAACAGCTCAATGTTAGGAAGCTTCTGTCCTACAACAAGAACAACAACAAAACAGCCACATGTCAGGATGTATGTACGAGTCTGAACATAGAAGGAAAGGCTGTTAAGAGCCAAAAGTATAAACTACTTAAATGTCCATTAACAGGGAAAAGAAAAACATGACACGCACCATAAGTCTTAGATTGAATTCCCTAGAAACTGACCCTGAGATTTAAGAGAAAAAAAAAAAAGGAAAGGGAGGAAAGGAAGAGGGACAGAGACAGAAGGGAAGCCAGTGTGCAATCTCAAGCAGTAAGCCACAGTGGGTAACTGGCTCGTAGTACGAAGAAATTCTGGAGACTAGTGAGGTTATGTTCAGCCTTGTCCTAGACAGATGCCTGCACCTGTCAGTCACGGGTTCTGGGCTCCACCTAGGAGATATAAAACAGACTCTGGAAGCTGGAGTGAAGACCTTCAGAGAGAAGCAGATGCTGGCTGGTGGGAGAGAGAGTGCACCAGGAGCCAGTGGGTACAAAATGGAAAGACTGAACCTCACCTGCTACTCTATGGGGTTATCATGTGCTACAAAAAAATAATAATAATAAATTAGAGACATGTATTTAACTATAGATATGACCATAATATATGATCAGACACCAGATTTTCTTTTCTAGGAGTGTGAAGCCTTATTTATTTATTTATAAAGACTAAAATATGAAATGATAAACATCAAGATGTTAACATAAAAGCTACTATGGGATGGTGGGGGAGAAGTAGACTGAAGGAATGGGAAACAGAGAGAACTGGCAACTTTTTAAGTGTATATAATTTTATACTTTTGTTTGGCCTATGCATACATTCTATCCATAAATGAACAGACAAATAAGGTAAAAGATCAAATATGCCACATCAAAATTATCTTCTATAAGCTCTTTTCCTTTAATTGAAAATGCTCAGAT
The DNA here is from genome assembly GCA_028646535.1 of Procyon lotor. Lineage (NCBI taxonomy): Eukaryota > Metazoa > Chordata > Mammalia > Carnivora > Procyonidae > Procyon > Procyon lotor. The sequence continues at coordinate 47,375,761 of CM053607.1, read as the reverse complement.
TAAAATATTTTCTCAGAGTTAATAGGCTTGCCCTTTTAACTGCAAGCTGAGAAATGCCTTGGGGACTTAAGTCTACATATGTGATCCTGAAATTAACAGAGAAGCACACATGGTCATTCTGGGCAATGGGGGAATAAGGAAGAGAGAAATAGAAATAAGTATGTTAAAGCATTGCAATAATGATATTCAAAATGCAAGCATCTCCATTAATTATAAAACTCCAAGGAATCAATAGCAGGAGAATGAGTAAATGAATTAAAATGCATTAAACAGAGTCATGACTACATAGGCATTAAATTATGTCTTTGAAAAATTTTGAGTGGCTTAAAAAAAGACGTATGATATAATATGATATTTAAAAAAGGGATGTTTTATACTGTATATAAATAAATGATTCTTGGGATGCCTGGGTGGCTCAGTTGGTTAAGCGTCTGCCTTCCGCTCAGGTCATGATCTCAGGGTCCTGGGATAGAGCCCAGATTTGAGCTCCCTGCTTCTCCCTCTCCTCCTTGCCTGTGCTCTCTCTGGCTATCTCTATCCCTATCTCAGTCTTTCTCTCTCAAATAAATAAATAAATGGTTCTTATTATATAGTTAAATATATAAGGTGCCTATGTTTCTGTATGGATACATGTACATACATGTAAATAAGAATGTATTCTTCTGGAAGAATACATGTCATTTACATTTTAATAGTGGTTATCGGAATATGGCTGATTTTAAAAGTTTCTTTACTTTTTTTCTTTTTTTTACTTTTCTGCATTGTCTTTATTTCAGACAATGTCATGTTTTAGTATTTTCCCTTTTTTTAGGTATTTTCCTTTTTTAAAGGTTTATTTGTTTATCTGAGAGAGAGAGAAAGAGCAGAGGAATGGGGGGAGGGGCACAGGCAAAGAATCTTCAAGTAGACTCCTTGCTGAGTGTGGAACCCCACCATAGGGCTAGGTCCCAGGACCCATGAGATCATAACCTGAGCCAAAACCAAGAGTCAAC
>CM053607.1:47303161-47374269 GCA_028646535.1 Procyon lotor | reverse complement strand
GGGCGAGCCTGGTGGTGGGTATTGAGGAGGGCACGTATTGCATGGAGCACTGGGTATGGTGCAAAACAATAAATCTTGTAACACTGAAAAAAATAAATAAATAAAATTATTAAAAAATGATATTTGTAAAGAAATAAGCTCTAATCTACTTAGCAATTTTGACAGATGAAAAATGGAAAGTATATGTACATTGTCTTCTACTGTTGAACTGACCAAAACTCCCTAAAAAAGTATCTAGTGTCTGATCATCTTACAGTTATAGAAAAATCATGGTAAACATATTAGCCTGGTTGGTTAGCCATAGCATGTCTGGGATCTGAGTGCATGATTTCAGGACTTCTAGGCTGGCCCCAAGGATAATAAAGTTGGAGGGAACCCCAAAGCTGCAGGTCCTTTAGGATGAAGAAAGCTAGTCTAGGCTCAAAGGGCTATATTTGTAACCTACTATGTACTACTACAATTAAAGACTTCAGCAGTTAGAACAAAAAATGAGCACTTGCTATCAATAAATACATCTACATAGATCAAAAGAAATGAAGATTGACTTAAAAAGTTTAAACATATCGGAAACATGCATGAAGTTAAAAGTTCGGTATAGTACACATTATTCATGGTAAAAGATTATCTTCTCTTCTGCACTCTCAGAAGCCAAGGAAGCCATACTGTAAAAGTCTAAAATGGTGGAAATAGAGAAACCTTTTATCATTATTATTAAATATCAACAGTACTCCTAAAGAATGTTTTGCTGGTCTCATTTCAGAAACTGTCCCTCTTTTGACTGACAGACTAATGAAATGCATCTACTTGATACCCAAGGAGAGGCAACAAATCTTTCCATCTTGTAAATGTTACCTACCCTCAATAGATTATTCCCAACATTCAAGAAATCTTTCTGTAAGCTTATACATACTATGTGCAGAAACAGTCAATGACACTACAGAAGAAAGCCCTTGAATCTATCCATACTGCATTGCCTTAGAAACAGTGAGGCAGCAAAGAGATTCACAGAATTCCAATAAAAAGAAAAATCAAACCAAAACAAATTCCTTTCTAGACTTTGTGGGGTTGTTGTTTTTCTTTTAAAAAAAAAATTCCCTGATAAAATTTTTCTTAATGACTTACATTGTTGAAGTTTTCTTGACCTTTCAAATCTTGTAAATGAATGACTGACTTAAATTATTTTTCCTAACTCAGTATTCCAATCATCTTGGGAAAACAGCTGGAAAGAAATGTCAGTTCAAAAGTGAGGTCAAGGTAAATAATATGATTTGACTAAATTCTTTTTACTTAATTTTAAAGTACATCTGCCAGGCTGCTTTCCCAAATGCCCTTGACACAAGCAGGCTGCAGGGTAGAAGAAAGGTTCATCTTTGACATCCAACAACACAAGGGTGGCTCACCCACTGTAGCACAATGCCTAAAATGAGCACTTGCTGCAAGCTGGAAAGCTATTTAAAATTTTTACATATCAAGTTTTATTTCCCTACTAACATACTGACTCATAAAAAAACAGTAAACCACGTACTTATTCAAAGACCAGTAACATATATTATTTCCCTTCTTTGGTTTTAAAAACAAAGATCTCTAAAAAGCAACGCCCATGTATCTAGCAAGTTACAACAGTTAGAGAATACTCCTTTTACTAACTTCGCAGCTGTTCCTTTTCCTGCTTGAAATAAAAAAAAAAAAAGACGAGATTACATAATACTGCCACAAATAAATAACTTTTATAGGTGATGCTTTCTCTGTCTACTGTAAAATGATACTTTATTGAAGGGCAACAAATAACTAGCTTAAGGTAAATGGGGTATAGTTTATACGAAACATGATTTTTGTAACATCAAAAAAACCCTAAATTTTTCTTTTGTCAAGATACAAAACAATTTCACATTTTTCAAATGGGACACAAAACTAAGTATTTTCCTCATCAGCAAAAACTAGAATTAAATGTTTTCTTGAAATTTATTTTAGTGACTAAGTTTTAAATCATCTCTCAATACATCAAACTCAATCTGTCCTAATGGAGAAGTACAGCATTGTGAATTACCCATTATGTTGGAGAATCCAGAAGTCGTTTTAATTGGTTTTGAATGAAAGCATTATTCTGCATTTCTAATCATGTTTCTACCCCTAAGGCTAATATTAAAAATGAATTACAATTCCTGAGCAAAGGAATTGACTCAGAATCATGGCTGGGATTAACATTTTGTTACAGATAATCCACAAACTAGAGAGTCCAAAAGCCTATAACTGAGAGTTGAGTATATTCTCTAAGAAGCTAAAATGCTCATTAGACACACTCCATGTTAATAAAGAACCACCCGAAAAGAGTATACATGTTATGTAAAGTGTTGTACATTCTCTTGTACAATATGGGTCTCTCTTCCAAGATTACCAGTCTAAGTATTTATTCACTGAGTTTTCTATTCATAGTAATGAGACACTTGTAGGGTTAACTGTCTTACCCTGAAATTATATTTATCTTAAAAATGCCCTTAAAATTTTAAGACAAAACAAGTTCTACCTTACCAACCACAACAAATGGTGATCGTCGATCACAAATACGGTTTAAAGTAAACCTGACACTGTGGTCACGATGAATTAGATTATGCTACAAGACAGAAGCTTGCCATTTGTGCCTTGAAGTGGTTTCAACTAAAACCTCAAATATTAATGAGGAATAATAAACTGACCTATTCGCCGACAATTAAGCAACTCTGATTTGAGCACCTGAAGTCATTTGCATAATGAAAATACCCTTCCCCCAATTATCCAAATTATAGCTTAAAAGGAAAAGAACATTCTAGAAGAGGTTTTTATTTGTAGGGACATTTTAATGAGGTGATAGGTATCTTAATAAGTGTTCTTGGGTGAAGACACCTGGATTATTAAACAGCAATTCTTCTGTATCCTATATTAATTCATAGGAAGATTTTATCACGTCTGTTTAATTTATTAGAGACTTGAAGTACTTAGTATCACTTGCATGGTTTAAAGTAAACGAATTTAAACAAAAGATGAAATAAATAAATGGTAAGTTTGGGTGATTTGGGTTTTTCTGATATTTTTTCTCTTAGTTTAACAATAATTCACTACAAGTACAAATCAGGAAGATCTGCATGAAATTAACTTCAAAGCAGCTTTGCAAATGAGTCCTGGAGGGTTTTAGGAAAAAATGTCATCAAGCAGAAAGAATTTTAAAAATATTAATTGTATTTAATTTTTTTTATGCAGAGGAACTTTAAATTAAGGGGAAAATAAGTCCATATCACTGCAAAATGACCTCGAGTATATGTTACTTTTTAAGAAGGAACTCTTACCTGTAATAATTAAAAGACAATTATAATTTAATTATTCATTGACTATTTACAAAATTTGAATGCTTATAATTTCTTTTACTCTATACTGCTTTTTACTGATAGTTTAAATTTTCTCAAGATGAGATTTTTAACTATAGTGTTAATTTTCTATTTAAAGATAAAGAGTTAACATGCAATTTAGTATCTTATAATTAGTTTCATTTAGGCAATACAAGTTTTACAGATGTTTTTGCAAGTTGTTTTGCTTCTTGGGCCAATTTTACCTATTTAGGAGGTTAAACCAAATGCTGTCCTAAGAGACTACAGAGCCAAAATGGCTCTGCTACTCCAGTGATATTTTTCTGAAAAAGATCTTTCTTTCATAGTTCTTTTTCATGTGAAGTACAGAGTCTGTCCAAAAATATCCCTTGTCATTCTACTGTTACAAGAAGGGTAAAATATTAGGGTGAATAATAGAATCAAGTTGATATAAGTGCAAAGAGAATTTTTATGATATGAATTAAATCAACTCAAGCAAGTAACTCTTTCCATAAGTAACTCACTGAATACGTAAAAGGCAAGAGTAGAAGAAAGCAAAATAAAATAAGCATTTGCAGACTCCCAATAAGATTTGTCTATCAAAAAGAGACAGAGAAAGGGAGAACTAAAAGGGCAGTCAAATTCCAGCTATCAACAAGTTTGTACTCTGTGCTTTGCTGTATAAAATAATCACTGTCAATTGATACAATGTTATTTCTTTTGATCCAATGGGCTGTTCTCATAGATACCGCGGAAGGCAACATTTGCAATAAAATGTGACAGGCAGGTTTTTGCAGCCAGCTTTGGAAAGGCCTGAAATTTGATTGAATCTCATAGTCAAGGACTATACAAAAGTAAAGGATATTTAACTCGTTTTTCTCATTATTGTTACTGTTCAGATTTTTTTTTTTTTTTACTCCACTTTTGGTAGGTCTTGGACAGTGTTCTTTTTATGCAATGAAGTATAATGGCAGATGCTCATGCACACCATAACTTCCCCAACCCCGTAAATCAGGTCAGTACTGGTCTGTAGAGAACGAAATCAAGATTCAAGATCCAAGATTACTGCCTACACTCTGGAGAATAAGAAATGTGAAATATGAATGCCTTAAGAATGATTTTTCTACAAGCTGGAAGGAAATGAGAGTAACTCGTGATGCTGTTCGTGTTAGGAGGTGATCTCCTTTCCACTATCAAACTTCAGTACCTTTAGCCGAGGTTTATGCGTGAAGGCTACAAAGCCAAACTTTTTCCTTGAAAATGTATACCCGTAAATTGAAAACTTGAGAGTTTCTTACCAAATCAAAACAGTGTCTTCATTTAGAAATGTGGAATTTCTGGATTTCAGAACAATTTGAGGTAGCTTTCACATCAGCCTGCATTTCCATCTTGAAACCTCTACATGACAAGCCAATTAACTAACTGGCTAATGGACTAAACTGTCATTTTGTACTAAGTAGAAATCCAGAAAATAACAGCAACAACATTAATAAAATTTTAATAAATACAATAATCAACTTTCCTTAAGAAGGCCTGTGGATTAGAGAACTTTTATGTGAGTAAATGACAAAATCTTTTAAAATCATCTAACTAAATTTTGGGAAAGAATAAATTTCTATGAAGAAAGCTAAGAGTTCTTGGGGTGCTTGGGTGGCTCAGTGGGTTAAAGCCTCTGCCTCTGGCTCAGGTCACGATCTCAGGGACCTGGGATCGAGCCCCACATCGGGCTCTCTGCTCAGCGGGGAGCCTGCTTCCCCCCATCTCTCTGCCTGCCTCTCTGCCTACTTGTGATTTCTCTGTCAAATAAATAAATAAAATCTTAAAAAAAAAAAAAAAAGCTAAGAGTTCCAATAAGCTTACCTATAGACATAATCATTTATTTGTATATTAGCATTTATAATAAATTTAACCATTTATTCCTTCTAACAGCCAGCTCTGTATAAGGTATTGGGATATCTCCATGTATAAAAATATCCTATTTTAAATTTTCCAATCTGTTTTCCCCTTTTTATTAAATGAGTGGCTCCTAATCACACCAAATACAGAATGATATACTCAAAAAGTCTGTAACATGACCCAAACATCTATTATTTTTGGCAAAAATCTTTTACCCACTATATTTTTGGTGGGCTTTTCTTTAAGCAACAAATATACAAATGAATTTAGTAGTTAGAGATTACTTTTGAATTATAAAGGTCTGGCTGCAGATTGTTCTCATATATGTCTCCAGTTATCAACCTGTAAATGTGATTTACAACATAAAATCTTTATATGAACAGTCCAATACTATAAAGCAAATTTTAATAAATTTCCTGATTATTAACAGTGATAGAGGAAAATTCAAATAGGTTTGGGCATTTATCACTTGATATTTGATAGAAATGTTTCCTTTCTCTCTCATCTCCCTCATCTCTATTTGGTTTCACTTAATTTTTGGCTGTATTAGGTATCACTGTTCCCATTTTCTGAAATCCCATTAACTGACTGACTGAATGTTGCCTTGCCTTCCACCGACTATGATTTTCCTAAAATTTAACAATGGCTTCTTTATGACCAAATCCAATCATACTTTCAAATCCAAATGTTATAGATCCCTCCAGAATGCATGGCACTGACCGCAGTGCCCTGTTTCTTTAAACTATTCCTGCCTCAGTGTACATTACCTTCACTGGGTCCTGCTCTCTGATCACTCTTCAGTCTCTTCCCTCACTCAGTCTTCCTCAGCCTATGCTGGAAATGCTGGTGCTTCCCAACACTCCCTCCTCAGACCTCTTCTCTCCTCCTCTTTTAAGTACCCGGGAAATTTTGCTCACGCTGACACTACCAAAGGGCTCTTGTCCATATTTCTCCCATCATCTACCTAACTACCATATGCTCACCATCAACCTGAAGGCACCAAGTGTCCTCCCCTCTTCCATCCTTCCTACCTCCAATTAAGTCATGTGGATTCCTCTTTCGAAATATGCTCCAGATCCCTTGCCTCTCTCCATTCTGACTTCTATCACTTGAATCAATGTGCTCAGCATTTCTCACCAGAATCACCACAACGGGCTTCCACCTCAGACCCTCTGACCCCAAGCTTCAACCTGCTAATTTATTCTTAACTCTACCACCAGTCAATCTGCCTTTGGTGGATCCCCATTACTTTTACGTGTGGTTTTAGTATTTGCCCCTCCTACCCAAAGATGTTCTTTTACAGTAAATGGTGCCCCCACTTACTCTAAGGCTCCTCAGTTCTTACCATTCCCTTGTTTTTTGTATCCTATACAACAGCAAAAGCTGTAAACTCTACCTCAGAAACACACCCCATATCTATCTGTATATTACTATCAACACACTTTGACCTGAGTTCATCACTGCCTATCTGGAAAACGGAGTTTTAGGACATAGTTAGAATTGTGCTGATTATATCCCTGTACTCTCCATTTAAACAGATTCCTCTTTACTTCCCTTTCCTATGAAGTAATCATTGGAGCTACAAGTCCGACGGTTATTCTCTTCAAGTCAGATGCATTGAGGCATAATTTAGATACAGTAACACTCAGGAAGGGTGATCTTTTTAAAGAATATATTAATATGATCATGGCACTCTGCTTTAAATCATACAACAAATTCCAATTTCACTGAGAATAAACTCTGAAGAGTCCTAACTGTGGTTACAGAATCCTTCACAGTCTAGTCACTGACCATCTTCCTGATCTCACCACGGATCACTCTCTTCCTCCTTAACCTCCTTGTAACCACAGCTCATCTTTTCTCCATCCTGCCAACCCACCACTTTCATTCCTATCTCGGGGCCTTGGCATTTACTATTCCTTCCGCCGAAAATAATCCCGCACCTCTCCAAGTGCCTGATTCCTTCTTGCAAGGGAGGTCTCAGCTCATATACCATGGCTTCAGAGGAGCCTGCTCTCTGCATGTGTGCACACAGATGTGCATTTATGTACATAAATCACATTCTCTCTTGTCTTCCAAGTCCTTATCATGTCCTGAAATTATTCTGACTTTTATTTGTTTACTTATTTTTTGTCTCTCTTATCGCACTAGACCATAAACTGCATGTCCATTTACAACCCTGGTACTGAAGTAAGTGCCTAGTACTCAGCATAAGCTCAGTAAATGTTTGCTAGATAAATCAATGACTCACGACTGATCTGACTCCTACAGTTTCTAGCACTCTCCTTCACCAATACTCTGCTTCATATCAAGTGAATGAAGACATCTGTTTCCCCCCAACCCATTACTTTCCCTCTGGGCTCTACACCTTGGTATGTGATAACCGGTGTGCCTTCATTCTGCCTCCATTTTTCTGCCTTACTCACTCTGATTCATTCATTACATCTTATATAAAACAAAAAGGCATTGATTTATGACACGTCCATAGTATACTGTGCATATAAAATATGCTGTTTGCACTTCAGGGAGAGCCCTGTAGAATAGTGATCAAAAGTAAGGTCTGGAGTAACATGGCCTGAACTCCAATTCTGCTCCATCACTGAAGTATCCAGGTGGATCTATACAATCTCTTTGCCTCAGTTTCCTCCTTGTACAAAGAATGGGACTCTTTTGAGGATTACACGACATGATATATGTAAAGTGATTAGAACATCTGACCAAAAAACAGCATCTATTTTTATTCTTAATAGTAATTATGTACTTTATTTAACATCTCACACCAAAATGATTTATTTTGTGTCTGCTTATTATTATTGGCAGGTCTTTGATGGCATGGTGAGAAAGATTTTTTTCTTTCTTTCATTTTTCTTATTTCCAGGGCTAGCACAATTTCTGACATATCATAGTACTACTTCATTCAGACTTCTTAAGTGACAGTAAGTGAATCTGGTTTCCCTGGGCCAGAAAAACCCTTGAGGTATAGGACTGGGGTCAAACATATGTGAATAAAAATGAGTAACACATGCCCCCAATAACTGTATAGATAAAAAACAAATCTGTCAGGAATAACAGCTGTGGGTGTGTAAGGATGGAGATCAGGTAGCTAATCCAACTGGCCTGAGTAAAAGCAAAGAATGGAAACTTCAAATTTCAATGTAAAATCCCATCCTTTGAACACCTCTCTTCCTCGTCTCAGAGGGAAATACTTAGTCTATTCTGCTGTAAAATCAGGAGCTAACATTAAAAATGGCACTATTTTATTCAGGCACAACCTTTTACTTTGGCTCCTATATTCAATAACGCATAAACTCAAAAAAACCAAACAGGTCAAACCCAGTAATATATATGAACCTCTAAAAAAAAGAGCACCAGTTTTGTTGCATTGCCTTTGAACCACTGCAAAACAACATTAGTTAAGGGCCAGCAACCTTTTTTCTGTGAAGGGACACATAGTACATATTTAGACTTGCGGGCCACACTAATCAACACAACTGTTGTAGGACAAAAGCAGTTATCAAAAACATGCAGTTGAATGGGCATGGCTGTATTGTAATAAAACTTTATTTATGGACATAGACATTTTAATTTTACATAAATTTAAGGGCCCTTAAATAGTAATCTACTTTTGATTTTTTCAATCATCTGATAATATAAAAACAATTCTTGGCTTATAGGTATATAAAAGCAGGTACTTGGTCAAAACTGACCCACAGTTCATAGTTTGCTGACCCCTACATTATACCAATTTTGTTAGCTCTTTTCCTAACTTCAAGAAAAATGTGATATAACTGGCTTGTCTTCATAAACTGAAAGTGGTGATGCATTTTCTCAGGCCAAAAAGATTACTACTTTCCTAAGTACTACACTATAACTTCTGTAGCACCTTTTCATTAATATGAAGGATAAAGAGTAAAAATAATTACTTAAAATAGCTTCATATTAATAATTTGATGGATAGCTAATTCAGGGCTCTATTAATTTCCTTATTTATAAGAGTAAAGAAACTATAATGATAAAATATCAATATATATCCATGAAACCAAGATAAGTCATTCAACCAGTCATGGTTAAAAAAAAAATCACGTAGACCATTCTTTCTATATTCTCCAAGGAAAAGAAGTCCACATGGCTTTTACTCAACAGATGTTTATCAGGCATACACTATGTACAACACCATATGAAATACAGTGACCTCTCCAGCACATGTACAAGAATAATTCATCTTTTTGTGCATTCACGAATAAGTGGATGAAACAGTTAAATGAAAAATGCCTTCATTATTTTGATAAACCTTAGAAGAAATGCAACCACCTTCACTCAAGGATCAATGTGACCCAGGGGTTTTGAGACCCAAAGTTCTCCAGAGAGTGCTACAGATTGGCAGGATCGTCTCTTAGTGCTTGACTGGACGTGAGATACAGTGAAAGACACGTAAACCTCAGGTGAAGAGCCTCATCTCAGACAGTTCCATATTGGCCAGACAAGCACCGTGGCTCAAGAAGGCAGGCTACCTCTTCCACAAGTCAATTGTGAATTACTCTCGCTAAATTAGCTCCACAGCTGCGATTTTCAGTTCCTAGAGTACCCTCCAAATAGCTGGTTGTGGGGAGAAAAATAAAAGCCTGCTTTTTCCTCAAACACACACCTTTTGGTGATCTGCCATCTCAACTCATGAAGGACATGCAGATCTGAAAAGGGACCCTTCTGGGACTCTATCAAAAAAAATGGCAGATCAAAAATTTGGCAGAGGGGCCACTGTCAGGCACTCAAACATAACAGTTCTGGAGACCTACAGAGTAGATCTTTGAAATCAACTTGGCTCAAAGGGAGCCTAAAGTACTCAGCCCCAAACAAGTGAGGATGGGGGGAAACTGTACCAAACCCCTTTTTCTTTTCAAAGGAAATAAGGAAAGTGTAAAAAAAAGGAAAACAGAGGAAAGCGAAGACACTTACCTACAATATTAACCCTTTCTGGGAAGTGGTAGGAAACTCACAAGGTTACAGACACGAGTTACAAAAACTGAGTTTCCCTCTGTTTCAGACAACACAGCCTGCTTTTATCTCATCAACTGCTCGGGATGGAGAGTTAAGAGATCAGACAGTGAATGATAAATGTACAAGAAAGCTGGCATTTCGGGGGAGAGCAGTGACCTGGCTTAATGTACCACATCTACGTAGGTATGCTATTTGTATACATACATACACACACACACATACACATCACATATGTATTGGGAGAGGTAGAAAAGTGAAGAGAAGAACGGTGAAGACAAGATTATCTCTCATATACAAACCTTTGATACATAAATAACACACACAGACACAGAAAGAGTGAACAGAGAACAAACTTATCTGTCATAGAAAAATGATTCAAGTCCTTTCAAGCCTTCGAAAGCATACTCTCTTTGAGCCTGGATTATTAGATAATTCCCGCATTACTTTTTTCCACAGGTATCCTTCTGAAACGGTGTCAGTTATCTAATCTGCAGGTTCAATTAGACGGCTTTATCACCTGGCATAACTTTCAAACCCCTCAACTCTCTTTACAACCCTTCTGGTTTCATGGAAAGTTCACCAGGTTGACATTTAGTTACATCACTGAATTCTAAATAGGGATTAATAAAATGATTAATTTACTCTTCTTTTCTCCTCTCTCTCTCTCTCTTTCTCTCTCTCTCTCTCTCTGGTTTCCCCCATGAGTCATGGTTGGCCATCTACAAGAACACAATATCCAACTGAGGAAAACTGTCTTCCAACCACAGCATCTGTCTCCCTGGCAAGCTCTGCTGACAGTTGGGTCCTGGCTCTGGAACTGTTCAAGAATCTTGTTTCGGGCTGAACGATTAGTGGGCTCTCATCCTCCTAGGTGCGGCTTCCTACCGATACCACTCAATTTGAAAGAAGGATTTGTATATATTTATCCTTCGGAGAATCTGCTATTGTGTAAATATCTCAAATTGAGACCCTCCCCCCACCCCCATGGGAGAACATGCTTGACACAGGAGCACTTGCTTCCTTTTCCTGCAAAACATCCATAAAATAGTTTGGTGGTTCCCAAGGGTCTGCTTCTGGTATTATATAAGCAGCTTCTCTTTCAGCAAAGGGAAAGGGATGCTTCAAGACACAGAAATAAAAATGCCCACAGTTCTCTAAGGGAATTTCAAAATAGCAAGTTGCTTAAATATCAAGGAAAGCACCTGGTTTCTCTCCAAGCCTAAAGATAGCCTGTGATAGTTTAAGAAATGTAAGCAGAGGTGGAGGAAAGGAGAAGCATGTGAGGAGTTCACGGACAGCACTGGAGAGATTCTAGAACACACAGATCATCTGGCATTGCGCGTCTGAGTAAGTTCTATAGTTGGCGAAATTCTATTGAAAGTACTTAGTCAAGAAGTTTCATGTTTTGTGGGGGCACCTCGGTAGGGCTCAGTGGGTTAAAGCGTCTGCCTTTGGCTCAGGTCATGATCTCAGGGTCCTGGGATCAAGCCCCACATCGGGCTCTCTGCTCAGCGGGGAGCCTGCTTCCCCCTCTCTCTCTGCCTGCCTCTCTGCCTACTTGTGAACTCTCTCTCTCTGTCAAATAAATAAATAAAATCTTCAAGAAAAAAAAAGAAGTTTCATGTTTTGTTTTGTGAAAAGCAGTTAAGGTGGAGGCATAGTTTGTAGGCACAATATTCCAGTAAGGGCACATCTGTCTTGTTCTAATTCGGAGCCTGAAATACTGCTGTCAGGCTCTCCCTCTCTTTCTTAAAAATTTCTTCCCAAATCTACTTTATCTACTTTTTTTATTTCAAACAATTACTCAGCCCTTAGACCCCCTGGAGGCTTCTGATTCTTAAAAGAATTAGAAAAGATCTCCGGTTATTATTAGATTCCATTTTATACAGAGAAGAAAGCAGAAAGTGAGCAAGATAGGCACGCCTTTATGTTGCCTGAGTTACTTTTGAAATTTGCTTCATTCAAAGGCCAGAATAGCATGGAGCACCTTCAAACTATAAAATAAGAATTCCACTGGACCAATTATTTGTAACCTCTCACTGGAAGTAAAAATGATTCAACACCCTTCCCTCCCCCGGCAAAGACCTAAAGGCCTTTAAGAGAATCCAAGAAGCTCCATGCATTTAAGATTTTCTAAGTATAAGTATGGGGGAAAAGATTAAGCCCTCAAATATCCAACTTATGTAAGTCTGACAACAAGAAAAAAACACACAGTGGAAAGGATTAATCTCAAATAAAACTCGGAAAAGAGCTTTTTGCAGAAAACTACTCCTCTGGCTAGATCTCTTTTGTTTACAATATGAAGTAGAATTTGGACCCATTATACAATTCTTTCTTATGTTCCCCCTTGTGAATTGAGGTTGTTAAAGTAACATTGTAATTATCTTTTATCTATAGTATGATTTATTTATAATATGAAATTCCCTTTTACATCTTTAGATTCTTAATAAGTGAATGCTCTCCTTAACAGAAAAAAAAAAAACATCGAAATACGAAACAAATATTTATTTCACCATCCTTTTTCCAGAAAACTATGAATGTGACTCCAATAAAAACACAGCTACACATTTTGTCTTAAACATTTAAAAATGTTTTTCAGTTTCAAAGGTCATATTTAGAACTGAACCAACCATGAATATGAATAAGTTGTAAGCCATGCCTAAAGCGGGTGTCTTTTCAAGTAAAAGACAAGACTTACTAATAGTCCCATTTGTTTTCCATTAAAAATCTACGCATTGTATTCACAGCAATCCACATGCCACTCTGCGAGCCTGCTTGGACAAAGCCTTTGCTTTGTGTGTATCAGATGCAAAATTTACTTAAATTCCAGATAATTGCAAGTGCATCTGCTAGGCTTTGTCACTGGTCTATATGAACATTTTCACAGTGTATACAAAGAGCAATTATCTAACAACTAAAGAAAAAGAAACAGTCATTTCGGCAAATTACAGCCAGCTCCTTTATCAAGGAATAAGTTTGCGAAAAGAATGCTACCCCCAAACACTTTTTTAAATAAAATGTATTCACTCACACCACATACATTAGCCACAGAGAACAAAAAAGGGAGCTTTTTCAACTGTTAAATTACTAGGTCTAAAACAAGGATAACTGCAATTTCAAATAAAATCATCCCACAAAACATTAAAGTTCCCCTCTGGAGAAAAGAAAAAAAAAAAAAAAACGATTTAAACCAATTTGATGCACTAGTGTAAGTTCTTATTCTGTACTCATGACAAAATATTTCAACAATAGTCACTTACCCTGTTTATCTTCCAGTTTTAGTTCCCTGATTTGAGATATAAGTGCACAGCATCAAGATCAATGAAGGAAAGTCAAAACAAGGAATATTAAAATAAAAAACAACAACAAAATCAAGACAAAAACTTGAGACAACAAAAAACTTAATTGAAACTTTTTGCTCTGTTCATGAGCTGACTGTAAGCAGGCTTGTCTCTCTAGTTGGGCTATTTGGTCAATGTTTCTCTTTCTCTCTTTCATTCATTCCACCCTGCCCCCCCACCACATATACACACACACTGGCCCTTTTCCCTCTTTTGCTCTCTTTCTCTCTCTCTCTCTCTTTTTTAACTTCGTGAACAATTCTATTTCAAACTGTCACACTCAACATGGCCAGCCCTCCTTCAGAGCCCAATCCAATTTTCAGAAATTTACACCTCATGCCAACTAAACAATATCAACAGCACTCCTCCTGTAGGGCCTAATAGGGTAAATCTGTTCTTTTAACAAATTCTTAAAGCTATCCACAGTAATCACAGTGGTATCACTGGGACAGAGAGAAATCTATTTAATACAAAGACTAAAAAATTTTTGTGACGTTTGACCTGTTTGAAATCTGTCAATTCAGTGGCCATTTATTTCCTGCTTCACTTTCATTTAAATATCTTCATTATCATTTTGTAAAATGTATTATGTTACCAGCCAAAGCTATTAGGGAAAAAAAAAAAGTCTCCCTATTCCCCAAACTGGAGAATCATCATTATCATTAATATTTCATGGAACTGCATTAAATGAGACAATATTCAATATTTAACTATCTAATCCTTTAGTAATTTATATTAGAAAATACCAACCATGTGAGAATTCAGTCAGTCGGATTATTTTATTGGATGAACCTTTGTCATTATTAATAACACTTCAGTATCTCATATTTTTTCAGCACAGAGTATAACATCCAAGGACTGAAAGTGATTTTGTTTCTAATTAATTCTCAAAATCCTTGGGAGACAGTGATAGGAGGATAAATATATTAATTTGGAATTGAAGAATAAAAGACTAGCCTTTAGATGCAAAAGTTTTACTAGAGATGTGGATTACTTGCATGGGTCGTACACTTCACTAGGTACTCATTACTCATAATTATGTGAGGAAGACCTGCTTAAACTTTAACTCAGAGAGTCTACATTTTGGGGGGGATGTGGTTTTATTTCTTTCAAGTACCACAATTATTACCAAATTATAAGTAAAAGTTGGTCTGCTCTATTATCCAGTATTTCTATTAATTTGCTTACAGGCGATTGCACAGACATCTAGATGTTCTCCATCTGTACTTAAAACAAATCTCATTTACCTTTTTCTCAGACCATTCATGAACTTTACATACTTATACACAGGCAAACTTCAGCTCATTTTAGGTAAATTACCTTTAACTTCAGCATGAACGGAATTCAATATGGGTATTGAATTCAACAGGTAACTTTTTAATATGGCACTTGGTGATAACAAAATAAACTCTACATAACAAACATTTGAAATTGGTGGGGGCTAACATCTAAAGTGCTGTGCTTAACAGCTTTATGGCCAAAAATGTCCTCCATTTGATTTTAAGCAAGAAAAAAGTTCTCACTGCTACTAGCCCTTCAAGTTTATACACTGGAACCATCATTATCCCTCCCTTATGACCCCAAGGTCACTCATGGAATAATGGTAAATATTTGCTGGAGGCTTTTCATTTATCTGTTTTGTTGACAGCTCCCCCTCCTATTTTTTTATTTTGAGGGAATTCCACCATTTATATGTTACTGGAAGTTGAAGTCTTCTTGTCTCATGAGAGACCAGACTATGAATTTCCCAGATTTCCTAGTTATTTGGGTACGGATACTTTATCAGGATGCAGCCAGTCAAATGGAATCACCTGCCCGGAACTGTGAAATGAGGGCCAGGGACTCCCAGAAGACAAGATAGGGGCTCCTTCCAGACCTGGTACAAACGGCCACATATCCAGGGCAGCAGTGCTGGTCGATAGGAATGGCAGAGGCAGAGGCAGAGGCCTGTGCCACGGATGTGGAGGGCTCCAGCAGGGCACCCAGTACGCAGTGGCAGAAGCCGAAGTGCCTGGTTCCACATCATTCCTGGTGATTCTGTAATTCCCAATGTCCTTCTAACACATTCTTTACTGTTTACATCAGCCAGAATTAGTCTGTATACATTACAAGCAAGAACATAACTGGATCCCACAATCAAAAATAACAATTCAAATTGTGCTTTTATTCTGCATTGGTTAATTTTATAAACTGTTGGAAAATAAATTTAAAACTCCTGCAATATTGTGAGTTGGAAAGAACATTCCATTTTCACAAAGACTAGGAAACTTCCCATCCAGGAGGACCCCAGCAGCGATTGGTAAGTGATCTCATAAATCCTCAGAAATTCAGGCACTCAATAGAAAACGAGCCAAGAATCAAACCCTTGGAAATTCAGGTACCCAATCAGAAAAGAGCCAAGAACCCAAGTTTAAATGAGGAACATGTCAATGAAGACTCTTCCTATTTTTCTCAACCACTGCTTTTCTGTTTCAGATCAACGGGAAAAGGAAGGAACAGAGGATGGAAAAGAACTTTTGATGGTTTATCTATGATTTGCTGGAAATGAGATATGCACATCTTGAAAACCCACAGTAAAAATGAGCATTAATCAAGAGCCTGACCAGGATATCAAAAGTCAGAGCTGACTGCCTCAAGTCCAGGAAGCTATTACCTGGGGCTGGGGAAAGGGTCAGTGCCTCTGTGCACTCCTCCTATGCCATCTCCTCTCAGAGCTATTCACCTGATACCTCTTGAGCATACTACCCTTCCCACAAATGATTGATAAAAGATGAATTTAAGAGAGTGAATACGTTTTGAAAATTAACTCTCTGAACCTACATATTCACCGTATGCTTTCAAGTTCAACGAGGCAAATATTCCTTCAGAGAACGTTTTTCATCCATGGCATTTTGGGAACATTGGAAAATTTTCTCTCCTTCCCAATTCCTATCATTTTTCAAAAATCCCTCATAAAAGAAAGGCAAATCACAAATTGATTCATTGGTCGTGAAAAATATAAATTGACAGCTGTGGGGCATGGAGTCATTCATCCATTCACTGATTGAATTGACACAGGTAACAGGCACATCCTAAAAATGACCACCATCAGAATTTGCCCTCACTCTTCAACCTATATGTTAACTGTGATCTGATTCTTCACGGCAAAGATCCACAGTTTGATACTCACCCTCTGGCTTTACTCTTTATTTAAACACATCTGTTATTAGACATCTGAATTAAAAAATAAAAAAGAAAGAAAAGAAAGCTGAAACGTTCCATCCCTGACCTCGCCTGTAGCTATGCTTTCCTCAGAGTAAATACATTTGGATTCCAGGGCAATGCAATTCAAAACAAAACAAAATCAAATCAAACAACAAGAGAAAAACCAAGAATGCCACTAACTTCTATAATTAAAACGTTATTTTATACGCACACATGCACGCACACACACACACACATCCACATATCATGGTATTTTAACCTATAGATCGTAAGCTTCTAGACCAGAGATCAATCACACCCAAAATGTGTACGACTTTGTGTACACCCCATAGGGGATTAATAAACACTTATGAATTGACTGACAAGAGAAAAGCCAAGAAATGACAACCTTCAGGGTAGCCGTAACACAATTTTAACTTGAAAATTGCCCAGGAATAGACTTCACAATCTACGGGAACATACACAAATCACATAAAAAGAAGTGCTGCCCCTCATCTACCTAGAGTGGCCTTAGGGAATAGCTTAGTGAAAAATCACTGTTGTAGGAAGTGCAGTTCAGGCTCTCTATCCAGCTACTGTTTGGCTTCTGCAGAGAATCCAGCTGAGAGCAACTTTTATTCTGTAATAAATCTATTACAGAATAACTTTTAAAACATAGATTAGAATAAATGCGAAATTTAGTGCATCTCTAATATTTTCTTGCTAAGTCAACAGGTATAAAACCACCTTTCCCTCCCAACTCTCAAGATTCATGTTGCCATTTTAATTTCTCTGCAGCCAAACATAACAAAAGCATGATCTACAATGGTTAAACAGCTTCTTCAACAGAAGCATCCCCAAATAAATGGTAATTAGCAATAAATCATAATTTACCCATTGTCTTCTTTAAATGACGCATTAAGGGCATGATGCAATTCTTAAAACACATTTCATTCAGTGTCGCCTTGCAAACAATCTCCAAATGCCTCAAGTTCAAAAGTGGTTTATTTTCCTCCCTGAAGTTCACATACACGTTCTACCTTGGGGTTGTGGATAGGACAGACTTGTAAAAATTTAGTGATCCCTGAAACCGAAGAATTACAGAAATAAGATGATGCTTCTGATAACAATTTAGCTTTGCCACAATTACTTGAGATGATGCCTATTTCAGTTGTTCCCTGCTTTGAAAAGCTACTTCCATGATGATACATTTCCAAAAATGTATGATGAGAACAGGTGGGGAAAAAGTAAGAACTCAACTGTGAAGATCGGTCCCCTTAAACTTAGAGGGGGGGTTAAAAAAAGAGAAGAAAAACACTTTGGGTTGAGGTAAGGAAATTTTTAAAACAAAAACACACGAGATCAAAATAAAAGTCCGTGTATGTCTTTATCATCAAAGGCCAAACACAAAATCTAAATTAATTCACGGCTGTCTTAGCATGTGCTCATTAGAGTTACACGTACTGGTCAATAACTTTGCCAACACGACTTGGCCTGTCACCTTACCTAATCCCACCCCACCATACTTCCCCAGATTCCCACGGTTCTTGATACAAAACCAAAGGTAGGCCTGGTCATTTGCCTTGTAGAACCATTCGAGCCAGTTTTCCAACATCCACCTTTGAACACTTAAATCATTATTTGTTTCAAAGTGTTACAGAACTCCTTACTTTTCTTCCTGACATTATTATCAACTTGTTAGAGGAAAACATCTGATAGTGATAACTACCAATGGTTTCCAGATTTTCCTGTCAAGCCAAATACATTTTTGGGGTGATGCTTACTTTTCAGTTTTTAGTTCCCCACATTGATAGCAATGAGAAAGGAAAGGTTTTTATGTTCTCGTGGTTTGGTTTTTTTCCTTGTTTTCTTGGCAGCCTCCTCTGGACTGTGAGATGTGATGATTGATCATTTTTCCACACTCATCCACAGCCCTCTCTGTGGCCACATGTAAATTCGCCAATGGATAATTAAGCAACAGACACATCCAATAAATATAATAAATAAATTTGATTTTTCCCCCTTAGTAATTGGTTTCATCTGACTGAGTCTGATTATGTGTGGGGATATATAAACAGGATTAGAGAGGAGAAAAATTAGATGCTGGGTCACACAAATTGCAGAGCCCTAACCACTGTGAAATGTTTTTGTAATAATTACATTATTATTCCTAGGGTTAAAATACAGAGAAGCAGTTTGTGTCTTCTCAAGAAGTTAGGTGAGGCTAAAAATAAAACTGGCGGCATGATTATTACCATAAGGAAATAGTAGCCACCTATAGAATACATTTCCCTCTGGTCTGCATTCTCTTTCTACAATTCACACACCCTTCTCCGTGCTTCCATTAAATCCATGCAGGTAGTGCCAAACTTTGACTTGGGTCTCCAGTTCCAGGTGTCCTGTCACACCAGACTACAGGAGTAAAAATGAGGTAGCTCAACTAAAAGGTGGAGAATGAGCAGGTATTTGTATACAGTTATTGCCTGAATAAATCCTAAGGCAAAATTAAATTAAATCACCTTTCAAATATACTCTTGAGAGACACAAAGAGCAAAGTTTTATCTTGCTCTTTAAAACAAGCACCCTCCCTATTTCCATTTACTTTCGTAGACATCCTGCAGGTATCAAATTACTCTTACCATAAGATTTAGCTCTTAGCTGAGCACAGTACCTGACCTGGCTTGGGATTCCAAAAATGGCTTATTGCAAGAGAAAAAAAAAAAAAAAAAAGACTGAGAGATGAAAATATACATTCCTGCAGCTTTAATTTGCCTATGTTCCTGCTAAGTAATATCTACCGAAATGTGCAATACATAACCATATACTCTTACATTTGAAATGGTTTAGAAACATTATCACAGCTAAGATCACAAAGTCTGTTGCAATGAGTTCTGTAATAATAACTATGATTTTAGCTATGTAGATATTTATTGTTTGAACTAGCCACATGCATAGGCATAGCCATCTTCTCTAATAGTTTAGTTTCATTCTTAGAAATAATCAAGGAACATGACTATTTCTAACATAAAAATTTTGAAGTGGCACTTTTTAAAAAACATGTTACAAATATAGCAAGCAACTTATACAATTTTGTGAAATGGTTATTGTATATTATGAGATTTTCTTTAACCTTTGCCAAAATCATTTCTACTTTCTTTTCTACACGTATACCCTTATTCCTGTAATTAGAGTAGGAGAAATGTCAAAACATTGAGTATCAGTTAAATCCTAAGCAATAATAAAAATGACATTTAAACAGAACCTTTTTCCAAAAGAATCCTCTGTAGAATTGTCCTCTCTAAAGATTTTAAATCAGTACGTTATTGTTAGTATCAGTTTGAGCTTCATCATATGAATTATAGTCTCCAACGTTAGCCCTTGCCTCCTAAATTGAAGACTGGGGAACCTAAATAAAAGAAATGACTTATTCTTTTGAACAAAATTCATAAATAAAGTCCTTTATTTTATAGGGTCCATAACTGCCTTTTATATAACTTAAAAATAAGTATTTTACCAAGGCCACATTAACAGAAATGGATCACACAAAATTTCTAATATTTTTAAAATAGGCTTGAGCTTATATAGCTAAATAATGTAGTCATCAGCACAATTAAACAGACTGTCTTCTTAAAAGCTGAGTTCCAAACTTTGACATATCCGCATCGCATTTCAGAATTCACCAACTAATATAATAATAAGAGCAACCAGACTGAGAAATCTGGCATCATATTTGTATTTGTAATAACCTGTGGCAGAACTACATTAGCAAAAGAAGTAACACTGGGGAGTGATCTAAATAAATACCAAGGAGAGCAAAGCCTCCCCCGAAACAATTGCGGCCAAGTCCTGAGAAATTGAAACTTTTAAAGAAATCATGTCTGTCCTCCCAATCCACGCACTCATGCTTTTGCCTAAACAGATGCAATATTGATAACACCCATCACCAATATTCTGCTGGGAGCCACAGAGTAGTGATGAGGGAAGGAGTGCAGGCAATTATTACATCAGCATTAGAGATCAATTCATATTGTCCAGGGCAGGGCGGGGGGGGGGGGGGGAGATAATTACTAGGGAAAAGAGATTTTATTTTAACATATCAACTGTATTATTTTGTGTCTATTTCTATTCACTAAACTTACATGAAAAGAGTTGAAACACCTGCTCTCTTTTTACTCACACTGCAGCCGAAAAGCACATAACTGTACTTTTTCTCTGATAGTTCTCTTTGTGTAAAAGGCTCATAATCCTACATTTATGAGAGGTGGGCCAATTAAAGTCTTTCAGCAAAAATGAAGGACCTTTATTCGCAAACTATTTCCCAAGCTGCTTCATTTTTTTTGATCATTAAGAATTCATAAAAAAAAGGCTGCAATATTCCACGTTCAAAACCACACTGTAGTATACAATATATTAAGTTGACTGGGGCGGTAGGTAATGTGAATTTTAGAGAAAAAAAATGTATACCTCTTCAACTTTATGAAATCTTTCAGAAATAAGAGCAGGATAATCTTAACACAGACAAAATTATTATGCTAAGTAGTGCTTTATCTTTCTTAGGTAGAGAAAATATTCCAAATTAATAAAATAATGTTACCAGCAGAACCAGGTCTTGAACAATGTGAATGTTCCTTCTATAGAGCAAAACAGAAAGCAGCTAATACAAAGAAATACTTTGACAAAGCTACTATTTGCCCTCACCACACAAGACTTATAAAATTTCTGTGGGTTTCACAAATTTTAAATGAGTTATCTAATTAGACACTATATCACATTTTATGAAATGCTGCTATGTCCCTTCCCATTTAGAACATATCAAAAGACACACACACACACCCCCCTAGCTCCTAGAAAAACAAATATTCTTGCCATCTCCCCTGAAGGTTGTGAATCTGTTGTATTGCACTGTAAGGGCAGAATGAACGGTTTCTGACTGTGAGTATATCAGCTCTACTGAGATCCAGTAATTCAAGGAACAAAACTTTTGCTTTACACAAAGCAATGAGAGACAAAGCATATACTTTTCACATAGCTCCATTTGAGGTGGTAGCTTCACGTGCATTTTGTCTCTTTATATCTGACTTTCCAAATGAAGTTTGAGTTCTTAAGTAGGGAGGGATAAAAAGGCCTTTGCCAATGACCTTGACCATATTTCACCAGAAAGCACTTCTCACAATTAGTCTACACAGAATGGAAAACAAAGGAAAAGCTTGTCAATACAGGTTTTCCTTAAAAACACACAAATAGTTTCGAAGTTCCTTTCAATTACACAATGAAAAAAAACAGCAATTACTTTTAAGAAACACTCAGTAGCTCTAGCATAATAAACACCTCATACATGCAGAGAAACCTTTACTTTGATCAAAATGAAAATAGGAATCCTAATAATACAGGCAAAAGTGACTGTCAAGTTCCACGAGCCAACGATCTCTTTCTCTATAAACTTCTCCCTCCAAACAAGTTACCTTCTTCCCATGATGTTGGATGCCTTGCTTTTGGAAATGTTGAAATTCAACACAACACCAACTGAAAGTAAACTAACTCATTTATCAATAAACATAGCAAAAATTTGGAATCACTTTGCTACATAACCTGAGATCAACACCAGGCACAGAAAATTAAAATGAGCTTAGTTAAGATTCAAAGGAAAACTTAATAATAACAATAATAATAAAACCACCAATAGGCCACAAACACTATGCCACACAGAACCATATGAGAGTAATCACAAATCCCACTGATCGAATAGTCATCTAACTGGGCATGACATCCCAAACGTCGATAATGTTTAATATTTTAATATAAATTATCCAAGCTTTTCCAAAGTTGCCAGGAAACTAGAAGTAGAAAGAGGGGTGGGTGGGTAAAAACCAACCTCAGTAGGAAAGAGTATGTTCTTTAAATCAATGTACTCTTGGTCTTCATGTCTAGTGAAGATGCTGAAACTGAAGCTAATTGTGATGTTTCATAAGTAAACTCACACTCTGCATATATTATATAACAATTGGAAATCTTGTCCAATAGGCCACATAAAATGTGTCCTTAGCCTGGTCAGTTAGCTGTTTGTGCCCATGTGTGTAGAATATGCCAGAGAAATAATGCAGCTGCTCAGTATGGGGTATATTGCTTTCTGGTTTGGGTCCTAAAATGAGAAAACTACAATGCTTTAGAAGACTTGGGTTCTTAGGATCGTAGCTTATTGTATGCATTCATTTTTCTTTAGTACCTAGACAAATAAATGCTTCACTCAAAGATAGCTGTGATCCTAATGAACAGAAGTTGAGTTTTCCCCCAAAAAACTTGATCAAAATGATAAATGCAAGCATGGGTCCATGAAAATATTTTAAAACAGCAATTTTGCCATCTCAAGGGACCTAGGAGTAAGCTGAGCTTTCACTCTAAATAAAATGCCTTATTACCATCCGCAAACTACAAAAGGAGAAACAAGCTTTAGATCTCGGGAATCCTGTCCACAATTTCAAGAAAAGCTTTTGTCAACACAGGCGACCCAGAACAGGTGAATTGCATGGTGTCTTGGAGTAGGCTTTCCTCTATGAAAAAGAGGGTCTGACTAGTTGAGTTAATTTACAGTTTGTTTTGTTCTTCAGTCCTAAACATACTGCATGCACTGTTTTATGCTGTTCTTCCAACATCGGTTAAGTTTACATTAAGACAAAGTTTAACAGTATCATTGCAAACATACCCTTTGTACATAGGTAACCTGCTGTTCCACGATGTGACAACCACAAAGCAGAAACAGGCTTCCTTAAATAACAATATTTTTCCTCTATAAAATCTATGTGCCTCAGAGTATCCCTGGGCTGGATATCCTCATTTGAGTCTCGAGTTCAGAACTCCTCAAGATAGTAATACATAAACTGAAAATACAACCTGCTCTATCCCAGACTTCCCTCCCTACATTTATGCTGCCATTATTGTAGCTCATTTTCCCATTGCTTAGCAGAAATTTTACAACTATAAACTGATTTCTTTTTAAACTGCTGATTTTCCTTTACTTACTGACCCTTCAGTTTTTCTACTGAACTGGAACTGAAAACTTGGGGGGCGGACACAGCAAAACAAATGAAACAGAGTAATTGCTAAGAACCCTTCAAAGAACTTAAATGACACGAATACATTAAAGAACTGTTGTGTATTAATTTTTAAATAATATTTAAAACAGATCCTGGAAGCAAGAGTTACAGAGTCAGTTCTATTTTTAAAAAAAGAGTTAGAGTTCAATTTGCATGCATTATGCTGGCTATTTTAAATAATTTTATTCCATGTGTATGGCAGAAACTGCCCTTCCCCTCCCCAATTGACAAGATGCCACTTCAAGTAAGATCTAAGAGAAGCCTGGCTTGGCGTTAGAAATTGCTGTACACATCTCACAATTTTGAATAAAACAATATCAGCAATCTCGCTTCTTCTCCATAGCCCTAAATTTATTAAGTAAATTTAGCAATAGCTCAATCACTGGAGAACAGGACAGAATGTGATGCACTAAACCACTTATATGTTTATTATCTTTGCAAGCAACATTAACTAGTGGTGTCGATTATATTGCTTCCTGCAAATCTGCACCAATGTGATGCAAAACAGCATTTTTAAGAAATTCTCTTGTGGAATGCAAATGATTATGCTCCCAATTTTGAATATTTTAGCCAGCATGTACCATACAGTAGTTCTGGAATCACTGGCATCTGCCAGGCTGTCAAACTGAGTCAAAATGCATTGTAATCCTGGAGAAGGATAACCTTAAACATCAATGCAACGTTAAAATGCATCCTAAAAAAAAAAAATCGCTATAATTGCGATGAACATTAGAGAGAAACCGGCAGTCCTTCTGCAGAGAAATAACAGTCTGCTCTACCAATCTTTCCCCTCCCCCTTGAAACTCATGCAACTAATGATGACCTCCCGAAGTGCCGATTTAAAATGTTCCAGCATTCATCTGAGGATGAAGGAGAAAAAAAAAAAATACATAGAAAACCACGAAACAAGTTGCAAACTGCACAAACGCAAGGAGAGAGAGAAAGCAAACTGCAGCTGATTCAGGAGCGATTGCAGAATGAGGAGCAACAGAAAGGAAACAAGAAAGAAAAGGGGGGGAAAAAGCCTTTAGCATTAAAGAGTAAGAAGTGAAAAACATTTACCAGCGGCTCGGTCAGTAGCTTCGCTCCCTGACACCATCTACATAGAGAGATAACTTAGCCTAGAGTCTTCGGTCCCAGCTCGCTTTGGAGCAAAATTCCTTCACTTCGAGGGGGCAACGGACACCCTCAAGAAAGAGGGAAAGAAGGGGAAAAATAATTCCAAAGACCAAGACAGGTTTTCCCCCTCCTCCCTCTTACCCGCCCCCCGGACTCCCCAAACGGTGCTCGCTTCTGCACAGTTCTGCTCGCTGTGCAGCTGAGCTGCTGCTGCCGCTGCCGCTGCCGCCTCGGCTGCTGCTGCTGCTGGTGCTGCTGGTGCTGCTACTTCGGAAACGATTAGGAGGAGGACGCCCAAGCACGACCTGAGCCTGCGAGCCACCCAGGACCAGTGTGCAACCTGCTCTGGAATCAAACCCATAACACACGCACGCACACCCAGTGGCTCCTGCACGCGAATCCTCGCGCGCACACACGCGCCCGCCCGCGCGTCACACAGACACACGCGCACACACACATGCACACACGCACGCGCGCGCGCATCGCCCCCCCTCCCCGCCCCCGCCCCAACACAGACAAACACACACAAGGAGCGCCGCTCACCGCCCGCCAGCCAGCCAGCGCAGCCCCGAATGGGGAGTGCGAGCCAATCCCCGGGCCCCGAGTGCGCGCACAGGCCGCGGCAGCCGGGGCTGGGTGGTGGCGCTGGGGCTGTAGCTGGTGGGGCTGCGGAGCACAGGACCGGGGAGGGGTTCACGCCTGCGAGATAGGGGCGTTAGGGGCACGTGCACCCCTTTGTCTGCAGAGAGAACCCCAGCCGGGCGTTTCCAAAACCAGACACTGAGTGCGCAAACCCCCCGCGGTGCAGAGTTCAGTTCCGCTCTGGGGTTGGCCAGGAGTGGCTCGGTTCCCCGCCTGCACGCACCGAGGATTCAGTTCTGTGAAACCTGACGCACCGCAGCGGCACCCGGGTCCCTGCACACAGGGGAAAATAGCAAGCAGGCGCGTCCTGCTGCGGACCCAAGCCTACCCTGACTCGCGAGCATGCCCAGTGCAAGGCTGGAACCCAGAACACGCCTTCCAGGGTTAGGAACGCCGAGAGGGGCAGAGCCAAGTTCGGGGCCTTCAAGAGGGAAAAGCAGAGGTTCCAGAGCCTTTAGTCCCTGCTAACCTGCCTCACCTGGACCCCTCAGTGGCCCTGAACCTGCCTGACAGGGTGTGGCGCTGGGCAGCTAGGCGTCCAGACCTCAGAGAGGAGTTGCTTTTCTTCCTTTCATAAAGGGAATCCCAAAAGGGAGTAATTCCTGGCCCGGGGAAAGGTTCATTCAGTTACAGCGTAGTTGAGAGAAATTCCAGAGGGCCTGGCAGTAGTTGTAACAACAGCCAACACATACTGGTTACCTATCCTGTGCAGGCTCTGTGCTAAGTAATGCACACGAAATACCGGATTTTATCCTTTCCAAATAACGTATGAGCAACCGTAGAAGGAAACCGAAGTCCCAGTATATTTTACCGTCAATTATTGCCAGTGGATCAGGGAATCCAAACCTGGCACTCTGACTCAGACACCGGAGACAGAAGGCAGTGGACTGATGAACGGGATGTTTAGGTGATAACAGCCTCTGGCCTTCCAGCTGTACCGGGTCTGTCTTCAGCAACCTACAAATCTTTGAAAAACTGCATGCCCACAATTTGCCATTGTCCAACACTAATAATATTAACAATACTCATCTATTGACTACGAATCCTGGGTCACCCTTTCAGTAGGTGTTGCGTACTTACCTGTAGAATGTTGAAAATCACTCTGTAAAGAAGCTATGCTTATTTTACACATGAGAGAGAAATGAAGATGTCCTGTTACTTCCCCAAGGTGACAGGGCCTGAATAAGGGGGCATAGTTTGTTTGACTCCAAGGTGCATGCAATTGTTACTAAATTATGTGCCTTCCTTAACTGCAATCCAAATAAAGCCATGAGATGAGGGTGTAGCAGTTACTTTTTATGTCACTCAACAAATACGTATTGATTTCCTACTAACATTCACTCATTCAACAAATATTTATATTTACTAAGCATTTACTTCTTTCAAATCACTGTCTTAGAGGTGAAAGAAGATGACAAAGACACATGCCAGTACTCGGAGTTTGAAGTCTAGCAAGATGATGATCGTATGCTAATGGTGTGGAATGACAGCTCGCAAGGAAGAAATCTTCCCATGTTCATCTAGCAAACTCCTCTTTGTCCTTCAGCTATCTAGTCTGGTGTCACTTCTTCTGGGAAGCCATCTGTGATCTCTCTGGTTGAGTCAAATCCCCCTTACTGTAGGTTTTTCACGGCATCACGTAACTCTTCCTTTTAAAAGATGATGTAGGTACCAATTTGCCATTTGTGCTAGGATTTCATTAGTGTATGTCTCCTTGATGTACACAACCCACTAGATTGTAAACTCCAAGAGTACAGAATTTGTCTATTTTATCTTTCCATTACTCTCATAGTGCCTATTAGATGTTGCTCTTGATCCATCTCCTTCTTTCATACACAAATGCACACATGTACATGTACATGCCCATACATACACACATGCACACACCCCTTGGAATAGGAATAATGATTCCTAGGGTAGGAAAACTGTTTTTCTTTCCATTTAACAGATAAGTAAAATGAGACAGACAGAGGTTAAGTACTTGCCCAAGGTCACACAGGTGGGTAAGTGGCAGAGAAGGACTCCAACACGGGTCTGTCTGGCACTGAAGTCATATGACTAGCCTTCAGGTTCTGCTGCTTGTCCAGTGGTATCTAGCAGCCAATCAGACTACAAGGAAGCAGCTCATGGGAAATGGGAAATAAAGTAGACAGATCTCTGGGGATGGCATGAGGGGAAATAGAGATAATTCAATATTGTAAAAAACAGAAAAAGCAAGCAATAGGACTTAGCAATCTACTATTGAGCACCTACCATATGTCATGCACCTTGCTCAGAGCTTTTCTCATTTTAACAATTATTCTGGCCAAGTGTTGTTATTCTCATACTACAGATAAAGAAACTGAGGCTCCTGAACAACAACAACCAAAATCCACTGGACTGTAAACTTCCCAGAGAAAGTGATATGTCTATTTTTATTTTACATTTTATTCAATAGTACCAGGCTGTCAGTAAACTCCCTTTCTTTTCTACAAGCAACTTGGTCCAATATCTCATAGCTAGGAAGTCACAAAGCTGGAATTTTAGCCTGATCTGACTTTAGAATTTCAGGGGAAATTAGGATAGAGACGGTCACTGTGGGATTCACAGCTTAACCATGCTATAGTGCCTGAAGATTTAGCTGGGTCTATAAAGAGGGAGAGACACTGCTGTGCTTTTTCCCTCTCATTAAATCTTATAAGGAATCTGAGATTCAGAGACTGAAAGTTACTTGATCAAGGCCACTGTGTCATAATGCAGAGCTAGATTTTGAACCCAGGCCTCCCTCACTACAAACTTGTGATACAGAACATCCTGAGTGGCAGAAAAGAATATCCAAGATTTTCAGAGGTTGCTGGCTGGGGGGCGGGGGCGGAGCAGGGGGATCCTCACTCAGAGAGCAACTGCTGCAGTGAACCAAGCAACTCTCAATACACCACCCTTGCTACCTTTTAATGGTCCTCTGGGTTGGTTTTCACCTTTGTTCAGGCCCTTCCCTATTCCCCTGCCTTTTCAGGCCTCTTCTTGAACCCAGTGCCTCAGTGCCTCCCTGCTAATTTTCAGCAGCAGCAGTGCCTACAAACCTCAGGACAGTAAAAACCGCATTTTGTATAGTTCTGCTTGCAGACTGCTGGGCATGCTCAGTGACAAGGGGAGGCTTTGATTACAAACAGGACGCTTTTGTTACCTATCTTTCTATTTTGGAGTATTTCCTCAAAAATGGGATACCAGTGGGTAACTGTTTGCAGAGATTCCCAGCCTGTAAGGATTCTTAGTAGCCTAGAAGAATGAGATGCTTAGATACAGAAAAATACCTCCATTCTCTGCATTCCATACCATGTCTCTAGTATTCATCTCCCTGTTCTGCACTCTCTGTAGACACACACAAAAAATCCACAAATGGTACCCATCTATTTACATACCTGCCAGCTATGGACATATGTACCAGCTATAACTACACAGCAGCCCTTGACTACAGATTTGTCTCCTACATTTGTTTAGCTATTAATTTGCCCGACACTGAAATCTGATGAATAAAATGGGTGAGGGGTTGCTCGGAGGTTGTTAACTGTTTACTCCTCTTTCCTTCACCCTAAGAATGAATTTATTCCTTAGCAATGTTTTGGAAGGCAGAAAGCTCTCTGGAAGAAACCCCTTCCTACATATACATTAGGTTGATTTTTCTCATGAGACCAGCAGAATCTTTAACTCGTGATGAGAATAACCCATTAAGAAAGTCATGAAGGGCAATCTCCAAGGAAAACGGTGCTGAAAATTTGGGATGTTGGTGGATGTTCTGCTATGCCTCAAGGACATGAACTTTAAAGCGTTTTGAGAAGTCTGCTAATAATTCAAATGTTGAATACTGTCCTAAAGATTGCCACTGTCTATGTCCACAGCAACTGTCTGAGAAAGGTACAGTCATGATTCCCATTTTATAGATGAAAAAACAGAAGGTCTGAAAGAGCCAACTACTTATGGCAAAGTGATACAAGCAGGGAGTAATAGAAGTGGGGTGCAAGTCCAAGTCTGTCTGATGTCCAGACCTGTGTGGCTAGCTCTACATTCTATTGCCTTGAACTTGGGACATTCCTTTGTAGGTGGAGCTAGATATGAGAAGGGGTGGGGGCGGGGGAGCTAGATATGAGAAGGGGTGGGCTTATTTCCACTTGGTGTGCAAAACACTTCATGTAGAATAATACTGCTATCCTCCTAGAAAGCTAAACTCATTTAAGATAGCCTTTCTAAAGGAACATTATTTAGTTTATTCTGCATATTGGAAAAATGATGCATGTGGAGCAGAGTGGGAGGGACCAATTCAAATGAGTGTCATTGGAACTAAGGCTTCTGAGTTCCCCTTGAGAAGCATTCTTCCCTTCACTTTGAAGTAGCCCTGCAACTTTGTTCACTGTCAGTCATTTCCCAGATTGTTCTCTCTTGACAGATATTTCCTTTGATTTCCTAGGATCCTTTACAGGGTATATACTGGGAGAGCTTACTTTCGTAAAGATGGGAAATGTAGAAATAAAGGCAAACTGAGCTTTTTAAAATCACTGTAGTTTGCCATGTTTGTTTCCAGTATCTGTCAACATCCTTTTGGAGATTCAGTAGAAGCTATGATTTTCTGCTTTTAGGAGAGGCCAGGAAAGACCCTTCAGAATGTGATCTCAACCCACTGAATTAATCTGGTGCTGAGCAGTTCATACATTTGCCAACATGTGCATTTCTGCATAGGATCTTATATAGACAAAGGTAAGGAATGATCATCTTGGTTCTATAACTTAAGGGTAGAGATTGTACCTTGTACGGTAATCATTCATCTTTCCAGAAATCAGTCAGATAAGAAGAAATGATGTCTCAGCAGCTCACATGGATGGAAAGGCATCTGAATTTTGATTCTGAAAACCCCTCATACAGTTGCTCAGGGCCCTGCGTACTTCAGTTTTATGTCGTATTCTAACAGGTCTGAATTTATAAGCCCATACAGAATTAGCAAATAAGAGGCAAACTGCTCTTATTAGAAAATAGGTAGAAAATAAAAAAAGGAGATGAAATGTAAATTTTATATAAAGTATTTGCAAGGCTTAATTTAATGTACTGGTAAGTCTGCAAATACACTCTAACAGACTTTCTGAGCATCTTTAGATTATAAGACTGTAGATGATCAAATATTATTAATGATATTGACTCTGAATCTATGCTTGATGACAGCCTGATGTCAGAAAAATAAAGCCTAGAGTCTCCAGGCTTTCCAGGTTGCACTTCAGAAGTGGCCTGTGTTTTTCCTCTCCTGAACAAATGAGTTTTGATGCGTTTGATTAGTAGTTACTGCCTGGAGAGGGATCTCAAGAGGGACGTGGAGGCCACACCCACAGGATCTCCATGATTCTGAGTGCTGAGATTGACCAGTGATGGCTCTTACTGATGGGGACAAAACAGAATGCCTCGCGTGCCGTGCATTTTTCCAAACATAGCCAATCATCACATCCTAGATTATTCCCTCTAACCTCTCCCCAACCTTGGCTCTAGACAAAAAGCAGTAATTTCCATATAATTATATTTTCCTTCACCTATTGTTTCCCTCCTTTTCCTCTCTTTCTATCTGGGACAATAAATACCTCCTCCTTCATCATTTCCACAAGCCAATTCCTCTTTCAGTAACCCAGTCGGGTGTCACCTCTTCCCCAAATTCCTCCCTGAATGCTCCAGCCAGAAATCCCCTCTCCTCTCTCTGAAGGAACCTCATTGTAGGTGTACATCCTGTCCCCCTTATATTAAAATTATTTATGTTCTTGCTTTCTTTTTCCTGCTGGACAACAAACTCCTTGAATGCAATAACTCTGTCTAGATCATCTTTGAATCCATCACCATGATTCATACAAAGACTTGTACCGAAAAAGGGTATGCTATAGGAATATATAAACAAATGAATGTCGGATACTCAATATTTGTTGAATTAATGAATATAAGATTATTATTACTACTCTCCTGCTATGTCAGAAAGAGATTAAGCTACATTTTGTGAGCTAGAGAATAGGGCTGATGTTTGGGAAGCTCTCAGAGTAGCTAGGCTCTGAGGATATGGCAATAAAGTTGTCGCTTTTAGCTGGGATCCCAGGTCAGGAAAAGAGACAGGAGAACAGATGGATATAACAGGTGACACTGACACTCAACACTCAACAGGAATTGTAGTCTTGACTTTGCAGGCAGGTCAAAAAAAAGCTGGAAAGCAAAGTGATTAAAGAACCTTATGTAATATTTTAATGTATTTAATGTCAGGAGGCATCATCCTAAAAGAACATTCTGTTTCTGTGTGTGTATGTTCACATGTTCATGCTTTCTGGGATGCACAGTGAGAGAGATGTGCAGAGATTCTATAAAATCTCCTGAAGTGTCTCTAAAAAAAGAGAAACTGATGATTCTTTTAAGACTAAAGAGAAAACACCATTGAATAAATAATACCTTTCAAGAGGCTTAAAACATTGTAAGGAGCATTTTCGCTGATTGGTAGAAATTCTTTTTGATTAATTAATTAGTTAATGTTTTCAAAGCACTTTTGAGATGAAAAGCATTTGGTGAAGGCTACATAATTGCTATTTTTCCAAGGTACCTCAGTCTTCCACATTACCAGGCTTATTTCTCCCCTAGCTCACAGCCCATGTGTATTCCCAGAGACATGGTGCTGAATACTCTCAGGGAAAAGAGAGAGATGGAATGCGAGTGAGCATGGGATAAGAAACAAAGCCCCTGAAAATAAATTTTAAAATTATATGTGAAATATAATCATATCAGAGGAGGGAATCATGTGAAAATTAGTGATATCAAAAAAAAAGAAAAAACAAAGAAACAAAGAAAAAGAAGAAAGAAAAAAGAAGAGAAAAAAGAAAAGAAAAAGAAAAAGAAAAAGAAAAAGAAAAAGAAAAAGAAAAAGAAAAGAAAAGAAAAGAAAAGAAAAGAAAAGAAAAGAAAAGAAAAGAAAAAGAAAATTAGTGATATCTTCTACCAGGGAGATTCCATTTGCTTCCTAGCAAAGAACCTCAAGTGCCTCGCACCAGGGCTAGAATGACACTTATTTGTTTCAAAAATAATACTGACTTTTACTAAGGGCTTACTATATTCTAGATACTGTTAAAGCACTTTGTATATGTTAACTCATTTTCTCCTCCAAACAACTGTTTAAGGGACTATTGCTATAAACATTTTATAAAGAGACTGAGGTCTAGAAAGGTTAAATTACCAGTCATTAGACAGCTTGGAAGTGACACACCCAACACTTGGCTGTAATGCTGGGAGCAAGGAAAGGAGGAAAAGAGCAAGAAGAAGGAAAAGAGGAAAACAAGAGGAAGGAAGAGAGAGAAATTCCAGCTAAATCTTAGGCTTATATGTCTGATGACTCAGTAATAAATACATAGAAAGTAAATGAGCCAACATGTCCTATTGGTTAAACCGATTCACATAGCAAGGGTGATTTAGCTTCATTTCCAAGTGAAGATCTGTATTTAATACTCATAGGATCTCCACAGGCCCAGGCCCCTAAAATCCTCATTACCATCAAATGGCATGGCACCATTGTGAGAATGAAGTCCTGGGTCATGAACCTCCAATTCCCTTTGGCTAAAAGCAACTGTCATATCATTTCTTTAAAAGCTTCTTGATAGAATGAAAGAGCAAGGTCTTCCGATGATAGCTTTAGATTGTCACAGCCCCCGACTAAGCTGTGTAACCTTGGTCCTTATTATTTAACATCTCTGAACCTCAATCATTACATTTATAAAGTAGGGGCAAAAATTCTCTCCTAGATTTATTGTATTTGTGACCATACATGGAAAGCAAATAACAATGCCCAGAATATAGTAGGTGCTGCATTTAAAAAAAAAAATCAAGTATTGTCTCTTTCTCCTTCTGTTTCTCCTCTTCTTCCTCTCAAAGTTATATATCCTGGCCTGTTGAAGGCCATGCCAAAAAATTCCCAAGTAGCGGGCTCTAGATTGCCAAAAATGGTGGAAGGAGCAAGGTAACGCCATTGAAACTCACTGTATGATTCAGCTGTGTCCTCCACAATAATAAAAATGTCAATGAGATAAACAAGATGTGTAGTCTGAAATAGGTGGGCTTATTCTGAGAACAGATATCTGGTACAGGGACTAGATTCCAGTAAGGCAGGTATGCACAATTTATTGTCATCCTCGCTGCAAGTATCTCATTAATGCTGGTATAATTTAAAAAATAAGGCAAAAATTCTTTGCAGATAGGAGATACAAGGATGCCAAGTCACAGAGACAAGGGAGAAATGTAGAAGATAACATGTGAGCCTCTCCATCCATAAGCTCAGTGACATTAGCCAAGTTATGAGACCTCCTTAAGCCTCCGTTTTTCCTCAAAGAAATGGTGTCTAACACTTAATCAGGGTTGTTGTGAGCAGCAAAGAAACTAACCCATGGCAAGGACATGGATCAGTACCTAAGTGTTACTAGTGGTTTGGAGGTGGTTTCAGAGTCAGCCCTCTCCAGCAGAAAAGATGGTGCTTAAAATAAGCTGTTCATAGTGGGGTGGGGGGAGGGAGGAAGGAGTACAGGGATGGCAGCAATATCAAGAAAAATCTTTCTTACAGTGTGCAATTCTGTTAAGGAGCAGCAAAAAGGTTCAGAAGCTGCTCTCATTTGTACGTGCTTTCAAGAGGCCTCAGGAACCTTCGCTGCTGTGGTCCCCTCACACACTCCATGTTCTGAGAGGCACAGTACACAGTACGCTAGCTCAAATATGAGATAGTGAATGGGTTGGAATTCAGCCTTCTATTTTTCTTTCTTTTCCTTCCTCGAAGCCTTTGAACAGTTCACAGCCATCAACAAACATGCTCAGAGAAGTAACAGGTTAAGGGCAGGCTAGGGCTTTGCCCAGAAACCTGTGAGGAGGGGAGCTCTCACAAGAATGCAGTACCCACTACATTCTCCCGACTGTATTTCTCTGGTAAGGAGACAGCCTTCACTGCAAGCTTCCAAAAGCTCTTGGAAGTTCCATGTGATAATGTTACAGTGACTTAGAGGGGCAGAATGCCTTCCGCAGTGCAATGAAGTTTAAGAAATAAGGGAGCTAGAAGAGTATTTCTGAGATTAAAAGGCTCGTGTCCTTTCCTGCCAGCCCTGATTCCACCCCCCACTTGCAACCAGGAACACTTCAAAGATATTCTAATAGGAAAGGTTGCCAACTAATTGTCAGAGAGGATTAGTATTATCAGTGAGCCTTTGGTCTTCTGGCAAGCCAAGTGAAGAGAGGAGCCAGGTCCAAAAAGCAGTTTCTATGGAAAACAGAGAAGTAGCCTTTATCCCAGGGTACCCAGACTTAGGCAGCATTTAACACCCCATATGAGCAGACCACCTATTCTTAGAACAGACCAGACAGAGGGCACACTGCCCTCACTTCCATTTTATGAAAAAGATCAAACAGTCAAGGTAAGGACATGTAATAAACAAAGTGGACATTAAAGGATTTAGATTAGGAAATGCAATTATCCCATTCGTACCCCAAACTCCTATCAAATGGGTTACAAACCTTTATAGAGAGCTCTAACAGCCCAGGGAACAGCCATCAGTCCCTGGAAAGAAAAACAGAGAAGTGGGGAAGAAGGCCAGTAATATTTTCCAATCCACATTTCAGCTAAAGAGAAGGTAGTGAGGGACAAATAGGACAGTGGCTCTAACAAGGAATTTTGTGTCACTCCACTCACTGAATGTTAAGATAAATCATAAGGCCCAGCACCAAATGATTTGATAACCTAGCAAGGGGGGAAAAAACAGAAGTAGGAGACTGCTGGAAAATTCTTGTGGGGAAGATTTCCTTACAACCAAATCCTTAAAAGATGTGTTTCTTCCTGATAAGACAAAATTGTATCTACGAATGTACTTATTAAAATCTCTTTATCTTATACATTTTATCATGCCATCTCTTTCTTAAAAACCTGCAGTGCCTCCCTATTGCATGAATAATGAGGTTTAAATGAAACAGGGCATACCTTGCCCTTGACCATCTTTTTTTAATCTACTCTTAAGTACTATCTTCCTCCACTTCCCAACCATGGACCCCAAAGTTTGATCACAAAGACTATCCTTTTTTTTTTTTTTTTAAAGATTTTATTTATTTATTTGACAGACAGAGAGAGATCACAAGCAGGCACAGAGGCAGGCAGAGAGAGAGAGGGGGAAGCAGGCTCCCTGCCGAGCAGAGAGCCCGACGCGGGGCTCGATCCCAGGGCCCTGAGATCATGACCTGAACCGAAAGCAGAGGCTTTAACCCACTGAGTCACCCAGGTGCCCCACAAAGACTATCTTTTTTTTTTTTTTTTAATTTTTATTAACATATAAAGACTATCTTTTTAAAAAATATACCATGCTCCATACCTTGGCATGTCTTGTTTCAGGCCCTTTCAATATTCTCTTTCTTCTCCACATTGAGTGAACTATTTATCCTCCAAGTCTTGGCATAATAGAAAAACATTCTAAATTATTCCTACACCCCACCAGGAAGAATACAGCATGGTCTCTTAGTACTTCTTTACCACCTCTTAAACGTAACAATTCCATGTAATTCTATGAATTTACTATGTGATTTCTGCTATCATACTAATTATCTAACTTCTGTAATGCCTCACTAGGTAGGATGTTACTTCATGGTTTATTTAGGTCCAGGTTATATTCTTATTTATACTGGAAATACATGCCAACAATAAAGCAATCCATTAGTCAGTCTGTTTTCCACAAACAAAAAGAGACTTGGGTATTCATGGTTTGAATATCAGTTCCTGTCATCTATTTTAAGAGAACAGAGGCTGAGATCATGTGATCATGACTAAAACAAACCCCACTATCTAATGGCAGTGTATACAAATTGCAGTGTCAAGTTTTAAGACATGGACACATTTTAGAAATTTCCACCTGCAAGCTTGAATTGAAAAATGTGACTACACAAAAAGTTACCACCGTGTGATCATTTCAGTAATATATGCTTATATTTACTATTTTTTTTTTTTTTTAAAGATTTTATTTATTTGACAGCGAGAAACACAGCGAGAGAGGGAACACAAGCAGAGGGAATGGTAGCGGGAGAAGCAGGCTCCCTGCCGCGCAGAGAGCCCGATGCGGGGCTCAATCCCAGGACCCCGGGATCTGACCTGGGCCGAAGGCAGACGCTTAACGACTGAGCCACCCAGGCGCCCCTTTATATTTACTATTAACAGAGAACTTCAAAGATACTTGTAATGCATTTGATTATTCAGTTTCTCCAGTTATTTTCAATTTAAAAAGTCTATAGACTTTAAAAGTATGCAGTTTATTTTACATAAATTACACATTTATAAAGTTGATTTTTAAAAGTCTATTCATAATACAGTACTGTTTCATGTCAAGTCTTCATTTGTTCTTTTAACAAATGAACCTACTACATGCAAAGCAATATATTAGATACTACATAATAAAAAGTTTTCTCTTAGATTATATGAGTATAATGTCAATGCATGTGCCCAGCACTTGGGAAGCCACAAATTACAAATAAATTAGCTCATTTATATGTAAAAAATGATCACTGACCCATTTACTGGTGATCCTTAGGCACTATAGTTGCTACTGATCCTAAAGAATCTCATAATCATCAAATAAAATTTCATTGAACAGAGAATCAGGATTAAGTGCTTTTAACTGGTGGAATATCTAAAGACAATTTCCCAAGAATTCTTAGTAACTCTTCTCATTCTGAATAGTTTATCAACCACCATAAAAACTGTTTCATGATCACATAGAAAATTGATGGTACAACAGTTATCATATTGCTGCCGGACAAACATACTTGTCTTTCTTGTGCCATTATAATCCTGTTCTTTTTCCTTTACAGTCTTCTAATATGGGGTGGGAGGGTGGGGTGTATTATGAAAGAAATAACAAAGATGTTCTACACATACTTGTTGCCACTCAGAGTAAGATGTAGCCTATATCTCTATTCAAATACATAATGTAGCTCCAAAGTCAGGCTGCTGGAAGAGATAAGAATTCCTCAAAGTAAAACAATGTGTTTTGAAGATAAGAACTTGCCTACTGAATTGCACTCTGGTCTGAGTTTCACTCTTTGTGTATTTGTGAATTGAGAATTCATATGGAGCCCTCTCTGAGTACCTCCACATTTATGGCTTCTCCCTCTTCCTAACTTGCCCTGCAAATCACCAGATTAATTATCCTAAACCATTTTCAACTTCTGACCATCTACAGAACAAATTTTAACTGCTGATTGCAACAATCAAAGCACTTGGTAATTTGGCCTCTACTTCATCACATCTTTCCAACAAATATGCTATACTCTCTACTCCACTCATTGACCCCTGGAACCATTTGCCAATCACCAAATATGCTTTATGGTTCCCTCCCCCCTTTTTTACTATGCCAGGGATTCTCAAACCATGATGTACATACATGTCACCTGGGGATGCATATTTTTATTCCTGGAGTCTGGGAAAACATAAGATTCCACATTTCTAACAAATTTCAAGGTAGTGCCAATGCTGCTGGTCCCAGGACCACATTTTGCATAACAAGGATATATCCTATATCAAACATATTCATCCACTCCCATTTACCCTGAAATTTCTTGCTTTTAAGATAGTTATTTATTCTTAAACATCAACTCTGAATCCCTTCCTTTTCTAACATTTCCTCTAGTCTCAGTAGCCCAGGGTTTTCAAACTGGATCCCCGTTAGAATCGCCTGGGTAACTTTTAAAAAAGTTCAGCTGCACAAGCACATGCCAGGTCAATTAAGTGAGGATCTCCAGGGTTGGGGCCAAGGCATCAGTATTTTTTTTTAATTCTCAGGTGATCACAATCTGCAGCCAAAGGTGAAAACCACTGCTTTTGGGAGGAAGGAACTTTTTCCTTTCCGTACGTATGACTCTTTGCACTTGTTTCTGTATTTGAATTAACCATGAACTATTCTATATAAATACCTTAGTTCCCTTACTAGCATGCAAACTTCTTGAGGATAGAATGTTTGCCATCTTTTGGCAGCCTGAATATCTTACCACCTAAGCAAGGCTGTTGAAACAGTCCTTGAGTTCAATTTCCAGATCTATTACATACCATCTTGGACTTATTTTTTAAGCTCTCTCTGTCTCACTTTTCTTCTCCATAATAATAAAAGCAGTTATATTGTCAAATATTTTTAATAAGTGAGATAAAACATATGAAGCACTAAGTGAGTGCAGGCTCACAGTATCTTCTTAACAAAATCTAGCCATTATTATTAATTAGCCTTCTTTGCCTCACATTGTATTAACATAGCAGTAAGCAGTCAATAACCATTTGCTGGATGAATAAGTCAATAAGTGATAGAGAATAAATCATATGTAATTGCACTAAAATAAACTCACAGCACTGGCCTCCTACTAAAAAGTTCAAGTTAATGAATGTTAACTTTTTATTGCTTTTAGATCTATCAATCTGCCATTGGCCTCATGAATTCAGATTTAAGCAAAGGTAGATAGTCTCTTCGCAATAGAAG
The DNA here is from genome assembly GCA_028646535.1 of Procyon lotor. Lineage (NCBI taxonomy): Eukaryota > Metazoa > Chordata > Mammalia > Carnivora > Procyonidae > Procyon > Procyon lotor. The sequence goes on along the minus strand of CM053607.1, from coordinate 47,335,150 downwards.
AGACTGGACAAAAGATAGGACAAAAAAACACCTTTTTGAAACAGTCAGTAGCATGTGCCCACTAAAATTCACTATACTTATTAACATAGATTAAAAGTTTCAATTGAAAATATTCTTTTTTAGAGAACACCTTTAAAACCCAACCCAAACCTCAGCAAGCACCAAATTTCAAAATCTTTAGCATGTGCGGATTATCTGTCCTGTTTTACTAAACAGTGTTTCAGCCTCAATTGTAAGGACAGTGTCTTGACCATCGGAAGTGTAAACAGCGCAGCCTTATAATCATTCTTGTGCCAACCGAGCATTTCATCACCACTGAGCAGTAAAGTAGGTAGGTTACTGAAGACCCTAGACATAATACATAATGTGATGGAACAAGTAAAGTCTGTCTATTACCAGTGTGAATAGAGCCCTTTTGTTGGAAACCATCCTGATGGAATGAATAGCCCCTGTTATGTTTATTGATTACACCCTAACTATTGAGGTAGAGGTGGCTAGAGCTGCCCAGAAAAAATAGTCAGATGCCATTGTGAGCCTTTCATTTTGGCAAGGCCAGATAATCAGTCAGAAATTCACTTTTAAACTCTAAACAAAATGTTCAATATTCTCACATCCCACAAGAAGAAAACCAAGCAGAAAAAGAAATGTCTTGAGTAACTCATATCTGAGCAATTTTCACTATCTCCTGGGCTGCCATTCTAGCCCACCACACCAGTGACCTTTGCCCCAAGAGTCTCTATCTGGCTACCTGCCTCCACTTTCTTCCTACACATCAATATAATTTTAAAAACTCTATCTGCTCCTGACACTGTCCCACCCTCCACTGTCAAATCCTCTAATGACTGGCAATTGTACTTCAAATAAACTTCAGACTCTTTAGTGATCATACTAGACCTTGGATGATCTAACCTTGCCCATTCCTCTGACCTCCTCCCATTCTAAAGGAATTACCACAGGGCAGATGCAAAGACTCTCTTCTGCTCCCAGTGACATCAAACTCACTCCTCTTTATCTGCTCACCTTTTGCTTTTACACATGTCTGAAGCTCTCTTCCCTTGGATTTTGCAGACTTTTTTCCCTCATTTAGTCCTCGTTCAGATGCTTGCCATCCCATTACCCTCTTTGATTTTCTTCATAGCAGTTATCACCATCTGCAAGCACTTTATTAATTTTTTTACTTGTTTAGCATCTGTTTTTACAGAAGCTTGTTCACAATTAAAGACCCTTGGCCTCAAGTAGCACTTGACACATTGTAGGGGTTCAATACATAGTTGTGCTTAAATAAATGAATGAACGTAGCATCCTTTTTACCTTCACACAAATTATCTTTCATGTAACATCCAGTAATATTGATGTTTTGCCTCAAATCATGGAACTCTTTCCTTAAAAGAAAAAAAAACTTTTTTTTGAGAAAATTTCTCTGAAAACTTCAGAGAAACTGCCTAAATTGGAATGACTTTTTTTTCCCTTTGGTAATGCTAATAAATATTTCTCCTGGTATCTTATGAGAATTGAAAAACTGACCTGTTATTGATAAAATTGAAGAAAACATGGAGGCTTTATGTTTAGTTATCCTTCATTATTACATGTCTGGCAAATCTATATGTAATCTATATATAATCATGATCTATATGTAATCATGATCTTTTGTGACTGGCTTGTTTTCATTTACCATATTTTCCAGGTTCACCGTGTGGTGCCATGTATCAATATTTTGCTTTTTATTGCTGAATAGTATTCCACTGAATGGATATACCACATTTATTTATTCATCCATCAGCTGATGGATATCTGGGTTATTTACACTCTTTGCCTATTTTAAGTAATACTGTGAATGAACATGTACATTTACATACAAGTTTTATGTAGAGGTACATTTTCACTTATTTTCACTACAGGATACCTTGGGGTCATACAATAACTGCAATGTTTAGTTTTTTGAGGAAATGGCAAACTGTTCTTTTCTTTTCTTTTTTTCTTTTTTAAATTTTTATTGATTTATTTGAGAGAGAGAGAGAGCATGAGACCAAGAAGGGTCAGAGGGGGAAGCAGGCTCCCTGCTGATCAGAGAGCCCAGTGCAGAACTGGATCCCAGGACTCCAGGATCATGACCTGAGCTGAAGGCAGTGGCTTAACCAACGGATCCACCCAGGTGCCCCAAGGACAACTGTTTTTTAAAGTGAGTGCCCCAAATTACATTTCATATTCTTTAAAGAAATGTCTATTGTGATGCTTTGCCCATTCTTGAATGGAATTGTTTTTATTTTTATGGAATTTTAAAAGTTCTTTATTCTGTATACAAGTCACTAGATGTTTGATTTCCAAATATATCTCCTACTCTTTAGTTTCTTCATTTTTTTTTGCACTTCCTCAGTGGTGTCTTCAGAGGCAAAAAAAAAAAAAAAAAAACCTTGAAATTTTGATGTCTAATTTATCTGCTTGCTCTTATTTGTCAAACAGAAAAAAATTGCCAAACCCAAGGTCACCAAGATTTACTTCTACATTTTCTCCCCAAATGTTTACAGTTTGCTCTTACTTGTAGATTTATGATTCACTTTGAGTTAATTTTTGTATATGCTGTGTGGTAGGGGCTCAACTTAATCCTTCTGCATATGGATATCTAGTTGTACCAGTACCTTTTTTTTTTAAGATTTTATTTATTTGTCAGAGAGAGAGAGAGAGAGATCACAAGTACGCAGAGAGGCAGGCAAAGAGAGAGGGGGAAGCAGGCTCCCCGCCCAGCAGAGAGCCAGATGTGGGACCAATCCCAGGACCCTGACTGAGATCATGACCCGAGCCAAGGCAGAGGCTTTAACCCCCTGAGCCACCCAGGTGCCCCAACCAGCACTGTTTTTTAAAAAGACCATTCTTTCCTCATAAAATCAGCCTGCTGGGGCACCTGGGTGGCTCAGTGGGTTAAAGCCTCTGCCTTCGGCTCAGGTCATGATCTCGGGGTCCTGGGATCGAGCCCCACATCGGGCTCTCTGCTCGGCGGGGAGCCTGCTTCCCCCTCTCTTTCTGCCTTCCTCTCTGCCTACTTGTGATCTCTCTCCTCTCTGTCAAATAAATAAATAAAATCTTAAAAAAAAAAAATCAGCCTGCTACCCTCACAGAAAATCAAGTAACTATAAATGTAAGGATTATTTCTGGAACCTCAATTCTATTCCATTGATCTATATGTCAATCCTCAGGCCAGTACCATATTGTTTTGAATATTAGAGTTTTGTAGTAAGTTTTGAAATCAGAAAGTGTGAGTTCTTCTCTTCTGTTCTTCTTTTATGAAATTGTTTTATATATTCTGGGTCCCTTACAGTTCCACATGAATTTTTGGAACTTTTTCAATTTCTGAAAAAAAAGGTAGCTGGGATTTTGACAGGATTTGTGCCAAATCTATAGATAAATTTAGGGATTATTGCCATCTTAACAATATTAGAACTTCTGATCCACAATCAGTAAATGTCTCACTGTTTATTTAAATCTTTAACTTCTTTCAACAGTTTTATAGTTTCTAGTGTACACATTTTATACTTCATTTGATACATTTATTCTAAATTATTTTATTTTTCTTGATGCTATTATAAGTGGAACTGTTTTCTTAATTTCATTTTCATAGATATATCCAAAATTTAATGCATTAAACATAAATGATTTAGGCAATTGTCTTGCAAGGGAATACGGCACATGGCTGATTTTATGCAAATTTATATAATGCCAAGGATAGTTTTCATTTTTAACTTCTACCACTGCACTACTGTTGTAGTATAAGAAAATTAAGCAACAACAACTGAAGAAGTTAAATTAGGAATATTTCTCTTTTAGGCAGTAAAATACCAAATGTTTAAAGATGATGCTAAAAATGATCAGAGTTAAACTGTCTTCCCCCTTTTTTTAGGGGCATATAGCTCTCAAAGTATGTTCTTATATTAAGTCCTGACATGTGTAATTTTCCTTACAGAATTTCTGAATTAGAAAAGACACATTTTAAATGGGAGCAATATAAAAATATCAAAATAAATTTAACCTTGGAGGATAAATCAAGACAGATCTATGGACAGGATACTTCAAAGCAAAATACATTCTTATTCATACTATGTTCAGTGATGCTAGTCATTATGATAGTTGTGTTTAATTATCTTATTGTCCAGAGATGTATTTTATATGTTTTATTGACTGAAGTATTATACCCTTATAGCTTTAAGAGATTAGAAAAACCGACTCTAGATTTTTATTTTTCATTATAATTGACAATTTAGCCTTAACACTTTTCCAGAGTGGGGTGGGGTGGATTTATTTTATTTATTTTTGGTTGATGGTAGCCTTGATACTTTCCTAACATGCTAATGAAAATATATCTGCAAATGAGGATTCTAGCAGTGGTCTGTCCTTTCTGGTCACTGCTTCATACCTTTTTTCCTTACATTTTGAAAGGAGAGTCAGGTGTGTTGGGGATATATAGCTATGTTATTTCTTGCAACAGCTGGTGCCAACTTGTCAAAAGAAAAGCTTTCCTTTCCAAATATGGGCAAACCCTGTGTAGGTCGATATAATGTAAGCTATATCCCCACCATTATTGATTCTGCTCATTGACAGCTGAGGTGTTTAATATATCCATCCTCTTTGTAATGTGATTTTAAAACTCTTTGAGGATTAGTAAGGTTGTTTGTCTCAAAGGTACTCCTCAGAGAGCAAAGGCCAACTAGCCCTGTAGTCATCAGGGCTCTGACAGAAACTAAGTGAGGAAAATGGAGCAGAGAAGCCAGCAGATACGTTCTAACCTGCCACAAATAATGATTTTTAAAAAGCCCCAGAAGAATGCGCTTTGCTGCTTTACATAATGCTATAATGCATTAACTCATGTAATATGACTAGCGAAAGTTTATTTATTCATTTATTTCTGCCGCAGGCAAATACTGGATAAATGCTTACAATAGCAGGTTAGCAGGTGTTTCAGCTACAGCCATTAGTACCTCCTTGATGTACAGTAACTGTTCGACTGCTTGCTCAGTTCTAACCCACGTGGAAATTGTCAAAGCCTTTAGTGATTTGCAGGAAAGAAAACAAGACTTTTACACTGTAGTATTTAGATCAATAGATGGTTTGGTACCTTCATGCTTGGATAATTAATTTATAATAGGTTATACCACATACACAGTATATGTAATCTATATGTCAAGCGCTTCTTAATCATTTTCACTATCCACTTATCTTCTCATTTATTTTTCTGTTTGGAGAAATAATCTGAGATGATATTCAACTGCCTCGCTGACTACACCCTGTGCTAATAAATTTTAGATACTTCTTCAGCAGTTCATTTTTATTATTTTGTGTAATATACCTCCAGGCTACTGAATGCATCTATAGGTTTCCTTCTCTCCATGATATGTCATCCAGTGTGCTTAGCAGCTCACTGAACTGAACTGATGTAAATGAGGCTTGAAATGTTAAACACAACTTGTAATATCAAAGGTTTTCATATCAAATAATTTTGTTCCTAGAGAATCCTAGGGAGATTAAGGATGCACATGGTGTCTAAAATGTCCACCAGTTACATGAAATATCCCAGCAGTAGATGGATAATTACCAGCTCACACTAGGAATACAAAGAAAACACAGCCAGTTTATCCTGCCCAAGTAAACAGACTGGGGAGTTTTTCTGGGAATTAGGTCCATATAAAACTTATTGAATCCAGAACCAAAAATAACTGCAGACATTTGTCTGATAGAAGCTTTTATGATTGAGCCTTGAGGTAGCATTTTCCTTACAACTATAGTCGCAACAATTTTCTAAGCCCAGCTGAGAAGCAAAATGTGTAAGGCTGAGCTTTCAAACTAGCCTCTGTCAACTTATCTCAAAACCCTGTGAAATAAGTTTTTCATAACCTGTAATGCTAAACTGATTTTCAGGGTATGTTTATACTGCTGTTTTGCGCTCAGTGTGGAGGAATTCCTGACTCGAAGTTATCGGGGATGGTAGTGAGGCCATATGTCATCCAGACTTGAAAAGAAGGTTTCCCAAATCAAGACACTGGGGTTTCCTAGTTAGTGGAAATCAAACTGAAATAATGCTCCTGAAATTCACTGCCATAGGGGGCGCTGGAGAGAAATAGGTAGTGTCAAGATGCAGACTGAGGATGGCCCGTCATCATCATAGACCAATGGTTCTGAACAGGGGGCATTTTTGCTCCCCTGAAAAGATTTGGCAATGTCTGGAGATCTTTTTGGTTTTCACAACTAGGAAGTGCGGTGGGTGGACTGCTAGCATCTGGCTGACTGAGGCCAAGGCTGCTGCTAAATATCGTCAAATACACAGGACAGTTCCAACAATGAAGAATTTTCCAGCCTTAAATGTTAATACTGCTGAGTTTGAGAAATCCTGATATAGAATATTGAGGCAACTACCTCAATGACTCAGAATAAGTGGAGATTGGGGACTGAATTGTCCAAATAACTAAACTCTCCACTTGGCTATGTCAACGGAGGGCTGGTCTGTGACCAAAAACAAAGATGCCTTTGCTTGAGTTAATCAGTATAAAGATCCAAAGGCTGTGCAGCTTCCTTCAGAGTGCAGGCCAAGATCAACCAATCAACTGTATCTGGTTTTAATCCATCACAAGAGGCGATCATTCCCACAGGAACAGACACAGTGAGATGACATTTCTGAGGACTACAGTTACACCAAGGGCCAATGATAATTCACTGGTGGTGTAACCTCATTTTGGCAAGTACCATTATTTAGTTAAGGTGTATAAAGTGTTGTGAAGATAGAAAATGCTACATAATAAGTATCATTATTATTGTTACCATCTTTCTGAGGAACTGCTTCTGTGAGTGATGTTACAGTAGAAAAACACACACAGACATCACTCCATACCCATTTGTAGTTTTGCAGAGAGGTTACTATAATGAGTAATTCACATTGTGTCATCTCCTTTGCACTCTGAGTTAAAACAAATTAAATAAAACTCAATTAGAGAGTGTTTTATGCACTACAAAAATGCAGCTGATTTATATTCTGAGTAAATACAGGTTAGTTACTGGAGAAAGAATACTGAAAAGGCTCCAGAATTATAAAATCAAGACTGGATTTCTGTTAACATTAAACACATGGATATAACAGATAGAAAATCCTTCTATATCTTTTAGTTTTTTCAACTGTCCCTTTTTTAGCATTACATTTATATCATAATAAATTTTAACATTTCTCCATTTTAGTGAATGTTTGTCATCCTAATATTTTCATGTTACTAGAATTTCTTTTTAATTTTAATTGTGCAAAGAAGGGTCTCCTAACATACTGTGGGGGGAAAAATAAAAGAACAACTAATAACCAAAGAAAAACCTTTTTTGAAAGGCCTAATAAAATGCTAATTGTAAAGTAATTGCTTAATATCTAACTGCTGATGTATTTGTAAATTGTTTTTAGGTTTAATTTTACCATGGTACTTACTTTCTAAAATGGCAAACTGGTCTTGGGATTTTGATTCAAGTGGAAACTGTCAAACTGTCAATGGATAGCATAGTAACATTCTGACTGTCATGCCCAAGGCAGTGTGGAAGATACCTATACAATATGGCACCACTAATGATTCAATCATTGTGAGAACACAGACAGACATGGCTTATGCTTGCTTGTGTACACTGATTACATTTTTCTGTTAGCTTCTTCCATTTTCAGGGAAATATAGAGGAAGAGCAAGTTGATCATTTTAATAAGTTCCTGCTACTTTTTGCCCACATCAAGTCAAACTCTTTGACCTACTCCCTCGTGATTACTTCAGATATCTTTTCCAGTGCCAGAGACAGGTAGGTTTAAGTCAGGGACTTAGAGCAGAAGCAAATTAATTTCTAAAAAGAAAGAAAATGTCTTCTATGTAAATGCTAACAACACAGCATAGTTATATTCTTGTATTTCTATACATGCTAATTTTTCTACTCAGAGCCAAAGTAAGATATGTCCTGGTGCTCAGCATCTGCCTTTTCCTACTTTCCCTGCTAGGTCACCCAACAGGCAGACGGAATATTACTTAGGTTACTGGCATCATTGCAGAGAATGCCATCTGAGCAGGAAAAAAAAAAAAAAAAAAAAAGAAGGAAGGGAAGAGAAGAAGGAAGGCAGTTCTGATAAACTTATATAGAGTTTTGCAATCAAAAGAGCTGGAAAGCTATTTTAATTTCCACCTACATTTAAGTTCTGGGTTTAGGTTTTGTTTTCTTTTATTTTGAATTATGTATAGCTGTTGGCAACATAGTCATTCCCTGATTAGAACCACTAAGGTCTGAATCTGTTTCTGCTTTCATCTTCCAACAGTCAAACATGACCAAGGAAAAAGTAGAATCTTTTGGGACTGGCTTATTTCACCCAGCATGATTTTTCAAAGTTCATCTATGTTGATTAGTACTCCATTTCTTTTGATGGATTAATTATGTTCCATTGTATGGATTTGCCACTTTTGATTATCCATTAGTCACTTGATGGTCATCTGAATTGTTTCTATCTTCTAGATATTTATTTTAAACATTCACGTACAGTTTTCATTTGGGGCACATATCTAGAATTAGATTTTTCATAAAGTATTAATTTGGGAATTTTTCCATATGTTCACATTTCCTAAAACACCTTTACTCAACTCTTTACAAGGATCTTCGACAGCAATAAAGTTACCTTTTGACTTAACAGTTTTCCAGAGACCATTGCTTTTATTCTACTCTAATTTCTTGGAACTAAAAAGCTTTTACAATCCATATATAATGATCTTAATGGAAATTTTATTCTAGTCCATAAGCATTCTTTCATGTAACATTTGAACACTTTGTTTCTTTGCTTGTTTTCCCATTCAAATGAAAAGGACATAGATATTATCTCCAAGATGTAACCACTTCCTCTATTGCTGTTGAAAGGTAATTTCAAAGATTTATCTATAATAGAAATCAACACATATAGGCGTGAGGTCAGATCACAATAATACTTATTAATTTTGTGTTAAATTTATTATTTTTTTTACTGTTTTCATCACTGCTTTCTGTAAGAATATGGAAGTTGCTTTGATTGAGATCATACCTGGATAGTGTGTTTTACCATTACTTTTTGCACTTGCTGTTTCTCTGACTGGGGCACTTTGTTCCCAGATATCCACAAGGCTGGATCCCTCACTCAAGGAACTGTCATTTTATTTCACAGAGGTCAGCATATTCTTAGCATATGTGATAATCTAACATATATTTTCTTAATCGGTTTTGTTTTATTTATCTTGCCCACTAGATTGTAAGCTCCATGACAAACAAGGATTTTTGGATTGTGCTCATGTCTAGAACACAGCATCTAGAAACCGTGTCTTGTACTTTAAATATATAGTCAACATTAGCTAAATGAATGAAATAATTGTTGAACAAATTAGCCTTCTGCTAAAAAAAAAAAATATAAAAAACTCCCCATGATGTGAGAGTCTTTGTAACAAATCAGATACTTTGACTCCCTCTTTGAAAACAATTTGGGGAGATAACATATCCTTTTAAATTTGACACATGTATTAGCTGTTAAAATCTATTATCTTACTTAACCTTTTATTGTTGTAAAAATATTCACCTACAGAGAACAAAACAAAAATGTAAAACTCAATGATTTATCAAACTGAATAATGATAGGACCACCTCCCTGGTGAAGCAATACTACATTTTCTGGAAGTTCCCTTGTGCTTTCTTTCGACCATAAGTCCTCCTTCCCTGTTCAGAGATAATCTCCAGACATTTTTAGTACTCATTTCCCTGCTTGTATGTATGGTTTTCCCACAAAGCATGCTCTAAACCCTAAGATTTTGCCTGCTTTAATTTTTTATTAGTGAAATAATAATGAATGCATTCTTTTATATCTATCACATCATGTGTAACACTAGTGCACTTATTTCCATTACTATATTGTATCACATTGGGTGAATTTACCACTATTTATCCACTTTACTGCTGCTTGACATTTTTGTCACTTTAAGTTTGGAACCATTATAAATAATACTGCTATAAACCTTCTTGTACATCTTTTCTATGTATATCTGTATACATTTCAGCTGGGTATGTCAAGTTGGATGTTTCAGATTGGATCATATAAAATTGCCATTTGTAATGCACTTTTGGCAATTTTATATGGCTTAAGCTAGTATCTAAGAGTGAAATTTCAAGCTGTACATATTTCCAACTCTAGTTTCTCAAAGGTGTGCTGCCCTGTGTGTAGGTATGCTATACATGGCAGTGTATGAGAGTCCCAGGTGATCCACATCCTTGGAATCCTCAGTTGTTTTTTGTTTTCAAATTTTAGATATTTTGCTGGGTGTGTAGTCAAATCACATTGTAGTTTTAATTTGTATAGACCTGATAACTAAAGATGCTGAATGCAATTTACATATGTGTACTAGGCATTTGGTTATCTTCTCTTGTGAAGTGACTATTCAAGTATTTTATCTTTTTTTTTTCCGATTGTATTAACTCTCTTTTCCTAATTGATTTGTAGGAGTTCTTTGTATATTTTTGCTATATGTCACTCTGTGGCTAAAGTTTTCACATGATAAGTCCTATACTTTAATATACCAATGTTCCTAATATACATGCCATCTAATTACCAACACCTGTCTTCATATTTATGTTTAGTGTGTCTCTTAAAAACTTTATGCCAAATTTTACATTCTAGAAGCATTACTGTTTTTAAATTTTCTTATTGTACTATCTTTCATAATTTAAGCTACAATTCACCTGGTACTAATTATTGGGTATGACATTTGGGGGGGTCATTTTTTTTCTTCTGTGAAATTCCAACTGAATCAGCAACATTTATTGAAACACTGTATTTATCCCACTCTGCAGTATCAACTTTGTCATAAATCAAGAATTATGGTTGAGACTGTAGAATTTTTGTTTCATTTCTCAGTTTGTTTACATTTATAGAAACACTGTGACATATTAATTATTATAGCTTTATAACGAAGTCTTGATATTGGGTAGAGTAGATACTCCAGCGTTTTTTTTCCCCAAACTACACTGGTTATTCTTGGTCCTTGGCTTGTCTACATGCATTTACCGTCAACTTGTCAAGTTACATCACGCAAAAGAAAAATTTTAAAACCTCCATTCAATGTATTTAGGTCACCTTTATCTTCTCTCAGTAATATGTTATAGTTTTATTTGTAGAGATATGCATAGCTTTCATTAGTTTTATTCTTAGGTGGTTTGTTTTTCTGATGCTTTCACAAATAGTGTGATGCTATAAAATTCATTGTCTCTCCTTGTCTAAAACAATTGATAGTTAATTTATATTGATTTTATTAATTCCAGCATTTTAAATTCATCCCTTTTGGACTTTTCATATAAATAATCATATTGTCTGCAAACAGTTTTATTTTATGGTTCCCAATCATTAGTCCTTTTTTTTTCGCCTGGAATTATTTTATTAGCTACAACATTTAGTGAAATACTGAATACAGGCTTTTTATTAGACTTACTTGCCTTGTACTCAATCTCAGAGGGAAACCTTGTAATACTTTACATTAAAAATAATGTTGGATGTGATTCTTAACTCTTTTATTTTATTTATTTATTTATTTTTAAAGATTTTATTTATTTGACAGTGAGAAACACAGCGAGAGAGGGAACACAAGCAGAGGGAATGGTAGGGGGAGAAGCAGGCTTCCTGCCGAGCAGGGAGCCGGATGCGGGGCTCCATCCCAGGACCCTGGGACCATGACCTGAGCCGAAGACGCTTAAGGACTGAGCCACCCAGGCACCCCAATTTTTAACTTTTTAAAATTTTTCTTTTTTAGGTAGCTTTTAGAAAAATCAGGGAAGTCCTCTCCCTAGTTTGCTTAACGTTTTACCAGTAAAGAGTATATTTTATTAAAAATGTTCTGTACCTTTTAGGAAAATTATATGATAGCTTCCTTTTTTTCAGTTAGTATGCGCTATTGCATTGATTTTCAAATATTAAACAAACCTTGCATTCATGGCATAAACCTATTTATGATGCATCATTCTTTTTAAATTGCTGATTTGGCTTGTTAATCTATGCAGAATATTTTCATCTAAGTTCATAAGTTATACTGGCCATTAATTTTTTCTTATAATGACATTTTCATGTTTTTAGTACAAGACTATTTGTGCTGGGCACATACATAAAATTTGCTCCTTTTTTAGGACTTGAAAGAGTTTGTGTTAGATTAGCATCATTTCTTTCTGAAATGTTTGATAGAATTTCCTGGGCCTGGTATTTTATTTTCTGATAGGTTTTAATTTATTAATTTTTTTTTTTACAATTACAGGTATGCTTACATTTTTAATTGATTCTTATGTAATTCTTTTGTGAATTTGTCTAGTCTGCTTATTGCCATAAAGTTGCCATAATCTCTAATTATCTTTCGGTATCTGTAGCTTTGTAGTATTGTATTTGTATTTGTAGTATTGTATTTTTGTATAGTATTTTTATTTTTTAGTCCAAATAGAAGTTTATCAATTTTATGACTCTTTTCAAAGATAGAACTTTCAGCATTGTTTATATTCTATTTCATTTGGCTTTGTTCTTTTTTTTTTTAATTGTTATACTCTATGGTCAATTTGTGGTTATCTTTTAAATTCTGGAAAAGCTATTTTCACCATGCTTCCATTTCTTTTCTTTTTTTTTTAAGAGAGGGAAGGAGAGAAAGAGAGAGTGAGGTGGGGGAGGGGCAGTGGAAGAGGGAGAATCCCAAGCAGGTTCCATGCCCAGCAGGAAGCCCAACCCTGGGCTTGATCTCACATTCCTGAGATCAAGATCTGAGCTGAAATCAAGACTTGGATACTTAACCAACTAAGCCACCCAGGCACCTCAGCATGCTCCCATTTCTAATGAATACATTTAATAGCATAAATTACCATCTAAGAATGGTCTTTGCTGCAGCTTACATATTTTTTTAAATATAGAATTTTCATTATCAATTAAAAATATTTTAATTCTGTTACTGGTTTCTTCTTTGAACCAAATGGATTGTCCATAAGAGTATATTTAAAATTTCCATCTCATGTGAACATTTTTCTAGTTGTATTTTTGCATTCTTTCATAGCTAACTTCTTCATGGTCAAAGAACACATTCTGCATGATTTCAGTCTTTTGTTGACACTTGCCTGTTGAGACTTTGACCCAGCAAATGGCTGGTTCATAAATGTTTGACATACGTTGAAAAGAACAAGCATTTTATGGTTTAACTGGGAGTCATATACTACATATGCTCATTAGATCGTTTGCTCATCTTATTATTCAAATTTTTTATATTCCTATTACTTTTTAATATTTAGGTTTAATTATAAAATCATGCTAAGTATTCTTTGCTTTTTCATTTTCATGTGTCTCTATTTCCTGGCTCTTTTCAATTTATTGAAAATTTTGGGTTATTTCATTTTACTCTATTATTTATAAAGTTACATACTCTTTTACAATTATTTTACTGGTAACCCTAGAAACTTAACTTTTATGCTTGGTTTACCAAAGCTTAACATTAATTGGTTGTTGCCATATTCTTTAACTCCACTTCCCGTTTAACACCATTTTATTTCGTGTGTGCATGTATTTAAACGCAATGAGACATGACATATTAATACTGCTTTATTATTTTTAGCATATAGTACTTTTAGTATTAGAATATTATATAATTACTATGCATTTATATTTACCCCTCATATTTATTATTCTAGTACGCTTATTCTTTCCTATACCTCTAATCTTCTATTTAAAAGGATAATTTTACTTGGCCTGAAGAATACCCTTTAAGATTTCCTTTAGCATGGGAATACTGGTGACAAATTCCCTCGATTTTCATTTGTCTGGAAATATCTATTTCTGTTCTACAATCTTGAGAGATATTTTTTCTTTCTATAGAACTCTCATTTGAAAATTATTTTCTCTTGACACTTAGGAGTTTATCTTCTAGCCACGTCATAATGTTGAGAAGTCAGCTTTGAGTCTTTTATGTTCTTCTTTGAAGGGAGTCTCTCCTTTTTATGTGGGTGCTTTAATTTTTTTTCTTTGTCTTTAGATTGAAACAGTTTTATATTACGTGCCTAAGCCTGGATTACTTTTTATATATTTTGCTCAAAATTCTTAGGGGTTTCTAAACCTGAGGCTTTCTGTCTTTCATCTATTTGGGGACATTCTCAGTCATTATCTCTTTACAGACTGCTTCTCTGCTAATCCTCTTTTTCTTTTCTTGTTGGGACTTAAATTGTATGCATGTTAGGCCCTCTCGTCATAGCCTCTGTCTTTGATACTTTCTTGTGCTTTTCCATACTTTGGTCTCTCTATGGTTTATTCTGGACATTTCCTTACCTATTTTTTAGTTCATTAAGTCTCTTTTTGTCTGTGTCTAATCTGTTAATAAAGTTACTTAATTAGTACTTAACTATGGTTTTTGTATTTTTCAAATATCTATTTTTCTTCTTTTAGTTCCACAATTTAATATTTTCTTTTATTTTATTATAGAAAATATTTAATTTAAATTTATATCACATAACTTCAGTATCTGCAGTCTCAATGAATCTGTTTTTATTGTCTTTGTATTGATTTTTATTCATATTGTGAGTTACTTGTGCCAGGCTTATTTGTTACCTTATAACTTTGTATGCTGTTTTTTAAAAATGTGTACTGAACAATAATTTTGTTTTAAAGTAAAAATAACTTAGAGACTAGGATGATGATATTTTTCTCTTTGTACAAAAATTAATGTTTGTTTCCATAAGGTCCCCAGGGGTGCAGTTAATCTATGATTCCTCAATTCAATTTCAGGTCTGGGTTAGTTGGAAGCTGATTTGCAGTTCCTGTGAGAATTTACCAACTTTCTGCTATTCTGAGAATTAGGTCCCTCAGAATCACAAACCAAAGTGCTTCGAGTTTGACAACAGCCCCCTCCCTTCCCCCTTGTGCGCTCTGGACTTCCACTACATTAGATCCATGAGCTACTTAACAGTGTTGTATAATTTCAGTGTCTGAGGTCCTCTGCTCATTGATCAGAAAATATCCCAAGGAAAAACAGCCCTATGAACAGGATCCTTCTCAGGGTCCCCACCATCTAATAGAGTTTACTAGAAGCTTAAATCCAAATAATCTTTGCAACAATATAAAATAATACATTTTTCATAAAAGTAGTTTTATATCATTTATATAAGAAAAGAGTGAAGGGAAATTTAATATGGTATTAATGACTAAAACTGATAAAAGAGCTAACCTTAGCAGTTAAATAACAAAGAAAAGCAGTGTTTATTAAAACATATGGTATGCTAATTAAGAAAATACTTATTGCACACACACACACACACCTGGAATCAAATAATAGGATTTTTATTTTGTAATAGGTAACACCATATATACTTTTTCTCATTAGATCCTATTATTTGGTTCTGAGTTTACAAGCAGATGCTGAAAGCTGAATGAACCCACCATGCACAGTATTGATTGCATTTTCAGAGCTTTTGCTTTCTTCTGTTTAAAACAGCAAGCAATTTATTACTTCTATCCACAATTAAAAAGTAACTATCTTTGAGGCAAATGGAAATAAAGCTATATACCCATTCTTTGAAAGATCTAGTTCTAGCAGATTGTTTTATATTTTCCCCTTTTCTTCCTGTGACCCAACCCAAGCTTCTTAAATATTACTAAAAACTTGCATTATTTTCTAATCTCTGGTTCAAAACTCATAAAACAATGGAAAATGGAACTGAGGCAGAAGTATAATGATGTAGAGTCAAACTCAGGTATCATAAGTATTGCTTTCTAGTCACATCAATAGATAGTCGGGTTGAAAGATAATTTAAACATATAGAACTTGTCTGGATTAACATAAACTTATAGGAGGTCCTTCCAGAGAGATTTATAAGGCTGAGGGAAATCATCTCAACTTTAAGGCTTTGACGAAGACCTACTTTTCTATTTATTACCTTTTAGCTGTGTAACCTATTAGAAATTACTCATTTCTTCGTGTGTGAAGTAATGACAATAACAATCCCACTTCTCGTTGTTATCTGAGCATTGACTCACAACATACAAAAGCTTAAAACAGTGAAGAGAACACGGTACACACTAAATGTTACATACATACATCGTCATCATCATCACTAACAGTGAGACAACATGAAGATTTTATCATGGCTTCAGAAAGTCTGAGAAGGTCAGAAACATCAGAGGACTCTATTTTATAAGAATATCATACAATGTATACAACCCCAGAAGAAAAATGGGTATCAAAAGTCTCCTTCCTGCTCTTCATTGTGAGGAAATAATTTTTGTGATCTCTATAGAATTCCTTTGAAACAAGCTAGACATGTTACACTGCTCACTCCCAGTGAATCTGCTGGCTTCATGGGGATGAAGTACTCTGAATAAGGATTGTTTTGATCTTCTCTAAGTAACTTCAGGACCCGCAGAAGTTCTTGAAAGATAAAGGGAGACAACGCTTTAAATATTCATAGTCTGTTCTAAAAACATCATTTGTACTATATTCTAGGTTAGTTAAGTCATATTATGAGCTAATGAATAGGACTAATAAGTAAATAACTTAAAAATGAATTTTGGATCACACCTTGCTCAGAATTTAGGTACTCATGATATATATATAAATTTACTTATTTCTTTCACATTTAGTAGCCTCCCTCTTATCTAATGAGTGTAGTCTGACTTGTCTCAGGGACTCACCATGTCATTTTTAATAGCGAAATAATTGACAAATGTTTTCTATAAAGAGTATGCTAACTTTTTTGGGCTACAAGATCTCTATTGAAACTACTCAAGTCTAATGTTGAAGTACAAAAGTAGATATGGATAATGTGTAAACAAATAGGCATTTCAGTGTTAAAGCAAAACTTTAATTTATTTATGAAAACTTTATTTATTTAAACAGGTGTGTGACTGGATTTGCCCCAAGGGGCATAGTTTGCCAACCCCTGAAAAGAAACATAAGGTCAAACTTTTCTAGCGTAGTCTAGAGACTTCTTTGACTTTAACAATGCTCTGATTTACAAATGTGACTTGGGAAAATGAACATTTCTTCTGTCTATATAATGTAAAGCCCATATCTCAGTCACTCCTACAAAGGGAATGTCTTCCTTTCGATTAAACATAGTTTGAAACTTTCATGTGGCTTTCTTTTATGGCTATCACTGTGAGATATTTATTATTTATTTAAAGAATGCAATCTTGTGACTAAAGAATATATGCATTATTCAAACTGTAATAATTTTTTTTAAGTCTCCGGTATATAAAGATACCTTGAGTGTAAGTGTATTTGAAAAGAATTCTTTCTCTCACATTGTTATGCAGACATCCTTGAGCTGTAACATAGTTTGCACATCTGATTCTTTTCAGTATTTTCTCACCAACGCTTTTATGAAAAATACTCTGTTATTTTAAAGATAATTTGAAAACTACCATCCTTCATATTGTAGGGACTACAGTGTGACATTATCAGGACTATAGAGATATTTTCTCAAGAGGGAGAGAGGAAAAGCACTACTCTTTTATTTTTTTCCTTTCCTTCACTTTTTTTTTCCTCCATAGGAAAGCACAGAGGGAGTCTTAAAAAATTGAAATTACCCTTTCAACTTTGGTTCTTGAGCTTATACATTTTTTTTTCTTTTTCTGGAAAGACATGATTTCATAGCATTTGAGAATACTGAGATAAATATGTTTTACTTAATAACTGGGACAAAGGCTGAAGCCAAAATCCTAAGCATAATTTAAACTTTGACACTGACTTCCCATCTGGACTAGGAAAAAAAATGCTCTTTACCCTTAACCTGTATTTACCTATCCTGTTGCAATATACTGAAAAGTCATCAGTCAGTGTTAGTAAAACACTTGGAAGATGAGAATGTCTTGTAAGTGGTAGGTAATATTAAATATGTCACTGTTGGAATGAGTGATTTCTGCCAAAATACTTTTAGGAAGAATATTACCTTGTATTTAAGGCCCTAATATAATTTTCAATAAAATGTTATTGGTTTTTTGTTAAATATATTGAATAACCATAAAGTCTTTGATCAAATAAATGCTACTATGGATGGATTATTATCACATTTTGGTTGGAACATACACTATATATTGATCTTAGTGATGTTTTATTCATATTAGAAATTATGTCAATACAAGCTATTTGGACAGATGGAGAGTCATATACTTAACTACAGAATTTAACTACCTGCCCTTGTTTCCGTAATTTACTCAATTCATTAAAGAACCATTTTTATTAGTAAATCTAAGAATTAATGAGCTTGATGTTAGCTTACATCACTGGGCTTTCCAGAGACCTTTCTATATTACCTACAGGTTAGACTTCTGGGCACACAGATTCATTCTCCTCTTCCCAGAATCTTTACATGAAACCTGCTTTGACACTAGTAATAGCACACAAGGATTTAATGATTTTCAAGTAAAATGCTACCAGTAAATAAGACGGCATAGATTGCCTCAAATTTGTGAGTAGTACTAAAACAAACATTAATATAATTAATGGTGAGTAGTTTTTCCACCTTTCCTGCAGATAAATCCTGCCTCCTATCTGTTTAAAATAAAGATATTTTAATTGGTATGTTGTAACTGACTTCACTCCTTTTAACATGCAGAGTGATATAACCAATTCTTCATGAACTTAACTATTTTTAGACTGGGTTTTGTGTTTGTTCAATCATCTAAAAATTAGTGCACAAAACTGAGAATATTCCCCCTTACCCCCTAATAAAGTATAGAATATATAAATTGCTTCTTTGGGCCTGGTAACATTCAGTGTATATATTTATTTTTTAAATGCTGTGTTGATCCAATGTTGAGGCCCTGGCTAGAGGCCCATCAAGTCTTATTCTTGAGCAGCTAAGTCCATATCCCAGCCACCTCCCTTATCAGGCTGCCATAGCCCTGGCCACTACACATGCACACCAGAGCCAAGAACCAGACAACCACAGACAACCTTTATGCCCTGGACCCTGCTGAAATTATTCAAGTTAGTCAATCCTAGGTTTGCTTATCCTGCTGTGTCATTCTTTCCCCTTGGAAACCACAGGAAAGATGCTTGCCCACAGTTGCTCTCTTCCTCTGTTTATAATAGAACCCAGTGATCCCCCGTGTGTCACCTATACCTGCATAAGTAGCCTGCATGCTCAACTCTGGGAACTATGAATGGAATGAACTATATTTTCAATGGCAGTCATTTCCCGATCTATTAGCCTTACTGTACCTAGATAATAATAAGCCTATTAAAACAAATTGGAATTATTTTGTTTTGCTTTTTCATTATCCTTTTCCCTCTCTCCCCCCTGTTCTCCTCTCTTCCTCCCTCCCTTGCTTTCCAGTCCCTTTCTTTCACTGTCTCTGTCACCATCCCTTCTTTCTTCCTTTTCTTCTTCCCTCCCTACCATTCCTCCTTCCAACAAGCACAAGTAGACATCTGCACTCTCTGACTTGGAGATGCTTCCTTATAATCTGTACTTTATAACAATGATATTTGCTACCTTTTAAAACTAAAATCAGAGTAATAAGAGAAATATCAAGTCATCTGCCCCACTGAGGACTTATCAGGCATTTTTGTGGTACCAAGAATTGGGTCACAGAGTAGGGACATTTCATCTAAGTGGGCAGTGAATTGTTGGCCAGCCCACTGAAAGCAATTGAAGTAGATTCACTAATATTATTGATGACTGCCTTCTGTTTTAAAGGTGCTTCCTGATGCCCCATGCCACCATGCCCCTGATTTCCACTCATTTCTGCCCTGGAGCACACAAAGGAACTATAATTATGTCACTGTGAATAATAGGTCTCATCCATGCAAAATGGGGAAAAAAATAAGATGCTAATGTTACGGGGCACCTGGGTGGCTCAGATGGTTAACCGTCCGCCTTTGGCTCAGGTCTTGATCCCAGGGTCCTGGGATTGAGCCCCGCATCGAGCTCCCTGTTCAGTGGAGAGCCTGCTTCTCCCTCTTCCTCTGCCTGCTGCTCTAGCTACTTGTGGTCTCTCTCTATCTCTCTCTTAAATGAATAAATAAAATCTTAAAAAAAAAAGATGCTAATGTTACAAAAGGAATTCAAATTTATGGGAGCAGATTCATCCTTTCGTCCTTATCTCAGTTACTTTTCCCAGAAAGACTTCCCCCAGCTTCTCCAAAGAAGAGGCTGCTGTTATGGGTTTGAGGGAGGAGCCACAGAGTAAAGTACTATTTTAATCAGATCATATCAATAATGGCTTATCACTGGTAAATTTGATAACCTGGCTGAAGTAACAGAGTCCATGCTTTAGAAGCAGGGGTTATGTTCCAACTCCCTGAGAGTAGAATATCTGCATTAATTGTTTATAATTACCCTGCATGAGAGATGTAGCTCTTCTCCCCATTTATTTATTCAACAATTTATTTATATCAGTATAACCTTGCATAAACTTACAGATATTTTATACTTTAGGTCAGATTCTAATTTATGCTTTGCTCAGATAGTTTCAGCTTCGGCCAGTGAATGCTATTACATTTGACTCCTATGTCCCTTTAACATACCCTCGTCATTGTGGGGGTATTTTATTTTGGTTTTGGTTTCAGTCTGATTTTTAGTACTGTCTTACTGTCTTATACCATAAGGTGCTCCAAGTTCATCTTATACATTTTTTTGACCCAGTTCTAAAATCAGTCCTTTCTCCAAGAAGACCTCATTCCTTTTACTGGAGTGTAGTATTAGAAACCAAGATCTGGATACTAGGTGGGCTCATTGCTTCTTGAGGTGTCATTGCTTATGAGCTTGACAAAACAATGAAATATATGTGAGTTTACTAACCAGAGTATATATACATATTTATAATATTTACATATTTAACCATCTGTAATTATATTAATCTAAACATGAGTTCATATTAATGTCTCTAAAGTAATCCATTACTATATGGGTCATTCTAAACTTCTCCCTTTTTTTTTTTTAAAGGATTTTATTTATTTATTTGACAGAGAGAGAGAGAGAGAGAGAGAGAACAAGCAGGGAGAGTGGGAGAGAAAGAAGCAGGCTCTCCACTGACCAGGGAGCCTGATGCGGGGCTCGATCCCAGGACGCTGGGATCATGACCTGAGCCGAAGGCGGCTGCTTAACAACTGAACCACCCAGGTGCCCCAGACTTCTTCCTTTGCTTATCTGTAAATTCCGACTTCAACAGTGACAACCCTGACTCCCACCGTTATTTAATTGTTCCATTCCAGGATTCATGGATAGTAGTTTCAGAGTTATTGAGTCATAAATCCATGAGAATCAAACAGACCAGCTACAGCACAGTACTTTCATAGCTTATTTTTACATTAATCTTACAGACTCTACTTATTTCCAATGTTATTTAGGCCAGCACCTTTTCTCCCACAGCCTTCAGTGAGGTTATTTTATAGGTTTGTAATACACTTAGATTGTTTTATCACATTTTGGTTTCCACTTTGGAATCCCCTGAACACCTAAATGATTTTTTAAAAACCTGCATGTATGCCAATCTTAGTGCTGTAAAGGCCTGTGGGTTTTGACTAATGCATAGTATCACGTATGTATACTTACAGTACCATACATTTTTTACTACCTACCATTTTTACTATCCTAAAAATTCCCCTATGCTTCACCTATTCAACAAACCCCCACTCCATGAATCCCTGAAAATCACTCAGCTTTACAGAATTGCTCTAGTTTTACCTTTTTCATAATGTCCTACAGTTAGAATCATATAATTTGTAGATTTTCCAGACTGGCCTCTTTCATTTATCACCATTAAAAATAAAAAATAAAATAAAATAAAGATTTTATTTTATCATAACTTATTCATTCTCCAACACACATTCCTTCATTATTAGAGCTAAACTTCTTACCTTTAATATTTTCCTTCTGCTTAAAAACAAACAAACAAAAAGAAAAAACAAACTAAAAAACTTCTTTTAACATTTCTTACACAGCAGGTCTGTTGGAGATGGATTCTCTCAATTTTTATTTGTCTGATTTAGTCTTTACTTTTAAAGGACAGTTTTCCTGGATATAAAATTCCAGATTGGTGGTTTGTTTCTTTCAGTACTTTAAGTATTTCACGCTATCATCTCCTTCTTTGCATGGTTCTAATAAGAAGTCTGCTGAATCCTCTCTAGATAAGCAATCCCCCACTGCCTAGCATCCTTCAAGCTTTTCTCTTTGTCTTTGGTTTTATGAAATTTGAATATAATATGTCTAAATGTAGATATTTGGGTATTTATTCTGCTTGATTTCCAAGCTTCCTACATCTTTAGTTTGGTGTCTTTCATTGATTTTGGAAAATTCTTAACCATAATTTCTTCAAGTATTTCTTCTGTTCCATTCTCTCTCTTCTCCTTGGTATTCCAACTATGGTATTCCAATATGTTCACCTTCTGAAGTTTTCCAACAGTTCTTGGATTCCTATTCTGTTTTATTTTTCCATTCTTTTTTTTCCTTCCCACTTCCATTTTGAAACTTTCTATTAATTCATCTCCAAATTTACAGATTCTTTCCTTGGTCATGTGTAGTCCACTGATGAGACAATCAAAGGCATTCTTCATCTGTGTTACAGTATCTTTTAATTCTAGTATTTCTTTTTGATACTTTTTAGAGTTTTTGTCTCTTTTATTATATTGACTGTCTCTTCTTGCATGTTGTCTACTTTTTCCTTTAGAGCTCTTAATAGATTGATCATAGTTATTTTATTTTATTTTTTAAGATTTTATTTATTCAGTTGACAGAGAGAGAGATCACAAGTAGGCAGAGAGGCAGGCAAAGGGAGAGGGGGAAGCAGGCTCCCTGCTGAGCAGAGAGCCTGATGCGGGACTTGATCCCAGGACCCTAAGATCATGACCTGAGCCAAAGGCAGAGGCTTCAACCCACTGAGCCACCCAGGCGTCCCTGATCATAATTATTTTAAATTCTCTGTCTGATAATGCCAAAGTCTGTGTCACATCTGAGTCTTATTCTCATGTTTTGTCTTTTCAGACCGTGTTTTTTCTTCCTTTTACATATCTTGTAAGTAATTAGAACTGAGATTAATAGGCTTTTAGTGTGAGGTTTTACATTAATCTGAATAGAAGTTGGTCTGTGCTTTATGTTTGTTAAAGCTATAGGTGCCAGAGACTTAACATTTCTCTAGAGGCCTTATCTTTGATTCTCATGTTGTCTTTGGACTTCCCTAAGAAGTTTTTCTCAGATAAAGTCTGTCTTAAAGCTCGTTCAGTTTTAATTCACTATTATGATACTGGAGCCCTATTCATGTGGTAATAAGGTATAGGAGAGGGGAAGCATTCCATAATCATATGAGTAGATCTCAATTTTCTAGTGGTCACGTGTCCCTGGTATGTGACCTAAACAATACCAAGGTTAGATTCCTAACCCATCCCCTCCAGGGGTTTGACTTGGAGAAGTGCTATTTCCCTACTTTGGATAAGGCTCTGGTGAACAAAATTTTCCCTGGACAGTAGGACTTCATTATGGAGAATGGAACTGGGCACATTTCCCAATGGATATTCTTCATTCTCCTGCCAGAGCCACAAAGAAATATTTCCGGGCTCTTCACCATGAGAACCTGGTAGAGTTCCTGGAGGAAAAGCCCTGAATGTGTGGAGAGCCCCTGACTGTGGCCCCCAGGAGTTTTTGTCAAGTGTATCCACAGTTACCCTCCAAAAATTTGTTATAATTACCACTTAAATGTTCCTACTGGTTTATAAGTCCAGCAGCTTCTGCTCTAGTGTGTAGATGTTGGTTACGCCTTTCTGGATTTTTCTTTCTTTCTACATACTGCAGTCATGGCTTACCTTGCAACTGTAGTTCAATAATGGATCCAAGAAAACACAATGGTTTTCAGTTTACTCAGTTTTTTTGTTTAAGGATAGGCATGGTACATTTAATGCAATCCCTATCAAAATACCATCAACTTTTTTCCAAGAAATGGAACAAATAATCCTAAAATTTATATGGAATCAGAAAAGACCACAAATAGCCAGAGGAATGTTGAAAAAAAAAAAACAAAAAACAAAAAACCACAGTTGGCAGCATCACAATTCCAGACTTCAAGCTCTATGACAAAGCTGTAATCATCAAGACAGTGTAGTACTGGCACAAAAACAGAGGCATAGATCAATGGAACACAACAGAAAGCCCAGAAATGGAGCCCCAACTCTATGGTCAACTCATCTTCGACAAGGCAGGAAAGAATATCCAGTGGAAAAAAGACAGTCTCTTCAACAAATGGTGTTGGGAAAACTGGACAGCCACATGCAGAAGAATGAAACTGGACCATTTCCTTACAACACAGACAAAAATAGACTCAAAATGGATCAAAGACCTCAATGTGAGACAGGACTCCATCAAAATCCTTGAGGAGAACACAAGCAGCAACCTCTTTGACCTCAGCTTCAGCAACTTCTGCCTAGAAACATCACCAAAGGCAAGGGAAGCAAGGGCAAAATGAACTATTGGGACTTTATCAAGATCAAAAGGTTTTGCACAGCAAAGGAAACAGTCAACAAAACCAAAAGACAACCGACAGAATGGGAGAAGATATTTGCAAATGACATATCTGATAAAGGTCTAGTATCCCAAATGCATAAAGAACTTCTCAAACTCAACACCCTAAGAACAAATAATCCAATCAAGAAATGGGCAGAAGATATGAACAGACACTTCTGCAAAGAGGACATCCAAATGGCCAACAGACACATGAAAAAGTGCTCAACATCACTCAGCATCAGAGAAATACAAATCAAAACCACAGTGAGATACCTCCTCAAATCAGTCAGAATGGCTAAAATTAGCAAGTCAGGAAATGACAGATGTTGGCAAGGATGAAGAGAAAGGGGAACCCTCCTACACTGTTGGTGGGAATGCAAGCTGGTACAGCCACTCTGGAAAACAGTATGGAGGTTCCTCAAAAAGTTGAAAATAGAGCTACCCTATGACCTAGCAATCACACTACTGGGTATTTATTTACCGTAAAGATACAAATGTAGTGATCCAAAGGGCCACGTGCACCTGATTGTTTATAGCATTGAATATAAACATTGAATTGGCTATTGAATGTCCACAATAGCCAAACTATGGAAAGAACTCAGATGTCCATCAACAGATGAATGGATAAAGAAGATGTGGTATATATATACAATGGAATACTATGCAGCCATCAAGAGAAATGAAATCTTGTCATTTGCAATGATGTGGATGGAACTAGAGGGTATTATGCTAAGTGAAATAAGTTAGTCAGAGAAAGACAATTACCATATGATCTCTCTGATAAGAAGAATTTGAGAGGCAGGACAGGGGGTCATGGGGGGGTTGGGGAGGGAAATGAAACAAGATGGGATCAGGAAGGAGACAAACCATGAGACTCCTAAACTCACGAAATAAACTGAGGGTGGCTGGGGGTAGGAGGGGTAGGGATAGGGTGGCTGGGTTATGGATGCTGGAGAGGGTATATGCTATGGTAAGTTCACAGACATGTACCCTGGGGCAAATGATACATTATATGTTAATTAAAAAAAAGGATAGGTGTGGTAACTTCCAAAGTCTTTACATGTCAGAGCTGAAATCTGAAGTTTAATGAGATTTTTATGATATACCTTTATGTGAAATAAAAGTATGTTTTAAAACATGTATGACATAAAGTGTACAATTTTTATATTTACATGTGTGTATACATAATGGAAAACATATACCAAAATATCAATAATTCTTATTTCAGAGTTTTGGGACTAAAAATTATTTTACTTTATTTTCATCTACTTCTTTAACTGTGTTATCTCAAGTTTCTATAATGAATTATGTCATTTTGAAAACATATTTTTTTTATTATGAAATATTTTAAACATTATAAAGAAGGTAACAAACAGCTAACTTTCCTTCTTTAGAGTATTTGTTCTGGTTTGTGTTTTAAAAATTCACAAAAATGATGTTTAGTGTGTACATCATTCCACAACTCACATATTTCAGTTTAAGGTCTATATCCTTATGATGCAGGAATTTCTCTTCTACACAAATGTTTTAGAGAAATTATCTCATTAGTGCATAATAAAGCATGTTTGAAAATAAAATTCATTTAATATTATATCAGGGCAAAGAAGAAAAATTGAAAATAGCCTAAATTTCTACCAATTAGAGAGCAGGTTACAAATTAACATATTCATACAAATGAATTCTATAGAAAAATTAAAATAGATGTATTAGATCTACATGTTATCAACACAGGTGCATCTCAAATAACACTACATTGAACAATTTATAAATATTAAAATGAAAATAGTATTCACTCTTTACCCGTATTCCTAAATTAATAGTAATATTCTCTTTCTAATTGTTGAACAGCTGTCCTGGAGATCTTGCCTTTCAGCACTTCCATCATCCTCAACTATCCCAATTCCAACATTCACACTTAAGGTATTAACCAGTACTTGGATTTCACATGACTCTTCCACATTTTAATCATCATTTTCACTCATTTTGTCCATCTTTGTTATTTTTTTTATTTTATCCTGAACTAAGGAGTATTTAAGATGTCTGTCTGCAAAATTCTAGAGTACCATCACCTTCTTGCTTTCATTCTCCCTGTCACTGTAATCTTGCTGAAAATGTTCCTTTGTCCTCACAATAGTCTTCACATCTTCAACTTCTCACTGTTTTGTCATTTCATCAGATTTTGGTAGGTATCACTTGTCTCTTTTCCCAGCCTTGATAACTGATTAAGTTATTTCACTGATACTCTCATTACTACCATAGATTCATGGCTTCCTTTTTTTTTTTTTTTTTTTACTTCAGAATTTAGTCCCTTTCCAACCCTAAGTCAGTCCTCCTCTCGGCTCTCAGTCCATTTTCTGCATTCCTTGGCTACTGAACACTGCTGGGGAAAGTAACAAAATCAGGTACCACATAAAAATCACTAATTTCTAACACAATTACGTTTATAACTTGCTTGAAAACAACTATCTATATACCGGATTTTTCGTTATGTCCATGGAAAGGTTTCATATCTTCTATGGTCTCCTCAAATTATCAAAATCTTTGATTATCTTACTGGCTGGAAATAATCTTGTATCCCATTGTCTTCAGTTCTACTGAGGTTAAGTTTGCTTAAGTTCCCTTTACCTTTCACTTCTGTATCTCAGTATTATTCTGTATGTTCAACCAGTATTTCCTGCCTCCTTCTTGTAGAAGAAATATGATTCCCTCCTGTCAAAACTAAGAGCTACCTGTATGCCTTTGTTTTGACATCCTACACATGTCATCATGATTTTATTCTTTTACCTTTTCTCTTGTATTGTCTGTTTCCCCTTTCTGTAAGGCCCCTTCTTTCTTGCTTACAAATATACTTAGATCTCTCCAATCACAATAGAACTTTATGATTTTCTCGCTGTTACCTGAGGTTAGCAACAAATCTCTCCTTTTATCTCTTACTCTTACTTGTCAAAATGTTAGTTTAACATTTTAAAATTTAAAATACAGAATTATATGAAAGACTAACACATTATAAAAGTCTGCAACTGAGATTAAGTAAATATTAATACTCATCACACTTAAAAGATATTTTTAACAGAAATAAAACATAGTTCTAAATGCCCTACTGTCTAAGTCCTCCCTTATTCCCTCCCAAAAGGCTGCTGTCACTTTCCTGAGGTAGGCATTGCCATTCCCATGCATCTTTTTTGTATTTTGTATGTTCTTGAATTTTATATCTATAAAATATATGTACTATAGTTTTTTTGTCTTTAAAAAGTTTAAATAGGGTTATGTTCTTCAACTTGCTTTGACCCCACATTAGGCTTTTAAAATTAATTCATGTTAATACATGTAGTTGTGCTTTATTAAATTTAACAACTGTATAAACCTGCATAAGTCACAATTTATTTATATCTTTTTCTATCAAGGATTTATATTTTTTTTTCTTTCTCTACTATTACAAGCAATGCTGCCAATATTTCCTTGTCTGCGTAGTAGAGTGTATTTGGGGAATGAAGCCAGAAGTGAAGGTAATGAAGACTATGAATAACTTTATCCAGCATTATTAAATTGAACTTCAAAATAATTGCTCAAATTGTTCAAATTTACATTCAAATACATTGTATCACTGCTTGTTTCTATAAACCCTCACCAACATTTTATATTATCAGACTTTGTTTTGCCAGTAAGGTGAAAACAAAATGTTATATTTGTTATTCATTTTATTGATTATTATGACACACAACAGCTTAGGCTCAGTTGAGTATTCCTCAGTTGAGTGTTCTTCTCAATGAATTATCTATTTATAAGACTTGCCCATTATTTCTTTTCTTTTTTATTATTGATTTCCATTAATTAATTTATTCAACAAAGATTTACTAACCATTCACTAGTTGTAGGACTCTTGGGAGCTAGAGAAACATCAGTGAACAAAACAAAATGGCTCCCCTTGTGGAACTGACATTTCTGATGAGGTATAGATAAAGAATGTGAAAAATTAGTAAAATATATAGTGTGTTACAAGGTGACAGCTAAAATGCACAGTGAAGGGAACTATGCAAGTTGTTTATGCAACCTACCCATAGGTCAGGGTAGTTCTTATTGAGAGGAGATTTGATCAGACTTGAAATTGCCAAGAGACTTAGCCAAATTGTTTCTCACAGAAAAAAAGCATTTCAGAAAAAGGAAACAGCTAGGCCAAAGCCTGTAAGGTAGGTGCATGCCTGTAATGTCTTAAGGGCAAAAAGGAGGCCAGTGTGTGGCTAGATCAGAGTGAGCAAGAGAGGAAGAAGTTGAAGTGGAGATAAGCCACTGCAGAGTTCTGACCTATAATCTGCTCTAAGATTTTAAAGGATCACTTGGCTGCTGCATAAGAACACAATAGAATCAGAGAAACCAGTTAGGAGGAGACTGTTGTTAACACTGGCAAAAGATAATGATAGCTTGAACCAGGATGGTGTTAATGTACATGATGAAAAGTTCTTAGATTCTGGATATACTTTGAAAAAAAGAGGGACTGGATGTGAAATGTTAAAGGAAAGAGGAGTCAGGAATTGCTCCAGGCCAGAATTTTTCTTGAGACACCGAAAAGATGGAGATACCTCAACTGAAATGGGAAGGCTGAGAGTGGATCACAGTTTGAGGTTCCTATTAGTGATCAAAAGCATAGTTGACATGAGGCTGGATAAAATCAGCAAGGGCATGAGTTAGAAAGAAGAGAAACAAGGATTGGGCTCTATGATAGTCTTTTAGTATAATAAGAGTTCTTAATACAAGAGGGATTATAGTTCTTTAAGAATTACATGGGTAGCAAAATTCTCTCAGTTTCAGACTTCTCTCTTCCTTTTGTTCATGATGTATATTTTAATACATAAGTTTTAAAATTTAATAAAATTAAATTTATGATTATCATCTGAATTTTGGGTGCTTATTTTTTTTCATAAAATTTAAGTCATCTTTTTTTTTTATATTTACTCCTAAGTACCTCACTGATTTAAATCATATCTTCTCTAGAGTTGTGTTCCTAATTATTTGTTGTAGGTGTATAGGATATTATTAGATCTTGTATTGATCTTTTGGGTTCTAATAATTTGCCTTTAGATTCTGTTAGGAATAATGAATGTATTTTTTTTCCCCTTCCACTCCCTATATACATTTAAAAAAACCTTTTCGCATTAGTTAGAATCATTAATCAAAGTAGAACAGAAAGGAGAACAAAGGACATTGTTGATTATCTCTTGACTTTTGGATGAATATTTTGGTTTTAGCTAACGCTACAGTGGTAATCATATTGCAATACATAAGGATAGCAAATCATCACATTGTGGACCTGAGGTAGTATGTCAATTATAACTCAACTAAAAAAAAAAACAAACTAGTGTTAAAAAAAAGAATATTTCAAACTTTTATCATTAAGATATTGGCTATAAGTTTTTGGTAGATATCCTCATCATGTTAAGGATGTCTTCTTAGGTTTCCTGGATCTAATTTTTTTTTTAATGAGAAATGTTTTTTTTTAATTTTGTCAAATTATTTTATTCTGTGTCCTTTGAGATGACCATATAATCCTTCCTCCTTTAGCCTGCTGAAATATTTATTACAATCATAGTTGTTCTAATGCTAACCCATCCAGATATTCTTAAAGGAAATCCTATCTGGTCACCTCTTACATTTTTCTTTATTTGGCATAATAATATTCTACCTAGGATTTTTGCATATATAATTTTAATTGAGCTAATTTTTTCTTTTACTTTCCTTGTTTTGTTTGGGTATCAAGGTTCTATAACCCTTAAATTAAAATTGCAAAATATCCTATCTTTTTATCTCTTATTGAACAATCTATAAAGCCAAAGATTTCACACTTGTGGAAAATTTGCTTAAACTCCCCTCTAAAATGATTAGGACCCATTATGTCCATTCTATTCACATATATTTTATATCTTTACTGCATTTGTGCTGAACCACTGCAGGAGCCTATAACTGCTCTCTTCACATTCTCCATTGCCAGGATGATCTCTGTAAACTTTAAATCAGATCATCACTTTCTAATGGTTTCCTATAGCCCATAAGACCCCGAGTGATCTGACCTCGCCTGCCTTTCTGACCTCATCCACTGCCATTCTCTCCCTAACTAAGTATATTTCAAGGTTAGCAGCCCTCATTCTGTTCTTCAAGTTCACCAAGCTCATTCACACTTCAAGGACCTTGCACTATGTTGTGGCCTCAGCTTGGAATGTTCTTTCCTTAGATCTAAGTTTAGCTGGCTTAATTGTATCACTCATATCTTAGTTCAAACATACCTTTCACAAAGGCTTCACCTGAATTCTCTATTTAAAAAATCAACTCCTTCTTCAGTCTCTCTCCACCCATTACCTTATTCTATTTTTGTTTGTTTGGTTTTCTAACAGTTACCAATATCTGATCTTATATTTTTCTAATAAACACCAATATCTGAACTTATTATTTTTATAGTTTCATGTTTGTTTTTCTCCCTCTCACTATGATGTAAGCTCCATGGAGGTAGAAATTACTTCTCTATTACTCCTTAAAAATGTCTCCAAGTTCTGGAGTAGTGTGAATACCCAGCACATGAGCTCTCAAAAATTTTTACTGAATGCTTAAATTAGTGAATGGATAAGAAGATCAATCTCATTCTTCACAAACATTAAAGGCCATAAAATCCCAATCCTCACTAATCATTCATTCAACATGTACTTATTAGTCACCTATTTTGTATCTGACACTGGACACTAGATAGACAGTGGTGAATGAAACAAGCCTTCTGCTCTCATTAAGCTTATAGACTAGCAGTAGACAATAGTAAACATTAAAACAAGTAAATATACTTATTATATCTTATGGTATTCTTCTAAACCAGCTCTCTAAAAAACAGAAACTCTGATTGGTAGCATTTTGCCAGTTCCCTTGGTATAAATACTCCCATCATAATCAGTCTTAAGCTTCCAAAGTTTTAACAATTGTTAAAACAATTTCAATTTTAACAATGTTTTTTTAAAGATTTATTTATTTGTTTATTTCAGAGAGATAGAAAGCATACATGCATGCAAGGCAGGGGGAGGGGCAGGGGAAGAGAATCTTCAGGTAGACTCCCTACTGAACAGGGAACCTGATGAGGGGCTTGATCCCAGGACCCTTCAATCATGATCTAAGCCAAAGGCAGACACTTAACCGACAGAGCTACCCAGGCACCCCTAATAATTTTTTTTTAAGATTTATTTACTTATTTGAGAGAGAGAGTGAGCATGCATGCACACCCACCTATGTGATTGGCAGGGAGGGGTAGATGGAGAGAATCTTTTTTTTTTTTTTTTTAAAGATTTTATTTATTTATTTGACACAGAGAAAGAGAGAGAGAGATCACGAGTAGGCAGAGAGGCAGGCAGAGAGAGAGGGGGAAAGCAGGCTCCCTCCTGAGCAGAGAGCCTGATATGGGGCTCGATCCCAGGACGCTGGGATCATGACCTGAGCTGAAGGCAGAGGCCCAACCCTCTGAGCCAC
>CM053607.1:47264236-47302661 GCA_028646535.1 Procyon lotor | reverse complement strand
TAAAGATTTTATTTATTTATTTGACACAGAGAAAGAGAGAGAGAGATCACGAGTAGGCAGAGAGGCAGGCAGAGAGAGAGGGGGAAAGCAGGCTCCCTCCTGAGCAGAGAGCCTGATATGGGGCTCGATCCCAGGACGCTGGGATCATGACCTGAGCTGAAGGCAGAGGCCCAACCCTCTGAGCCACTCAGGTGCCCCGATGGAGAGAATCTTTAAGTAGACTTCCAATTCAGCACATACCCCAAGGCAGGGCCTGATCTCATGACCCAGGAGATCATGACCTAAGCCAAAATCAAGAGTCGAGACTCTAATTGTATCACTCATATCTTAGTTCAAACATACCTTTCACAAAGGATTCACCTGAATACTCTATTTAAAGAATTTTTAACTTAACTGACTGAGCCACCCAGGTGCTGCAATTTTAACAATATTTCAACAAAAATAAATAATACCTAATAAAATTTTTGAAAATTAAATAAATGTCTCTCATGATCGTGTATTACTATGTCAGACAGTATTAAGTGCTTTGGAGAAATACAAAGCAGAGAAGGATATGAGGAAATTTTGAGAAAAGCAGTCAATATAGAGTAGCAAAGTGACATTTGATCTGAGACCTGGAAGAACTGGGGGGACCAATTCTGAGTGTTTGGAGGAAGGGCATTTGAGGCAGAGGAAATAGAAAAGACAAAGGCCTGAGGGCAGAAGCATGCCTGGAACAGCAAGAAGGATGGTGTGGTTGTGGCAGAATGAACAAGTGGAGAGGAGGGGTGAGATCAGAGGGCCTTACAACCCATTTCGAGGACTTGCAAATTTATTCTGAATGAGATGGGACACCTTTGGACTGTAGCAGAGGAATAACAGGATTAATAATATATAGTCACTTTAAATTATTAAGACATGCTGTCATGTTCTGCCTCCAAAATAAATAATAAACCCAACAATATAGTATGAAAATCCTACTTAAGTCATTATCAACTCAAGAGTATATGTAGCAAAATCTTTTTATATATCTGCAATGGGATTTTTCCCTTATGAATGTAGGTTGCAGATGCATGAGCAGCAAATTGTTTGTGGATAACTTGAAGCACTTGTTTATAGTTCTATCAGTAACTTGTAAATCTGGCAAATACAAATGCCTCTTTGGCAACTTGTTGGCCTTACTTAGGGTAAACATGAGTCCATCACGTCATAGTACAAATTTCCTTGAGAAATTATTCTATAATACTCATTTTGGTTTTGAAGGGGGCATCCCTGTACAGGCTTAGTAACAGTATAAAGGATATTCACAGATTTTTATAGAGAACTGATTTTTAATGTTAAGACTATTTTTGATGTGAATGACTTTCGTGCTAATAGCTTTTTAAAGTGCCACTTAACTGAATATTATAGCTAAAGGAGAATGTAGGTAACACTGCAAGAAATAATTTTGCATTTTTTATCCATAAAACTTTGGTCTTGGTTTGTGAATTGCACTAACGAGGTCTATATATGAGATAGTTAATACCCACTCGGCCTCCTTACAAATGTATGCCCTGACAAGAAGAGGGCTGCATAAGAGAATGTGAGTGGTTCTGCACAAACTCATAAGAAGCATCAGGGGAAAAAAAGTGAAATAGTTGCCTCTTATTGAGCACTTACTATTTGCCCAGCATAATGCTAAGCTCTTTGCTTATATTATCTCCATAATTTCTTTTGAGCTAAGTACTATTTATAGGTCAGGTTCAGAGAATTTAAGTGAGTCATACAAAGTAATCAAAGTTGCCCAGTGGCAGGGTTAGGACTTGACCTGACAGCCTGTGTTCCCACCTGTCATGATTTATCATGTACGGTTAAAGGGTTAGAAGTAATATCACCATATATAAACAGCCTATATTATCCCAAAGATGTTTCTCCTTTAAAATCTTATAAATTACCCCATAAGTCACTAAAGGTTATGAAAGCTTTATCTACACATGGGAACTTTACTTTTCTACCTATCATGAACCACTTAAATTTACTTAGTTGGCATTTCCCAAAAGATATTCCATAGACAACTAATTCTATAGACTTTTTATGATGTCTTAAATTAAATTATTAAACTATGGTGGCTAAATTAGTTTGAGATATACTGGGTAAACAAAGTTATATAGGTTATTGTTTTGTTTATTTTTAAAGACTTCTTGGATTCTTTAATAATAGTCTCTGTGAATTTCTAAGTCATCAGGTAATTCACTTTATTTCCTAAACACATTTCATCAAGGAACATTTTCTTCCCACATAGTAATCCGTGGGATGAGTGCTTTGCAAGAGCATTATTTTGGGAAATCTCTAGCTTATCCTTAAGTTCAAGTTTATAATACAAAGAGAAGCATCATATCTTCAGAAGAGTGCCTATCCAAGGGTTCAGTGTTCCCGAAAAGAATGACTCAGAGCCACATACTTGTTTGTTTCTGTTTTAAAGACTCTGGCACTTGTTCAGCTTCTGACAGAGATGTGTAGATCTCGCTAAAATCAAAGAACGAAATTGTATTCCTTCAAGATAACTCTTATCACATTCTTAGACACCACAGGGGTATTTTCTTTGTAACTGGTAAGATATTGAACAACACCCAAAAACAAGCTTGCTTGGTTATAGACACTGACTGGAGGCAAAGCCTGGATGCTTTTGTGTTCCACATGGCATTCTCCCATTTACAGTGTATATGGATGTGTATGTGTGTGTGCACTTGTGCATGTGTATGAGTGTGTGTTCCTGGCAAAACACCTTTAGGCAAGTTGTGCTCTGATCAAAATAACATAATTATCAGACTTTAGTCATCTAATCAGCCTGATTTCCCCAGGAGAGACAGAAAATTGCTCCCAGACCCAGAAAATAGAAGGGGAGGGCATCTTCTAACTAACTGAAGACTTTGCCTCCCTGGGTGTGTTTCTTCTTGCCTTTGAATGAACTTTACTCTGAGCTACAGATCAGAAAGTCAAACCCATTACATACTAAATGAAGAAGGCATTGTTATATGGAGAGTGGGCTTCTCAGTCTGTAAGGGCTGAATGCAGCTTGATTGACCCACTAACTTCCAGGCTGAGTGGCCATTCTTATTTTATTATTTTTTTAATCAATCATACATTTATCCAGAAAACAGTTATTAATAGCCATTTATGTTTCTAGACCTTGTTTTCATTCCATGTCCACAATATAGAGCAAAGATAAATCTTTGAGCCTTACTTGCTTCACCTATAAATTGTGAATGTATAGGATTGGCAGGGAGAATTAAAAGAAAATATGTATATAAAGTATCTAATATAATGCCTGGCACTCAAAAGGGGATTAACAAATCATAATGATCACAAAACCAAGGATGATGATAATTCTCACTGGTCGGAAGATTTCATATAATCATGGATATTCCTTTGCATAGGAGGAAAAAAAGCAATTGCTTAAATGTGTTTTTCCCCCCTAGTAAATAGCTATAATTTCCAAAGTCTTTACTCCTTAAAGTCTAGATAATTCAGGCTGTTTTAAAGAAAAAAATGCTATCTTAGGGGGTATCATTTTAAGCCACATTTACTACGAATGCTCTAATTCATACTGATTTATCAGATTAGTTTACAAATTACCTGGCAAGACCTGAAAGAGTAGGAAGTTGAAAGGTACATTTTATCAAGAGATATATAAAAGATCTTAGGCAAAGGAACCACGATGAGAGCTACAATAGTAGAAGATTCTAAAAAAACAGGGGAACAGAAGTTCTAAGAAAGAAGAAAGGGAGAAGACAGATAGCTACTAAAACTCTGCAGTGGATTCCCATCAGACTGAAAAGAGTTTTTATTAAATTTCTAGAATCTGCATAAGCAAGAAACCCCTGTATGGCTCTCTTGCCTTACAGTGTTCTCTCTATTCATTATATTCTAGTCACACAGATCTTCATCCTGTCCATCAAAGTCCAAGTACGCCCCCAGTCTCAGTTTCATGGCTTTGGGATTTTTGCATTTGCAGAATCATTCTGTTTGTAATGGTGCACCCCAACATTTTCCCACGGTTGGCTCAAAGGTGTTAGCTCATTAGAGAGGTCTTTCATGACGACCTGACTTAAGGTAAACCTGGATACTCTCTAACATATCACACTATTTATTATCTATATATAATTGTCATTATATTTACTATAATCCAAATTTTTCTTTTTTTTTGTTAACTTATTCAGTTTTTTAATTATTTGACTCCACCCAAATTTCTATAATGTAAGCTCTATAGAGTGGTCGACTATCTTCTTCAGTGCTATGCCTCTACCTGCCATCTAGTAGGCTCTCAATAAAAAATCCTTGAATGAATAAATGATTGAATGAATAAATGATTGAATACCAGCATTAAAAAAATCCTTCAAAGGGATGTTGAGAAATGGCAAAGAATAACCTTACCAAATTGACAATTTTGCCTAGGGTCAAAGCTGAACATAACATTAATAATGTTCATTGATATTTTCTGGACTAATTTTGACATCTCTAATGAAAGAATTGCTCCTTCATACATTTAATTCTGAGAAATCAGTTATTATTCTAATCAATGTCTTACTAATTTGAGCAGTAGTTATTTTAAATCACCATAAAGGTGTATTTTACCATGTCACAAACAGAATTTTACATTTCTGTGTATTATAAGGGAGAGGTGATTTTAAAATTTATGTATGGAGGATTATAATTATGTAGATACATGTTGTATATTAATACTATCAGGAAGAACAATAACAGCTTTTATTTAAATGGATGTTTGGCAAAATATCATTACCTTTATTATATCCCTCAAAAATATATAACCAATTACTTACCTTGTTTCATTTTCTTAGTGACAAATTTCATTAGTTAAAGACATTTTTTAAATTCCACAATTTCCCTATTTGCTATCACATTACTTCTAAGAATGTCAAACTCCTGCTAATCCACAAATAAGTTATTCAATGCCAGTATGTCAAACACAAGTTCTTATCCAGAGCTCAAAAACATCTTGTGCTACAAACAGAATGGCAATTACTGATGCAAAAAACGTATCACTCCCTCAAGGCTTTTCAGAAATCTTGATTATTTAATCAGTGTTCTTGATTTGTAAGGCTAGGTAGTTGATGGCTCCCAAAATGTGTCACATTGGACATTATCCAGATGGAGTGCCAGTTTTCATTTGAGATTAAAGAGGTAAAACCCAACAAAAAAGGTTTCCACCATCTCGGACTATAGCTCAACTTATATCAGATGACAAATAAAACCTGGCAGTCTGCTTTGCTCATGATTTTAAAACAGAAACTTCATTGAACTGCCAGTTACCAAATGAGCTGATTAACTCTGTGTTGATTAAAGTTTTATACCATGTTTTTATTACTGACAAGTTTCTTTCTTCTCTCTTTTTGGGGGTCTTGTTCTTTCAGTGTAATTCTCACCTTGTGTCTAAGATTTCACTATGTCATTTACATTTTGATATATCTACTTACTGGTGCTATTTTCAAGGACTTTCTATTGCATGCTTGCAAAATTTTGCACGCTTGCAAAATTAATGTATGATACACACTGCATAGGAGGAATCTAAATCATGCATATTTCTTTCAAAGTTATACATAGGAGTACCATAGTGATGTTCAATTTAATTCTTCCCTGATATGCCTCACTCTCTTATTTAGACCATTCATTTAATGTGTACAAAGTTCCAATTTTTAAAAACTTGGTTCTTGCTTTACACCAATGTCATCCCTGAGGCTGATGGTTCTACTGAAGAATAAAAAATAGGTTCAAGGAAAGTTAGACAGGGATTGAGCAACAGACAGACAAAATAATAATAATAATGTTCATTAGTATTGATACCAAGAAACTCACAAGAGATTAAAGTCCAAGAGACTGAAGTCTAAGATCTGAGGAAGCAATCACTTTAGATGTTTAGGCTGGATAGGAGTCAGGATCTCAGGCTGTGAGGTGCATTAAATGAAGGGTACCAATGGTTAGGTTGAGAGCTAGCCTGATCAAAAGATGGGATTTAGATGGTGTTGGATGTATTCTTTAACACAACATTTCCCCTTTCTTTAGCTTCAATCGTATGAAAGTTCTTCCAGTTTCCTTAATAGATCTTGCTCACCCTCATTGTGGGTGAATGATAATAATTCGCTTTCTTC
Source organism: Procyon lotor (assembly GCA_028646535.1). NCBI lineage: Eukaryota > Metazoa > Chordata > Mammalia > Carnivora > Procyonidae > Procyon > Procyon lotor. Next base: position 47,296,536 of record CM053607.1, on the reverse strand, counting down.
TAGAACATTCTTTCCTTATCCTCTCCCCTTTTCCCTCTATTTCCCTGACTATAAGGTTGTCTCTCTCTGTTTTCATTTCCATATCACTTCTAGCAGAAAGATTCTGCTGACTGTGCACATGCATATTGTGTATCCCTAGGGTCCTGTATTTCTTCCACCAGAGCACTGGGGCTGTAACAGGACTGCTAGCTACCAGTCTGGGTCAGTCACCGTGTACTAAATACCTTGAAGGTAAGTGCCATATTGATTTTTATGCATCCCTATATTTCTAGTATCCAGCACAGCACCTTCCAATTCTTCAATAAGTATTTGTTAAAGGAACAAATACTGCTTATGAGTGTGGGTAGCTATGGACACTTAGGTATAAGCAGGAAATTGATTGCTCCTTGTTGAATAGTAAGCATTAAGAGTGGTAGAAAAACTGTTATCTGCATGGGCAGGGCTAAAGGAATTGAGATTCTTGACAATGATGCAGGATGAAGATATTACTCTGTGGTATTCCATTCAGCAGTCCCTGGCATGCTGGTTTAGATATTAAGAAAGCAGCTAATAGTAATAATGCTTTCCAATCTCACGGCACTTCATACCCAAAGGATTTATTGAGTTTTATAAACACTGATTAATCATCCTTGCCCTAGTGAGGTGGGTAAGAGTTATTATGCTCATATTATGAAGAGGAAAACCAAGGCAGAGAGAGATTAAGTGGTTAACCCAAGGTCAGGCAGTGAGTCATGGAGAGCTGGCACGTAGACATAGAGTTTTAGACTTGCAGCTCTCTCTGTTTAGTCTATTAAGCATAGAACTAGAAGTTGGATGCCTTCCTGAACCCCCTCGTAAGGATGAGTAGCTCCCTTTTCCATGCTTTCCCATTGCCATTGGCACCACCAATGCCACTGTCTTAATGTATGCCAGACATCATGCCTAGCACTTTCTATATATGAAGCCACTGATTCCTGCAACAATAATGAAAACCTTGAAATAACTTTCATTTTTACAACTTAAAAATGAGAAAATTGAGTTTCAGAAATATAAATTAACTATTACGTAGGAGACTTGGAATTCAGACCCCCTAATTATCAGAAGTGAAAGCCTATGCTACTTTCCAACACCCTGTAACTTAAATGCTTGTGTACATGTTATTAGTACATGATAGGGTCAGATGTATGGTATGGGCATGATAAAATTCACAAAGGATAGCAGAGTACTAGAATATAATTGATTCCCAATGTTTGTGGAATAAATAACAGAGAGAAGCTAAAATTCCTCCCAAGATCACAGGTAACTGAAACGAGGATCCAGCGTTTGAATGGTTCAGAGTCACAAAGAATGAGCTGATAACAAGTTCACTGCTCTGACTCCTGGATACAGACACTATTAGGGATGTCTGGGTGTTCTCTCAGCAAAGGGAAGTGGAAGCATAATCAAGAGCCACCTCAACTGTACCTTCACATCTCTTTCATTCCAGCAAGATATAAGAATCTACCTTTATCTTTTCCCATTTAAGCATTTATAAAAAGTATATGCAAAGGTTAATATATCAAGAAATTCATTACAATTCTGCTTAAATTAAGGGGAAAATCTAGATACTACCTAAATACCCAACAAATGAATATTAATTTAGTTTACCAATACCTTACAATACCTTACAAGTTATACCATTAAACACAATGGTTAGAAGTCATCTTTTAATATTTTTTGTGTGTGTGATCTTTTAATATGTCAGAGTAACAGTACATGGTTATATAAAAAGAGCAGGTTCCAGAATAATAAAGAGTTATGGTCCTGTTTTTTGAAATAAAATATCTGTATAAATGCATAAGACTCTAGAAAGACACACCCAGTAGTTAACAGTGGTTAAAAACAGGATTATGGGCATCTTTCTTTGGTTTATCTATATTTTCTGAATCTTCTGAAATGATTATTACTCTTATAATGAGAGCGACAAAGTTATTTTTAATTTTGAAAAAAAATTAAAACATATGCCTCAGGGAAGAATGGGTTTTGAACCACTGGAATCATAAACCAGGCACCAGCTGCCACCTGAAAATCTCGGCTTTAAAATAAGCCAGACTCCTGAACATACCCAAGCATGTGTTTTCCCTCCCATGCCACACATACTGTTCTCTGATATAAGAAATCAAATGATTCATTCTGGTCCCTTCCACCTTACCCTGACATAGCCAAGAAGGAATGTGCACTATTTCCAAATCAAAATAGGCACAGTGCAGCAAGAGGCATTTCCAAATGATGAAATTAGATTAGAAGTTAAGGCAAAATATGTTTAACTGGCTTTTAAAGAAATTTGGTAGAACACATTACTATAAACAGTACATTTGGGCAGCCAAACAAACTTTGCCCAGAGAAAATCAATTTTGCTCCCCAAACAATGAGAAAAATTACTTTAGATTCGACATTAAATATTGTCGTAAGTATTTTTTAAGAAGCATTTCTATAACTCTGTGTAGAAATAGGAGTCAAAGGATGCCTTGGTTACTATGGTAACAGTCTCTCTCAGAAGAGCCAAGGATGAAGTAGCGTACATTGGCCCTGCATATATTTGGCCAATCAATAAACAAAAGACTTAATCTGCATGCGTCACATTAGAAAAGTGGTCAAGGTGTACATGATTAGTAAAAGGGTAGGGGGTATTCAGGTATTCTGGGTTCAATCATCCAGCCTAATTTTCAGCTGAGCTTTATTAACACTTTCTTCATTTAGAAACCCATTATGAAGATAAATTATTGCTAAAATGCCTGTAGATACTTGAAAAATGGAAATCTTCATTACACAATTTTAACATAACTGTATAACAGGCAAGGTGGTAAACTATGATTAGGAATATAGAAAAGATGTGTGCTCTAGTGGGATATGCACACACCCAGGAGCCCCAGGAGTAATGGTAACAATAACACAGCAAATATTTCCTCAACATTTACCATGGGCCACACATGAGCTAAGTGTTTTCCATGAATTTTTCACTGACTCGCTTAAACAACCTTAACAGTTACTACTATGAGTTTTCATTTCCATTTTTCAAATGATGTAAGAACTATTTTTATTCCTGTTTTACTGATGAAGTAACTCACACTACGAGATTCAAATAACTAGCCCAATAGCTTCCATCTTGGCAGTGTTGGAGCCCAGGGCTCAAACCAGAGCAGTGAGCTATGGTGGTGTGCTCTATCCACTACATCATACTTTCAGCTTTGCCAGTGATCAACATGACTTTATGAAAGCAACTTGACTTTTCTGAGTCTCAGACTCAGGCCTTTGTGAGGTTACAATTACATAAGCTATGTTAAGAGAAAGCACATAATAGGCCCTCACTACATGTTCCTCCCTTCCTCTTGAAAATCTGCAGTTTCAGGGTGCCTGGGTGGCTCAGTTGGTTAAGCGTCTGACTTCGGCTCAGGTCAAGATCCCATGGTCATGGGATCGAGCCCCATGTGGAGCCCCACATAGAGCCCCGGGTCAGCTCCTTGCTCAGCAGGGAACCTGCTTCTCCCTCTGCCTCTGCCTGTTGTTCCCCCTGCTTATGCTCTTTCTCTTGCTCTGTCAAAAAACTAAAATCTTAAAAAAAAAAAAAAGAAAACCTTCAGTTCCTCAGAACTAACATAGGTTATTGTGAATATTAACCAATCTTGACTTACGCGGCATAAAAGAAAGTTGAGAATTATTAGAATACTAAAATTTCATTTTACTTCCTGGGCATAGCTTCTTCCTCCTTGAACACATGAACAGAATTATCAACAAAAGTACACACACACACACACACACACACACACACACACACTCATGCGTTTCATCTCACATTTTCTTACTTCTCTCTATCATATGATATGGTCCCAAGAAATACAGCAGCAGGGATGGTGAGAGGGAAATACAGTAAACAGAACAGTCATCAGAAAACTAGCCCTGTGACTCTGAGAGCTTCTGTAACATCACCTTTCTAGGCCTCAATGTCTTCTGCTATAGCAGGAAAGAGCTGAAGGCTTATTTCTTCTAAAGAGATTCCAGGAGTAACTATCCATATGATTGTTGCTGTGAACTGAATGGCCCTTGCTCGTTTGAACTCTATTTCTCTTATATCTTTTTCTTGGAATTTCCTACCTGGCTGTAGGAAATGGGTCATCTTCAATCCTCATGCACGTTGTCTACCTGCCAGGTAGCTCTCCCTGTTCCCTCACAGGCTCATCTTTGAAACAGAGATGCCACACTTGGGCGCTCTATTGAAACCCTGATGCTCTTTGTATTCATTGAAATGTTTATTCTCAATTCTGTGATGATATAAATTATTACTCTAGGATAAAGACCCTACATTGTGAATGGGACAGCAAATACTTGCTTAAGTGATCCAAAAGTCCCTCAATATTAAAAAAAAAATGACCAAGGTATCAGTAAAAAGCAAAAGAGGGAGGCACTTTAGAGGATCAATTGTTTTGGAATAGAATTACGGAATCGTTTCTTTTCCAGAGTTTAAGTGAAAGGTTTGTGTCACCTTCAGACAGATTCATTTTAAGTTGTTTCATAAGGCATTTTCCTTAGTAGCATCTACACGGAAAAAGAGTACTTAGCATCTGTTCTTCACTTGATATATTTCCTTAGGTAAAATCATAAATATAATCCCTGAATTTCATACCTACCTGAGCATAACATGAAGCTAATGTTTAAGCCATCTATAGGAAATGTTTTCTTGCAAACTCGACATGTGAGTACACGGAGCCTCTCTGTCTTTGGTCACGTGGAGATAGAAGCTTTATGCCTTAAAAGGCACAGCCCAAAGTGTCAATTGTCTGGCTCCTTAAGAGGCAGGCCCATTGTTGTCTCAAATACCAGCTGCAGTTTGAATTCACCTGGAATGGTGTTTTAGAGAATTCCGTTTTAGTAGCGGGAGAGAAGGCCCGTAGTCTAAGGAATAATTCCATGTTGGAACTGAGAATCAAGACATTCCTCTCCCCATCCTTTGAAAGCAGAATTTGCAAACTGCTGGCCCACGGGTTATCCCCAGAAGGGATTATATAGGCTGCAGTAGGGGCTGAATAGTGTTTTACATTTGAATTAATTGTCAATGTTTAAAAATCATTAGATTTCACTGCTTCTCTTGAAAAAGCTGGCAACCCTAGACCTGCATTCCCACATGGCGACCATCTGCTGGATCTGAGTAGGGGCTGCTCATATTTACAGTGGCATGTGCTATCCAGTGCCCCACTGTCCCCACCGTTCCTGAGTGTTTACTCTTCAGGAAGCTCAATGTCATCCTCCCGTAACATCTTACACCTGGACCACTTCACCATTTACTTTATCTAGACTGGTAAATCCTGAACAGCAGTATAGCTCAGGCCCCAATCAACTAGAATTATTGTAGGCACTAGAAGCAGTGTCTGGAGCTCCCTGCGATGCTGTTAAGTTAACCCTTTTGCTGTGGGACTGTGTACATAGTGGTGAGAAGTGACCTAGGAAAGAACTCAGGGGACCTGGGGCAGCTTGTGGGTCCCTGCAGAGATTGTAGCGGAACTACTTTCCACCTGCTGCGGACGCGACTGGACCTGGTGGGCTTGGTGCTGAATATCAGCCTTGCTTTAAGCATTTAAATGTGTGGCCCTAGCTTTAAGAGAAATTGACTTTTGCGAACAGATAGATAGAAATGGATTGGGGCACCTGGGTGGCTCAGTGGGTTAAAGCCTCTGCCTTCAGCTCAGGTCATGATCCTGGGATCGTGGGATCAGGCTCTCTGCTTCAACGGGGAGCCTGCTTCCCCCTCTCTCTCTGCCTGTCTCTCTGCCTACTTTTGATCTCTCTCTCTCTCTCTCTGTCAAATAAATAAATAAAATCTTAGAAAAAAGAAAAAAGAAATGGACTGCACAGGCCATCACTCTCAAGTGGAATACTATGCCAGTGTCTGTGTTTTATTTTCCCTGGTATTATAACTTCAACCTGGATTTTTTTAAAGCAGTTTCCCAGGGAAAATGCTAAATGCCATATTAACAACTTCAAATAGAATTGGTCTTACAAGCAGGGTAAAACATGCTTATTGATAGAGAATATGAGGTAACTCAAACTATCTTCCATTTGAGTGTCACAGAGTGCTTCATTCATGAACTGTCCCTATGTTTTGAATTAAAATATTAAACAAATTCTTAAGTTATGACAGTACCTCTCAAGGACACCTAAGAGGCTTCACATATGGTGGATGACAGAATTTCGCAACCTCAGCAGTGCCGACATGTTGGACTAGATCACTTTTTGGTGGTGGTGGCGGGGAGAGAGACTTTTCCATGCATTATAACATTCTGGCAGCATCCTTGGTCTCTACCTACTAGATGCCAGCAACTATTCCTAGGCATGACAACCAAAAACTGCCCAATTTTTCCCACAAGGCAAACAATTCTTGGTTGAGAGTCACTGCTCTATATTTCCACAACCCAAAAGGGTCACGTGGTTGATAACTGCTTATAACCCCAAGTGTAATATCATAATATACTGTTAGGAACATAATGATGACTTATTTCTATATACTACAAACAGATTTGACGATTTGTGGTGTTGTTTAACATGACCTTTTAATTGCCTTTTCTTTTGGGAAGATATGAAAAAGCATAGTTTTAGATAGTCATTTGGTATCTCAAAATTTTTTAGAGGGGGTAAGAAAAAGCACAGATAGCTTCGTTTCATGTTTCCTAACTCATTAAAACTCTAACTAACTTAGATTTCCTGGAATATCTGGGATGATTATAAGGTCTTTCCTCCACAATACTCCCTGTGATTGATTTTTTTTTTTTCCCAATAGGCTTCCTCCCCACCCATCTCACCCACAGCATGGAGCCCAACAGGGAGCTTGAACTCATAACCCTGAAATCAAGATCTGAGGGGAAATCAAGAGTTGGACACCTAATCTACTGCACCACTCAGGCACCCTATTGCACCTGATTTTGAAAGGCATGTGTGCTCAATTACTGATTTTTCCTATAAATACTGGACTACAAAGAAGAATCAGACATAGGGAGGTTAAGTGACTTCTCCATAGCCAAAAACTGCTTAGAGATTTGATGCTTGCACTTGTGCTTGATCTCTTCAGAGTGAAGAATTCTGTGGGTCATTTGCCAAGATGGTATATTTTTTTATTTTTATTATTTATTTATTTTTTATCAAGATGGTATATGAAATAGTTCTTCTTCTCTCTTGGGGTATTTTTCCACCACCATTATAATAAACTACAGCTCAAATTATTGACAGAGAATATTATTTAACATTGAAAGTGCTTTGAAACTAGCAAAATGATTAAGTTCAGGGTAGTTTTAGTATTTAATAATACCAGTATTCACCTGGTTAGAGATTTTAGAGCTACACTTAATATCCTGCTATCTCCCTTTCACCACCTACCTTTAACAAGTCCTGTGAAAACTGCCTTAGAAATGGTTTTGAAATCTTTTCTTCTCTCACATCTACCACTCCAAGTTTGCTTGGACCCTCATTATCTTCACCCTCAATTAGTACCATGGCCGACAATTAAAGTTGTACTTTCTCAAACCACCCACCATTTTGATGCCATAATTACTATTTGTAAAACTCAAATCTGATTTTATATATTTAAAAGCTTCTCATTGCTTACAAACCAAAGGCCAAATTCTTTATGAGATACACATACACATACATACACACATATATATCTTTCTACTTTCAGATGGTTCTTCCTACTCTGTAATAATTATTAAGCTCACAAGCTCTTAAAAAAAAAGGTCTATTATGTACTTTCCCATTTCTGTGTCCCCTTGGTTTGTGACATTCATACCTGGAAAAGTTCCACTTCTTTTAAACTCACCTAGAATGTCACCTTCCCCATATTTTTTACTATCCCCTGAAAGACTTAACCTTCCTTGCTGTTCCAAACCTTCTAGAGAAGCATTTTTTACTGTGGTCTTGGAATCATTTGTACAAATGTTTCATGCACTAAACAGTAAGCTCCTATAAGGTGGAAAACTGTCCAACTTTTTGTTAGCATGTATATCTTTCACTTGGTAAAGGGTGCACCATATAGAAAGATTTTTTTTCGTTTTTCAAATATTTATTTTATTCACTTTAAAATGGGTCTAGCACATGGAAAGCACTCAGTAGATATTCCCAAATAACTGCCTCATTTAGAAACTTATAATGTATTTAAACAATTTCAACAGATACTGAATGCTTTGTGTTCTAGTTCCTGTTCTAAGTAATTTAAATCAATAATATGCATTCAATCACATTCACATAGAAAATAAAAGGATCTATATAGTTTCTTAGTGTTAAAAAAGAGGAGAGGTTCTTTAGAGATATGATCAGAGAGGTTACTTTGTGGTTAGTTTTTTAATTCATACAGATCAAAGTCAGATTTTATTATATAAAATACATTACCTTGTTAGCACAATACCTAGGCATTTAGTAAAAGCTAAATATATATTGGTTAATTTGATTATTATTATTATTATCATTATTACTCTCTATTAGAGGAAATACCTCAAAATGAAAAAAATCCAAATAATATGAAATGACAAAGAAGTTGTAAAAATAAAAATCTATAATCTCTTAACAAAATATTTTTATTAATTAAAAATTAATTAATTTAATTAATAATTAATTAATTAATTAAAAATTAATTTAATTAATAAATTAAAATTTATTTTTTAATTCAACAAGTATTTACTGAATCCAGTTAAAGCAGAAAAGTGGGATTGGCTAAAGTAGAAAATGCTATGAAAAGATGGATATGTCACTAACCCCAAAATTCAATGATTCTCATTTAAAATATTAATGAAGTTAAGAAATAAAAGACTCATTTTAAATGGTATATTTCTTGATAGTATAGTTAGTATCCTTCTATTGATCAGAATATCTGATCCACTAGACTGTCTATATCATGACCATGTAGTTGATTACCTTGTAAGCGAAGAGTACAAACTATTGTTTACAGTGGGGAAGTTTTTGCTTGGGTCTTCTCATTATATGTCACACTGTGGCACATGCATTTGTTGAATACTGTTTGTTCCCCTTATAAGAAATTATATTCATTCAGAGAAATTCTATTGCCTATGGACAATACAAGTTTTGTTATTTATTTTTGGGATAATTATCTTGGGTTTTCAAATCAATGATAACTTATATATTGGGTAATTTTTCTCTAAAAATATAGTCTAAATTGATAAATATTTGAAAGATATATTTGTTTTTGTATTTTTAACATTTGAATTATAATCTCCAATATGACAGCTGCTGACCATATGTAGTTTTTGAACTAGTCTGAATTTAAGTATACCCTAAAATCTCAAAAAATTAGTACAGATAACAATATAAAATAGGTCATGTATATATAATAGGTCATATAACCTTATGTGTGTATATATTTGTACATATAAATATATATGTTGAAATAGTATTTTATACACTAAGTTAAATAATATATGAAAATTCCATTTTCCCCTTTTTAACATGTGGATAGTAGAGAATTTTAAATTGCATATATGGATTACCTCATATTGTTCTTGCACACTGCTGGTTTAGACACTTTGTTCCTAGAATGAATCATATCTTTGTTTTCCTTTACCCTGTGTTAACTATCACTGAAAGAGAATTACAGGACCAATTGCTCCAGTAATCAAGTTTTACAGATAAGGAAATGGGAGATTCAGAAACACTCACATGATCTACATTCATAAGGCTAACTAGAGACATAAGAGAAGTGGAACATGTATCTCTAGACTTCCAGGGCTAAGCCAAGTTACTGGCAAAGTAGCAGTTAACAGTGAATAGCTCTTAGAAGAACAAATGGATAGATACTGTTTCCATGCTGTGTTGCATTCATTCATAAGATTCTGACATGAATATTCCTTTTGTGCAATGGGGAAAAAGGTAAAGCAATTGTGTTCAATAATAATAACGATAACGTTAGCTTTGTAAAGAAAAAAAAAACTAATTCCAAAATGGGATATTAACTGATTAAATGAACCTGTTAAAATATCCCTGACCACCTCTAAACTTTGGTGACTTTGTTTACAAAGTAGTAAGAATGAGACTGTGTCAATGAATGAAAAATAAAACCCACATTTCTTGGGAAGGAGGCATCCATCTTTTTCTATTTGTAAATGCTGACGAGCAGAGTTTAAGGAGGGCTAATGTCACCCATTCATCTTAATTAAAGAGTTAATTGCTCGTGTATCCTGATTTAGTTAACTGAACCTGGTAGCGTGGGAAGCCCTTCCCTCTATGTATTTTATTGACCAGTGTAATGACATCATCAGTAAGTCTCAGGATTTATTCATGCTTCAGCCTATCCTCATAATGTTAATAGCCTTGTACATGATAAAACTTTCAAGAGGAATGAAGTCCTTGCGCCTGGCACAGAATACAAAAAGGACAGTGGCTGCTAATGTCTCGCTTCAGCTGTCATTGAAGGATTCCTTCAAAGTCTAGGGTCATGAAAATAGTAAAAAGTAATTTTCAATGCTAGTTTTCAGAAAATGTTTACATGTGGAATCATGGAGTTTTTTCATTTGCACATTAAATATCTGAAAGTTAACAATATTCACTCAATATTACCAAACCATAGGCAAGTAAGCATGTGTTATAAGGAAAGAAGATTCTATTGGCAAAGAATATTTTCAAAACATACATGCTCACATACACTCAGAAAAAAACCAGAGACCAAATAATCACCCATGAATGTGATGAGGGGATTCCTAAAAACAAGGTTTTTCAACCTTTAAAATATAATTTTCCTCAAAATTCTCTACCATTTCCCCAGAAATAATGTGTTTAGATGAACTAAAAAGCTACAGAGGATACATGACTAATTTTAGACTCACATCCTTTGCTAATACATTTTTTTAAAAAATGGAAAAAGAGGCAAAAATCAAAGAACAGCAGGGAAAAAGTACTATCTTGAGGGCATACAGAGGCAAAAACATGGAAATGATGTTCAGAGTTAATGGGCTTTTTTGTGTCTCTTTTCACATGCAGCTATAAGCAGTCCTAGTTAAAGTTAATTAAAGTTAGCGCCTTGCTTCTACAAACAAAACTGGTTCAAGAATCATTCCCTGTTTTTGAGCTACTGATTACATATTAAATGCCATGTTATGGTCAAAGTAAGTACACTGTGGTGGTATTAAGAAAAAATACATATATAAAAGCAGAAGTTTAGAGGGAGAAGTATTATATATGTTTAAATATAAATTTATTTATAAATTATATATATATACACACACATATATGTGTATACACACACACACACACACACAGGCATATATATATACACACACACAGTGTAATGCTCTTGTATAAGCTGAGGCATCACGATAGTCTTAGGTTGATCACTTAACTCATTTGTTTCAGTATGCACATCTGTAAAATGGTGACCATTATAGTACTTTTCCCACAGAGTTAATGTGACTGTGAATGAGTTAATGTATATCACACTTAGAACACTGCCTGCCATGTGGTAATAGGCACCATGCAGGTGTGAACCATAATTATTATTCTTATGACTAAACCTACCCTTTTATGATAATGATTCATAGAGTCTCTTTAATATAAGGTTTCACTTTTAGCCTTAGAAATGCCATTTTTCTATTTTTTCTTAAACTCTTTTTTACACATATAAGAAAAAATAATTTTGATGTGATAACATATGCCCATAGTGGCAGCATCATGTAATAGTTAAGATCCAAGACCTGTGAAGTGAAGCAAATGTTGGCTCATATCCATTTTCTACCTCTTTGTAGCCTTGTGACTTGGGAGAATGGCCTAACAACTCTAAGGTTGAGGTTTATTTTCTATCAAATGAGGATAAAAATAAGATATTCCTATAGTAGTTGTGAAGATATGCAATCAGTGGTTATAAAAGGTTAAAATGGTATCTAACACATAATAAAATAATGATAGAATTTCTACTTTTTTCCTTTTACTTAGGAGAATGAGGTATAAGAAGGAGAAAAAAGCAAGAAAAGCCAATTATTGAATATTAATAGTTGTTATCTCAGGGGGTGAGAATGAGTCTTTTTTTTTTCTTTCTTGGCTTTCTGCATTGCCCATTTTTCACAGTGAGCATGGTGGAAATAAGGGATGAAAGTGTGCTAGAAACCTGGGGTCACAGTTCAGAGGAAGGAAACCCTATTTTCAGTAGTGGGTGATCAAGTGGAAGTCATTAGACAGGTAGGAATTCTCTGGGTGGACAAAGAAGGAGATTGTTACACATAGAGGAGACTGGGCCAAGTTTTCAAAGCAGAAGCACAGTCCGTAATGGGGAAAGATGAGCAAGTCTGATATGATGCTCTTGAGGGTCTGTGGAAGATTAAAAGCAGAAATTCTTCTAACTGAAGAATTAGGTAAGAGACTAAAAAACTTGAAATTTATTCTGTAGCAAGTAAATAGCCACCTAAGTAGTTAAGACATGGGACTGTGGAGTACCAAATTAAGCATTTCTTATATTTTAAAGTAGCATGTAGGGCAAAAATCAGATAGGGAAAATTAGCCATGAAAATTATTTAAATCTTTCCCCCTATGGCATGGGGGGGAGATGCATCTCATGTGATAGCCATATATACAACCATAAAGAATAAATTCCTTACCAGACAAAATTTTTAGAACTATAGTTGTCGGAGGAAGGAACAAAAGAAAGTTGACGTGTAGGTGTCTGCGGGTTTCCAAAATATTTCACCTTTAGGAGTAATGTTTAATGAATCCTTAGCAGTAAACAGAAGGGGGGAAATGTTAAGTTTCTGTACACGTGCAGGCCTTATGCCATTCTGTGCTACTACTAAGCATTTTAATAATATTTATAATAATACAACATGATATTAATGACATTTTTATACATGCTAATTTGTCTGTGATTTTGATCATTAGACCAGATACTTTATCTGAAAGCACTTACCAGAGGATTTTTTTTTTTTTTTTTTTAGCATGAGAGCAAGGAGAATATGCCTGTGAAAGACTGTAAGTTACGGGTCTAAAGTAGAAATCGAAGGGATTAAAATACAAGGTCAGAGAGACTGAATAATAAAATTAAGGATGATTTAAAGGACTCACTGAAATTATGTGACCATTGTCATACATCAGCAAATGTAGGATTGCTCTGGTAGGCAGGTGGCCAGAAAACACAGAGATGTTTTCACTTGTGGAAGTTGAGGTAAGAGAATACATCAAATTCCAGTCAGCCAGTAGAATAGCAACTCTCAAGAGAGAGGTCAGGCCAGGTAAGAAAGGTTTTGGATATAGATGGAGCTGATGCAGAAGGCAAATACTTTCAGAGTCAGAATTTAATTCTTTACACAAAACCTTGACTTATGAGAATGGGACACTTACTTGTGTACACTTTTTTTTTTAAAAGATTTTATTTATTTGACAGAGAGAAACACAGCGAGAGAGGGAACACAAGCAGAGGGACTGGTAGCGGGAGAAGCAGGCTTCCTGCAGAGCAGAGAGCCCGATGTGGGGCTCGATCCCAGGCCCCTGGGATTTGACCTGGGCCGAAGGCAGACGCCCAACAACTGAGCCACCCAGGCACCCCTGTGTATACTCTTAACTAGCTAATTTTAACTGAAGTTCCTGAGGATGCCATCTGCAGAGGGCTCCTATAAGAACTAAGGAAATGTGTCTTATCTTCATCATCAAAAACTCCATGAGGTTACATAACCTCCTGCTTCATTAGATTTCTTATATCAGTTCTTAAGGCGCCTTTATTCTAAAGGATTTACTCAGGCTTCCCTCAATTATATTTTTCCTACGTTGTGATGATATAATCCAGAAATATTTAACCATTTTTCAGGTGTTTTTTTTTCCTTCCTATGCAAAATCTACTTGATACTTATAGCTATCAAATCTTCTTCTGTAGGTTGCCATGTATATTTTTTTTTTCCTATCAGGACAAGTATATATTCAAAATATAATTATAAGATAATGAATACTTAATAGGAAGAAGGCAAATGTTCTCAAACTGAAGAGATGAAAGAAAGGTCATGGCTACTTTTGGAAATAAACTCACATTTATTTATCTATCTATCTATCTATCTATCTATCTATCTATCTATCTATCTATTTATTTATTTGACAGAGAGAGATCACAATCAGGCCGAGAAGCAGGCAGAGAGAGAGGGGGAAGCAGGCTCCCGCTGAGCAGAGAGCCCGATGTGGGGCTCGATCCCAGGACCCTGAGATCATGACCTGAGTCGAAGGCAGACGCTTAAACCACTGAGCAACCCAGGCGTCCCCTAAACTCACATTTTAAAAAAAAAGACCAGAAATGTTGACATTTTATATAAAATAATAATAAAAACAATGTCTACAAGTTTTCAAGAACCTACAATATTTTAGCCCCAGAATTAAAACATTTAAACATGGTATAATGGTGAATCTTCTAATTCATAAAGCACATACAATTACCCCAATATTAAGAAAAAAGAGAAACTTGAGACTGAGAAAAATTGATCTTGCTGAAGGCTACACACTAGGAGTGGAACCAGGGTTCAAAGTCAAATCTGTTAAACTCCAAAGCTCAGCTCTGTCCACTACACCCAGTGCAGCCCCAACTTTACCAGCTTTGTTCAATACACTTAAATATAAACTGTAAAATGTTTCCTGTATGCAGGTGTTGTACTTTTTATTTTCAAAATACTAATCAAAACTTAAAATAACTCAATATGAAGTAATAACTCAGAAAAATATTTGTTGTGGATTGCCAAGACTACTTGAACACTTGAATTAACAGTAAGTTTTTACAAAACTGAATCTTATTTTGAGATATACTTTCTTTTAAGATTGAAGTACTTTTTTTAAATAAATATAACTCTGGACAAGCCTAGTATAAGAATGGAAGCTCTTCCAATACTATCCACTTACTAATAAACATGTGCAGAGAGCGGAACAGAGCAGAGGACTTATAATTCTTTGACTGTACCTTGTAGCAGAGATTTCTGATATCATCATGTGAAAAATTGAAGAATAAAACCTCCCAAGAAGCTGATGTAGGAAAACAGGACAAACTAAAAGATAGGTGGAGAACAGGCCATGAAGAACTTTAACAACATAGAACCACGGAGACAAGAAGGAAAATAAAAATGAGAGAAAATGTTCAAGAGACTTCAGAGCCAAAAAGTAAAGATATTAATCTCATGATAAACATTACATGTTGAGAGAGAAAAAGCAAACAAAATCTCATTCCGCTGAACTGAAGTGATTCAGTTGGGAAAAATAAATTTTTAAAAGAGTCAAAAGGAAAGAGACCAGAGAAATAAAGTGAAAGACAATCCAATACAAAAATAAATGACAAAGCAGGCAGAGAGATATTGTATTGATGAAAGAGATTGATTCTCCACATCAGAATGACAGAACCCGAGAAAGGAACAGAGGGCTTATTTCCAAACAAGAGTGGGGAAGAGGGAAGCAATTAATAATTGGGAAAAAAGTGAAACTTATCAGAATCCAGAGCAATTCTGTCATAGTAGATGTAAATAATATCACAATTAAGATTGAAGTTAAGCAGAAATGCATAAAGAAGTACCATTAGAGTATCAAAATAAAAATCAACTTCACAATCAATAAATATAGGACTTTAGTAAATTCATATATATTTGTAACTGAAGGCGATCAATAACATAAAATCTTTTGCAAAAGGATAAAGATATTTTTATTAGGATCATCATTAGTTTTGCTAAACTTAGTTCTGAATGATGTTGAGAAAATTCAGACTCACGTTTAGTGGACCAGGAGACAAATCTCAGGTTGGCTTCTATAGGTTATCAAGCTGGTCCTGATCATTTAGCTCCAGTTTTCCTTTCTATTAAAAAGGAATAAACCATCAGCCCAG
Source organism: Procyon lotor (assembly GCA_028646535.1). Taxonomy (NCBI): domain Eukaryota; kingdom Metazoa; phylum Chordata; class Mammalia; order Carnivora; family Procyonidae; genus Procyon; species Procyon lotor. The sequence goes on along the minus strand of CM053607.1, from coordinate 47,280,707 downwards.
CCTACCTGACAGTGTTCTGAAAAGAATTTGCAGCTTTTCCTGAATTGCTGTACCTACTTCTTGCTTTAAAAGGGCAGTCTGGTAAAATGGGAAAATTGTTTTTGGTGTAAGACAAATCCAGATCAGAATCCAGACTCTGGTGCTCACCATTTGGGTAACCTAGAAGAATTAATTAACATCTCCAGCCTTCAGTTTCTTCATCCACAAAAGTGAGTGTAACAGCACACATTTCACAAAAGTGGTGTGAGGATTAAATGATCTAATGATCTGCAACATGGTGGGCATTTTCAAAAAGGATTCCCTTTTCCTTTGTTATTACCATCACCATTCTTACTCTGCTGCTAAAGTTGACATATTGATAACTTTTTTTAAATGGTTGTGTAATTATAGGCCTTATTTCTGCTTATGTAGCATTCAAGCCTGGCTCTTTAATTCTAAAAAAAAAAAAATATCTGTGAGTGCTCTAATACCTTTCAGGTAAATTCCCATTTTGCTGTTGTTCCTGTTTAAAATAACTGGACACTTTCTCTTGTTCAACTAAAAATTTAGACCCATGTGAAGAGTAAGAAACATAATGGCTCGGATGTCAGACAAACTAGTTTTCTTCTCATTTCATCCCTGTCGCTCACATCCATTCATTCATATACCGGTAATTTTAAATTATCAACTATAAACCAATTATCGGCCAGGCCCTCACTAACCCCATGAAGATTTCATCCAGTCCCATGACTTTGGATGCAATCTTTATAACAATGATACCATATTCATATCCCAAGCCCTGAACTTTCCTATGGACTCCATATGACTTGAATATCCAATTACCAGACTAAAATCTCAGGTTTTTAATAAGCATATCAAATGTAGCACGTCCAAAACTCAGCTCCAAACCCTTCCCCCAAAACATGCTGTCTTGCAATAGACTAGCTGTCTGTTATTGGTGCCTCCATCTTTCCAGTTGCTCAGCCCAAAAACCCAAGCTGACTCTTGACTTATATCTAGGCTGTCAGTTTTACCCACATCCCATATCTATGTTGTCAGATGTACCTTCAAAAAAATATATATCCATAATCACACTATCCATCACCTTCCCTTCCACCCACCCTCAGTTTAAGCATATGTGATTATGCTTCCCCAAATTATTTTAATACTTTCTAAACACTCTCCATGCTTCCATTCTTTTTTTAAGAAGATTTTTATTTATTTATTTGACAGAGAGAGAGATCACAAGTAGGCAGAGAGGCAGGCAGAGAGAGAGGAGGAAGCAGGCTCCCCGCCGAGCAGAGATCCCGATGTGGGGCTCGATCCCCGGACCCTGAGATCAGGGCCTGAGCTGAAGGCAAGGGCTTTAACCCACTGAGCCACCCAGGCACCCCTCCCTGCTTCCATTCTTGACCTCTTTCAGTCTATTTTCAACACAGGAATCTATGATCCTCCAAGGAAGAGGTAAACCAGATCACACCAAACCCATTATTCAAACATGACTTGTCTTCCCATCTCATTCACAGTAAATCACCTAGAAGGGCCTGGAAGTTTTCATCCTCCTCTACCCACTAACTGACTTGATACTGTGGTAATCTCCCTCTCAATCTCTCCTCTCTAGCCATACTGACTTCCTTGCTACATGCAGACATGTCAGTCTCATTTCTGCCCCACACCAAAGAACTATTACCTCTGCCTGAAATACTCTTATTTTTGATCTGACTTCATGGCTCCCTCCTTTGCCTCCTTAGTTCTTGGTTCAAATGCCACTTTCTCTGGAAAGATGTCCCTGACCACTCCCTCTCTAGTCCCTGCCCTGCTTTATTATTTTTCACAATGTCTTTCTCATTTCTCATTCTATATATTTTGCATAATTTTTAGGCTCATCTTTGTCTCTCTATGCTAGAATGTCAGTACTTTGAGGACAGGGAGTGTTGTTTATTTTTGTTAATTACTTCATGGAACTTAAATTTGAAGGGTCGGGGTGGGGAAGACAGTAAACAGGGATACTGCCTCTAATTCTGATGGGGAAAGAAAGGCTTCCGGAAAATAAATGCATTGGCAAGTCACTGAATCCCTTGGAATTTTAGTTTCCTCATCTGGAAACTGTAGATAATCAATCTACCCCCCAAAGAAGGAAAACTTAAGTGAGATCAGGGATATAACACACTTACCAGAGGAACTGACACCTCAAAGACATACAAAATGTGTTCAGCTCCATTGCCACCCTCTCTAAAATGTTCTGATTTTATATCTTCGTCTTGTTCTATTCCTGCTATTTTATACCTCTCAATCTTTATGTTGAATATTGAAGTAGAATTCTATTGTCCAAATAAACAATGAGATTTTATAGAATCTGTTAAAGAATTACTGCTTATATATTTGTCCTAATCATCTGATAACTGAAAAGCAACCAGGCTTAATACAAAATGCTCAAGTAGTTAACAATCTGGAGATCTCAAAAGATGTTATTAAAACGATGTTAGCAGGACTCTCTCATTGCTCTAAAACTCTTGATTGTGGTAGGCTCTAAAAAGCCCCTTCTGAGGAACTCTTAGTAGACGCCTGTGGCCGTGTAACTTTTATAATTGTTATTAGCTTTGCACTCGGATTATATCAAAGTCCAAGAAGTCCAGCTGAGGTGTGGTTATTGACAATACTGGAACTATTAACTTGGTTTTTTTTTATTCTGCCCTACATACATTCTCATAAAAGATTAGAGCTAAACTGTCAGTGCTGCCTGATGCAATGAGCATTTGTACACACACAGACAACATTTAGCAAATAGCAAGACACACAGATTTACATTTAGCAAATAGAATACACACACATGTTACAACTAAGATCTATTTATCAATCATCTATTACCTATCATAACTGGATAATTATATGTAGTTCTATAAATATATAAATATGTAAATATGTGATAATGCTTTGATCAAGTAGGTTATTTTATGCTAGCTTATATATGTATAAATGCAAATTTAAGTGTTCTCTCCATATTGCTTATGTAGTATATATTGGTTGTTTACAACAAAAACGTATATAAAACTTCAGCTATTCTATGAACATGTATTTAGAAGTTTGCATTATAAAAGGCTTAAAAATAGGGGTGCCTGGGTGGCTCAGTAGGTTAAAGCCTCTGCCTTCAGCACAGGTCATGATCCCAGGCTCCTGGGATCGAGCCACACATCGGGCTCTCTGCTCAGTGGGGAGCCTGCTTCCTTCTCTCTCTGCCTGCCTCTCTGCCTGCTTGTGACCTCTCTCCTCTCTGTCAAATAAATAAATAAAATCTTTAAAAAAAAAGGCTTAAAAATAAAACATCACACTATAGCCCACGGAAAATTTTCTGAGAAACAAAATAATAAAACCATGAGTTAGGATTTTCTCCAAATATTTCCTTACTAACCATCTTCTTCTCTTTTGACACTGACCTTTACCCTTAAGGAGACAACATGGGACTACTTCTGTTTCTTGAAAAGCATTAAATCAATTCCACTTTTACTTGAAAAAGAGTTATTGAATGCTTTTATAAATGTCCAACAAATTGAGAAAATAAGAAAGAGTAGGAAATAATCTCTTTAAGGAAATCAATCAACTAAGACTACATAGAATAAATTCACACCAGTTAAGATTAAAAACCATAAGAAATATACATGAGCATAAAGAATAAGAAGTAAAATACAGGAAAAACTTAGACAGGCATAACCCCCAACACTGATGTAATTTAATTAAGGAAAATTTTCATTTACTTATACTCATGTATGTGTTTAAATGCTCTGTGGACTAAAGCATTACATTAAGACCCCAAACTTGATTTTTGGAAGTTCTAGATGGTATAGCACTGTAATGTTAGAATCAAATATAGGACTCTTTGAAATTGATGAAGAAAGAAAAACAGAACCTTAGACCCTCCTTGAGCTAAGACAGATGGTATCTGCTCCAGGGTCTCAAAGGGAAAAAAATCAGGCTTTCTCTTCACATGCTTGACATGTGACAAAAAACACTGAATGAAATGGTACTAAATAATAATTACTCAAGACCTTTTACTTCTGGAGGCTTGGGTTACTTTTTTAATACTTCATTTTAGATCAGTGAGGCTAATTTCTAAGAATTTTCCTTTTTTCACAACAGTCAAATTGATATTTAAGGGTCATAGTCTTTTGCAAAAAATATTAATGTAGAAAAGAAAATCCATTAAGGTAAGGAAACAAACAACAGAATCTTATGCTTGAGGACAAGAATAATTTATTTGTGGAAGTGGGACAATGAGTTATTTGGTCTTTCTTCACAAATGAGATAACTGTCATATCCCATCATATCCCACTACCATGAATTATATATAACAACATTTGGTGAAATATGAAATTCTAAAAATACACTGAAAGGCTGGAGTCATCTTAATGGTTTATTATGATAGGTGTTCCTAGTTTTGAAATATCTTCTTTCATAGAAGACAAATGGGGGCGACATTATTTTAGAAAGTCCACATCTTTTAAAAAGATGGATTAAAAGCTCTTTGAGACAGCTGTGCTGTTTTATTAGAAGAACAACATTTTTTTCCTAAATAGTCCTTGAGGGCAATTGCATGAAATAATCAAGGGATGCTTTGGGCCCCATTCAAAATTAAAGCTCAAGGAAATGTTGCATAGGAGAAGATGGCAGGATCATCACTTTTGCTGTGAATGTAAACATCTAAGTACAATAAAGGAAATCAGACTTAAATCAAAGTGCTGATGTTATACTTTCACATCAAGAAGACCTATCCTTTCTATAGCACTGCCTCACACCTGGGCTTTGAAATCAGAGAAAAGTTTATTTGAGCACCTTCTCTGTTCTGTAAAGTCATATAACCTTGGTCAAGTTGATCAAACTCTTATAGTATCTTTATCTCCCTCTGTGAAACCAGAACAGTCTTTTATACCTCTCTTGGTTGTAAGGATTAAATGAGATAATACAGGTAATGGGCTTATCAACAGTGTGCTTTGGAGAACTGAACAGACCTTCTATTTTGGAAACAATATGGCTTAGTAGGTAAGCCCATGAGCTCTGATGTTAGATACTCAAGGGTACTCTCACTTCCTGTGTAACTGTGAAAGATTGATTCCATCTCTGAGAACGGAGGTTGACTCACCTAAAAAGCAGAAATGATAGCAGTACCCACCTGCAAGACTGTGAAGGTTAATCACAAAATGTAAAGTGCTTAGTACAGGGCTTGGCACATAATTATAACACCAGCTAACAGTGACAGGCTCAAATGTAACCTTAAAAAACAACACATTAATATATACAAATATAATATTCACGACTTCCAAGGTTTTTTTTTTCTTCTATTTTAAAGGTCTTTTGGTTTCGTTCCTTGTCTATTTTCATATCTTTCTAGTGCCTCAGGGGAAAAAAATCCTAAATATATCACAGATATACAAGGGCAGTGTGGAACATAGGCACTGCACCTGTCATCATGTCACTCATAATCACTTTTCTCTGCTCAAATGTGCACACCTGGGGAAGGTTGAGAACTCAGTCTCCTACATTATCCCCCATTTATAGTTGGGTAGGGAACATCTGGCCAATTAATTTTCAGTAGTCTAGGAGGCTGGATCACCAATTACAGCATTCAAGGGTTCTTGTTTTTATTACCTTCCTATCATCAGCACACACTGGACCTGGGTGAGCTGCTTGCTATAAGAGCTTATATTGCTAGCTAACATTCTAGAGAAGGATACAAACAGGGAGCCACAAATCACACAAGGCAGAATTGTAATTGGATATGACGTTCAATTCAGATTTTTCTTACGAACATACAAACTGCTTATACTAAGCCAAGTTAGCCAAGTTATGAATCTAATTACTTTGCCAAAGATAGTAACAAATTTCCATTTGGATTAGCCATGAGGTCAAGCAATAATCTTCAAATCATCCTCACATATTCTGTTTCCTAATAAGTAAAAAAAAAAAAAAAATACTTATCTTCCTCGACTTGCGATGGGGTTACATCCCCATAAACTCATCCTAAGTTGAAAATATCCTAGGTCAAAAACGCATTTAATATACCTAGCCTGCCATAGATCAGAGCTTGGCCTAGCCTCCCTTAAATGTGCTCAGAACAACTGCACAGGTCTACACTTTGGCAAAATCATCCAACACAAAGGCTGTTTAATAATAAAATAAAATATTGACTGTCTTATGTAAATTATTAAATGCTGTACCGAAAGTAATAAACACAATGTCTGCATGGGTAGAGAATTGTTGTAAGTGTATTAGTTGTTTACCCTTGTGACAGTGCAGCTGACTCGGAGCTGTAGCTTGCTGCCACTGCCCAGCATCATAATAAAGTATATGCATATTGCCAACCCAGGGAAAGATCAAAATTCAAAATTCAAAATATGGTTTCTACAAAATGTATGTTACTTTCATGCCAACTGGTCTGTATAGTCTTTAGGATAAATTTTGAGTCCCCAAAATTTATCCTAATAGAGTGGTTCATTCATAAATAATGAACTATCCCTTCCTATTATGAACAAATAATTATTTTCTATTGTAATAATATTTGCTAAAAATCTTAGTTTGGGACTCTCATTAAAGCAGAAATTTAGGGATAGGAGGTGTGTACGTAGCCAGCTTCTTCTCTAGGACTCCACGTTCTTTGTAATTATCATGTGTCAATGAGTACAAGTTTCTGACAGTTCTGTAGTGAACTCAGCAGGGCCTAGGTTATTATTTAAGTTTTTTCTTAAGAATAAATATCAAATAATCTGAAAAGGCATCTTAAAAGGTAAAATTGTAGCCATTTTTTTAATAGTTGCTGACTGCAGGGACTCAAAGGAAATTCTCCTCCTCTGCAAGGCAGACTTCCACTCTGGCTAATGGAGAACATGCACTTTAACAGTATCTGATGTGGCACCAAGTTTCAACATGCCTGCTCAATACCTAGAATCATCCTGAAGCAGGCAGGGAATACTGGTACTGGAATATTGGGGAAAAATGGGGTAGTTACCATTTTTTAACAATATATGTCTCCATTTGCATGCATAGATTATATATGTTACATGTGTATTTACACATATATTTCAGAGCAGGTCAAAAGTTGTATCTAGAATTTTTTTACCTGATGAACTATTTCTCTCTCACTACAAATAATGCTGGTAGGACTGTCAGTGGGTGGGCATATGAAATCAAGCTTCACTGATCATTTCCTCTTTCCTGAGTCCTTAAAGAGGAGATCCTTGAAGGGACCCTCCACTAGTTTCTACTGCCTAAATTTCAGAGTTTCTTTAGTTTCTGCCTTTTGGTGAGGCTTGACTCTTGAGCCATCCATTTGATTCTGTGAGAAAGCCAGTATGCTTTCAATTTATTCTTTTGTTTTGTTTCCTTACATCAGTTATTATTGGTCTCTGTTGCATGCCACCAATGGTCTCTGATTCACGATGCATACGTGTTCCCACTTCCTGCAACCTCCCACTTTAGAAAATTGGACACAGGATATGTGTCCTCTCTTGTCCCCATAAATTACAAGACCACTTTGAACTTAACTTTTAAAACATCCTCACATTCAATTATATTAATAAAATACTCCTGTAAGAGCAATGACAGTGATTTAAATATGTATTTTGTTTTATTTTTTACTTTACTTCAGACTAAAAACTTAAAAACAAATAACTTCATTGATTCTGAAACATTAATCTTTTCTCAGCACATGGACCAAACCTGACTAAATGCAAATAGATTAGTTTCTGTATTTGGACATCAGTAGCAATATTTTTCCAAGTTTTAAATCATCCACATAGCATGTTAAATTACAGTGCCTCTCTTTCTTCTCTGACAGATTCCAACCTTTTGATTCTCTGCCTTCTTTCTTTGCTACAGTAAATTGATCCTTTAAAACATCCAGGTGCAAATGAATTAATGGTCTTCTATTGTGAGTGAGAGTGATTTCAGTCCCTCCCCCTCCTTCTCTACATTGAGGTCCTTTCCCCTTCTGAGAAACCCACATATCAATTAAACTCACCTGCTAATTAAAAGCTTGTTTGGAAAAATCCTTGCTAGTTAGAAGCAAAAGAAAGTGTAAAGGTGTCTAAAAATAGAGGCTTTGAATGTCAATTACTTCCTTCCTCCTTGGTTCCTGGTTCCTTGGGTTGAATTGAACACAGATAAAGAGCTAGGAAAGGGAAAAAAAGAAAAAAAAATAGTAAGTGTCTTTTTCACCTATATTTCCCTGGGAGTATATCATTGGTTTAGTAACTTCAGCTCTTTGTCAGCAACATCAAGATACACAGTTTTTATTCATGAGTCAGAAACACCATTTCTCACTCCTTATATAGCCACGCTGATTTCCTGTATAAAGGCAGTAGAAACCCCAGTTCTTATACATTGACTGTCAACAATCAAGCCAGAGCTTTTGTGAGCTGAAATATCAGAGCAATGAAAGTGAATGTGGAAACGATGCCCTGTTCTCTTTCTTAATGACACATGCCTACTCTTAGATCCTCAACCACTGTTCACTCCTGTCTGCTTTTCCTGAGAAATGGGTCCTAAGGGCAGATTTATACCAATACTAGATTGTCTTTTCTTTCTTTTCTACCTCAGACTTAAAAGCTATATTGCTCTAAAGTAACATGCTAAGTATCAAACCACACAAAATAAAAGAAAATTATAAAAATAGAACTCAGGATACTGGAAAAGTCACAGTATGAACAAAGCCTTTTTTTTCTAATGCACCGCACAATGAGAACAAATTAAATTATGATCTGCCTTAGAAAATGACAGCTAATTTATCCATTTATTCATTCACTTAATATACTTTTGTTAAAGGTCCACTATTTGGTAGTCACTGGACCAGGAAGTGGGAATTAGAAATGTAATTAAGATCTAGTCCCAGCCCTCGGGGAGTTTATAGTCTAGGAAAATAAATTGGGAGTAAATAGATATTACCACAGCATGTGATAAAGCTGGCAATGGGAGAAACCCAAGCAGATAACCCAGATGTGGAAGATCAAACAAAGACTTTCAGAAATGGTCAAAGTTAGCTAAGTTTCAGAGGTTGAAAATAAATTAGAGAGGAAGGAAAATGAGAATAAAGAAAGACATTCCAATGTTGTTGAATGCGTACTATGAAAGAGAATAGGGCACTTTTGGGGGACTAACTGTCCATAGTTCACAGAAAGTAAACAGAAAAATCAAAGAAAGATCAAAATACAATGGCATTTTAAACCGACAATCAGAAAATAGTGAGTTTTTTTTTCTTTTTAAAGATTTTATTCATTTATTTGATAGGGAGAGCACAAGCAGGGGAGAGAGGCAGGCAAAGGGAGAGGGAGAAGCAGACTCCTCGCTGAGCAAGGATCCAGATGCAGGACTTGATTCCAGGACCCTAGGATCATGACCAGAGCTGAAGGCAGATACTTAACTGAGCCACTCAGGTGCCCACTAGTGAGTTTTTGTTTTTGTTTTTTTAATAATAGGATGTATAGAGGGAAATAGGAAAGGACAAAGGTTGTCTGTTTCATTACTTCCTTTATAATGTGTGAAAACAAAGTATGTTAAGGTGGCTATGAAAACACTTATTATGAAAAAATCAGGGGTTAACTGACTACACATAATTTAAGTCCAAAACAGATATATCCCATATAGATTTAAATTCACAGAATTAAGGTACACTGCATTGCACAGAATGAGGATAAAACAGTGACTAATATAGCAAAGCCCTGAAAAAGACAAAGCCTTCTTGGGAAAAAAAAAATATATGATTTCCCAATATGTTTATGTCCCAAAATAAGACATGGCTTTGGAAAAAAGAGAAAATACATTCACACAATGAAATACTGTATCAGTGAGATTAATGCTAATGTGATAATCTTCAATTCAGTTCAATTAAGGATATTGAGTACCTACTGTGTGCTAAGCTTATTAATAGGTTCTAAATCATCATAATTGATGAATAATACAGTTAAGTCCTGAAAATGAAAGACTAACAAGGAAGATTATTTTTTTAAAAAACCGTCAATAAGTACTCAGTGTTAGGAGTACTCTATGTTCCTTTTGTTCTATCATCTAGAATATAAAGCAAGAAACTTTTCTTATTCACAGCCATGTCCCTGGTACCTAAAACAGTGCCTGACACTGTGATTAAGCTAAATTATAGACTGTAGGTCAATGAATAGTCTGTGGATATGAGGGCTTACGCTTTGGTTTCAATACAGCACTATGGGCTATAGCCCTCTTAATCTTTTTCCACATCTTATTTTTGTTTGAGGCTGACAGAAATGGTACTCCTAACTATAAAATCCAAATTCTTAGATAAATCATATAGCCCCAAATTAATCCTCCAAACTATAAATCACCCTCCAATTGCAATAAAATAAAATCTCAAGTCTTACCATGGCCCACTTCATCTCAACATTCATCTGACATTTTCCATACTATAGGCACTCTGGCCTACTTTCTGTTCCTCAAACGCACCAGATGTGTCATTGCCTGTTTTTCTCTGCCTGGAACATTGTTCCCCCAGAATTTTTCATGGCTCACTCTTACATAGTTCTCAGACTGAACGTCACATCTTCAATGAGGCCTTCTCTGACCACCCTTTTAAAATATCACATTCACTCATCAGTATTATTTTATCACGTCATCCTGCTTTATTGTCTCCATAGCAGTTCTTATCACTTGAACTTTTCTTTTTGCTTTTCCTCCCATCCGCCACAACTAGACTGTTAGCTCCATAAAGAGAAGGGAATTATATTGTTTATCCTTAAATGAGTGCCTTGATAAAACAAGTACTCAGTAAATATTTGTTTGCCACATAAACGAATAAATTATCCAGTCAGTTCCTCATTTAAATTTAGAGAACTATAAACTACTTTTCCAAAGTTTAACATCATATATTATTATGAGTGAGCAATACATTGTGAGTGACTACAATCCTTTGTAAGTGTGAGTCATATGAGGAGATTTTAATCAGGTGTTCATTTCAGTGGAAAAGGTACAATTTAAATTAGGGAGATACGATAGAGTAGCAGTTAAAAAATAGGGTGTTAGAGCCAGAAACCCCTAGATTCATAACTCACCCTCTTACTATACGTGAGTTCTTGGGCCAATTTACACAAGTTTGTGAATCACAGTCTCCTCATCTAAAAGACAGACAGTAATTTTAACTTTTCTGGAGTCATGGGGTCCAATGAGATAATGAATGTATTTAACATCGTGTCTGACTCACAGTGCAAGCTCAAGAAATGTTAGCTCTTATTATTAGCTTCATTATTTTTAGGAAAAAGTTAAAAAGTGAAGTAACTTATTGTGAAAAATGTGAAATTAACCCTTGAATTGAAACATTTTAGTTGAATTTTGAAATTTAGATATGTGAAAACACAGGATTTTTGTTATATTTTCCCTGTGTTAATATTTAATTTTTAATAGGTAAATATTCCTTTGCCTGCTTCATGTCTCAGCTCTTACATTTGCCCACACTGCACAGTGATTTCCCAAAGCTTCTTTTGTGCAACAGTAAAATCAGACTTCATTTTATTTTTCATTTTATGAGCAGAGACTGTAATTCCAAAATTTCTCTAGTATTTCCACAGTACCCTCTTAAATCTTAAGTCCCTGTAAAAGTTTCCCAGCGTGTTTTGCAGCTCTTTATCACATTGAAGTAATTTATTTTAAGATTTTATTTATTTATTTGAGAGAGAGAGTAAGACAGAGAGATATCATGAGCAAGGGGAGGGGTAGGGGGAGAAGCAGACTCCCTGCTGAGTGGGGAGCTCAATGTAGGGCTGGATTCTGGGACTCTGGGATCATGACCTGAGCTGAGGGCAGACACTGAACCAACTGAGCCACACAGGCACCCCAAGAGTTTTAGTAACTTTTGCTGATTTAATCATTCTCTTTAACAAATCTGGACGTTCATCCAGGTTGCATGCTAGTGTGTTAACTTAATCTTGGTGGGGAATGGCTACTCTCCATCTTCAGAAAACAATCATTGAGGCCTATTTAGTTCTATAACTAACATATAATATTGTTTTCATCTTAACAACTCTCATTTTTTTCATTCATTTGGTTCAGTCTTAAAACATCCACATCAGGATATATGTAACATTTAACAACAGAATGCCAAACTTCTTTTGTACCTTGCCAGGTTAATACTACTGTATTCTCTTTGAAAAAAAGAATCCACTTTTTGTCTCCTGTAGAGTAATAATATTTCTGTTTTTGCAGAAATCTGTAATGTTTCTTCACACTTGAAGCCTGTATATGGAAAACCAACACGAGCAGGATTTTGTTGTTATTGTTGTTGTTGTTGTTGATTTGTATGTTATACTTTTTTTTTTTTTTAAATCCACAATCAGCTAGAGTTCTAGAGATCTGAATTATGTGCTAACTACTCTGGTTAATTAGAGTGCTATTTAATTTTTGTAATTCAGGCGGTGCCTGAATAGTGCAAAATCCATTTGACCTGTGACTTATAGTTATCCATTTGCCACAAGTCTCAGACCTTTTTAATGATGAACTGCTCTGACTGGTAATCACCTTTGGGCCTCTTGTTCTTTCTCTTTACAAATTAAAAAGAAGCCTGAAAAAACATCCTGGTGCAAGGTGCACAGGCAATACGGTGAGGTTACAAGAGTAAAAAACTAACAGCATTCCTGAATACTGATTACTCAAAAATGTAGTGAAACCATCTCCAATTTTCATCTCCACTATTTGACAAAGCAGCACATTGAGCTAAGCAGAGATTAGCGGGAAACAAGCTGGTGAAGATCACACCCTATATGGGACGTATTTAAGAAGGACAGGGGGCTGGATGATCACATTGCAGTTTTAAAAGATTCTAGGTATAGAGTCAATTATAAGGGGTGGCTATTTAAAGATACATAAATTTTAAGATAGCTTGTATTCCAAGCAAGAAAGGATAGTGAGTTGGATATAGAGGGGCACCAGGGTGGCACAGTCAGTTAAGCATCCTACTCTTGGTTTCAGCTCAGGTCATGATCTCAGGGTCCTGAGATTGAGTTCTGGGCACCTTTCTCAGCATGGAGTCTGCTTAAGATACTCTTCTCCCTCTGCCCCTCCCCCCTTGCTCTCGTTCTCTCTCTCTCTCTCTCAAAAAAGCAAAATTAAAAAATAAAGAATGGTGGTATTAGAGACTTATTCATTTAAACACTATTTACTGTGCAGCTACTATGTGTTAGGCCCTATTTTAGATGATGGCAAAAGCATTTAAACACAAATGACAAGATCCCTGCTCTAGTAAAGCTTACTTTCTAAGTTGGAGGGAGGTGAGAGGAAGAATGAATAAATAAAAAATGGACAAAAGAAGCCAGGTTACTATAGGGTAATAGGAATCAGAGAGAGTTAGAGCGGATTTCAGATTGGGAGATGAGGAAAGAAGTATTCTCTGAAGAGAGGACATCAAAAAAGCACTAACTGATTTTAAAAAAAGCAGTGACAAAGGATAGTAAGCAGAAACAAGCTGGATATGTTCAAGGGAAAGAAAGCCAGTATATCTGGAGTAGGGTGGGAGAGAGGAGAATAAAATCTGATGAACTAGGAGAAATAGGACTTTTTAAGTTGAATAAGAGATGAGATGTTAAGGAAAGTCTTTTATAAAAGAAAAGAAAATGACTGAAATTAGATTTCTTTTAAGATTTAATTTATTTATTTGAGAGAGAGACAATGACAGAGAGACAGAGTGCAAGCAGAGGGAGCTGAAGGCAGAGGGGGAAGCAGGCTCTCTGCTGAGCAAGGAGCCCAATGCAGGACCAGATCCCAGAAACCCGGGATCATGACCTGAATCAAAGGCAGAGGCTTAACCGTCCAGCCGTGCAGGCTTCCCTGAAGGTAGATTTTTAACAGATCACTCTGGCTTCTGAGTTGGTCATGGGTTATAGAGGTCAAGAGGAGACAGAACTGGATCAGTTCATAAATTCTTACTCTAGCACAAGTTACAGTGATGAATCCAAGGTAAGAACAAGCAGAGATGGAGAACAGAGGCAAGATTTGGGAGATTTTGGAGGTAATGTTGACAGTCCCTACTGATGAACTGAATATGGAGGTTGAACAAAGAAACAAATCAAAGAAAAATTTTAGATCTTGGGCTTCAGCAACTAGGTGGATGTGGGGCCATTTATGAGATGGAGAATCTCAGAGAAGAGCAAGTTCAAAGAGGATGTTGTCTATTACAACATCTATGGGGTAAATCAGATTAGAAATTACAGGCATGAGTCTGAAGTTTGGAAAATGTTCAATAAGAGGGAGATATTAGGAAATAGGTAGTGTTTTAAAGCACAAAATTAGATGATTGTATGGATAGAAAGAACCAAGGCTGGAGCCTTTTGAGGTCAAAAAGAATAACAGACATCTGGAAGAGTGATGAGAATCCATGGGATTGGAAGAAAACCAGAGTGTGTCATGAGAATCAGGAGAAGAAAGAAGTTCAACAGGCAGTGGGAGATCCAATGTGAGAAATGCTATTAAAGGTTCAGATGAGGTAAAAGAGAGAAAAGTGGGTGAGTTCCAAGATTTATGTTGAAGGAATATTCAATCACAGAACTTGATGTGATGTGGTACCTAGATCAAGAGAACACCATAGCCTTTCTCCATGTTACTCCCACTTCATTCCTACCTCCCTAAGTCCCTCACACTTTTGGTCTATAATCTGATGAAAAAAAATCAATAAAAGGTAACCATGCCATTTTGCTATCCTTTCCATGCCTTTGCTTTTTATATTATATTTCTTATGTATCTCTACTTTTTTTACTTTTCCACATTGTTGCCAGAGCTAAGTTCCTAAAAAAAACAGGTTGGACTTTATCTTCAAAAATCTTCAGCAGCACTCATCTGTCTGGAATTAAATTAAAAATCCTACCTTCAAACCTTGGTTTTAATGTATCTGATGCATCAAATGGTCTCTGATTGCCCCTGCAGAATTATTATTTCTTCTGTTCTTTCCATAGTACAGTGTTTGTACCTATACATGACACTTTTTAAATTCAACCTTGGGGAATTTATATTTCTGTTTTCCCTATTATTACACTGACTGTATCTTAAGAGGAATTACTAAAAATTTGGATTGAAGCAACAACAGCAACAGCAACAACAAAACAACAGTAGCAGAAGCACTAGCTCAAAAATAATCATATTTGAGTATTTACTATGTGCCAGGTACAAGAGCACTTAAAATGGATCACTTTTATATTTCTTCACTTTTGGGGGCAAGTACTAGTATTATTATAATATTACAATTAAGGAACCTGAGACAGAGAAAGGTAAGTCACATGTCTAATATGAAGTGATTATCATGTATAGAGTATATGCACATAGAGTAGGATTTGAAGTTTATCTTCTCCCTAAGTTTATGGGGTCTTCCCCAACATAATGCATAGAAATGATCACTGGATTGAGAACCAAAAGAACTGAAGAAAGACAAGAGTCATTTAACTTCATTACCATAAATTTCTGGTTAAGAGATTCTTTAGTTTCCAAATCAATCAAAAGCTACACCTTTAGGGAGGAGCAAGATGGCAGAGGAGTAGGAGACCTTAATATCATCTGGTCCTAGGAATTCACCTAGATCATTGTCAAACTATTCTGAACACCTACAAACTCAACAGGAGACTGAAGAGAAGAAGAGCAGTAATTCTAGGAACAGAAAAGTGACCACTTTCTGGAAGGTAGGATGTGTTGAGAAGTAAATCCGAGGTGATATATGGGAAGACACACCATGGGGGGAGGGGCTGACTTCTGGCAAGCAGGAGAGGAGCAGGGCACAAAATCAGAAATTTTAGAAGTCATCTCCACCAGGGGATGTCACTTCAGAGGTTAAACAGGAGGTGAAGCCCTCATGGGGACAGTGTAGTCTCAGGACCCATAGGGTCACAAAAAGACCAGGGGTGTCTGAGTGTGGCAGAGCTCCCAAGTATCCAAACAGGGAAGCCAGCTCCAGAGATGGAGTCAAGGAGGGAGCTCTCAGCTTGAGGTCACCTTAAACCATGATCTGAGGCACAGTTGGGCCACTGCTCTTTGAGCAGTGCCCCATAAGTGGCATATTTGGGGAGACCCCTTCCTTCCTCCTCCAGGAAAAGCAGCATGGGAGCATGCTCCAGGTATCTGCTGGGTTTGGAGACTCCAAACAGGACTGTGCACCAGAGACAGAAATGCTTGGTCACAGGCCAGGTGAGCTCAGAGAGCAGACAGAGACAAGGGAGACGGGAGGGACTAACTGCTTTTCTCTGAGGGCGCACTGAGGAGTAGGGCCCTGAACTCTCAGCTCCTCTGGGGCCAGAGATTGGGAGGCCACCATCTTCATTCCTGTCCTCCAAAGCTATAAGGAAAGTGTTCAGGGAACAAAAGATACCGAAAGCAAAACGGAGCAGAATCCTTGGCCCCTGGCAAGGGTAGGGCAGTTCTGTCTCCAGCAAAGACATTGGAAAATCACTGCAACAAGCCCCTCCCCCAGAAGATCAGCAAGAACATCCAGCCAAGACCAAGTTCGCCGATT
>CM053607.1:47226488-47264136 GCA_028646535.1 Procyon lotor | reverse complement strand
TTTTTCAACCAACTTCTTATCAATTCCTTTTTTAGAATGTTTTTTTAATTTTCAACTTTACAGTCATATTCTATCCCTTCATCATGTTTACCCTTATTTTTGTATATATATAAGTTTTTCTTTCTTAAAAATTTTGGGAAGTAGTTTCTTCTAACAGACCGAAATACACCCAAAACCAAGAGTGTGGCTCTGTTCTATCCACCAGTATGTGGTGAGTGTGTGTGTGTGTGTGTGTGTGTGTGTGTGTGTACAATATATTTATTACATATATTATATATCATGTTATATATTTTAGTTAATATATATTTTTTATTTTATATACTTCTATAAATATATAAATATAAATATATAATATATATGTACATATTTCTTTTTCTTTTCCTCCTTTCTTCTCACTCTGGTTTTGGGTCCCTTCCGATTTGGTTAGTACATATTTTTCTGGGGTCATTGCTACCCTTTTAGTATTTTGCTCTCTCATTCATCTATTCATATCTGGATAAAATGACAAAGTGGAAAAACCCACCTCAAAAAAAAAAAGAACAAGGTAGTACTAACAACTAGGGAACTAATCAATATGGACATTAGTAAGATGTGAGAACTAGAGTTCAGAATGACGATTATCAAAGTGCTAGCTGGGCTGGAAAAAAAACATGGAAGATACTAGAGAATCCCTTTCTGGAGAAATTAAAGGACTAAAATCTATCCAAGATAAAATCAAAAAAGCTATTAATGAGGTGCAATTAAAAAAAGGAGGCTCTCACAGCTAGGATAAAAGAAGCAGAAGAGAGAATTAGTGAAATAGAAGACCAAATGATGGAGAATAAAGAAGCTTAGAAAAAGAGAGATTAACAACTACTGGACCATGAGGGGAGAATTCAAGAGATAAGTGATACCATAAGATGAAACAATATTAGAATAAATGGGATCCCAGAAGAAGAAAGAGAGAGAGGGGCAGAATGTATATTGAAGCAAGTTATAGTAGAGAATTTCCCTTATTTGGCAAAGGGAACAGGCATCAAAATCCAAGAGGCACAGAGAACCTCCCTCAAAGTCAATAAAAATAGGTCACACCCCATCAACTAATATTAAAACTTAAAAGTCTCAGTGACAAAGAGAAAATCCTGAAAGCAACTTGTCTTACAGACAAGAGGTCTGTAACATAAATGGTAGAAATATTAGGTTGACAGCAGACCTATCCATAGAGATCTGGCAGGCCAGAAAGGACTGGCATGATATATTCAGAGCACTAATCAAGAAAAATACACAGCCAGGAATACTATATCCAGCTAGGCTGCCATTGAAAATAGTAGGAGAGATAAAAAGTTTCCAGGAGAAACAAAAACTAAAAGAATTTACCAACACCAACCCAGCCCTAAAGGAAATATTGAAAGGAGTCCTCTAAGCAAAGAGAGACACTAAAAGTAACAGCCCAAAAGGAACAGTCACCTTACAGGTACTTCAATGGCACTAAATTAATATCTTTCGATAGTTACCCTGAATGTAAATGGGCTAAATGCCCCGATCAAAAGTGTGTCAGAATGGATAAAAGAAAAATAAGACCCATCAATATGCTGTCTGCAAGAAACTCATTTGAGACCCAAAGACACCTCCAGATTTAAAGTGAGAAGGCAGAAAACAATTTACCATGTTAATGGACATCAAAAGAAAGCCGGAAAAAAAAAAAAAAAAAAGAAAGAAAGCTGGGGGGCAATCTTTACATCAGATAAATTAGATTTTAAGCTAAAGACTATAATAAGAGATGAGGAAGGACATTATATTATACTTAAAGTGTCTATCCAACAAGAAGATCTAACAATTTTGAATATCTATGCCCCTAACATGGGATCAAGCAATTATATAAACGAATTAATAACAAAATCAAAGAAACACATTCACAATAATACAGTAATAGTAGGGGACTTTAACAAGCCCCTTGTTGAAATGGACCGATCATTTAAGCAAAAAATCAACAAGGAAACAAAAGCTTTAAATGACACACTGGACCAGAGGGTAATCACAGATATATTCAGAATATTCCATGCCAAAGCAACAGAATACACATTCTTCTCTAGTGTACATGGAACTTTCTCCAGAATAGATCACATCATGGGTAACAAATCAGGTCTCAACTGGTACCAAAAGACTGGGATTATTCCCAACATATTTTCAGATCACAGTGCTTTGAAAATAGAAATCAACCACAAGAGGAAAGTTGGAAAGAACTCAAGTAGATAGAGGCTAAAGAATATCCAACTAAAGAATGAATGGATCAACCAGGAAATTAAAGAAGAATTAGAAAAATTCACGGAAATAGATGAAAATGAAAACACAACTGTTCAAAATATTTGGGATACAGCAAAGGTGGTCCTGAGAGAAAAGTGCATAGTAATACAAGCCTTTCTCAAGAAACAAGAAAGGTCTCAAATACAAAACCTAACCCTACACCTAAAGGAGCTAGAGAATGAATAGCAAAGAAAGCCTAAACCCAGCAGGAGAAGAGAAATAATAAAGATCAGAGCAGAAATCAATGAAATAGAAACCAAAAGAACAGTAGAACAAATCAACAAAATTTGGAGCTGGTTCTTAGAAAGAATTAATAAGATTGATAAACCCCCGGCCAGTCTTATCAGAAAGAAAAGAGAAAGGACCAAAGTTAATAAAATCATGAATGAGAGAGGAGAAATCACAACCAACAACAAAGAAATAAAAACAACTATAAGAACATATGATGAGAACTATACGCCAGTTCTATACAACAATCTGGAAGAAATAGATGCATTCCTAGAGACACATAAACTACCAAAACTGAACCAGGAAGAAACAGAAAATCAGAACAGACCCTTAAGCAGTAAGGAGATTGAAGCAGTTATCAAAAATCTCCCAACAAAGAGCCAGGGCCAGACGGCTTCCTAAAGGAATTCTACCAGTTAAAGAAGAATTAATACCTATTCTCCTGAAACTGTCCCTAACAATAGAAACGGAATGAAAACTTCAAAACTCATTTTATGAGGCCAGCATTACCTTGATCCCAAACCAAAGACCCCCATCAAAAAGGAGAATTACAGACCAATATCCTTGATGAAGATGGATGCAAAAATTCTCACCAAAATAGTAGCCAGTAGGATCCAAGAGTATATTAAAAGGATTATTCATCATGAGCAAGTGGGATTTATTCCTGGGCTGCAAGGTTGGTTTAACATCCACAAATCAATCAATATGATACAATACATTAATAAAAGAAAGACCAAGAACCATACGATACTGTCAATAGATGCTGAAAAAGCATTTGACAAAGTACAGTATCTCTTCTTGTTCAAAACTCTTCACAGTGTAGGGATAGATGGTACACACCTCAGTAGCATCAATGCCATCTATAAAAAACCCACAGCGAATATCATTTTCAATGAGCAAATACTGAGAGCTTTTCCCCTAAGGTCAGGAACATGGCAGGGCTGTCCACTATCACCACTGCTATTCAACATAGTATTAGAAGTCCTAGCCCCAGCAATCAGACAACAAAAAGAAATAAAAAGCATCTGAATCAGCAAAGAAGAAGTCAAACTCTCACTCTTTGCAGATGATATGATACTTTATGTGGAAAACCCAAAAGACTACACTCCAAAACTGCTAGCACTCACACAGAAATTCAGTAAAGTGTCAGGATATAAAATCAATACACAGAAGTCAGTTGCATTTCTATACACCAACAATGAGACAGATGATAAATAAATTCAGGAGTCAATTCCATTTATAATTGCACCCAGAACCATAAGATACCTAGGGATAAACCTAATGAAAGAAGCAAACAATCTATACTCAGAAAACTAAAGTACTCATGAAAGAAATTGAGGAAGACACAAAGAAATGGTAAAACCTTCCATGTTCATGGATTGGAAGAACAAATATTGTGAAAATGTCTGTGCTACCTAGAGCAATCTACACATTTAATGCAATCCCTATCAAAATATCATCAACTTTTTTCAAAGAAATGGAACAAATAATCCTAAAATTTATATGGAACCAGAAAACACCCTGAATAGCCAGAGGAATGTTGAAAAAGAAAACCAAAGTTGGTGGCATCACAATTCCAGACTTCAAGCTCTATTACAAAGCTGTAATCATCAAGACAGTATGGAACTGGCATAAAAACAGACACATAGGTCAATGGAACAGAAAAGAGAGCCCAGAAATGGATCCCCAACTCTATGGTCAACTTATCTTCAACAAAGCAGGAAAGAATGTCCAATGGATAAAAACACTCTCTTCAACAAATGCTGTTGGGAAAATTGGACAGCCACATGCAGAGGAATGAAACTGGGCCATTTCCTTACACCACACACAAAAATAGACTCAATATGGATGAAAGACATCGATGTGAGACAGGAACCCATCAAAATCCTTGAGGAGGATATAGGCAGCAACCTCCTTGACCTCAGCCACAGCAACTTCTTCCTAGAAGTATCACCAAAGGAAGGAGAAGCAAGGGCAAAAATGAATTACTGGCATTTCATCAAGATCAAGAGCTTTTGCACAGCAAAGGAAACAGTCAACAAAACCAAAATATAACCAACAGAATGGGAGAAGATATTTGCAAATGACATATCAGATAAAGGGCTAGTATCTAAAATCTATAAAGAACTTCTCAAACTCAACACCCAAAGAACAAATAATCCAATCAAGAAATGGGCAGAGGACATGAACAGACATTTCGGCAAAGAAGACATCCAAATGGCCAAAAGACACATGAAAAAGTGCTCAATATCACTTGCCATCAGGGAAATACAAACCCAAACCACAGTGAGATACCACCTCATACCAGTCAGAATGGCTAAAATTTACCAGTCAGGAAACGACAGATGTTGGTGACGATGTGGAGAAAGGTCCTACACTGTTGGTGGAAATGCAAGCTGGTGTAGCCACTGTGGAAAACAATATGAATGTTCCTCAAATAGCTGAAATAGAGCTACCCTACGACCCAGCAGTCACTCAACTGGGTATTTACCCTAAAGATGCAAATGTAGTGATCTGAAGTGCATGTGTACCTGAATGTTTATAGCAGCAATGTCCACAATAGCCAAACTATGGAAAGAACCTGGATGTCAATCAACAGATGAATGGATAAAGAAGATGTGGTATATATATATACAATGGAATACTATGCAGCCATCAAAACCCCGAAATCTTGCCATTTACAATGATGTGGATCAAACTAGAGAGTATTATGCTAAGCGAAATAAGTCAGAGAAAGATGATTATTATATGATCTCTCTGGTATGAGGAATTTGAGAGGCAGAGTGGGGGATTGTGGGGGAAATGGAGAGAAAAAAATGAAACAAGAGGAAACCAGAGAGGGAGACCAACCATAAGAGATTCTTAATCTCAGGAAACAGGGTTGCTGGGCAGTGGGGAGAGGGATAGGGTGGCTGGGTGATGGACATTGGGAAGGGTATGTGCTATGGTGAGTGGTGTGAGTTGTATAAGACTGATGATTCACAGATCTGAACCCCTGAAGGAAATAATAAATTATATGTTAATTTAAAAAAAAGCTACACCTGGGGTCTGTGTTCTAGAGTGTGCATGTGGGTGGGGGGTGGGTGTGTTTCTTCAACTTGGCATGACCCACATAAACATTTAATTGAGGTCTGCTTATGAGGATGGTTTATTTAATTACTAGGATCCAACCTATATGTGTGCCAAGGGCATAGTGAATGAGGCTAAAGCTGGCAGCCTGCAAATGGGGAACAGAATAAAAGCAGCCACCAGACCAATGAGCAACCAGAGAAAGAATTTAGGGAATACTTGCCTTAATTTAAGGAACCTTTAACACAGCATAGTATGAAAAGCTGCTGGGTTTGGCCAATTTCCTATTGCTCAATGAAAGGAGATTTCATTTCTAATTATGGGTGAGCTATTTTTGTCCTATTCCCCTACAGGGTCACTACTTCCAATACTGAACTTATTAATTTAGGAAACACTTTGGAAAATAGTTGAGATTAAGACTGATGGGTGCTATTTTAAACTATACTCCAAAGAGAGACACTGAAATAAGCAAGTTAGTGCATCCTTTGGTAAGTTGACAGGCGGTGAATTGTAGTAAAATGAATTAAGATCTGGCCAAAATTAAGTCCTATAAAGCATAGCTTTATAATCATTTCTGTGGTTGCAAAACCTAGTTCTGTTAGCACAAGAACATTTAGTTTCTAGAGAAATTTTGTTTGAATGTCTGTGAACTAGTATAGCAACTAGCATTCAAGAAGAAAGAGCTATTACAGCTTATCTGTTTTTATAAAAACATTTAAACTTATATTTCCCTTTCTTTGGTCTGGAGTTTCATCACCTCATACCTGAGTTACAATAGTCTTTGAATGAGCCTTTTTGAGAGTCATTCCTAGATCTATCCCATTCTGCAAGTTTTGAACAATTGGTCCTTTTTAAAACATCACTTGTACCGTGTCACTCATTACGCTCTGGTACTTAAGAATCTACAATGTCTTCCTGCTGTCCACTGAGTAAACTCCTTATAATTCAACTTGGCATTTAGCCGGCCCCACCCTCTATATTCATTGTGAAACTAAATCTCCTCAGTCCTGCTGATTTCAAATTCCTCTTTATCACATAGACATACATAGCCTTTTCTCGGGCTTATTCTTTTTCAATCCATATTTTTTTGTTTCTCAATGTCTAGCACAAAATCACTTCCTTAATGAACTTCTTGGAGATAACTCCCTACTCCTTTATTTAGCTATCTACTAATTCAACACCTGTTTTCAACACAGTACAAAATACATGTTTCTAACAACCTTAACTAATTGCCTTACGATTGCACTAGATTTTTTTTTTCCATGTACATGCATTGTCTTCTCAATTAAATAATAAATTCCATGAGGTAACAACATGGATTTTTGTTGCCCTTGTTATGTTGTTGTTACACTCTTCCCTATGTCCTAACATAGTGTTAGGCAAGCAGAAGGAACTTAGTAAGTATGGGTTAGAGGAAATAAAATATTTTCTACACAGTAGAGTGGAAAGTGCACCATATTAAGAAGCTATAAAACAGGCCCTAGTCTTGACTCTAGGCAGCAGTTATCAACTGTGTGGTGTTGAGCAAATCACTTAATTCCTCTAGTTTACAAAACTGCAAGCTAAGGGTAATAATAGTATTTCCCCTGCCTATTACAAAAGCATAATGTGAATAAGAAATTAAATAATATATATGAGTGTTTTCTTCTCCAAAAAAGACATTTCCAATATATTTCCACATAGAGTGTGGAAATCTATCTTCCTCCATCATGGAGATATCTTTAAAGTTAATTTTTAGTTGGTTGATATGGTGAGCAAGTGCAAACAAATGATGGAAAACAGTATGAAGAATGAATTATAGTCTGACCAAACAAAAGACTATATGCAATGTTTCATAGTAGTTTTAGTCATAATACCTCAAAGCTGAAAATAAACAAAACATCTACCAACAGGTCCATCATAAGCAAATTGCAGCATATTCATCCAATGAAGAACTACTTAGTAAAACAAGAACGAGTTAGGAGGAATGAATCACAAAACTATCATGCCAAGCAGAAGCAGCCAGACTCCCCCCAAAATACATGTTGTATGCTACCATTTAGATAAAATTCTAGAAACGACAAATTTAACTAGACTATCTGATGAGCAGATTGGTGGTTACCTGGTACAGATGGTAGAAGAAGAGATTGAGTGGGATGGGGCATGAGCACCTTTTTGAAGTGACTGAAATGTTCTATACTTTGATCATCATGGTGATATTATGGGTGTATATACTTGTCAAAAGTCATTGATATATGTCTTAAATAGGTGCATTTCATTATATGTAAATTTTACCTTAATAAAAATTTTAACAGCTGCATTTGAATTTTATATGTGATTTCACTGTGGTTCCTGCAGAGAAACAGAGATTGATAGGAATATTAAGTAGGCTCCCTGCCCATGTGGATCCCAATGTGGGGCTTGACCTCATGATCCCAAGATCAAGACCTAAACTGAGATCAAGAGTCAGACCCTAAATCCAATGAGCTACTTAGGTACCCTGATTGATGTATTAAATATAACCTTTTTTTTACAAATGGGGGGAAAATGAATTACTTCCTCTTTTGAGTGGTATTGAGGATTTTAGTCAATAGGTCACTACTTTGGCAGCAAAGAAGGCACAATGTGATGAATTTGTTCATGGGCCTTTGAGATCTTACACATCTGCCAAAATTAGATGCATTACTTTTTTCTTACTGATGAACTAAAATTCCCTCTTTTCAGGATTAAAAGAGGAATATTATTATCTCATGGAAAAAAGGAGTATCTAAGGTCAGATTTCAACAGTCCACAAGATGACCAACCCCCACACTGCAGAATTTACATTTCTAGACTCTCAAAAAATCAGCCAAAGCTGATAACTGTACAGCTTCTGTACTCTCCAATTATCTCCTTTCAGAGCCAGAACACACAAACAGTTTTTTGCATTTAATTAAGTATTGCAATTCCAGATTATCTTTGATTAATGAAGAGCAATACAGCGTATAGCTAGAATTATGTGATTATTTCACAATTGATCTTTAATTATTCCATCTGATAATAATTTCGCTAATTTTTCATGTTCTCATCTAGCTTCTTATAAATGAGCTATAACAATTAATAATTTTCATTAATTTTCCCTGAAAATGATGTGAAGTTTTAGATAGAACTCTTAACCTTCAAAAACTGTTTTTAAATTTTTAATTAAAGGATAAGCTGAACTATCGTATGGAAAAAAACACATGATTTCTTCATATATAGCAAGTCAAGTAAACACTCAAACATTTCCTCTTTTTTGTTAAGTTTGGAAGTTGGTACTTGAGTGATTGGTATTAAATCATCTGTTTTTTATTCTCTCCTTCCTGCAATTTTCATAACTTGGGTTTCAGTGTCAGACAGATGTTGGTTTTATGCCAATCTGACCCTTCCTATATGACTTGGGCCAATTTATTTAACCTCTCTAAATTACTTCAGTAGTCCATTAGGTGGACAGTTAGAGCTTTCACTGGGAATGAGGTCTTAAAATACAGGATTGGATGAGGTCACCTAGGGTGTGTTAGAGGGAAGGACCAAGGTCAAAATGTTCAGGCACCCCACTCCCAGTCAGGCAGAGCAGGAAAATTAGAAGACATAGACTGTGGGGTTGGAGGTATAACCAAAGGATATCATGAAAGGCAAAGAAGGAAGAAGCCTGCAATGCACTAAATACCCCTAATATTCATTATTTCATTTAACCCTCACATAGCCCTCTGAAGTACACTGTCAACCACATTTTAAAAAATGAAGAGAAGAAATCATGCCAAGGTCATCCAGTCAATGAGGGCAGAGCTAAGACCTCATCCTACAACTATCTGATTTAGAAGCCATTATCATACACACCATGCTAATCAAATCATGTGTTCATAACATTCATCCTAGTGCCTAATTCATGGTAGGTGTTCATTAAATGGAGACTTTCTATTGCTTATTCACTCTTTAAATACATTAAACTCTTCCCACTGCCATCTCTTGCTATAAGGATTGAGACTATGTACCACTCTGACAAGGCTTAGGTAGGAAACAATAAAGTGACCTGGAGACCATCTGACTACAGAATCTGATCTTTTAGCAGTTGGGATTTTTAGAGACTGTTTGAACTACCAGAGCTCATGAAAGGACACAGCAGGACTAATGACTATTGATGAACCTATACCTTTGTTCTAAGAATTTCATCCTAATTATATTTTGAGGGTATGACTTCCAAATTGTTGGAAAATATATTGCTATTAATTAATGTGTAGAAACCCATGCACTGCTTCCAAATACATGTAAAGTAAAATTTTAAAGTAAAAATAGCTGCCTTTTATTAAGAATATCCAATGTGGGGGTGCCTGGGTGGCGCAGTCAGTTAAGTGTCTGCCTTCAGCTCTCATCATGATTTCAAGGTCCTGGGATTGAGGCCCCCTGCATTGGGGTCCCTGCTCAGTGAGGAGTCTTCTTCTCCCTCTGCTCCTCCCCCCACTCATGCTCTCTCTTGCTCTCTCTCTAAAAAAAAAAAAAGAAGAACGGAAAAAAAGGGATATCTAATGTGCCAGGTATTATGATGAATATTCAATGCACATTCCTTAACAATGTGAGATAAGCATCATTAACCCCATTTTCTACGTAAGAAATCTGAGATTTTAAGAGTTTGTATAATGTGCTGATGATGGTCACAATTTGAGAATGGCAAAACCAGGACTGAAACTCTGAAACCTACTTCAGATTTAATTCTATACAATATGTCCAAAGTTGATTATTTGGTTAAGAAGAAAAAGATTGGCTTATTGGGCATTGAAAGTTCTTATAGATAAGTGTATTTTCCCAAGTAGTTAATATAATACTTCAGGGAACTAAATTTTAAAATTGTTAATTGTTGGGAAGTAGAACTCTTTCTAAAATTGTGGCATGCCTCTCTGCAGTCTTTAATACAGAACACTAGATAAGGGTTTACATTTTCTTGATAGCATAAAGCATTGATTATAATCATTATTCATGGTACTATTTCACAGGTGTGAGTCTCAGTGGGTTGCAGAGTTAAATGAATGATACCCCAATACCAAAAATTTATTTTCATCAAAAGATCCTTTAGTGGTAGCTGACTTTATTTAGGACATTTGCATCTTTCTTTAAAAAAAAAATAGAAAAAAAAAGTATTCACATACCAGACCTCTGGAAAGACAATAACACAGCCAATTCTGTACAAACTATATGAGGAAATCAAAACTCAAAATATCAATCTCCCAAGCAATTTCCTCCTCCTCTAGAAAATGATCTTGTTTCATGGTGCTCTACTTTCCCTTTGTCTTGTCAACAAGAATCAGAATGTAGTATAGGATCTCTGCATTAGCAATGCAAGGAGTAAGAACCTCTTCTTACACGTCTACACCTAGAGGTCTTTTTCACTCACTGACAGTGAATCCCCTGATGGGGATGGAGTGTCAAAAATCCAGCACCACTGGGGCACGTGAGTGGCTTAGGCAGTTAAGTGTCTGCCTTTGGCTCAGGTCATGACTTCAGGGTTCTGGAATTGAGCCCCACTTTGGATTCGCTGCTCAGCGGGGAGACTGCTTCTCCACCTTTGTCTACCCCCCTCACCCCCCAACTTGTGCTCTCTTTCTTTCTCTGAAATAAATATTTTTTTTTAAAATCCAGAATAATGAAGAGAGTTTTAAAGAGAGGATACTTCAAAACTTGCAAATTGTTTATAACTATAAAATATATAGTATAAAATAAAATAAAAAACTATAATAACACAGAGCTAGACTGCAAGTTCAAAATTAAAAAAAAAAAGAGAGACTCAACTATTCAAAGAGATTGGGGTATAAAAAAATGTACTCATTTGACCTTTAAAGTTACAATGGGCATCAACAGTCTTTCGATACAGTACTTTAATATTCTGATTAAGATTAGATCAAGTGCCTAGCAGTATCAATACCTATAAAGAAGATTAAAAAAAAAAGGGCAGGACACTATCTCTTCTCCTTCACAGTAAACTACATTGTGTGACAGCAGATTAGTTTTATGACCATTCTGAAAAGATCATTCATTGAATATACCAAAAGATCAATGAATTGGCCAGAGTAATATATTCTTACTTTGTTAAATATTTGGCATATTAGAAAGATTGGGGATAATGGTAATTCCCAATTACTTGTCATTTTTATAGAAATAAAAGGTTTCTGGAAGATTACCTGAGGTTCAATTTGACTAGTTTAAAATAAAATAGGTTTAATCAGTCATTTAAAACTGTTCAAAAAAATTAAAAAAAAATACCTGTTCAAATGTTGGTTTTATTCAGGTCTTTGCTCTGAAATACCCATTAAGTGTTTTTTTGACTGTATGAGTTATTGGTTTGTTTCTACTGGTTGTATTTAGCTTTCTATCATGTCTCACTTAAAAGCACTGAAGTTATAGGGACCCAATGTTTTTACACATTTATCCTTCTTTCTTCTTCCCCAACTCTTCCTTCCTTGCTATCTCTCTCTCTACTTTCTGTTCCTCTTACTTTCTCCTTCCTTTGTTTCTTTCACCTACTGAGAGTCACTTACATACAGGCAGCCTGCCTGGGCTTGCTCAAAGAAACAATTAAAATGAACTTCCTTAAAGGTAAAGTACTCTGTGATTTTCCTTCAGGTTTGGACTACATGCTTGGGAATGTATTTTAAACTACATATTTTATGTTATATGCCATAGTCATAACTTGTATGTTCTACTATAACATAGCTTAGCTTTCTAACACAGTAAAATAAATGGCTTAATGTCATTCTCAGTTAATCCTTCCCATCATCTATCCTGATTAGCACAAAGTCAGATTAGGTGAAAACAATGATTCAAACTCTCAGAAGCTATTGCAGAAAGCAAGACCTGACCGATCCTTTTACGAAGTGTCCTGGTGCCTGCTCCCACTGCAAAGCTGTCAATGATGGATATTGTTCTAATGCAGCACCCCAGGCCCTAAGGGGTATGGAGATGTAAGAGGCCTATTAAAGAGCTATGCATCCTACCTTCTCTTTCCTTCGAGCTAGCATTCTCTACTCTTCAGACTGGCAAGTTCTTTGCTTTTCCATGGCTGCTTCCGTTACCTGTGGCTTCTCTTGTCTATTCCTCTTAAATCTTCCCCATTTTGTGTTTTTTTCCTTGTTTCTCCCATGACTCTGAACTTTCTGATTGAGCAACTTGATTTTCATAGCAGCAAAAGGTACCTTCCTACTTTCCTCTTAGTCATGTAAGCAATAGCATTTTACTTCTAACAACTGGATATATGGACCTCTGACTGACTGGTTCACCCATCGGGAAGCCATGCCATATAGTGATAAAGAGCTCAGTCTATGGAATCAGATTAAATCTGGACTCTACCATCTCTAGCTGGATGACCTCGGATGAGTTGCTTAATATCTCAGAGACTTAATTTTTTCATGTGAGAAACGGGAATTAGAAATAACAGTACCTATTTCATATAGTTACTGTGATGATGAAATGAAATAGTATCACCTAAAGCATTTAAAACAGTGAAATGGTAAACACTTAATCCGTCTTAACTATTAACTATTTAAAAAGTTATGTTGTATGTTGCTCAAGATTTGTGCCTCCCCTCTTTTATCTGTGTAAGGAATTATTTTAAAAAGACAACCTTTTGTAGGTTTTGATTTCCTGATAATGCCTGATACTACATTTTCAGATACTCTAAGTATTATAATGATACACAATGATTTTTGATAGCATGTGTTATATTTAATTTGTAGATACCCTTGGAGAACAATAAGCTTTCACATACACACACCTGTCTGTTGTTCTAGGTCAGCAGACACTCCCTTGTTACTTTCAGTTAGAATGGGCACATGCATCTGCAAAAATAATAAGCAGGTTGATATAATAAAAAAGAGATCCATTCAGATTAATCTCCAGAAGCACAGGGAACTGCATTTTTTCTTTCCTGTGTCACAAAAACTTTCATCTGTCATTTATTAATAATGAAGAATTTGATCACAACTTACAATGGATGCAGATGAATGCTAACAAAAAACATACAATCTTTTATAAATGCTAAAATGAACTAAGGGCAAAGACATATCAGGAAAAGAAAGCAGCATGGGGGTAATTCTGTTAAGAGCGGCTTAAAAGCCTGTATTGTACTACTGCCATGTAAGAAGGGAGAGGCTGCTGCCAAACACATTGCTGAAATGAGAATTGTTTAAACTGCAAAAAGCGCGACAGCTCCATGTGAATATCTTAAAGTTACAAGGTCACTTACAAAGGAGAACCAGGTGGTGAAACACTGGAGAGGCAGAAATTACAGCCATAGCTTGACTCCAGTTACCCTGTTTCAAAACCAAAGAATTTTTTCTGTATCCAGATTAATGCAAAAATTGAAAAAAAAAAAAAAACAGAAGGTTAAGAACGTTTTGTTGGTTACTCTCCCTCTTTCTTCCCTGGTTATCTTTTGAGCACCTTACATCAAAATAACCTCTGCAATAGAATAATTCATATTTTAAGACCCCAAATAAATAAATATCATAAAATCAGGATCTTTCTATGACTGGGTCCAGCCTTGTCCAGTTTCAAGATGTTCCTCAGGTTTTTCTAACAGGCACCTCTGTGAAGAGTCACTGGTCTAATCACATCAACTACACAGATGAGGTAAATAAAGGACTAGAAAATTACAGGTAAGGAGAAATAAAATTCTTTGGTCATCTACATTCTACACGGGGACCCAAATGGAGTAGTGATTAAAAACACAGGAGCAAGTCCCACTACCACAAATTACTCCCTTTGTTTTCTTGGTAAAGTTAAACTTTTTCTCCCTTAGTTTCCCCATCCCTTAGTTTCCTGCTATAATATTAGCAGGTAAAGTTGCTATGACAATTAGTTGAGTTATGGCATATCAAGTGCAAAAAAACAAGCTAGTAAAGAGAGAGTACTCAATATACAATAGCTGAGTTTATTAGGTGACAACTCTTTGCTAAGATTTTACATGTTATATTGTTTAATCTTCATGTAACCTCTGATTATAGGGTCATATTATTCCCATTTTACAGATGGAAAAACAGACTCAGAAATGTTAAATAACCTACCAGAGACCACCCATCAGTGAGCAATTGTGTAATGATTTAAAACCATCTTGCATAACTTTAAAAAGCCAATCCCATGACACAACAGTCAGTTATCTCCTGGATCCCGGGAAAAGTACAATAGATTTAAATTTTTTTGGCAATTGAAGACATGAAAATGAACAAAGCCTTTAAAAAGTTACAGTGTAACCTACCTTCTCTGCAAACTGGAATGATCCATTTCATACATTTGCATTCTGTTTCTAAAGTAATAATACTGAAATGAATGTATCTAAAAGGACTGCACTCTCTTGGGCATAAATAAATGTCCCTGGCATGAATTGCATGTGTAACTGTGATTGTTTTGGAGAAGAGAAAGAGGAAAAAAGAAAACCCACAAGTGTAAAGAAGTGCTGCCATCTGCCTTTAGGTAAAATTCTGTAAGATTATTTTGAGCTTCCAATGGACGCTGGTTTCTGTATGTACTGAGAAAATTGCCAGACCACCTGTCACCTACCCAAACTAGAACAGACCATGATGTCTGGTGAAGCTTTGTTCCTTTGCATCAGTGCTACTTGACTAGGTTTCCACCATGTTACTTTCTTCTTCCCCATCAAAAACTCCAAAGGCAATAGTCTTCAGGTGAAACAGTGTGAGAATTTTATCAAAAAAAAGTAAAGACTAGTAGTGCATGAATTTTTCAAATCCAAACTAGAGTCCAAAGGGAGACTTCATCCAGTAGAAACAAGCCACCCATGCAAACCATCTGTAGAATAACCACATGACAGACCCAGGGTGATTTCATAGTTGCCAGTAAAACAAGCTTAGAAGCCTCCCAAGGAGACAAATGTTTTTGAAAAATATCTTCCACCACTTAGCATATGGATCTGTGATTGCTGCCCAAACAAAAGGATAAAGCAAGGTAGGACAGAGCTGTAACTGAAAAATATTTTTCCTTCTTGCTTTTGTTACAATAGAAAGATGCTTGCCTTTTCAATTCTTTTTCTTTTTCAGAGCTCCCAGAAAGAGGGTCAGTCTTTCTGACCAATGTTGGGGTTTAATACCATTCTCGCTGATGCTGAGGAGAACTGGACTTATTAAGAAGATGCCAGTCTTGATTTTCCTATCATTTTAAATTTCAGCAGCTTGAAATCTTCTCCTGCTGAAGGAGATAGGAAGCCAATAGAGGAGCTGGCAAATATTTTCATTTAAGTCTCTTCCCATTCTCTCTACTCTACAACTCAATACCAAGGCAGCTTTCCCTCTGTTCTTTGCATGGGGCTTTGGAATTGTGAAACCAGAAGGTCTAGTCTGCAGGGCAGAGAAGCATCATGTATTGCCCTGCCATACACCCTGTGGCTGATGGGGTAGAGGAAATCACAAGCTTGGAAGGGCATTTGACTGGAACCTCCTTGGCTAGAGGAACTGAAAAGAAGGGATGCCTCACTGGCAGAAAATAACAATGTCATCATATTCTTTCCCTTCTTCCAGGCCCCATCTACTGTTTTTTTTTTTTTCTTCTCCTTAAAGAAAAAAAAATGCATATACAATATCTGAGAAAAAAGACAAGGTAAGGAAAAGAAAATTTACTTCCCCTTAATCCCAAATGCGACAAAAGACAATGTGTTCAGAAGTGCAAAATCTTTGTTTGAATGACTTCATCTAGTCTTGCCAAATGCTACTCAATGAATCACAATTAACTGGGCACCTAATTAACTTCAGTGGAAAAAAATCAGGCATCATATGGTAAATAATTCAGAATCCACATGAAATCCTCAAAAGGGAACTGAAAGACTCAAAATTTTTAAAAGGATACATTTTTACGTAGGTGTAATGTTAAAATTTTGCTTAAAATTTTGAACAAATAAACTGATACTAAGAGTAAAATGTGTCTCTGTCACCAGAAGCAGCAGGAAAGCAGAGCTCAAGCAGTGTGATACTACAGGTAAGTAAGCAAGAAGGAAAATAGGCAGTTTATTACAACCACCAGTGGACAGGGAATATTCCATCATATGGAAGTCTTTACAAGAAAATCAGGATCTGTATAGAATCCAAGATCAGTAATAGTATAGATTTACTCTATTTAAGTGACCACATCAGTCAGCAGATAGCTGTTCAAAGTGACAGGATATTTTAGGGAGCAAAAGTATTTTAGGGAGAAGAGGGGCACAAAACAAGTAGCTCTCACCATTCCTTCCTTTACAAGCAATCACAATCTGGTTCCTGTAAGACTTCTGAGATAATAATAAGAAAATGAAACAAATATATACAATCAGGTGTGAAATTACATTAGACGCTATAAAAGGGTTACTGGTAATAAAAGTGAAGGAAAAATCAGTGAGGTCTACAGTTCTTAGGGAAGACCCAACAGAAGCAGAAATTGAAAAGAACCTGGGAATTCTGACAGCATACGATGGAGGAAAAGTTGGGGCAAAGATTTTCACGTAAAAGAATGCTCATGAGCAAAGACATCTAAGTGGGAATGAGCAAGTTATGAGTAGGATAAGGAGAAGAGAAGTATGGGGCACACAGCCAGAATTCTGAAATACTAGGATAAGCCAGTTGATCAGACAGTTGGAATACAGTTGTGCAATTTGGACTTTATCCAGTGGGTTCTCTGAAGCCATTTAATAATATTAATAGTAGTATTATAACTAATAACAACTTTTTATTTATTGAGTAATACTTAAAACATAGTAAGCAATAAGCATTTTTTGGGGGGTTTGTTTTTAAGATTTTATTTATTTATTTGACAGAGAGATCACAAGTAGGCAGAGAGGCAGAGAGAGAGGGGGAAGCAGGCTCCCTGCCAAGCAGAGAACCCGATGCGGGGCTCGATCCCAGGACCCTGAGATTATGACCTGAGCCGAAGGCAGAGGCTTTAACCCACTGAGCCACCCAGGCGCCCCAGCACTAAGCATTTTATATGCATTACTTATTAAAATTTTCCCAATAAATTTTATGGCAGGAAACATTGTTTCCATATCAAGATGAATTACTAAAAAGTTAAAGAATTTCAGAAAATTCTCCAGAATCATGCTGGAGGATCAAAGATGCTTCATCTCACAACTTAAGAGAGGAGAAAGATGAAATCTAACGTTTTCCACATCAGCAGTAATTACTGAGTGTATATTAGATGCTATTCCTCTTAAGGTTACATATGAGAGACCCATTATCTGATTTCCCAGAGTCTTAATTCTTGATTCACTATAATATTAAGAGCACACTAGTTGTTTTACTTATGATAATTCATCATAAGTAAACTCAGTATGATAACTCTCATCATACTGCAGACCCGTGCAAATAGATCCCCCCAACACACATAACTCAATAATTAAACTAATAAACAGAAAAGCTATACACCCTGTATGTTCATGTACATGGCAGGGGTCAGAGTCATATCCAAATCAATCTCTTTCCTGAACAAGGGGTTGGCAACTATAGCCTTGCAAGATAAGTATGGCCCACAGCCTGCATCTCTATGGTTCATAACCTAAGAATGATTTTTTAGATTTTTTTTAAAGATTTTATTTATTTATTTATTTATTTATTTGAGACAGAAAAAACAAGCACAAGTGGTGGGGAGGTGCAGAAGGAGAAGCAGACTCCCCTCTGAGCAAGGAGCCCAATGTAGGCCTCAATTTCAGGACCTTAAGATCATGACCTGACAGACAGATGTTTAACTGACTGAGCCACCCAGGTGCCCCAATTTTTACATTTTTAAATGGCCAAAAAATGTCAAAAGAAGCATATCTCATGAGACATGAAAATTAAATGAAATTCTAATTACTATGTCCATAAATAAAATTTTACTGGAACACTATGCACATTTGTTCAGGTAGTGTCTATGGCTGCTTTCATATGACAATAGCAGAGTTGAGTAGTTGCAAGAGAGACTATCTGGCCTGCAGAGCCTAAAATATCTACTATCTCACTCTGTACAGATCAATTTTCTGACCCTGTCCCAAATCATGATCTTTCTACCCTGTCTCTTTGCCTTTCAGTATATTATCCTATCCCTAGAATGCACACATGTGACAGAGCAAACAAGAACACCACAAAAAATAGGGGACACTTCTCCATCATTTTTAACTTCAGACTTGTAATAACTGGCATATTGAAGGCTATTTATTTTCTCCTAGGCTTTAGAACTGAAATGCAAATGCAGAGTGGCAGAAAAAAAATATGTGCTATGGGAGTATTTTATGATGATTTTTCTGGGAGAAAAAAGTAAAGTGGATCTGAAACAAGAAGACTACTTGGAGGATACTTTCAGTGATTCAGGCATCAGGTGTCGAAGCCTCAAGCTGCTGGGATATTTGCGGAATGATCATTATACTCCAGACCTGAGTCATGAAACCAACTGCTTCTCTAGAAGGATATTTGAGAAAAATAAAAATAAGTGGCCTGTTATTATATTCTAAGTGTTCATTATCACTGAAAATTACATATTTGCCTACCAGGTTTCAAACAACTGGCCACTTACAAAGATATTTTAACCTGAATATATCAGTTCTTCAGCTATTTACATTAGGCCGAACTTTAAGAGAACCATTCTCTGAAACCCTTCAACTTCATTTGCTACACCTCTTATGATAAACTTGACTCAAAACTATGCATTATAAAACTCTTCATTCAAGTAGTCTATGCTTTGGTGTTGAGAGATCACCTCTGCCAAGATTTCAGTCATTAGCAATGTGGGAGACATTGGATATATTTATCAGTTTTATATCCACTGTGTCTCATGTTCTCAAAAATTAAGGCAGAGATTGGACAAAGTGTGTATCTCACTGTTGCATTGGAATCAAAAAGCAAGGTTTGACATCTCAGGCACTAATTACCCAGGGGGAGTCATACAGTGTCAGACTATAGCCAACGACCTTTTATAGGTAGCAAGCAACTCCTAACAACAACGGCAACAAAGTGTTTAACGAAAAACACTGCTGCCTGGTATTTGAGGATCTGATTCTGAAAAATCTGTTTGTTTGAGCTAATGTGTCACACTGTCAAGTTTGTGTTAACCATAAAGGTGATACGCCAAAACGACAATCAGTTTACTAAGGTAAAAATAAATGTGTTTTCCCCTAAACTGCAGTTTGCTTAACCTCATTTAAAAAAATAAACTGCCTAAAGCAGACAGGGAAACTTTGGGAATCATCAGTTGTCCACATCTGAGCGCCACTATCTAAAATATCACACACCAAAAGCTTTTAAGAAGGCACTCTGTAGTGCTTTTTCATTAGGGTCAGTCTATCTGGCAATTATCGCCTGAGAGTATTGGGACTGTAGTCTCTCTTTCTTTCTGTGCTAGGGAAAGCCAAGGGAACTGCCCCATGCCCAACCCCACTTTCTGGTTCTAAGTGAAGTTTTTCTGGTGTCAGTTTATGCCCCAGCATCTTTGTGGGTTTGAGAGCCCAAATGTTCTTCCCCATCAGGTCATCACTTTTCATTTCAAGACTCCTATTGAGCAGAGTCAAAAGAGCAACCCCCATAGAGGTTGACAGGAAGACGTGAAAGGGATTTCAGAAGAAAGGGACCATGGGGTCTTCCATTTATTTGAAAAGGGCTAGGGATAAAATGTTAGGCATCATCAAACAGATACACTTTAACAGGACTTTGCCATCTGGCCCACTTATCCTTGGGGGCAGATTGAAAGGGATTGGGAAGTCATCTTTACCTAGATTTATACACATAATTGAATAAGTAATATTTCCTATATGTAGGTAGGATACTTTGTCAAATATTTACAGATGCCATGATTAATAAAACAGAATTTCATTTAAAAACATTCATAATTTTTGCCTTTATATATGTTTTAAATAAACAGCAACTAATGAAGTACAACCAAAAGAATTTAGAGGTCTGAGATAAGTTGATATTTTAAAAAGATACTCATATTCAAAATCCTTGGGAATAATGTGCCTGAGACTTTATAAAAAAAATCCAAAAGATCAGAGGAAAAAATATATATTATTCCATGGCTAATGATGCAAGAACATATGGAATTTATCTTCTAAACTAGTTAAGCTTCTATAGTGGATTATTAACCAGATGGTTTCAGAAAAGAGATGATCAGTGTGAACCAGCATAAATTTACTATAAACAAACAAATCTAATTTCCCTTGACAAAAGGGTTACTATATCGATTGGCTGAAAAAGTACTATAGATATTCTGTAACTAGATTTCAATAAAACAGATGACAAAGATTCCCATGATATTCTTGCGGCAAAAAGGAAATACGGACTAGATAATAATATGGGGTATCAGTTGGAACACTTGGCAAATGACAGAAACCTAAAGCCAACTGACTAAAGCTGAAGAGTTCATGTTATGGCTTATGCAACAGAAAAATCTAGACCTGGCTTTGAATCTAGAACAGCTGGGTGAGGGTTTGGTCTCTTTCTCTTTATCTCTTGGCTCCACTTTCATATGTCACTTGAATGCTTAGTTAGGCATTCTCCATATGGTGACTCCCGGCAATTCCAATCCTAAGTCCTCCCAGTTTCAATTTCAGCAACAGTCTCTCTTCCCAGCAATTCCACAAAAGGTCAAGAATTTAATCTCACTAGAATGACTTAGATAATGTGCCCAATTTTGTAGCCAGCAGTAGTCAATATTCTCATTGACCAAGTTAGGTCATATGACACTCTGGGAACCAGGGAGAGACTGAGCTCAACATTTATATAAAAATTATATGAAGTGATAATACCAGAAGAATATTTCCTCAAGAAAAATGTTTTTCCAGAGGAAGGAGAAATGGATGTTAGAAAGCACAAACAACAGATGTCTATACTTACGGCTAGGTATTGAAAGATTTTATATATGTATCTGTGTATCAACTTAGAGAAGTCTTTGATACCTTGGGGCTTTATATTTGATCTGGCTCTTTATTGAAGTCACTGAATAAATGCTTATGATATTCTTAGCTGATACAAAAGTTTACTTAATATGTCGGATGCCTTAATTATGATTCAAAAATGACTTTGACATGTTAGACCCATGGACTAAAACCAAGATGATGAATTTTACATCTCATAAGTGTAAGGTTTTGTGTTGATGTTCAAAAATCAGTTATGTAGGTAGAAGGTATGGAAAGCTGATGTGACAGAAGTTGATTAAAAAAACAAAAACAAAAGCAAAAACACCCATGAAAACCCACAAGTTACCACAAGCTCAAACTGAGCCAATTAAAGCAATCTTTTGGCTACAGTATTATGTAGTATTCAGATCAAGATCAGCAATAATTTCTCTTTTTGTGCAGGTCCTATCAGATCCAAAATTTACATAGCATTCTGGATATTCCATTTTGATTTGGGGTGATCTCCTTTACACTCTTAACACATTTCACAATCATGTATTTCTTGTTGTTCTTTGATTCATGTTTATCTCCCTCTTCTTAAATAAAATTTTATTGAGAGCAGGGTCCAGTGACATGTATGTGTGTGGGTTTGTGTGTTACCAAGGGATCACCATATGGTAGCATCAATAAATATATATTCTAGGAAGAAAAAGAAACCTGGAAGTATCCCAAAGAAGATGAGGATTATGGAAGGTAATTTGGGAACTTTCTCATGAAAAAAAAAAAAAAGACGAAGGAACAGATATGCTGAGCTTGGAGAAGCATACTGAAATATGATGGTACCTGTCTTTATATTTTTGCAAGGCCTGTAGGTGAGCAACTGGTGTGCACAGAATAATGCTCCCTCTTTTTCTTTAACCATTCAAATTGAACTTAGATGAACATCTCTTCAGAATGTTGTACAAGGAGTTTCAATTGGATAGGAGGAGAGATGACTAGCTTGTAAGGTTCCTTGCAATTTTGATAGGATAGGATAGGATAATCTAATTCTGCAAATACTACCAAACTCCTGGGAACCTCATACAGTGTCTTGTCCAGTCATGTCAAATTAGTACCATTCTTGGGAGACAGGGTTGTCCTGAGCCACAAAAAAGTGAGAAGCTCTTCTCTGACTGTGCCAAAGGTTTTAAATTATGGCAGCTTTGCCTGTAATGATATGCAATAGACACTCATTCTCTTAAATATGTAAGAATGAGGCAATTACAACTTGGGTCTACATGGAAAAGAAGCATCAGGCTGACATACAGCACACACAAGTCAAATTCCTGCTTCCTTTTTCTTCCTCTTTCCCTTCCTTCCCAAGAATAGAGTTTTGAAACATCTTTTGATATAAGAGAGCCACTGTCCAGCATTTGGAGAACTTTTTATGTAACTATATATTCTTTAAAATTGCATATGGCTTCAAGTGTATATTTAAATAGTTGTATATTTGCATATGGACTGACGTATCTGTAAGTATATATGTAAATTTAAATTTTAAATTATTTATATTCTAAAGAAGACAACCGATCTTTCATTCCAATTTCTCTCCCATTTCAAGGCCTATGTCCTCTCTTCTTTAAAAATCTAGATGAGATCTCTCCTGCTCAAGTCAAGACCCACCATATTTAGGGTTCTTATCCAGTTTCACTGTCTCATTTTTTTTTTACAGTATAAATCCAGTTTCCCGGGTAGCAGTCTGTGCCCAACACTGCGCTGTAACTGTAACTGATGGTGGGAATTTCCATTTGACTGTAAGCAATCCCAGGCAACCAGTATGCTATTGTCCTGTGTAAAGCCGTGGAGAGCCCAACACAGTCCTGAGCACACAATGGTTGTTTAATCCTTAAAATCAAACTGAGCTTTTGGGGGAAAAAAAAAATGATCCTCTTTTCCTGACAATTTTCATCATTGCTTCAAATCCATCTGTGGGAACCCCTGGGGTTTCGAGTCAGTGCTTAGATTCTTTAAAAAGTGTTTTTACAAAGGAATTCATCTATAATCAAAGCAGCAATAATGAGTCAACCTGGGAAACATGATAATTTCTCCTAAGGGTTAAATGGTTTCAAATCAGAAGTCGAAATTATATTTATACTAATGACAACTTGAAAAAGGTAACACAGCATCCAATTTTTGCATAAAAATTACACATTTTAAATACCAAAAGCTTGATGTGAATTTTACACTCTGTTTATGTTAAACCAAAAAAGTGAACTTAAAAGTAATCATGTAAATTGAATGATAATAAGAGTTCCTTTATATTTTTAGACTACTTCAAATGAATAATTTAAAAGGCATCAAGCAAAATATTTTATTAACATAAAGTTAATGGTATATTTTTATAGTACCTGATTTTCAAAAATTTGCACTAAGACATTATCATAATCAGCTCATGTCAGTTGTGTGCCATTTTACATACACTATTTTTGAATAAAGTTAATGCACTCATTGGCACAGAAGCTCAGTTTAAATCTCATTCCTGAACTATCACTGCTAGCCTTATTAAAATACTTTTAATTTGCCAACTTCTATGTAAATCTGAGGTGAAGATGGCTTTACTCGTTGAAATGTAATTTCTATCAGCAGTGTTTCTGACTGTATAACAAGGTCACATAAAAAAATTGAGTCGTTTTTGTTAAAATAGGAGGGAAATCATAAGAATCGGCAGGTTATCCACCATGAAATGGAGCACAAAGTATTTTTACTCAGAAATTACATCATGATGCAAATAAAACTTTATGGCAGTTACTCTCCTATAAATTAGATATTTATTCCTTTCCCATTAACATGCTTTTTCTCAATATGTTGGATTGAATACTATAAATCTGTAAATTACATGTGCCAAAGAAAATTGGCCTATTTCCAAATTTGAATTTTAATATACAACAATTTTATAGATATTTTTGATACAAGTAAGCAATTATTCAGTAATTTTTCTATTATATATTAAGAAGAATGGAATATATGGCCTTTGACAATGCAAACTATTCTGCCCTCCTCATTGACATCTGGCATATAATACTATAATTTTACTGATCTTATAGTAGGAGATTAAAGATACTTAAGTTACAAAGTCAGTTTGGAATGTAATTTATGACCTCAGTCCCTTTCTCTTTAAATTAGCTTGGCAAGTTTCACCATCCAACAATTCATTTCCTAATTCTATCTCAGATACCATCATCTATGTGTATTCCACTGGACAAGCATCAGGTCTATATGAGTACCTTGGTGAAAAAGTACTGTCCTATTGGAGAATTTAAAATA
This sequence comes from Procyon lotor, assembly GCA_028646535.1. Classification (NCBI taxonomy): domain Eukaryota; kingdom Metazoa; phylum Chordata; class Mammalia; order Carnivora; family Procyonidae; genus Procyon; species Procyon lotor. The sequence continues at coordinate 47,239,427 of CM053607.1, read as the reverse complement.
TCCCTGGGGTCAACTGGTATGTATATATGTATATATGTATGTATGTATGTATGTGTGTGTATATATATCTTTTTTGTCTTATATCCAGAGTGCTAGTGTGTCATATTCTATTCTTGATTTACCACAGCAAGTCTCAATGGTATTCTGTATCTGAATCAAAGGCCTAGAATAGTCCTTTAGAAGCTTTTAAATAAATAAACAGATGTGACGAGTAGATATTTTTTTTTAATTGCTCCTGAGAATTTCCTTCAAGTCCCATTGGTTGCCCATGAACAAAGAACATTTTTTTCTATTTCCCTTCATGTTTTAAACTTTCTGTTTTCTTAGCTTCTAGTGTTTTTTTTCCCCCTCCAGTGTATGTGTTTTAGTCTAATGGTGCTTTTGAGTGCCCAGGTACTGCTGTGATAAGTGCCACAGAAATACTTATGTAGAAAGATAGATTACTCTGAACTGGCTTCTATTCTCCTTTTTCCAAACAAAATTTCCAGTGATGGGGATAAAAAAATGCCACTAGTGTATAAAAATCAATGGTGTTTTTGTCTGCATAAGGAGTAAAGGATTATGTCAAAACAAGTAATATAATCAATACCCGAGTCCTAAAAGATGGAGTCTTTTTTCAGAAGATAAACTTTTTTTTTAAAAAAATGCCCATTTAAAAAAAAAATATGGTATGTTTTTGGGAATGTCACCTACATAGGTTGTAAGAGATTGGGTCCTTTTTCTCTAGGTTTAGAGCTAAGCTTCCAAGGAATTAAAAGTGAATACATTTCTCAAACATTATAAAAATAATACATAGAAAGCAGTAAACAGAGTATAGTAACATAACCAATGGAGGAGTGACGGCAGACTCAGGGCTACAGCAACAAACTTGGCATGTTTAATTACCCTTATCAAAAGACTTGGAACTTTGATAATATACTATGTAAAATTGCTGTAACATTTGAGAATAGTCTGAATTAAAAATTCCAATTGATGATGTGTCAAAATAAAATCTAAAAAACTGATGAGGGTGAATATGGTGTCCTGGGAGCTTTCCTTCAGTACTTCAGTGTATTTATAATCACCCAGTAAACATTTGAAGTCCTAACATGTTCAAATGATTAATTTAAAAAAAAAGAAACAAAGCAGGGCGAATGTAGTATGTGCAGTCCAGTGGCCTACTTCAAAGATTCCATGACAAGGGAACACTTTGTGATGGAAATTCTTTTCCTCTGGGATTTTCCATTGCCACTCGATATTCAAGATGCTTTTCTCATTTTTCCCTGGCATAGTACATAGTACAGCTTTCTCTTCTAAAAGACCAGACAACTGTTGAAGAAAGAGAAAAGATGATAGAAATCATTACAGAGTTTTAGTTTTGGAGGAACCATGTCACCTTGGGATGCAAATGCTATGTCTATGCTTTAGCGATCCACACAGTAGTAAGTTGGTTTGCATAATGTTTGTGGGCTTTGAACCAAAGAAGAGCATTTTAATTAATTTCAGGTTCTATCTTGCTCATTTCTATTAACCACAGACTATTTATGAAACTGCTTAAAAGCCAGCTTACCCCTAGAATATATCTAGTCTTCCCAACTGGATTTTAACTTGATCTCTGATCCCCACGCTTACCTCCAAAACTCTTTGTGTGTTTTGTCAATTCATTATTATGCTGATGTATTCAGACCTTGTGACAGTTGTTTATTATCTATCCTTACTCTTCTATTAGATCGTGAACCTTGAATAACTGGGATCTTCTCTCCTTGTAAACTTTGTTGCTCTGAACTACTCACTGGCCACAGGCCTCACTGGTTATTTTTATAACAGCAGGATTTGTAGATGCTCTCCTTTTTCCTGTGAGGCATTTTCCTTCCTTGTTCACCTGGAAGTTCCAATTACTTTCTCTAGGAATTTGCCCCCTTCCCCTCCCATTCTAGCCAACTTAGCAAGATGTGACCTTTCAATGGGTGTGCTGGCGGCACTTTGCACAGATCTTTCATTCAGCACATATCACATAATAATGTGAATTATTTTCCATCCTCCATTCCTTAAGCATTCTATGTCTTTGTGATCCAAGTACTTAGCAGAATCCTTGGCATAAAAATAAATGCTTGATAAATGTCTGTTGCTTGCCTTTGTATCTTTCACATTGCCTCACACAAATTGTTTTGAACAGAAACTAAATGAGATTGGCTAACCAGAATGATATAGTTTCCTAAAATTATCTCTCCATTTACAGAATAAGCATCATGAAATAAACATACTGGGTATCTGTTCAGTTTATAACAATCTCCCCTTCCCTGTTCTGCCCTTGAGCCTACATGATGGGTCCAGAGCAAGATACCCAACCAAAGTTGGAACGATGAGAATTCCCTTCCTAAAAATGAAGATGGAAAGAAGTTAGAAGTTTCCATTGATATTATGCCTTTGGGTGACTGGACTTGTAGCCGCCAACAATTATATTCAATCCGGCAGACTGAAGAGAATAACGGAGCTAGTTTAGAGAGATATTTAGAGAGGAAGACAAAGGAAATGTGAAGGGAAAACTCTAGACAGTCTTCCTGCTCATGGTTCTGGACCTATTTTAAGGGATTGGCAACACTGATTTCCCTGGGTGTTGTGAGATATCACTGTACCCTTATAAAGAACTCTCTCTGTTCTGTCTGTGTGGTTTACTACTTATGACAAAAATATTACTAATTGTTTCAGGAGGAAAAAGGTGTTCTTGGGCATTCAGAGTTATCTTAGGGAATATGCTTGTCAGTGTAATCCTTGTTACACCTCTCACTGCTTGTATTGTCTACCATTACTGTAACAACTTATGTCAGATGTAGTGGTTTAAAACAAGATCCATTATCTTATAGTTCTGGAGGTCAGAAGTCTAACACAGTTCTCAATGGGCTAAAATCATGGTATTGGTGAGGCTGAACTCCTTTCTGGAGATTCCAGGGGGAGAATGCATTTCCTTATCCTTTACAGTTCCTAGAGGCTGCCCACATTCCTTGGCTTCCTCTATCTTCAAAGACAGCAACAGTGGGTTGAGTCCTTGTCACATCACATCACTATAACTTCCTCTTCTGCCCCCATCTTCCATTTTTAAGGGCTATGTGATAACATTGGGCCAGCCGAGAAAACCCAGAAAAATCTCCCTATCTCAAAGTCTTTAAATTAAAAACACCTCAAAGTTTCTTTTGCTGCATAAGGGAACATATTTACCAGTTCTGAGGATTAGGATATGGACTTCTTGGATTTTTTAAAAGGGTGAGACATTATTCAATCTATCACACTGTCTCTTAATCCCCAAAGCATATTATGTTTATAGTCACATTGCTGAATATTCCAAATCCTTCCCCTGCCCTCCCATTCCAAATAGAATGTACATTTCCTAAAAGCCTGAAATCTGTCTGTCTTGTTTACTGTTATTTTTCCCAGTGCCTACAACAAAGCCTGGTACAGTGTAGGTATTCTATAAATATCTGATACAAAATTAATTTAAGCAGCCTCTCCATAAATGCTGGTACTTTTTCCATCTTTTATTATGAAATATAACAACAGCACACCAGTATATGATTTCTCCTAGTTAAGATTATACCCTGTGAGAGCTTATAATGCCTATGTGTATGGGTTTTGAGTTAGGTAGACCTGGGCTTAAACCCTGTCCCTGTGCAATATTTCCTTGCATGAAGAAGAAAACGAAGAATATCCAGTACAGTTTCCCAAGGGTCAAACACTGTTCTAACCACTTCACATGCCTGTTCTTGTTTGATTCTCATACAGGAGTAGAGTATATATACAAGGTAGAATTATGGACAGCTTCCCACAGGAGGTGAATTAGGATATGAGCATGTCTTTTTTCCTAGGCTGTGGTAGTAAGAATAATGCCTGACTCCAAAGATGCCAATGTCCTAATCCCCCGATATGACTCTAGAAACTGAATATGCCAGGTTACATGGCAAAAAAACAAAACAAAACAAAAAAAAAACAACTAAAGCTGCCGATGGAATTAAGGGTCTTAATCAGCTGACCTTCAGATAAGCAGATTATTCTTGATCACCCAGGTGGGGCCACTGTAATAATAAAAGTCCTTAACAGTGGAAGAAGAAAGCAGAAAATAAAGTCACAGGGAGATTTTGCAGTAAAAGAAAGTAAAAGAAATGCAACATTGCAGACTTTGAAGATGGAGGGAAAGACAACAACCAAGAGGTGTGGACAAGCTCTAGAATATGGAAAAAGCAAAGCAATGGATTCGCCCCCTTGAGATTCCAGAGAGGAAAGCCGCCTTGTCACCTGATTTTATCCAAGTGAGACCCACCTTGGGACCTCTAACTCATAGAACTGTTAGATCATAAAATATACTGTAAGCCACTATGTTTATGTAACTTATTACAGTAGCAAATAGAAAACTCAATTCTAACCATTTCTAAATTCCCCTTGAGCATATTTCACTACATTATGAACCTTTAAAAATTTATCCCTTTTTATCTTATTTTAAGTGAAACCAAACTCATTGCTGGACTCCCCTTCTCTCCTTCCTTTTTATTCATGAGACAAAGAGTAGTTAGAATGCACCTTTCTTATCACCAGCCTCTCCTCTTGAACTAAAAATCTACTCTTCTAACACTTTGGCCTCACCGTCTCTCAAAATTCATAAAATACATATATTCCAATTCCTTTCTCTTCCAGGAACCAATACCAAGGTCTGAATTTAGGCTCAGCACCTTAACTGCAGTGTAGCAGAAGGTGGGATGAGGGTAGCTAGAATATTGATCGCATGAAGTTAAAACTACCTGTATGCCCCCCCCCCCATCATTTTTCTTTCCTGGGAAAAATGAAGTAAAATATCTCCCTTCTCCCTAAAAATTCCTTTAATATTAATATATTAATATCTATAATAGTAGTCTTTGACAGTCTATTTCCTCTTATTTATCTCACTCTGCTCTCTTCCCCTCACCCCCATCATTGCTTTTTCCCTCTTCCCACTCCAGGTCTGGATATTCAACCTCCATGGTATAAGGAAGAACAACCTTCCATGAAAATTCACTGATGTTTTTTAGGACCATGGACTGCAGTGTTCTTTGCTCAGGAAACCACAACTATGTTACACTAGTTACACTATTAGTTTTAAAAACTATTGCATTTTGAGTTTAATTTCTAAATTTTACTTCTTTTCTTCAAACCTCCTTTCTTTACATGTGTCCTGATCCCTCCAGGTAGCTCATCTCTGGCTTCAAATACCTCATTATTAATTGATCAGTTATTTGAAGACTTTCATTAGCATAACATTGTTTAATCCTTAATATTTTTATTTGTCCTCCTGTTAGGCTTGTTTCCTGGTTTCTTTTTTCTACTCTTGTTCACTGTTTCGTCATTAAATAATTACAGAGAATATGTATGGAGTGCAAATTCATACTATTCGGCCTCAGTTGGGCCACATCTGTGAGTCACTTATATTAATACATTAAAGTATATGAAATTTTTACATGCCAAAATGCATACACACATACACAAAATAGTCAAATTGCAGTCAATTTTATAAAGTTAGACAAAACCAATTTTTTAATTGTAAGTAATATTTACATTATTTTTTTAAAATCTCTTCACTGCTCTCAAATTAGCAATCTGACACTTGTATTTCCTCCTTGGGTAAATTAGTTTACTTCTATCCACTGGATAGGTTGGATGAAAGAATTAACTCAATTTTTCTCTTTACTTCTTCATGGTTTCTCTGTTTTTCTTCTCATATCTACTTTGGGGGGGGGGGGGGGGGGGAGGAGGGCTCCGAAAAGTTTTACTGGCCTCAAATCCAACAAGACCTACCCACATCTTTGATTTTCACACTCTGAAATCTCTCACCTGGAATGTTGGTCTTAATTATGCTTTATAGCCACATTCATTACTTGACTATGTCCTTGGTTTCTGTCTTCAAAACTACTCAGATTTGTTTTTTTAAATAAAGTTGCTCTTAACATAAGGTGTTATTGCTTACTAAGCTATTTGCCAATGTAAAGGGAAGAAATTCTTCTCTTTTCTACCTTCTCTTTTCCTAATCCTAAAGAGGACTGCAGCCCTCACAACTTAAAAACAACAACAACACATTATCTGAAAGTTTAGTTTCTTTGATAACAGATTTGATGGCATTTTTCCTTTCAGAGTCATCCTTGCCTCTTCCACAACAGTTTTCAATGTATATCCATTCCCCAGTGCTATCTACTTTCTCTTTTTTCTCTCTACTCTTTGACTTCTCCAGCTGAGAAGGCACTCAGCTTGATCTCCCAGGTGAGATGTCTCCACATCTTTGTTCTCCTGTTATTGCAGTGCTTTCTTCATGTCTATTTCTAGCCTTTCTTCATAGTTCCACACTCTCGTTTTCACTCTTAAATTTCTGTATTTTCTCAGTGGGGAGTTGAAAAATTTACAATTTACTTTTGTCTGTAAGGTCATTTATCCATTATATTTCATCTCTCCAATGTTTCTTATGTCTCTTCTCTCCTTTTAAAAAATTAAAATAGTGCATGGAATAGGCCTGTCAAAAGTGTATTCAAGGATTGATACTCTTATACCACAACTCTGTGTGTATATCAGGGATGGATTTGGAGCTCAGCGATTAAATATTCATGGTCAACATTTATACTATGTCATCTTCTTAGAGCTCTACTTTGCATATTAGCATATTAAAGGCTCTAAATATCCCTTCAGTTAATAAACCTGTTTAAAACAGTTTAACCCAATGTTCCCAAATTGATTTGACCTTCTAAACATTTCACTCACCATTTTTAATAACAACCTGTAGAACACACAAGGAAATGTCATCATTACAGAATAGGCATTTTCTTCAGAGTCTGACAAACATGTTCAAATCCTGATTTTGCTACCCATTCGCTCTGTGAGCAAGCTACTTACTCTCTTTGAGCTTCAACTTCTTAAGAATTGATAACTACTTTGGGCGCCTGGGTGGCTCAGTGGGTTAAAGCCTCTGCCTTCGGCTCAGGTCATGATCTCAGGGTCCTGGGATCGAGCCCCACATCGGGCTCTCTGCTCAGCGGGAGCCTGCTTCCCCTTCTCTCTCTGCCTGCCTCTCTGCCTACTTGTGATCTCTCTCCCTCTGTCAAATAAATAAATAAAAAATCTTTAAAAAAAAAGAATTAATAACTACCTTAAAACCATATTCTGAGGATTAGAGAGTGCATATAATAAATTTCACATGATATCTAGCACACCATAAGTGCACCATAAATGTTAGTATCATCAATGCCATTATTATCATTGCATTACAGTTGTTTATGTATGAGTCCTATATGTGCTGCATTACAGCATATTCAGAAGTTTCAAGGACTCATATTCCTAGTAGAATGCCTCATACGTTGTTTTGCTCTATAAATACTGAGATGAATGTATGAGGTGGGTGTGTATGTATATATATATACATACACACACACACACAAAGTAGATATGAGAAGAGACACACACACACACACACATATATATATAGTTAGGTGAAATATAGGAAAGCAAATTTTATATGTTATTATAAAATTATGTCATAATGTCCTATGTCATGTCATAGAATGACCTAATCTGAGTTAAGAAGGTAAAATTTCTCTGCCAACAAATTTAAATTCAATTCTGTATATAAAACAACACTGATTCTTTTTTTTTTTTTTTTTAACAACACTGATTCTTCAGTGGAAGAACTCCCATGGTTAATAGATGGTTTATAACCAGTTGGGGGAAAAAAAACTCAGAAATTAAATATTTCATTTTATTATTTTCATCATAAACTATTTTCAAAATAGTTATTCATATACTTTTTTTTTGTACAAAATAGATTTACTTATTTTTTTGGCCTACATTGCCTTGTTTTCATTGTTTAATTTTGTATTTTACTCTGTGAAATTACTTGGATTTCTTGGATTATAAAGGAATATGTTATGCTTTTCTCCTATTAAAATTTAACAGTTTTTCACTTAAAAAATAGTTATTCAAATAAATTAACTGTTCTCTCTCTTACTGTATGTCTCTTTTATTTAATGTATGTTTGGTATTCTTATTAAACTGGTGTGCATCCATGGCCACAGGAGAATGGAATTCCTGCTATGCCTTCCAGTAACACTTAAGACACTTCGAAAGGATGTCATGCAATTGTTCTGACAGTGCAATGATTCAAACATCTCCAACACAAACAGAGATTCTAGGATGTCTTGGTTCTTGTGTTGGTTTGGCTAATAGAACCTCTGTGGTTTAGTTATCTAGAATATAAACTAAAGGCAGGAAAAGAATACCACCTTGCAGAAGCAAATTCAGTACAATGAATAACAACATAGGACAGATAACAACATACTAAAATAAATAAGCTAACAGAAAACATCATATCTAAGTCTGAATTCAAATGGTCAAATATGTTTGAATAAAAATGGACAAACCAGTTTTTCTGAAGCTCTTGAAAATAATGGTTTGCACTACTAATACATCATTTTTCAATGTGCTGGTATATCAGCCCCTAATTTTTATCTTTTCTTTTTAACTTATAAAAAAGTTTATGATTGAGTGAATTGACACAGGCTGACATGCTGGTTATGAAGACTGCCCAACCAGCTTCCTTTTCTTAATGAAACTCCTTCACCAACAACCTCTAGCTCAAGGAAGCAATAATCAGGCCACTACCTGTGCCCCAGCATGACTGCCTCAAAAAAAGAGACCTTACATTTACCTGTTCTTTCTGCTTAAAATGCTCTTTTCTCAGGGACATTGTGGTGTTTTGATTAAAGGCTAAGGTTTGGGTTCCAATTCTGCTTTTGACATTTACAAGTTCTGATCTTGAGCAAATTACTTACTCTCTATGTGTTTCAGATTCCTAGCTTATGAAACTAATAATACTAATTACCTCGCAAGGTGACTTTAAGGATTAAGTGAGTAGATATATGTAACACAGTTAGAGCGATGCCTGCACAGGGCAGCACCATATGTGTTTGCTTCTATCATCATGTTTATAATAATCACCATCATCATCATCTTTTCATGATGGGCTCTTCCATATCCTGTAGGTCTTGGTTCAGATTTTTTTCCCCTAGAGTCCTGCACTGACCAACCTATCTAAAAAAGTCCCTAAACCATGTTCTTTCTAATACTCACCACTTTTTCATTTTTTTCCTTCTCTTCTCTTCATAGAGCAGGGTCTTATTGCTTTGTCCAATGTTATATTTCCAGTGCCTAATGGAGAACCTTGTGTATTACTGGTACCAAATAAATACTGAACTGGTGTCCCACGGTATGGCTTTGTGTAAAGGTCTCTACCTAATAGTGTCTAAACCAGTACAAATGATTCTTTTTTTAAGATTCGATTTAAATAATATATAGGTACTCACTGTTGTCAGAGACAAATTCACCAGACACTATGCCAAAATCAAGATGTGATGAACTAGATCCTCAGGAAGTCTAAGCTTTTGAGTTACACGAACCCTCCTACGGTGTGAACCCACAGTGTGGATGTACTTCCCATTTAAGACTGGGTCTCTGTTCCTATTAAAGTTGTTTAAATAACACAAGTGGAAATTCTTTGTTCCAGAATTCTATTTCAGTTCAGACGGAATTATTTTTTGCTGAGAGAAAATAAATAAAATAAAATAAGATAAAATAAATAATAATATGTTCTACTCATCCAAACATGAAAGTCAGTTTAGACAATCGAAATTTGTAACCAGGATGGGTAAACAACTAAAAATAGAGGAGTCAACAAGTATCCATGGTCTCGTGGGGCCTTGTATTTGTCAGTTAATTAAAATGACCTGAAGTGTTGAACTTCCTTTCTCTAGGGGATATTTAAAAATTCATATATTTCCCAAAGGAATAGCCATACTGTTTTACTCACATTTTTGATGGGAAAATAAGGACACAAGTAAGCCAATTAGCATTTCTGGGTTCAGAGCCTTTAGAATTTTAGAGCAGACTGGCCTCCCACCAACTTCATTTTAAAGGTAACGAAAATGAGCTCCAGAAAGAAAAATGCCTCGCCCAAATTTACACACAACTGGTTTAGGTTTTTCTTCTGTAACAAGCTATATCATCTTTACAAGTTCAAAAAGCTTATGGTAAGACTCAGCTCAAAATCATTAACTTAGAATGCTGTTACACCAGTTGATAAAAACAGCAACTACCATGGTCTAGGCATTCTGATTAATCCTTTGTGCATATTAAACTAAGGACACCTCATGAAGAAGTTATCATTATCACCATTTTGCAAAGGGTGAAAGAGAAGCTTTAGAGGGGTTATGTTGAAAATGGTCACTCATTCCTAACTAGCAAACCATAATAGCCCTAAGAGCCAATTTTGATCCACCGCCTACTTTGTATAGCCAGTGTTAAGAACAGTTTTTACATTTTAAATTGGAAAATATTTATATCATTTCATGACACTTGAAATTATATGAAATTCAAATTTCAGTGTCCATAACTATAAAGTTTTATTGGAACACAGCCACACTCCTTTGTTTAGATTTTTCTGTGGCTGCTTTCATGCTACCCTAGCAGCACTGAGTAGTGCTTACCATGGAGTAAGTGCTTACCACAGAGTAGTTACCACAGAGACCACATTGACTGCAAAGCCTAAAGTGTTGATGATTTGGCCCTTTACAGAAAGAGTTTGCCCGTCTTTGTTCTTAATCATTAGGCTATGTTGCCTGCCAAAATCAATAACTAGAAAGAAAACAACAAAAAGAAACTGGGGTAAAAAATAGCAGCTATATGAGGAAGACAAACACAAGCCCCTCCAAAACAGGGACAATTCCATTTATGAATGGAGAATCATGTTCAAGACCAATAATCTGGCACAAGGAGAACAATCTGGTCCAAGGAAGCAAACCCTCCACTATATTCTAGCCAAGATAACCATGTTATCCTTAAACAGGTCATAGCCCTTATGTTAGGAAGTATTTTCTCACAGAGCTCATCTAACAAAAGGACAAAATATTCACTTTTAATCTACATCAGTGATTTACAAAGTGTGCTCTAAGGGCTCCTGGAAATACCCAAGACCCATTCAGGGGTCTTGTGAGATCAAAACTACTTTAATAATGTTAAGACGTTATTATCCTTTTTCACCCTCATTCTCTCATAAATGTACAGCAAAGTTTTCTAGAGGCTGAATGACAAAGATACTGAATGCAGAAGCCTACATGAAAACCCAGGTATCTTATGTTGAGCCACATATTAAAAGAATTGCTAAAATGTCAAACAGTGACATCCTTTTGCTAATTTTTTTTTGTTGTAGAAAACACAGTGATTAAAAAATGTTACCTATGTCAACATACAATAGTTTATTATTTTTATTTATTAATCTTTAAATGTCTTAGTTTTAAACTCTAATAAGAAATAATATTGATAGATAAAATTGAGATACATATAAGCTCTTAGCCGTCTTCCAAGAGGTTGTAAGGTTTGAGGTTTGTAAGTTTGAGAACTGCTGCTATCCAAATTTACTCCACTCTTCAGTGTTTAATTCAAGACTAATTATGTATATATCTTTCCAACTATTCTTGACTACTCTACTAGTTCCCAAACCTGAATTCACATCAAACTGTCTAGAAACCTTAATAATATCACTTTTTTGTGATCTAACCTCTTTAGGAGTAGGGTCCAGATTGCTTTTTTTTTTTTTCTCAGATGATTCTGGTCCAACTAGTCTTGGACCAGTGCTAGGAAACCCTGCAAGATATAATACTGATGATGTCTATTATGGGCTGAATTGTATCTCCCACCCCCAAATCATCTGCTGAAGTACTAATTTTCTAGTACCTCAGAATGCGACTTTTTTTTTACATATATTTTGGCTATATTTAATGAGGTAAATGAATTAGAATGAGGTCATTAAGATGAGTCCTAATATCATATAACTGGTGTCCTTAAAAGAAGAGGAAAATGGATCACAAATAGGAAAGACCGTGTGAAGACACTAGAAGAGGGCACCCATCTACAATTCAAGGAGAGGCTTCAGTAGGATCAACTCTGAGAATACCTTGATCTTGGATTTCTACTCTCCAGAACTGTATGAAGTAAATGTCTGTTGTTTAAACCACCAGGTCTGTGGTATTTTGTTATGGCAGCCCTAGAAAAGTAACACAACCTCCTTCTCCGAAATCCTACTTCTAGACTTACCCTTATTTCCTACATAATGGTTTTGACAATCTTTCTTTATCTTGTTATGTATTTTTTTCATTTCTTCCCCTATAATATAGGTTCCATAAGGACTGAGAGTACATCTGTTTTATCCAAAACAGTACTTCATATTCTTAATACAGTGCTGGTACATGGTAGACACTCAAAATATATTCAGAGATTCAATTTATGAATGAATATTAACATTTGCAGATTTATTTACTTAACTACTTTAGTGTTTCTAGTATGTGTGTCTCCTTTATTCAGAGAGATTATAAACTTATGGATTGCTGAGATTGTGGTTTATCCTTCTCTATTCCTTCTGTAAACTTTGTAGGTTATGCTTTAAATAAGAAAACTGCTGAATGAATGACTCTATATATAGTTGGAAAGCTAAATTTAAAGTATTTCCTAGGTTAAGGGTAATAGATAAAATGAATGTTTAATATGATTACTATAAGTATTTGTGTATATCTGGGCTGGTTGAATTTAAAAATAATTTAGATTTATCTGAATAAGTCTACTGATGACTATTTGGTACCTCAAGGATCTGGAGAATTTATTTGCATGTGTTGATTTGCCTACGGGTTCTTGTTTTTTTGCCTGAGTGCTAAGTGAGAAGGTTTGTGCATATGTACATCCTCTGGAGATCCTAGGAAGCCACTGAAAGGAAAGGAAGAACATCTTCAACTTGTCCAGATTTGTGAATTGGTTTTAAGCACCAGCAATGTAGCTTAAACAGGTTAGGAAATGGGTTAGAGAGAAAAACTTCAAGGAGCAATTTTCATAAGACTTTCTGATAATGCTGCCAGG